>JARQOD010000005.1:267535642-267594188 GCA_033576555.1 Oophaga sylvatica | reverse complement strand
AAAGGGCATACAAGGTACAAAAAATGCCCCTGGGGGTATTGATCCCGTCTCATTATCCCCGTCTTAATGCGAATAATTTACCCCCCCTATAAGCTGGTAAACCAAGTCTTTTTCCCCCTAAAAAACAAAAAAAGGGAAAAAGGGTTTGTTTTTATTTTTTGTTCAAAAAAGCGTTCAAACCCCTAATAAACCCCACCTTTTGGCCACAAAAAAAAAAACCGGCACAAGGGGTGGGGGAATGGTCGTTTTTCCAATATTCCGATATAAACGAAGCGCGGGTTGGGAAGAAATTTAAAAAACGCCTTTGGGGTTTTAAAACCGGCTTTTAAAATTGCAGTCTCCCCCTTTGGGGGGAAAGGAGGGGCTTTTTCTTTCGCAAAAACTCAGAAAATCTAAAAAGTGGGAAACGGGGTTGGGGGGGGCAAAAAAAAACAGGGTTTTTTTTAAAATTGGAGCCCCAACGGTTCGAAAGTTTTTAATCCAAAAACAGGTTTTTGGGACTGCAACCGGGGGAAAGGCCCGTAGATATTCAGCGTTTCAAACCCAAAAATTTTTTAAGCCTCCTATTTTTTTTTCCCCCTTAAAACTATAGAGAATGGGTTTATTCTCAGAAAAGGGGTTAAAATCGATCCCATAGGGGAAAGACTTCGGGGGTATCGGGGAAACCCCAAACGTTTAGCAAAATCATAACCCATAGGTTAATAGTCCCCCAAAAAAAAACGAAGCCTGGCAAAAATGAGGACAGAGAGCATATCAGAGTGACATTTAAAAAAAACTTGTCGAACATACCCAAGACAAGGGGCAAAACGCTTCCCCGCTTAGGGCGAGAAATAGCTGAGAGGGGCAACTAAAACAAAACCCCTTCGCTTTTTAAAAAACATGACGCGTGCCCCCACACCCCCCTACAATGCAGGGGTTTTGAAAGGTTCACAAGGGGAAAAAACCTTCCAATACTTCTCCCTCACGCAACTCTGTCAATTTGAACCTAATGACTTGAATCATTGAGAAAAGGGAAGAAATCCCCCTAACATCCTTTTCTTTCTGACGCCCCCCAAAAAAAGGGGCCCCAAAAACGTCGTCACCACTTGGTCGGGGGTCCCACCTAGGGAAACTCTGACGTATATTCAGCGTCATCAAGACCCCGATTTAATCCCCAAAAGGGGTTTTTCAGCTTGATCATGACTTAGGCTATGTACAATCCCCCCAAACCTAAAAAAAAGCACAAACACTCAAAACGGACCCCGGGGTCGGGAAAAACCCCCAATTCTGAGGATCCCCCGGCAGGAGAGAGAGAAATTTAAACCTGCTGCGTGCTTCCCGAGGACTTAGATTTTAAGGAAAAAACATTTTAAAAATTTTTTTTGAAATTCTGAAACTTTGCCGATCCCCAAAAAAAAAATCTGGCATGGGGACCTTGGTTCCACAAAGGAACCAGCAAGAAAAGGGACAAACTCCGAACCTCGTGGCAAGTGATCCCGGCCCCCAACTGTGCAAACCCCTTGAGAGAAAAAAAAAAAACCCCCAGCACCCAGAGATAAGGGGAAAATGCAACAAACAAAAAAAAAATCTCAAACCGAAACCCTTTTTTTTTTTACAAAATTTTTTTTTCCCCCCTGTGAAAACCATACAATTTTTTAATTTTTTGGGGCCCGGTAACTGTTATTTCGGTAGGAGGAGTGAGGAAAAAAAGGCAATCACCCAAAAAGGGGAAAACTATGAGATTGCAGTACCGGGGCAAAAACCCCACAACAGAGGCAGCCGTGGAGGTTCCTACGTTTTGGCCCCCGACGCCTCGTCACGCCCAGAAAAAAACTACCCTAAGATAGAAAGAGGAAAGCTATCTGCCCCGGAGAGATCCCCAAAGAACATAGAAAGCCCCCAAACATGTAATGGCGGTTAGACAAGATGAAATACTGACACAGACGAAAATAGTATGAGCAAACGTTGGGGCCCAAACTTGCTAAATAGAAAAGGATAGGAAGGGCACTTACTGCAATCCCAAAAAACCCTGAAAAGCACCAACTCTACTAATTTTCAAAATCACCTGAGATCACACGACCTCTACCACCTAAATTAGTTCTCTGGTGTAACAAAATCAAACAGCAGCCACTGAAAAAACTGGAAAAAGCAAAAGTACAAACATCAGTGGCTGAACTAAACTGAGAGGGCAAAAGCCCCCGGAGGGGAACCCTGAAGGCCCCCACAGAAGTGCAGGACAAAATGCAAAAATCAAGCACAAAAACAAAAAGAAGAAAATGTCTTATCTGTTAGCAGGAGATGCAGACACGACACAGCAGGCTACAAAGGAAACAGGACTCAAGGATTGAGACCAGAACAATTGATCACCGGCAACCCTGATGGGAAGGCGACTCCCTTATATAAGACCATCAGTAACACCTGATTCCCACTCCTCACAATCTTCACTGCACAGTCCAGTACCGCTTGTAACCACCAGAGGGAGCCTCTGCTCAGAACTCATTTCAAGTCCATTCACAACACCCTGCATAACTTCAACTTTGTCACTGATTCCTGAACATTATTGTCAAGAATCTGCTGATACTGAGTGGAATCCATGCGTCCCTCAACTTTAACAAGATTCCCGGTGCCGGCATTGGCCACACAGCCCCAAAGCATGATGGAACCTCCACAGAATTTTACTGTGGGTAGCAAGTGTTTTTCTTGGAATTCTGTGTTTTTTTGACGCCATGCATAACGCCTTTTTGTATGACCAAACAACTCAATCTTGGTTTCATCAGTCCACAGACCTTCTTCCAAAAAGAAATTGGCTTCTCCAAATGTGCTTTTGCATACCTCAGCCGACTCTGTTTGTGGCGTGCTTGCAGAAACGGCTTCTTTCTCATCACTCTCCCATACAGCTTCTCCTTGTGCAAAGTGCCTTGTATAGTTGACCGATGCACAGTGACACCATCTGCAGCAAGTTGATGCTGCAGCTCTCTGGAGGTGGTCTGAGGATTGTCCTTGACTGATCTCACCATTCTTCTTCTCTGCCTTTCTGATGTTTTGCTTGGCCTGCCACTTCTGGCCTTAACAAGAACTGTCCCTGTGTTCTTCCATTTCCTTACTATGTTCCTGACAGTGGAAACTGACAGGTTTAAATCTCTGAGACAGCTTTTGTATCATTCCCCTGAACAACTATGTTGAATAATCTTTTTTTCAGATCATTTGATCATCGTTTTTTTGAGGAGCCCATGATGCCACTCTTCAGAGGAGATTCAAACAGGAAACAACTTGCAAGTGGCCACTTTAAGCAGCTTTTCTCATGATTGCATACACCTGGCTATGAAGTTCAAAGCTCAATGAGGTTACAAAACCAAAAAAAGTGCTTTAGTAAGTCAGTAAAAAGTAGGTAGGAGTATTTAAACAAGAAAATGATAAGGGTGGCCATACTTATGCACCTGTCAAATTTTGTTTGAATGCAGATTGCTCATGTTCTGCTAGTACAATAAACCTCATTTCAAGGCAGAAACATTACTGTGTCCAATAGTTTTTTAGATATATCAAACTGAAATAGCTGTTGCAAAAACACCAATTTTTATCAAACATTAAGCTTAAGATTAATAGGGGTGCCCAAACGTTTTCATATAACTGTATAAGTCCTGTGCCCCCATTCTTATACTCACCCTCCAGCGTCTTCATATAGTACTTTACAGACAAACTAGTCCCGCAGGACCATCTTCTACCCGTAGCTTCCAACATAATAACATACTATTATATATAATAACACTACATATAATAGTATGTTAGTTATGTTTTTAAATATTTTACATTTTTTGCTTCAAATATTTTTTCCCTATCTTCCACCTCTAGAACCTTGGCACGTCTTATAGTCCGAAAAAATACGGCACATGCGTTCTGTCGCTATTCTTCCATAGCTACATATTGTCATTTAAAACCAGATGATTGTTATATATTTATATATATATATATATATAAAACTAACCAACATAAATGTAGTTGAGCTTTTAGTTTATTGTTTGTCTAAATAGTATTCTTATATAATTGTCTATTACTAGACATGTTGACCATCTGTCTGAATGCATGCTTTAACTTGTTAAAGCCATCAGTCTTGATGGTGATCATGTGAAAACAGTTGCCAATATTTGCTTTGCTTCCAGGAAATTAGTGGTCCAGATTTTATGTGTAAGGTCAGCAACACAAATTTCTTTAAGTTATCTGCAATGAGGGGACAGCCAGTAAAGCAATCAGATCAAAGACTACAGTTATAAGCCTGTTTATATACTGAGATTTTTTCTTCTAAATCCAATTTAGTTTTTTTACATGGTAGATTGCTTGTCAGCAAGTAGTCTGGCATAAGCAGAAATTCAAGATGCTGAAGGTGCTTATAAATAAACTTGCAGATGATAACCACTGGCTATTTCTCTACTACCAGCAGTCCCATATTTTATGATATCCTCTGTACGGAGTTTTTCTGTAGTTTTTCTTATTGAGCTGTGGGAGTATTATGTACAACTGAATAAGCTGATTGACAACCTTGGAGTGTAAAGTGAGTGAAGAAGAATATTCCATAGGTAAGTTACTCTATGGACTATATAAATGCGCAGAATGATTGACACCGCTGTAGTGTTAAAGTCATCAAATAGTATTTCAGTTGTAGGTTACTTTGGGAACAACCTAAATTGCTTGGAATAATGCAAATGTATGACTCAACCCTTATAATAATTTTATTTCTATAACACCAATGAGTCGCCCGCTAGGGCCTGTGGGGTACTCGGCACCGAGCCCGTTCACTTCTATGGGGGATGTCACGGCGACACAGCTCGGTCCGTGGCCCTGGGCGCTCACTAAAAAGGGGGATATTTACAGGGGATTAAAGTGTTTGTAGAATGTTCGTGACGCCACCTGTGGTTGCCTGGTCAGGGTGACCAGCGCTGCTGTATAGGTCCGCTGAAGGGATGGTATTGGGCAGCAAGGTGTTAAGCCTTCCACAGGTAAGGCTGGGTTCCTTCAGGGTAGCTAAGCGGTGTAGGGGTGCAGGATGGAGGAAGGGATTTTCGGCCGTTGGAGTAATAATGTGAACACACACACAAAAGTCTCTTTCTGTACCTTTACTGATGGATTTGCAGGCACATCCCGGAATACTGGCAGGGTGAAGGATGCACGTCCAGTTCTTTCCACTGAGTAGGTGTAGGGCCTCCTTACTTCTATAATGTGAGTCTCGACCTGTATGAAACGAGGCCTAACTCTGTCTTCAACTTTACACCCGGCTGACTTTGTGTAGGGCCTTCTATTGGTAAGAACACAGTCTCTAATGGTTGCGCCTACCAGACTCCTGTCTTGCTGACCCAGTTACGTATCAACACTTATGGGCCCCTGCGACCTGTAGTCCCGCAGGGTCTCCGGTATCTCCCACTGGTCGTGAAGAATCCAGCAAGCTCGGACCCGGTGTCCGGTTTAATCAGAGTAGAGGTAAGCTATCAATGCTATTTCCACCTCTGTCACTCTCTTCTTATCCACTCGCCTTTCGTCCTACTCGACCCTCACATAAGCACACGCTTGCTCACTGAACTGCACTCGGTTGACTCAGTTCTGACTAGGCTGGAGTGGCTATCTTTCCACTTGTACTAGCCTCCACACGTTTGAACTAAACTTGGAGCTGCAGATTTCAGGTTCTTTCAACAACTGCTGTTCTCTCTCTCATACTTCCAAGCTCTGCCTGGAGCTGCTATCAGTCTTCTCCGTCTGTCCTGCACCTGGCTTTGCAGACTAACTGATCTGTGCTCGCTCCTAGAGCTAACTCTCTATTCGCTTCTCTCCAAGAGAACTAATAACTCTCCTTCTCCTCTCTGAGAGGACTAACCTAAACTCTGTGGCTTCACCATCCTTATATACTCTAAAAAGGCTCCCTCTGGTGGCTCTAGGGATTGGTGAAGATGTGTGTATGCATATTGGGTCTTTACCTTCGGTGCATCCCTCTGGGAAATGAGATTCCAAGCGCAGCTGGGCTCTACACCAACATATTCCCCAGCACGTTACATTTTAGAGTGGACTTGCACCGACAATAAAAGACTTTACAGAATAACAATAATCACATAAATCAACAGATACCAAGAGGAGTGAGGGCCCTGCTCGCAAGCTTACAATCTATGATGAAATAGAGGAGACATGAATTGCTTGCATTGTACGGTCCAGCCATCAATGTAATAAATAGGATGTTCATGTAATACTGCATGAACCGGTAACCAACCAGTAATTGTAAAAGTGCAGACACAATTTAAATGCATAAAGAGTGTGAGAACAGATGATACAAGGGTTCAGGTTTTGAAAACATTTTTTAATATTTTGATGTGGTAGGCCAGGTCGAAGAAATACGTTTTTAGGGCACACTTAAAACTGTGGATATTGGGGATTAATAAAATTGTCCAAGGTAGTGCATTCCAAAGTGACAAATCTTGGGGTCGAGATTAGGAAGTTTGGATTATTGAGGATGTTGATCTTAGGTCATTAGCAGAAAGGAGTGCATGGTAAGGGTGGTAGACTGAGATGAGGAAGAGATATAGGGTGGTACTGGACCATGGAGAGCTTTGTGGGTGAGAGCGATAAGTTTATATTGAACTCTGGAGTGGATGGGTAAACAGTGCAATGACTGGCACAGGGAGAGGCATTGGTGTAGTGGTTGGTAAGGAATATGATCCTGGCTGCTGCATTCAGGACAGATTGGAGAGGGGAAAGTTTAGTAAGAGGCACACCGATTAGTAGAGAGTTACAATATTCCAAATGAGAAATGAATAACAGCTACAGTAAGAGTTTTTGCAGAGTCAAAAGTAAGAAAAAGTCAAATTCTAGAAATGTTTTTGAGGTTTAGATGACAAGAGCGAGCCAGTGAACGGATGTGGGGGGTGAATGAAAGATCTGAATCAAGTAGGACCCCAAGACAGCGGGCATGTTGCTGGGTGGTAATGGTAGAACACACACGGAAATGGCCATGTCGGGCATAGATAGGTTAGTGGTGGGAGGAAACACAAGTAATTCAGTTTTTGACAGGTTCAGTTTCAGATAGAGGGAGGACATGTTAGAGACAGCAGTAAGACAATCACTGGTGTTTTGTAATAATGCAGGCATGATGTCAGGAGCAGAGGTGTATGATTGGGTGTCATCAGCATAGAGATGGTACTGAAAACCAAATCTACTGATTGTTTGTCCAATAGGGCCAGTATACAAGGAGAAGAGGAGGGGGCCTAGGACTGATCCTTTAGGAACCCTGAAAGTAAGGGGAAAAGGAGAGGAGGAGGAGGCAGCAAAAAATGCAGTGAAGGAGCTGTCAGAAAGGTAGGAGGAGAACTAAGAGAGAACAGTGTCCTTGAGGCCAATAGAGCGGAGCATAGAGAGAAGGAGCTAGTGATCCACAGTGTCGAATACTGGAGAGAGATCCAGGAGAAAAGAGAAGAATTAGCTGGGTAGAAGGTCAAAATCAGCAATTGTCATACACAGTGCCATATAATATGATGATTGCAATATAGCAACATACCAACTTTAGCAACACAGCCCATGTTTATACCGTGCAGCCAACAGGAACTTGGTACAACCTGTTACAATTTCACGGTTTCGGGGCATCGGGGCATGGCATAGCTTACCTAGCTAGCCTATGCTCCCACGTTGCCAGACCACGGTGACGTGGGGCGTGCGTCCCAGATGGTAAAGGAATGTGGACCAACTGGACCACAGAGGGGGACCCGGGGCTAACCGGACTAGGGCGGGGTAGCGACCGGGGGTCTATGGCAGCTGAGCACGTGGACAAGGTGGCGACCTGCAGAACGAGATGACACTGACAACTTCAGGTATGAAGAAACAAAGTTCACTTAAAGACAGACACAGTACATAAGCAGAACATAACTGTGCCAGGCTTCCGATGCCGCACATCAGGGAAGGGTACACGTCTCAGGTTAACAGACGATGGCAGGAGGTCATCACGGGTTGATGCAGTCCAAGGTCATCTGGCACGGGCATACTAGGCGGCCTCTCTCTTAGACCTCAGGCTTAGCACAGGCTCAGCAGGTGAACATCAGACACTGACCTCGGACAGACGTCAGACGATGTCATGACGGGTTGATGTAGTCCAGGGTCATCTGGCACTGGCATACTAGGATGTCCTTTCTCTCAGGCCTCAGGCATAACACAGGCTCAGCAGGAGAACATCAGACACTGACCCAGGACAGACGTCATCACAGGGTGGACCACGGGGAACCCGCAGGACATCGGGACACAGGCAAGACATTGGAACTTCTGGACACAGGCTGGACATCAGGACATCAGGCAGGACATCAGGACACAGGCTGGACATCAGGACACAGACTGGACATCAGGACACAGGCAGGACAGCAGGACATCTGGACACAAACAAGACATCAGGACATCTGGACAGAGGCTGGACATCAGGAATATCAGGACACAGTCTGGACATCAGGACACAGGCTGGACATCAGGGACACCGGCAGGACATCGGAACAGAAGCATGACATTGGGACACTGGCGTTGCAGCCCAGGTCATTGGCTGGGACACAGAGGGCACAGGACCAGGAACAACAGCTTGGCAGCTCAGGTTATTGACAGAGACATGGACAGCACAGGTCCAGGAACACCAGCGTGGCAGCTCAGGTCATCGGCTGAGACACGTATGGCACAGAACCAGGAACACTGGCATGGCAGCTCAGGTCATCAACTGAGACACGGATGGCACAGGGCCAGGAAGCGGTGGTCGGGATCCGTTTACAAGACAGCGGTCACCAGACTCCGGACATGATCTCCAGGCACCAGGCAGCGATCGTCAGGCTCCAAACTACGGTCGTCAGGCTCTGGGTATCAGGCCTAGGAAGGAACTCAAGTGGGATGGTGCAAGCACTGCCGGGTTGGACTGGGGCCGGACGGAGCTAGCACCGCATAGGAGACTGAGCACAGCATAGTAGACGCTATGCAAAAACACCGGACTCCATCTTTAATAGACAAATCCAGGTTGGTTCTCAGGACACCAGTTACAGGAAACTCACAGTCATCGGGTACATGGTTCTAGACACGGAGGGACTTCAGGAACATAACACAAAGGACACAGTTCAGACAGGGTCAGGTACATGAACAGATCCAGGATCAAGGATTCAGGTCTGAGTATGCAGCCCTCAGACAGGCGGGAAACAAGACACAACAGTAACGGGCCTGGATATACAGCCTCCAGAGTAGGCAGAAAAACAGGACATAAACAGAAACAAATATACACAAAAAACCCCAAGGGCAAATAAGCCGATTGGTACGATACCAAGAGTCCCAAACAGGGAAGAAAGAACACCCGCTCCAAGAAGACGTGTGACAAGAGAAAACAGAGGAGCAACTAGGTGATTCAAGTATAGTCAATCTTTATTCAAGAAATACATCGTATAAAATATGTCACAATCAGTATAGCAAAAAAACAGAACAGGATGGAACCTAAATGTACCACAGGAGAATTAACCCACAGTGCAAATACATGCATGGAACAACACATACCAGAATAAATAAAAATTTAAGGTGCAAGTGCATAAATTGCTGCATGTATTAAACAGACAGAGTTAATGGTGCTTGGGTCCTAAATAACAATCAGGGCGCCAGTGTCCATATATGAGCAGGAACCAAAAACCACCAAGTAACTCACCAGATAAAGTAAAGCACCGTGGGTGTCCCTGGGCCGGGTATAAAGATTGACTATACTTGATTCACCTAGTTGCTCCTCTGTTTTCTCTTGTCACACATAAACAGAAACGGGTCTGGGTACTCAGCCCCCAGAGCGGGCGGAAAAACAGGACACAAACAGAAATGGATCTGGGTACTCAGCCCCCAGAGCAGCTGGAAACACAAGACAGGACAAAAAACATCAGCTTCACCAGAACTGATTGCAAGCAGAGCAGGAACTGAACACACAAACACACATGGCAAAGTACAGGATCTTAATGCAAAGCTCTGGCAACGCCCAATAGGAAAGAGGAACTTTATATAGGAGCTGCTCCTCAGCAATAGGCTGGGGACAGCAATTAAACACACACACTGCCCTAAAAACATCAGGGAAGGTGTGGCTGCGCAAACCCTAAGCACAGACAGAAACTATTACAGCACAGTCTGCACAGGGACTGTGACTTAAGGCACCTGGCAGCGGCTGCAAGCCTGGACACACGTGGAAAGTCATGCACCAGCTACAGAGGACCTCGCAATCCACGGATAGTTTCCACAGCTGCAGCCATGGACCACACATGCGGATGGTCATGCAGCGGAGCAGAGACATCACAACACATGTACGGATATGCAGCAGAGTCGGGAACTGAGCAGCATCCATACAGGTAACAGACAACGGTATCCCAGCTGGTTAGGGGAAAAGGAGCAAAGGGTTAAAGCAGAGACATGCAGAGTAAAGCTGGGGAAACAAGGTACAAACACACCGGGATTACACAACCTGGTAAACATGTATGGTCTGCTATTAGCAGCAATTGCCAGACGTAAATTAAAGTTCACATGCTACTGCATCAATAGCAATCAGAGTTTAATCTCTTAGATTCCACAGTCAATACTGACTGACATCTAAAGGGTATGCCACACTAAACGAGATCGCAAACGAGATCGCTAACGAGATCACTAAAACGTCACTATTTTGCGATCTCGTTAGCGACCTCGTTGTGTGTGGCATGTAGCAACGATGTGGCCCCTGCTGTGATGTCGCTGATCGTTCACTAGCGTTCTGGACCGTTTTTTGATCATTGGCATCCCGCTGGTGAGCCTGAATCGCTGTGTTTGGCACCTTTTGCGAACGACGAGCGACCTCATTTGTGACGCATATGACTGTTTTGCGTCACGGAGTGGATCGCAATATCTGTAAGTTCTCTTTTGCGTCACAGAGAGGATCGCAGAAGTTGCAAAGCAGGCTAGCAGGACGCAGAGAGCAGGAGCGATGCTGGAAATTCCTATGAATCAGTAGCGCTCAGTACATGCTAATGACAGATCCTAACGACCGCCAAAGTCGTTAAAGAGATCGCTGACCGCTGATGAGTCGTTTATGAGATCTCCTGTTTGGCAGCTACTAGCGACCTAAAAGAGATCACACCAACGATTGCGTCGTTATCGTGATCGCAAACGAGATCGCTAAGTGTGGCAGTACCTTAAGTTGTTGACTCCCAGTTGCCTTTCAAGGATGTGAGGTGGCTGAGACAGAAGACGTGTGGAAAGGTAAAAGAAGCTGCAGTCACTTATCCCTGCCACCATCACTACCACAATTGATTCCGGGTACCATCATATGGTGAAAAAAGCTGTGGTATGTGATCTTAAAGAACCTCTCCTATCAAAGTTGTCATATTCTTAATATATTGCAATAATCATATCATATAGCACTGTGTTTTACAATACTTCAATTTTGCCCTTCTACCCAGCTAATTCTTCTATTTTATCTATGTAGAAACAGCACTTCTCTTTTCCCTGCATTTATCATTCCCCTTTTGAACTCCCGACCCAGCCCCTCCCCCCTGCCAGGTACTCTTGCAAGTGACTCATGACTCATACAGGGAAAATTGACCTCCTGTTTCTACATAGAGTTTAGAAGGATTCAGCTAGGCAGTTTTTAATCATGTGATGTCATAGACCTAATGGAAAAGAGGAGAATTAACTGGGTAGAAAGGCGAAATGAGCAACTATAAGTACACAGTGCTATATAATGTGATGATTGTAATATAGCAAGAGGATAACATTTTAAATGGGAGTGCTTCTTTAATGATGTCCTGTTTAAGGGAGGGTGGGGGTAATTAGCTGTATAGGGAGAAAAGTAGACAATGTTTAATTAAAGCAAATTGCAAAAGTATTTGAGGCTTAAAAATATATATTTTTAAAGGACATTTTATGTATAAGACAACCACTTTAACTGATTTATTTTGTCAGAGTCTCATTTGAAGTGTATGACATGGAATAAACATGCCCTAAGTCTGGACATAGAAGTGGGAAAAAATAACGTCTCAAAGATGGATAGTAGCTTTATGATTCTCCTTACCTCCTGCCATTCCCAGCTCTTTTTTATAGAGTCAGAAATGCTAGGAGGTAAGGAGATTCACAGGGCTCCCATCCTGTGGTCACAGGTTGCTGACCTGGACGAAGGAACGAAGAGCAATGAAACAATTCTCCCAAACCTAGTGTCAATGCTGCAAGTTTACAGTTCTGTTATGATCTATGTTGTAACTAGATATTAATGGATCCTGAAGGATCTCACTGATTCTCCTTACCTCCTGCCATTCCCAGCTCATTTTTTTGTAGAGCCAGAAATGCTAGGAGGTAAGGAGATTCACAGGGCTCCCATCCTGTAGTCACAGATTACTGACCTGGCCAATGGAAGAGCGGCGAAACAATTCTCCCAACCCTAGTGTCAATGCTGCAGGTTTAAAGTTCTGTTATGATCTGTGTTGTAACTAGATACTAAAGGATCCTGATGGATCCCACTGATCCTGGTTTCTTTTACTTCCTAGATAAAATAGTGTAGAAACACTATACTGACCATCAAAGAGTATCGGAAACTTGACAGGAAACTGCGAACAAACCCTAAAACTGATTTCAAAGTGCATTAGATTGTATCAGTTTTCATCAGTTCTGCCATCACTTTATGTTTTAGGGCCCATACAGTTGATTCGGGGTTGACCCATAATGAAAAGAAAGTGAAAAGGTAACAATGTAACCAAACTAAAGAAGCAAACACTGGCACTATTCAGACCGCATACCGTATGCTGTGATCAAACGAAACTTGCTGGTAGCTGGCCCATACCATGACCAATAGATGCTCAATCCGAAGGAAAAGAGTCTTGATATCAGACGGTAGAAGTAGTTCACTCAGTAAAATCCTCATATGTTCTACTATATGGTCTAAATATGGTGCTCCAATTTGAGGAGTATTTATGCCATCAAATTGCAATTTCTACTTTAGTACCTGCTGTATTTTTAGGTTTATGTAGTTTATGGTGAACAATAATCAATGCAAGTGCGAAGCCTTTACTATAGCTAATGCAAAAGACAGACACTTTCTTCTCAAGAACAAGTAATAAAGTCCAAGAGAAAACAATCTGAATGTTAATAACTTTCAAGCATGGAGGCTAACAGAAAATTTAACCCCTCACTGTTTGAAAGCATTACCAAAACGTTGCTGTCACAGTTTACATTGACTTGTGTGAAGCCTGTGTAATAAAGACATTTGTAACAGATACAAATACCGGTGATTTTAGATGCTCGGTACACTTAAAGTCAAAATAGGCAGCTCTTTATAATTAATTACCAAGAGGCTAAGAAAGATGTTGACTTGAAGTCTTCACAGCTAAACTGGTAATACAGAACGTATGGAGCAAGGTCCAAGCTGCTCCGTCCAAATTGGAATGTAAAAGAAATGTGTTGGAAGGTGATGACAGAAATGAAGTAAAACAGTTGTTTCCTGATCCGAGTGCCAGATGTGTCACATACTGTGATAAATAAGATCTGTGTCTTGCACTCCAGATATTGGGGAATATTGCAAGCGTTTATTATAATGAGGTACTAGAATTACTTTGTTTCTGCTGGCACCAAGCAGGGAGCTGTTATTGCACAATGCCTGGAGCTGCTAATTCTTTTGTTTAGGTTGAAGCCAACATGGCCTATTAAAAGCTTAAGTTCAATTTTATTGTTCAGGTATTTATTAACTGATTATGAAAAGACATTAAAAAAAAACTCATAATTAAGCTACCAATTGTTCTTAACATTAAAAATTCCGTTTTTTTAAGTCCCTTTTCAACTATTCACTTCAAGCGCGTTGTATGTCACTGTATTTATTTTCACATTTTCCTCCAGCAGCTGGCCTCTAAACTAAGTAACCGCAGTCCTTAAACCATAAAAATATAGCTATAACCACGGAAGTTAAGGATTTTACAGAAAAAAAAATGTGCTCTTATACTTGTCACACACGTTTTCTCTCAGCTGCCGTGCAGTTTTGTTCTGCCCAAACTATACATGGCTGTACAATTTAAAAAGAAACTTAATTCATTTTTATTACTTTGCCACAACTGTCTTGAATGATTGTGGGAGAACATACAACTATTAATATTGTACATTCCCAAGCAGGCATAATATGGCTTAAATTTACTATAGGGTAGATGGGATTTAGTTTCAGGCATGCAATAAGTTTTAGTCTGGAAGGAGATCCACTCATTTGCAAAAGCAGTAAGGTGTCTGCTGCTTGCAAATGTATAAGAGCAATCCTGGGGGAAGGTTAAAAGTTACGTACACGAACAACAGCATATATAAATTTAATACCCTAAACAAGGATAATATTGTAAACCTACACTATTTGACTGAACCATAATTTCTCTTTTACCCTCGAAGTCACAAAAGCAAAATCTGACCTATGTAAGAGTAGCACAGTATAGAGACAGGTCTGTGATATTAGAGAAAATGGCTCAAAAAACACTATACTATTTGACTAAAAAGAATACATTAGATATATAGTTATGAGGTTGAGTCCCTGCCCCGCATGTTTGGCATTTTTTAGACAGAAAATAAACATGTGGGGATTGCCTTAAGGTCACTGTAATGCCACAGCCATCTTGGTTGTGGCATTACTGTGATTGGCTGGCCCCATAGCGTCATCATGTCTATAAAAGACCCGTGACGCCATGCTCATCACACTGTACCCTGGAAACAGGAAGAGCAAGAAGAGGTGCTGCTGAAAGAGGAACAGAAATGTAGCAGTGTATAGGCAGGGATTAAACAACATTTTTATTTCTTTCAATTACAACAACAGCTCTTCTTATGGCTAATTATAGTCAATATATAATACAGCTGTTAGCAGCCCTTAGGGAGTTTACACTGAAGAGATAGTGTAGGACAGGATAGGGTGAATTGCATGTCCTTTATGATGCAGCCTGCAACTCATACCAAAATCCCTTCTCAGAACTAATAATATTTTTTTTTGCCCTTAATCCTGCAAATTGTTCTGAACAGGAAAATATTATGCACCATTTTTACTGAGGCATAAGGCCAGACTTGGTTGGATCACAATAGCATCGCTATATTGCTCTCACAGTGTAACCAGTCCATCTGAAGTGGGCAAATTTTCCTGCAATATAGTAATACTGCAATTTTTTTTTAGCAGTGAAGTTTTATACTACAATTATACTGCTCCATTTGTGCATCAAAACAAAAAAGCCAGACTTGTTTGGTTAGAAATCGCATCACCATATTCATACTGCAACGTCCATGTGAGTTGGGCAGATTTTCCTGCAATAGTAATACTGCAATCTTTTCTCAACAGAGATATATGCTGCATATTTTAAAATGGGTAAGGTGCATGGTAAGTGACAGGGAAGTGGACGTGATGCTGATGGTGATCGCAGAGGCCGAGGCCGTTGGTGAGGTGAAACTGTGCCTGCCACAGGTGCACAACAAACACACACATCATGTTGATCTAGATTCCTGTCCTACTTTGTAGGGGTGCACAGAACACCACTCTTGAAGCCAGAGCAGTCTGAAATGTTTTTTGGATGGATAGCAAATAATGCTTCCAGTCACTTTGCTGCAGCACTCTATCTCCTACACGGTGCAGTCTCAGTAGCTATGATTCTGGACCATATAATCCTCACCCTGATTCTCCTTCCTCCCACAATGCCGAGTGCCCGGAGACAAGTGATCCCACACTTAATTATTCCAAAGAGCTGTTCACTAGAGTTGATCGAAACAGGTCGGTCAGTTTCATAAGTCGCCGACTTTCGCCAAAGTCGGGTTTCGCCGAGCGAAACCCGACCATAGCGTGAAGTCGGCCATGCATTCGGCAAAACGAGCGCCAAAGTCAGTTTTTCCATAATGCTTGCAAGTGCCTTTTTTCAGCCAATGAGCAAGGACGTACACTGTGGGCAATAAGATGACATGGGCAGCGTCCACCACCATCTTAGAGAAGGGCATTGTAGTGATTGGCTTGCTTTGGGGGGCATTATAGTGTCTATAAAAGCCCTGACCGCCGACCTCCATTTTACTTCTGCCGATCTTAATAGTAGGGAGAGGTTGCTGATGCTGTTTATCAGTAGGGAGAGAGTTAGGGCTGGAAAGAGAAGTTCTAATGTGCTTGGGATGATAGCAATTGTGCTGTACAGTTAGAGTGCAGTGAAATGGGAGGATTTTCTTGTGTGCAGTAGCGCTGGTTATTAGGCTGCCTGATAGCTGTATTGCTGTGTGTACACTGCTGTGCAGACTGCTTTTTACACAGCACTAATACTTTTATTCTTACCAAGTGTTCATTTTTCCCCACACCGTATAGAGCTGTACGCTCCTAACACACTACCGTGTACCGGCTGGTATCACAGACAAATACATGCTGACTATCTGTGTGTGACTCCGGAAATATATACAGAGATTTCAATTTTCCCCTACACTGTATACAGCTGTACACTTCTGATACAGTGCAGCTTTTCTGCCTTTTAAATTACGGTCAAATCCATACTGAGGGAGGAACTGTGTGTGACTCCGGAAATATATACGGAGATTTAACCCTTTCCCGACCTGTGACACAGCGTATGTGTCAGAAAGGATCGCGTTCTTGCGGGTCGGGTGACCGGGGTCACTGAAAGGTCACCCGACCCGCAGGCACAAGACCCTTTGTGCTTCACCACAGGGGGTTGGCTTAACCCCCACGTGGCTATGATCGCTCTGATTGGCTGTTAAAAGTGAAACAGCCAATCAGAGCAATCTGTAATATTTCACCAATGAAATTTGGTGAAATATTACAATCCAGCCATGGCCTATGCTGCAATAGCATCTGCCATGGCTGGAGGCCGAGATCCGACCCCCCCTACTCACCTCTCCCGATCTTCCGATGTCCCTGGATCCGTCCCGGAGTCCGTCCGGGATGTTTCATGGGCGCCTCCATCATGCAAAATGGCGGGCGCATGCGCAGTGTGCCCTCCAGAGTCCAGAAATTTATTTTGATCACTGTGATAAACTCTCACAGTGATCAAAATAAAAAAAATAAATAAACACCCCATTTATCACCCCCATAGGTAGGGACAAATAAAAAAATATATATATATATATATATATTTTTTTTAATCTTTTTATTAGGGTTAGGGTTACGATTATAAGGCTGTGTTCATATTGCATTATGGCAGTCCGTTACACAGACTGCGTTACCCCGCGGTATAACGCGGTGTAACGCAGTCCGTTACCACTGCCATTCACCCCCATTTACGGGCACATTGCGACGCATGCCGTAAAGCGAAATGCGTTCGCGACGTGCCGTCATTCAGTGACGGAGTCTCGGACGCGGCCTGCAGCGTCTGGGCTCCGTCACCGCTAGTGCAGATGAATCATCTGCTGATTCATCTGCGCTAGCGGGTACAGCATAACGCGATCGCATAATGCTATACCGTTACCCGCCCGTCAACGCTATGTGTTGAACGGGCTGGTAAAACGCAATATGAACCCAGCCTTAGGGTTAGGGTTAGAACTAGGGTTAGGGTTAGAACTAGGGTTAGGGTTAGCCTTAGGGTTAGCCTTAGGGTTAGCATTAGGGTTAGAATTAGGGTAAGAATTTTCACTGTTTAGGCACACAGGGGCTCTCCAAATGCGTCATGGTGTCCGCTAACGATTGGAGCTAATTTTCCATTCAAAAAGTCAAATGGCGCTCCTTCCCTTCTGAGCCCTACTGTGTGCCCAAACAGTGGTTTATGACCACATATGAGGTATCTGTGTACTCAGGAGAAATTGCCCAACAAATTTTAGGAGCCATTTTATCCTGTTGCCCATGTGAAAATGAAAAAACTGAGGCTAAAATAAAATTTTTGTCAAAAAAAAGTACTTTCTTTTTTTTACGGATAAATTTGTGAAGCACCTGGGTGTTCAAAGTGCTCACTATGCATCTAGATAAGTTCCTTGGGGGGGTCTAGTTTTCAAAATGGGTCACTTGTGGGGGAGCTCTAATGTTTAGGCACACAGGGACTCTCCAAATGCGACATGGCAACCGCTAAATATTCCAGCATATTTTCCATTCAAAAAGTCAAATGGCGCTCCTTCACTTCTGAGCCCTGCCGTGCGCCCAAACAGTGGTTTATGACCACATATGAGGTATCTGTGTACTCAGGAGAAATTGCACAACAAATTTTAGGATCCATTTTATCCTGTTGCCCATGCAAATATGAAAAAATTTATGCTAAAACAAAATTTTTGTTGGAAAAATTAAAATGTCCATTTTTTCCTTCCATGTTGCTTTAGTTCCTGTGAAGCACCTGAAGGGTTAATAATCTTCTGAAATGTAGTTTTGAGTAGCTTGAGAGGTGCAGCTTTTATAATGGTGTCACTTTTGGGTATTTTCTACCATATAGACCCCTCAAAGTGACTTCAAATGTGAGGTGGTCCCTAAAAAAATGGTTTTGTAAATTTTGCTGTAAAAATGAGAAATCGCTGGTCAAATTTTAACCCTTATAACTTCCTAACAAAAAAAAATTTGTTTCCAAAATTATGCTGATCTAAAGTAGACATGTGGGAAATGTTATTTATTAACTATTTTGTGTCACATAACTCTTTGGTTTAATAGAATAAAAATTCAAAAATTTGAAAATTGCAAAATTTTCAAAATTTTTGCCAAATTAACATTTTTTTTCACAAATAAACGCAAAAATTATTGACCTAAATTTACTACTATCATTAAGCCCAATATGTCACGAAAAAACAGTCTCATAATCGCTAGGATCCGTTGAAGCGTTCCTGAGTTATTACCTCATAAAGGGACACTGGTCAGAATTGCAAAAAATGGCAAGGTCATGAAGGGGTTAAATTTTCCCCTACACTGTATACAGCTGTACGCTTCTAATACAGTACCATATATCTGCTGGTATTTTTGGCACATTTTCCCAAACATGAGGAAGTATGGTGGAAGAGGCCGCGGACGTGGGCGGGGGAGCCAGCTGGTACTGATGGTGGTGGTGGTGCATCTGCTGGTAGTGCCAAAAACACAATAGCACCTAAGGCAGGAGGTGTTGAGCCTTCGTCATCATCTGGCTCAAGAAGGCCTGGAAGACTCCCTTTTCTGGGAGTAGGTAAACCGCTTTTAAAGCCGGAGCATCAGGAACAGGTTTTGGCTTACACTGCCGAAAAAGCCTCCAGCTCTATCGCCTCCTCTTCTGAAGTTTCAAAAACTGCAAGCACTGAGTCGTCAGTGCAGGCTCCTGGTCAGAAACAACACCTTTCCTTGTGTCCTTCACCCCCACCACAAGTGAAGGATGCGGCAGGCCACACTTCAGATTACTCCCCTGTGTTATTTTCACATACCTGGGTTATCAACTCAAATCCTGAATTCCCCAGTCCAAGATGAATATGACATGGAGTGCACTGATGCACAGCCACTGCTATATGATTCTGCTGGTACATTTACCAAGAGCACTGCATTGCCTCGCAGTCTACTGAGCCAGATTCTGACCCTGATGAAACTAAGGTGCCCCTTCCTGCAAACTCTACCACCGTACACGGTGACACAGAGGAAGGTGCAGATGAAATTGAAGAGGAGGTGATGGATGACCCAGTTGTTGACCCAGATTGGAATCCATTGGGGGAAGAGGGTGCCGCTGGCAATAGCTCAGAAGAGGAGGAGGATCCGCAGCAGGCATCGATATCGCAGCTGCGGTTATATGGCAGCCCTGTAGCAGTCCAAAAACGTGTTAAAAAAACAAAAAGAGTTGCAGGACAGCTTGGCCAGACGGTCAAATTAGCACAGCGTGCAAGCCCTGAAAAATTTATCCCATAGTAGGAAGAGTGCAGTATGGCACTTTTTTGACCAAAATCCTATTGATGAGGCAAAGGTTATCTGTAAGAAGTGCGGAAGGACCTTCAGCCGAGGGAAAAATCTCCGAAATTTGAATACCAGTTGCAGGCTTAGACATTTAAACACCAAGCACTTGCAAGCGTGGACGGAATACAAAAACCTCAGGTAGCACATGTGCACCTGCTCCGAAGGTAGCCAGCAACACTCCATCGCTTCCCCCACTGTAAGCCCACCGGTTAGCACACCACCAGCAATAAATTTTGAGGTGTCGTCGCAAGGCCAAAGCAGTCAGGGAATCACAATGTTTTTCCAACAAAAGACTGAATCTAGGCAATCACCACCACCAACATCATCACCAGTCCGCCATGTCCACCGCTAGCTCCCCCATATGCAGTTCTCAAGTCCAGCTCACACTAGCAGACACTCTGAGTAGGACAAGAAAGTACTCATCCTCTCATCCGTGTACACTGGCTTTGAACGCCTACATTGCCAAACTGATCTCATTAGAGATGATGCCCTTCCGTTTGTTTGAAAGCGCAGCGTTCAGAGACCTCATGGCCTATGCTGTCTCACGCTATGACCTACCCAGTCGGCACTTCTTTTCTAGAAAAGCCATCCCTGCCCTTCACTAGCATGTGAAAGACCGCATTGTTCATGCACTCAAACAATCAGTGAGTGGAAAGGTGCACCTGTCACGCTGTCTAGCAGATGTATAAATATATAATGTCAGTAATCTATCAAGTGGGACAACATTCTATATAACATATAAATAGGTAACATTAACATGTATATATAGCATAGTATTACCTGACATAATATCCTGTGGGTCAATACTGAATCCTTTTCATGCTGTCTCTGGCTAGAGGTGGACCGGGGTCTATGCTGACCCTAAACTGGGGTCCTGACTAGTCCCTCTACCTGGAGGTACTGTTAATGGTACAGAGGTCCAGGCCACCAGCGTAAACCCTGTCTCCTATAAATCCCTGACCACTGTAATCTAGTCCTTAGAAGGACCCTGATTACCACCATAGGGAATGGACAAGTAAAGGTTAACAAACAGTATAGACAAACGAGACAGACAGGGGATAAAGTAAATACTGTCTTGCATACAACATTTAAACACAGAGGGAACACCAAAGGTCTAGGAGATAAACTATAAGCAAGGAGAGGAGAAACAACAAAGGAGCTCTTAGCTTAAGTCTTCTCAGAACCGATCCTATCTGCAGTCTGTATGAATGCTTTCACCGGCATCTAACCAGCAGACTGGCAGCTATATAAAGGAAGCTAATTAGAACATAATCAAAAGCAGCCGGGCGAGGCTGGACCTAGTCTTAGCAAAGAGCTAGGTAAAATGAACTCCCTCATTACCAAACACAAAGAAACAGCAACTCAGCTGCGAGAAGTCAGAATGTGCAATCGCGACAATCTTTGTGGCGATGCACCCATGACAGTACCCCCCCTTCTACGAGGGGCCTCCGGACCCTCAGGGCCAGGTCTGTCCGGGTAAGTCGTGTGGAAGGTCCGAACCAATCGATCTGCGTTAATCTCAGACGCAGAGACCCACGTCCTCTCCTCAGGACCATATCCCTTCCAATGAACCAAATACTGAAGGGACCGGCGATTCAGACGTGAGTCAATGATCTTCAACACTTGAAATTCTAAGTTACCATTGACCACCACTGGAGGAGGAGGTAGAAGTGACGGTATAACTGGCGCCACGTACCTCTTCAGCAACGATTTGTGGAATACATTATGGATTTTAACGTAGGAGGGAGGTCCAGACGAAATGCCACAGGATTAATTATAGAACTGATCCTGTATGGACCGATGAACCTGGACCCAGTTTCCAGGAGGGAACCTTGCGTTTTATATTCTTGGTAGACAACCACACCAGATCGTTCACACCTAGGTCCGGACCAGACACTCTCCTCCTATCAGACCTCCGCTTGAAACAGTTCCCCATAGCACTCAGACCATTCAGCACTCCTCTCCAAACTGAAGCAAGTGACGACGAGAATCGTTCCTCCTCAGGAACCCCAGATGGACGGGTATGTGGGGTCTTAGAGTGAGCACAAACTCCACAGGACGCGACAAAAGTTATTACCTCTTTATTTAAGTTAGGCCACCAAAACGGCGAGAAAGGAGATCCACAGTTGCTTTACTCCCTGGATGTCCTGCTAAAGCAGAACTATGATGTGCCTCGATAACTTTTTGTCTTAACTGATTAGGAACAAACAGTCTCCCTGGAGGTCCTACAGGGGCGTCCCCCTGAGCCTCCAACACCTCCTCCTCAAGCTCAGAGCACACAGCCGACACCACCACTCCTTCCTGAAGGATAGGAACCGGGTCATCCGTCTTTCCGGCCCCTGGGAAACTACGAGATAAGGCATCAGGAAGCAATTTTATTGAGCAGTCATACGTGCGATGAGGAGGTAACTTTTGACACCCCTCCTCTGAGAACATCTCCCCAAAGTCCTCCAGAAAAGGAGGCAAAGTCCTAGGCACGACCGCACCGATGACCGTGTTCATGCAGTTATTCTTGCAAATTCACCCCACTGGCTTATCTTTCTGGATTGCCAATCAATCACTGGGTTATGTTTAGCCAACCAGGGAAGTCCCAACACAATAGGAGTAGGAAGACCCTCCAACACATAACAAGACAACTGTTCTTTATGTATTGCCCCTACTCGAAGGTCTATGTTATGAACAGCTTGTACAAAGCTACCTTGACCGAGAGGTCTGGCGTCAATAGAAAGTATAGCGATCGGTTTGGCCAATACACTCAGTTGCATACCTTGCACCTGGGCAAACCGAGCGTCCACCATATTAGCCCCAGACCCACAATCAAGAAGAACAGAAATCCTCTCAACTCTTGCACCAACCACCACCTCTGCAGGCACGAGAAATTGAGACGGACCTGGGGACGAAATACCTACTTCCAGGTTGTCGTCCACCACACAACCTGGGATTAACAGTTTTTCGGTGACTTTTTTGCTCAATGAGGCACGGGAGGGACACCCCCCAACAAAATGTCCCTCTCTCCCGCAGAAGAAACACCTTCTTGTCTTGCGGCGCACCGCCGATTCCCTCCTACAAAATGATGTCCCACCCAACTGCATAGGTTCCTCAGAACAGACCAGGGGAACCTCCATATAAGGGACTTTAGTAGTGGGTGGAGTAATAACAGGGGGCGGAGTTACCTCGCACCTCCCCCGAAGCCGTCTATCAATACGAATAGCAAGGGCCATAGCAGCCTCCAGTGACGGAGGAGAATCATACTGAGCCAAAACATCTTTTAATTTGTCAGATAACCCTTGACAAAACTGGCTCCTAAGAGCTGGGTCATTCCACTGAGTATCTGTGGCCCATCTATGGAACTCAGAAGAAAATTCCTCCGCCGGACGATCTCCCTGCTGTATCCTACGTAACTTCGTTTCAGCAAGGGAGACCCGATCCGGGTCATCATACACCAGACCCAGGGCAGCAAAAAATCGATCTACTGACTGGAGGGCCGGGGAGCCCGGGGGAAGAGAGAACGCCCAGGATTGAGGGTCCCCTTGTAAGAGCGAGATGACAATTCCCACCCTCTGCTCTTCACTCCCCGATGACCGAGGCCGCAGCCGAAAGTATAATTTACATGCCTCCCGGAAGGTAAAAAATTAGTCCCGCCCACCAGTGAACCTGTCCGGGAGAGCAACCTTAGGTTCAGATCTTGTTTGCTCCGGGGGGGACAAAACCTTGGACTTAATGTCCGTAAGCTCCATGGACAACCTCTGCAACTGCAGGGCAAGCTGGGCTACTGGATCTATGGTAGCTGGGGAGAATTTTTAGTTTGGCCGGTGAAAATGTCACGCTGTCTAGCAGATGTATAAATATATAATGTCAGTAATCTATCAAGTGGGACAACATTCTATATAACATATAAATAGGTAACATTAACATGTATATATAGCATAGTATTACCTGACATAATATCCTGTGGGTCAATACTGAATCCTTTTCACTCTGTCTCTGGCTAGAGGTGGACCGGGGTCTATGCTGACCCTAAACTGGGGTCCTGACTAGTCCCTCTACCTGGAGGTACTGTTAATGGTACAGAGGTCCAGGCCACCAGCGTAAACCCTGTCTCCTATAAATCCCTGACCACTGTAATCTAGTCCTTAGAAGGACCCTGATTACCACCATAGGGAATGGACAAGTAAAGGTTAACAAACAGTATAGACAAACGAGACAGACAGGGGATAAAGTAAATACTGTCTTGCATACAACATTTAAACACAGAGGGAACACCAAAGGTCTAGGAGATAAACTATAAGCAAGGAGAGGAGAAACAACAAAGGAGCTCTTAGCTTAAGTCTTCTCAGAACCGATCCTATCTGCAGTCTGTATGAATGCTTTCACCGGCATCTAACCAGCAGACTGGCAGCTATATAAAGGAAGCTAATTAGAACATAATCAAAAGCAGCCGGGCGAGGCTGGACCTAGTCTTAGCAAAGAGCTAGGTAAAATGAACTCCCTCATTACCAAACACAAAGAAACAGCAACTCAGCTGCGAGAAGTCAGAATGTGCAATCGCGACAATCTTTGTGGCGATGCACCCATGACAGTACCCCCCCTTCTACGAGGGGCCTCCGGACCCTCAGGGCCAGGTCTGTCCGGGTAAGTCGTGTGGAAGGTCCGAACCAATCGATCTGCGTTAATCTCAGACGCAGAGACCCACGTCCTCTCCTCAGGACCATATCCCTTCCAATGAACCAAATACTGAAGGGACCGGCGATTCAGACGTGAGTCAATGATCTTCAACACTTGAAATTCTAAGTTACCATTGACCACCACTGGAGGAGGAGGTAGAAGTGACGGTATAACTGGCGCCACGTACCTCTTCAGCAACGATTTGTGGAATACATTATGGATTTTAAACGTAGGAGGGAGGTCCAGACGAAATGCCACAGGATTAATTATAGAACTGATCCTGTATGGACCGATGAACCTGGGACCCAGTTTCCAGGAGGGAACCTTGCGTTTTATATTCTTGGTAGACAACCACACCAGATCGTTCACACCTAGGTCCGGACCAGACACTCTCCTCCTATCAGACCTCCGCTTGAAACAGTTCCCCATAGCACTCAGACCATTCAGCACTCCTCTCCAAACTGAAGCAAGTGACGACGAGAATCGTTCCTCCTCAGGAACCCCAGATGGACGGGTATGTGGGGTCTTAGAGTGAGCACAAACTCCACAGGACGCGACAAAAGTTATTACCTCTTTATTTAAGTTAGGCCACCAAAACCGGCGAGAAAGGAGATCCACAGTTGCTTTACTCCCTGGATGTCCTGCTAAAGCAGAACTATGATGTGCCTCGATAACTTTTTGTCTTAACTGATTAGGAACAAACAGTCTCCCTGGAGGTCCTACAGGGGCGTCCCCCTGAGCCTCCAACACCTCCTCCTCAAGCTCAGAGCACACAGCCGACACCACCACTCCTTCCTGAAGGATAGGAACCGGGTCATCCGTCTTTCCGGCCCCTGGGAAACTACGAGATAAGGCATCAGGAAGCAATTTTATTGAGCAGTCATACGTGCGATGAGGAGGTAACTTTTGACACCCCTCCTCTGAGAACATCTCCCCAAAGTCCTCCAGAAAAGGAGGCAAAGTCCTAGGCACGACCGCACCGATGACCGTGTTCATGCAGTTATTCTTGCAAAATTCACCCCACTGGCTTATCTTTCTGGATTGCCAATCAATCACTGGGTTATGTTTAGCCAACCAGGGAAGTCCCAACACAATAGGAGTAGGAAGACCCTCCAACACATAACAAGACAACTGTTCTTTATGTATTGCCCCTACTCGAAGGTCTATGTTATGAACAGCTTGTACAAAGCTACCTTGACCGAGAGGTCTGGCGTCAATAGAAAGTATAGGGATCGGTTTGGCCAATACACTCAGTTGCATACCTTGCACCTGGGCAAACCGAGCGTCCACCATATTAGCCCCAGACCCACAATCAAGAAGAACAGAAATCCTCTCAACTCTTGCACCAACCACCACCTCTGCAGGCACGAGAAATTGAGACGGACCTGGGGACGAAATACCTACTTCCAGGTTGTCGTCCACCACACAACCTGGGATTAACAGTTTTTCGGTGACTTTTTTGCTCAATGAGGCACGGGAGGGACACCCCCCAACAAAATGTCCTCTCTCCCGCAAAATGAAACACCTTCTTGTCTTGCGGCGCACCGCCGATTCCCTCCTACAAAATGATGTCCCACCCAACTGCATAGGTTCCTCAGAACAGACCAGGGGAACCTCCATATAAGGGACTTTAGTAGTGGGTGGAGTAATAACAGGGGGCGGAGTTACCTCGCACCTCCCCCGAAGCCGTCTATCAATACGAATAGCAAGGGCCATAGCAGCCTCCAGTGACGGAGGAGAATCATACTGAGCCAAAACATCTTTTAATTTGTCAGATAACCCTTGACAAAACTGGCTCCTAAGAGCTGGGTCATTCCACTGAGTATCTGTGGCCCATCTATGGAACTCAGAAGAAAATTCCTCCGCCGGACGATCTCCCTGCTGTATCCTACGTAACTTCGTTTCAGCAAGGGAGACCGATCCGGGTCATCATACACCAGACCCAGGGCAGCAAAAAATCGATCTACTGACTGGAGGGCCGGGGAGCCCGGGGGAAGAGAGAACGCCCAGGATTGAGGGTCCCCTTGTAAGAGCGAGATGACAATTCCCACCCTCTGCTCTTCACTCCCCGATGACCGAGGCCGCAGCCGAAAGTATAATTTACATGCCTCCCGGAAGGTAAAAAATTTAGTCCCGCCCACCAGTGAACCTGTCCGGGAGAGCAACCTTAGGTTCAGATCTTGTTTGCTCCGGGGGGGACAAAACCTTGGACTTAATGTCCGTAAGCTCCATGGACAACCTCTGCAACTGCAGGGCAAGCTGGGCTACTGGATCTATGGTAGCTGGGGAGAATTTTTAGTTTGGCCGGTGAAAATGTCACGCTGTCTAGCAGATGTATAAATATATAATGTCAGTAATCTATCAAGTGGGACAACATTCTATATAACATATAAATAGGTAACATTAACATGTATATATAGCATAGTATTACCTGACATAATATCCTGTGGGTCAATACTGAATCCTTTTCACTCTGTCTCTGGCTAGAGGTGGACCGGGGTCTATGCTGACCCTAAACTGGGGTCCTGACTAGTCCCTCTACCTGGAGGTACTGTTAATGGTACAGAGGTCCAGGCCACCAGCGTAAACCCTGTCTCCTATAAATCCCTGACCACTGTAATCTAGTCCTTAGAAGGACCCTGATTACCACCATAGGGAATGGACAGGTAAAGGTTAACAAACAGTATAGACAAACGAGACAGACAGGGGATAAAGTAAATACTGTCTTGCATACAACATTTAAACACAGAGGGAACACCAAAGGTCTAGGAGATAAACTATAAGCAAGGAGAGGAGAAACAACAAAGGAGCTCTTAGCTTAAGTCTTCTCAGAACCGATCCTATCTGCAGTCTGTATGAATGCTTTCACCGGCATCTAACCAGCAGACTGGCAGCTATATAAAGGAAGCTAATTAGAACATAATCAAAAGCAGCCGGGCGAGGCTGGACCTAGTCTTAGCAAAGAGCTAGGTAAAATTAACTCCCTCATTACCAAACACAAAGAAACAGCAACTCAGCTGCGAGAAGTCAGAATGTGCAATTGCGACAATCTTCGTGGCGATGCACCCATGACAGCACCTCACAACAGATGCATGGGCAAGTAGGCATGGCCAGGGCTGTTACATGTCCATCACTGCGCACTGGGTTAATGTGGTGGATGCAGGGTCCACAGGGGACAGCGGCAGTGGGACAGTGCTGCCTAGCCCACGGTATAGGCAACAGTTGGCTGTAGGCGTTCGTCCCTCCTCTTCCTCCAGAAGTGAAAGCTTGTTGACAGAGCGCAGTCACACGAGCACTCCATCCGCAGCTGCCAGTGTTGCACACGAGGTGTCCCACTATCAAACAGCTAGTGGTAAGCGTCAGCAGGCTGTTTTAAAGATGATGTCTGTGGGCGACAACAGATACACCGTGGAGGTACTGGCCGACTACTTGCAGTGAGAAACTGAGTCATGGCTGGGCAGTCTACATCTTGAGCCAGGCAAGGTAGTCAGTGATAATGGCCGTAATTTTGTGGCGGCCATAGCCCTGGCAAAACTCAGACACATACCTTGCCTGGCTTACACCTTGAACCTGGTGGTGCAGTGCTTCATAAATAATTATCCGGAGTTAACAGCCCTGCTCTATAGGTGCGAAGACTGTGCTCGCACATCCGTCGCTTGTCCGTAGACTCCAGTCATATGCAGAGGCTGCAGCGATCGCTCCACCTCCCCAAGCACCGCCTAATCATAGACGTTGCAACAAGGTGGAACTCCACCATGCACATGGTTGAGAGGCTGTGCGAACAGAGGCAGGCTGTAATGCATTTGTGGGAGGATACACGGACAGGTAGTTTGAGGGTAGGACACCGAGTTGTCGGGGGTGCAGTGGTCAAAGCTGAAAGACCTCTGTAAAGTCCTTCAGTGTTTTGAGGAATGAACACAGCTGGTAAGCGCAGAAGACGCCATCATAAGCATGAGCATCTGACTTATGCGTCTGTTCATGCAAATTTTGATGCACATTAAGGATCAGACGTCTGCAGCGGAGGAGGAAGAGAAGGAGGAGGAGGGAAGCCTTGATGACAGTCAGCCATTGTCTGCTCAGGGAACTGTCCTGGATGAGGTGGAGGAAGAAGAGGAGGAGGAGGAGGGAGATGAGGGGGATGATTATTTTGGGGAGAAGGATGTTTCTCAGGGGGCAACAGAAAATGTTGGCTTGCCAAGGTAAGGTACAGGGTTTGTGCGTGACTGGAGGGATGTGGATTTGGCAGAAAGTGCTCCTCCACCCACCACTGGCAGTGCATCATTGACACATGGAACATTGGCCCACATGTGTGATTATGTCTTGCAGATCCTAAAAAGGGACCCCGCATTGCCAAAATTATGAAGGATGATGACTACTGGTTCCAGCATCCTCAATCCACGCTATAAAGGCAAATTAGAGAACATCATGCCACAGGAGAACCTAAAGCTAATATTGGCGAACAAACAAGCAACTCTGGTAAACCGTTGATAGAGGCATTCCCAGTACACAATAGCGGTTCTACCATGAGCCGTACTGGGCAACATGGAAGAGGTGTTCGTGGTGCACACAGCCAAAGTGGCGTTGGAGGCAGGGGTTTCATGACCATGTTGTGGACTGATTTCTCGAGTACCGCTCACACGACTGGTAATACTGAATCAATTGCAACAGACAGGAGATAGCAGTTGTCAGCTATGGTTCAAAATTGCCTCTCCTCCCCTATCGATGTTCTCCCTCACAGTTCATTCCCCTTTGACTACTGGGCCTGTAACTGGACACCTGGCCTGAATTGGCACAATATGCCTTACAGGAGCACGCTTACCCTGCTGGCAGTGTGCTATCAGAAAGAGTCTTCAATGCTGCTGGATCAATCCTGACAGAAAGAAGGACCCGGCTGTTGACCCAAAATGTTGGTGATCTCACCTTCATTAAAATGAATCATGCCTAGGTTTTAAAGGATTTTGTACCACCTTCCCCTGATGACACATAGGTTGCCAGCAAAATGGCTCGCTTTGTCCTCCTCTTCCTCCGACTTCTCCAATTCCTCCATTTGCAGCTGCTGAACGTCCAGCCTACACCTCAACGTATCCCAATTTTTCCACCTCCCTAACTGGACTGTACCCCCACAGGGCCTGCATCAGCACCTGAGCCCCCCCTGGGCCCTGAGCAGGTGGGGGGTCCCACTAGCCGTCATAGACAACGGCGTACTATGAGGGGCCCTGTGCCAGTGCCGGCACCCACAAGTGGGCCCTCCCTGCTTGCTCAGGGCCCCAGCACTTGCAATACTTACCTCTCCCTCTCCACCGCTGTGACGTCTTCCCCGTTTCCTGACTGTGACATTCAGGTCAGAGAACACTATGAAGTCACGTCTGTGCGCCCTCTGCCTGAACAGTCACAGTGCAGAGAGCTGGAAGATGGTGATGTTGAGGAGTCCAGAGTAGAGCAGTGCCCAGCGAGGTGAGGTATTTCATTTTTTTAATGTTTGGAGCAATTAATGTGGAGCATTATACACTGGAGAATTATATATGGGGCACATCATACACTGGAGCATTATAAATGGGGCCCATCATACACTGAAGCATCATATACGGGGCCCATTATACACTGGAGCATCATATGGGGCCCATTATATATGGAGCATTATATAGGCCCATTATACACTGGAGCATTATCCATGGGGCCCATCATATACTGGAGCATCATATAGTGCCTGTGATGAAGGAACAGCCGCCATCTTGGATATGGGGCATAATGCTCGCCTCATGTCTGAGTTTGGCCTGTCCCAGGTGCCATTTTGTCTGAGTTCACAGAATCACAGGCAGCTAACTGCTCCTACCCCCATCCCTGTAAGCATATTGAAGAAAACAGGATTTAGTGCTCCAATGTTGAATAGCAAGGTCTTTTAGTATGATAAGGAGATAAGGCCAAAACAGGACTTCAAAGCTTGAGTAAGGAGCCACGCCAGCATGGGGCATGGAGGTGCCTGGGGGATTCAATTAGATTATAACTGTCAGCTGGACACAGAAATACACATCCATTGTCTCTCACAGCCACTCCGCCTCCATCCTAGGATTATGGATTATGAGCACACTTTCAAGGTTCAGACTCATAAAAAATATCCGCGTGTTCCTGCGGAAATCGCGCATCTGACAGTGCAACTCCCGAGTCCATGAAGATTCTGGGACCTGAGATATAGAGATTGATCCTCCACAGTGACCCAATTGGGCTGTTTGCTCTCCACACGACAGGCAAAAGAAACCGCATTCATTGGTACCTCTCGCGTCCTGATCCGATCATTCTGGAGAAAGTTACCCCCCTTCTTAGACATTGGGAATAAATTCTGCAGGGAACTGAAGGGTGGAGATTATTAGCCTACCTTCTGACACTGGGGGGAGGAACCCAGCATGTTTAAGAACTGAGAGCACATGGCAGAGATGCTCTCTCTCACAGAAGAACAAGACGATGATGATCTAAGAAGGAACAGGGGACAGATCTGACAAGGGATCAGCGGCACACGCTTTGGTGACTGTCCGGCAACTAAGATTCTTATACCTGTGGACTGCAGAGCTCCCGGCATCCACATGCAACCTGCAACCTGGTAAAATTGACCTCCAGCTTGATATCTCTAAGCCTTGTACCATTATTGTTATATTTAACTCTGACTGCAAATCCACTGTAATTCCGTTGTACAGTCATGGCCAAAAGTTTTGAGAATGACACAAATATTATATTTTCACATGATCTGCTGCCCTCTGGTTTTTATGTGTGTTTGACAGATGTTTTTATCACAGACAGAAATATAATTGCAAACATATGAGTAACAAAAGCTTATATTGACAGTTAGAATGAGTTAATGCAGCAAGTCAATATTTGCAGTGTTGACCCTTCTTCTTCAGGACCTCTGCAATTCTCCCCGCATGCTCTCAATCAACTTCTGGACCAAATCCTGACTGATAGCAGTCCATTATTGCACAATCAATGCTTTCATTTTGTCAGAATTTTTAGGTTTTTGTTTGTCCACCCGTCTCTTGATGATTGTCCACAAGTTCTCAATGGGATTAAGATCTGGGGAGTTTCCAGGCCATGGACCAAAAATCTCTATGTTTTGTTCCATTAGCCATTTAGTTATCACCTTTGCTTTATGGCAAGGTGCTCCATCATGCTTGAAAAGGCATTGTTGATCGCCAAACTGCTCTTGGAGGGTTGGGAGAAGTTGCTCTTGGAGGACATTCTGGTACCATTCTTTATTCATGGCTGTGTTTTTAGGCAAGACGGTGAGAGAGTCGATTCCCTTGGCTGAGAAGCAACCCCACACATGAATGGTTTCAGGATGCTTAACAGTTGGCATGAGACAAGACTGGTGGTAGCGCTCACCTTGTCTTCTCCGAATGAGGCGTTTTCCTGATGTCCCAAACAATCGAAAAGGGGATTCATCAGAGAAAATAACTTTACCCCAGTCCTCAGCAGTCCACTGCCTGTACCTTTTGCAGAATATCAGTCTGTCCATGATGTTTTTTCTGGAGAGAAGTGGCTTCTTTGCTGCCCTCCTTGAGACCAGGCCTTGCTCCAAGAGTCTTCACCTCACAGTGCGTGCAGATGCACTCACACCTGCCTGCTGCCATTCCTGAGCAAGCTCTGCACTGCTGGTAGCCCGATCCCGCAGCTGAAACACTTTTAAGATACAGTCCTGGTGCTTGCTGGTCTTTCTTGGGCGCCCTGGAGCCTTTTTGGCAACAATGGAGCCTCTCTCCTTGAAGTTCTTGATGATGCGATAGATTGTTGACTGAGGTGCAATCTTTCTAGCTGCGATACTCTTCCCTGTTAGGCCATTTTTGTGCATTGCAATGATGACTGCACGTGTTTCTTTAGAGATAACCATGGTTAACAGAAGAGAAACAATGATGCCAAGCACCAGCCTCCTTTTAAAGTGTCCAGTGGTGTCATTCTTACTTAATCATGACAGATTGATCTCCAGCCATGTCCTCATCAACACCCACACCTGTGTTAATGGAGCAATCACTGAAAAGAGGTTAGCTGGTCCTTTTAAGGCAGGGCTGCAATGATGTTGAAATGTGTTTTGGGGGATAAAGTTCATTTTCTAGCCAAATATTGACTTTGCAAGTAATTGTTGTTAAGCTGATCACTCTTTATAACATTCTGGAGTATATGCAAATTGCCATTAGAAAAAGTGAAGCAGTAGACTTTGTAAAAATTAATATTTGTGTCATTCTCAAAACTTTTGACCATGACTGTATAGCTTACTGTATATTTCTGTAATTATCTAGTGCGCCCTTATGGCAATTAAACCATAAAATTAATTTTGAGCTGATGCTTTTACTCTGATTACGAATCTTAATATACCCAGTGGATAACAGGACATCCTCCCCGGCGGATATTTGCTCTAGGTACAGTTCCCTTACTGACCTGAGAGACAAAGGGGGTGCCGGAGAGCTGTGCCTGTGTAGTTATGTTACATTGGTGACGTGGGAGGAACCGGTTTCCTTCACAGGGCCCATTATATATGAAGCATTATATAGGCCCATCATACACTGGAGCATCATCCATGGGGCCCATCATATACTGGAGCATCATATAGGGCCCATTATATATGGAGCATTATATAGGCCCATCATACACTGGAGCATCATCCATGGGGCCCATCATATACTGGAGCATCATATGGGGCCCATTATATATGGCGCATGATATGGGGCTCATTATATATGGAGCATCACATGGAGCACATTATATATGGAGCATTATATATGGGGACCATTATATTTGGAGCATTATATGGGGCTCATTATGCACTGGAGCATCATATATGGGGCCCATCATATACTAGAGCATCATATGGGGTTCATTATTTATGGGGCATCATATAGGGCCCTTTATATATGGAGCATCATATGGAGCACATATGGGGCCTATTCTGTATGGAGCATTATATGGAGCCCATTCTGTATGGAGCAATATATGGGGCCTATCATTTACTGTATGGAGCTTTATATGCGACTCATTACACTGTATGGAGCAATATGTGGGGCTCATTATACTCTATGGGGACCGTCCTATACTGTAGCATTATGTGGAGCTGTAGCATTACTATTGCACATTATATGGGGACCATCATATACTGTAGCATTATGTGGAGCTCATCATAAACTGTATGGAACATTATATGGGACCAATTATGTATGGAGCAATATAGGGGCTCATTATTTTGTATGGAGCAATATATGTGGCTCATTATACTGTATGAAGCATTATATTGGGCCCATTATTCTGTATGGAGCATCATATATGGGACTCATTATTCTGTATGGAGCAATATATGGGGCTCATTATTCTGTATGGTGCACTATGTGTTGGCCATAATACTGTATGGAGGACTGTACTGTCCAGTTTTTGATCTATTGTAGAATTTACAATAGATATCACTCATGTAATGTAAGAAGTGAAGTATTTGGCATTGTACTATACCTATATTTCTCTGCTATATCGGAGCATCATGAATTGTGGTATGTGTTAAAGGGGCCCACTGAGACTCTTTCACCCGGGGCCCACGAAAATCTGGAGCCAGCCCTGCCCCCCACAACTTTAGCCAAATAACCCCCGTTTTCAATGCGAAACTAACTTACTATTATTATAAAGTAAATTAAGGTTGACAACAAGCTTAAGTAATAAGAATTGATGTCGTTGGCATTGAAAACTGTAGGTGTGTTTACTGTCCTCCACTCCCTGCCGACTTTTCTTCCCCATTGACTTGCATTGGGGTCGGGTCGAGTTTCAGTCGGACCTTTGACTTTTTCCGATAGTCGGCTGATTTCATTCTACTCGACTTTTGGGAAAGTCGGGTGGTCCGAAACCCGACTCGACCCTCCTGGAGGCAAAGTCGCTCATCTCTACTGTTCACATTTCCACTTATAGATTCTGGTCTCTTGCCCTGCCCATTTCAAGCGGGACATGAGGAGATCACATGTAGTGATGCCCAAGTATTTGAGCATCCGCGTTCACAAGAAGCCAATAGTGGGAAAATGCAATTAATGTCGCAAGAAGCGGATGATAATGAGACACAATTGCCAACAATTTGTGTTGTTACGTCAGCAAGTCAGGAGGAGGACCAGGCGACGGAAGTAGAAGATGAGGTGGGAAAGTGATATGCAGAACAAGGACAGCAATGCACAGGGGGAGGGATCTGTAGCACCACAACAGGCAGGAAAAGGCAGTGGGGTGGTCAGAGACACAAGCTAGGCAACTGTTGCCTGGAGCACCAACACGGGTGAAGTTGCCAAGCCAAGGGTTAGATGTTCCTGAGTCTGGCACTTTTTAAAGACAGCCCAGATAACCCAAAAAAGCCATCTCTAACATCTGCCATACCAGCATCAGCATCTGCAGCACAGCTACCAGCCTGACCACCAACAGAATGCTCAGGCACATGCAATCAAAGCACCCGACTACTTGAGCTGAATGTCAGGGTCCAGAAACAGTTTCTGCAGGTGACTCTACTGCCTCTTCCGCTGTTCTTTGTGCATGCCAATACCCTGTTCATGGTGTAGGCAAAGATGCTTCCCACCCTGCACCTGTCGTTGCACACTTGCAATCATCGTCAGCAACCACTTCCATGTCTTTGTCCCAGTACAACGTTCAGTTGTACCTATGCCAGTCCTTGGAATGAGATCTTAAATACACAGCCACTCACCCATAGGCCACAATACTAAATGGCCATATTTCCAGACTGCTTGCCCTTGATATGTTGCCATTTAGGCTTGTGGAGATGGAAACTTTCCGCAACCTCATGGCGGTGGCTGTCTCTCTGTACTTGGTCCCCAGCCATCACTATTTCTCCTGATGTGCAGTGCACACCTTACACAAGAACTTGTCCCATAACATCAGCCATGCCGTGACGCTGTTACTGGGAAGGTGCACGGCCACCTGGACAAGAGCTTGTGGCCATTTCCATGATGGCACACTGGGTGAACATTGTAGAACCGGGACCCAGTCAGACCCTGGGATGGAACGCGTGCAACCAACATCGAGGATTGCAGGTCCTGATTCAATCAGGATTGCCCCCACCTTCCAAAAGCACTTCCTGCACCTCCTCCTCACCCTCCATCTCAGAAATATCAGTCACAAGCTGGAAGCACTGCAGTACTGCTCATCCATGCAGTAACAAGCTCTACTCAAGCTAATCTGCTTAGGTGACAAACTGCACACCACCGCGGAGTTGTTGAAAGATGTAAAAGACCGGAGTGATCTGTGGCTCTCACCTCTGAACCTACAGCCAGGCATAGTCAAGTGTGACAATGACCATAACCTGGTGTCATCTCAGAAGCTTGGCAACCTTGCACACGTACCATGTCTGGCCCACGTGCTAAACTTAGTGGTCCAGTGGTTTCTCAAAACCTACCCAGATCTTCCTGAGCTACTTGTGAAAGTGTGTTGTGTGTGAGCCCCTTTCAGCAAGTCAGTTATAGCTATCGCCACCCTGACAGTGCTGCAGCAATGTTTGCAACTACCAGCTCTCCGACTAGTGTGCGATGTCACACGCATTGGAACTCATGGTTACATATAATGGCAAGGCTTTGTGAACAGCAGAGGGCAGTAGTTGAATACCAGCTACACCATGAGCATCAGTATTCCAGTTCGACTCCGCACATAAGAGCTGATGTGTGAGCATGGATGTCTGAAATCTGTGCGGTTCTCCAAAATTTTGAGGACTTAACTAAAATGGTGAGCAGCGATGACTCCATAATCAGTGTCACATCCTGTATCTCTGTCTACTGAAATGCTTGCTGCTTACAATTAAATAACAGGCTTTGCAGGTGGAGTAAGTTGAGCTGGAGCAAGAAACTGTACTGGGTGATACTACACAGCCCAGCCTCATCTCATCTTCTCAACGCAGTTTGGGTGACAATGAGGAGATGGAGGAACAGGAGCTGGTTGCCTGTGCTGTAACAGTAATACCTACACCACCTTCATCCTGTCTGTTCAGCGTGGAAGACCTGAAGATGAGGAGGATGAGGAGTAAGACAAGGAGGCCAAATGGACAGTCATCCTTTTGGTGGGGACAGGGAAGTCTTGGCTGTTGGCAGTCTGGCACACATGACTGACTTTATGTTCCACTGCCTTTTCCCGTGACCCTCGCATTGTATGCATTTCGGCCAACGCTAATTAACAATTTTTAGAGGTCTACCTGGAACATTCTTTGATATATATGTATACCCCCCAGGAATAAATGTTTTTCAGCCCATGGGCATTATCAGCCTAGGATACCCACTCCTGAATAATGGGAAAAAATATTTACTGAGGCCCTCTACTACATCTCCTCAAAGGGGTATTGGAGTGCCTGCTTATAATTTTTGGCATCTCTTGCCCTTAGTGCATACACTTTACCAGTGTAGGAGATGCATTTCTTAGTAATGGGTAAAATGCTTTTCTGAGGCCTCCACCTTCTAGTAGAGGGAAAATTTTTGGAAATCAAAAGAGCTGCTGGGTTCTATTGGTACTATATGATCCAGTGCCTTGCTGTGGGCTGTCAGGTGGTAGTCAACATTCTTAACATTTTTTCCAGTAAAATCCATTTTAACTTTGGTTTTGTATGTTTTATTGTCAGTCCATAAAAGTGGCATAATACTCTGACAACATTGTTCCCAGCAGTGACCTGGGATTCATAGATGTTTCCAGGGGTCTTCCCCTTGCTGTTCCCATGCCATTTCAGCATTGCTTCCATCATTTTCAGCAATTTGTGGACCCTCTCCAGACCTCTGAGGAGGGTGGCCGGAAAAATGCTCGAGTTTCCCATTGACTTACATAGTTACTCAAGTCGAGCACCCAAGCACTAAGATTTGCTATCTCGAGTAATGAGTACCCGAGCATTTTAGTATTCGTTCATCACTATTCCACAGTTGTTTTTTTATTATCTTGAATTTAAAGGCTGTGGCATGTATCCCCCTTCTTGGTATAATGTCCCCCATCAAGAGCTCCTTCCTGATATAATGTCCCGCATCCCGAGCACCTTCCAATAATAATGTTCCCCATCACTAGCCTCTTCCTGGTATAATATCCCCTGTCCTGGGCCCCTTACTGTAATAATAATGCTCCCCTTCCTGGTCTCTTAATGTAACAATGTCCTCCATCCTGGTATAAGTTCCCCAGTCATGGGCCCCTTCTTGAAATAATGCCCTCCATCCTATAATTCCTCAGAAGCATATCCAGCTAAAATAGTTGCTGGTGTCGGCGGTCTCTATGCCCGTACGAGCGCGATTGCACTCGCACCCTTTGTGACCATAATCGTTACACCCTTGTTTAAAGGTGATTCTCAACTAGCCAAGATGTTGCTTATTTATAGGATAGGTAATAAATTGCTTATGGTGATCCAACAGCTGCACATTTGCACCAGGATTCCATGAAGTGGGTCTTAGTTATGAGCAAGTAATCACCTCTCCTGTGGATAGTCTTTAAATTGTTGGGAATAGCCCTGAAATTTATACATATCATGTGGTATAAAAGTGTAATCTACTGAGGAATATGGTATTCTTCTGGTTCTCTCTTCTATTTGGAGGTTTTAACCCATCTGCTTCATTTTTTTTACACTTGTTGGTCATGTTTTTTATTTGTGCCCAGTCATATTTCTAGAACACCGATCTGCTGCCATCATATTGAAGTATAATTTTGTAAAAGTCAACAAAAAAGGAGTGTAATACCTAGTAAACATCAATACTATATATTTGCTATATATTCCAAAGTAAACCATAGCTTGAAGCTTGAAAATCAGGGTCTACCCCTTGTCATGTGCCATTGTGTGCAACATGATAAAATCTCTCTCTCATATTTATGAATATGGAAGTAGTAGTATGGTTGTATAGGTGATTGTCTTCCCTTATACCTTTTCTGAGATCTGATTGGCCATTCATGACAAATCTAGTGTAAAAGCCATATGCAAATCTGACTGGAAATGCACTGGTGTGTGGCACCAAATTTGGAAGCAGTAATACCAGAAAGAGACACACACCACCTGAAAATAAGCAGGGATCAGAAAGAGTCAGGAACAAACTGAAAGTAGATGGGCACCACTTGAAAACAAACAGGGACCAGAGAAAAACAGGCATCACCTGAAAGTAATATGAACCAGAAAGAGATGAGCACCAACTTACATTACACACTGCCTGTTTCATCCTGGCAATTATATATTTTTCAAGAAAACCTCACATTAGAATGTTTACTTTCACGCAGTACCCAGCCATCATCTTTTGTTCTGCTTACTCTAAAGTGGTACCTGTCGCTTTCTTGTAAATTTATATGAAATAATCAATTTACTTGGTTTTCTTACACTTGGAAGAATCAGTCCAAGTACAATAACATGCCACCAGTACAATTACAACCTGATTTGCATGTGATGTCTACTGTAGATTTCTCACTACTGGCTCATCAGATATCTACAAAAGAAGAATAATTTTTTTATTGGGTATAAGCATCTATATAGCCGTAATAATACTTCCATGTGTAAAATATGCTGAAAAGTTCTTAGAGGGTTGTGAAACAGTAAACTATTTTTTTTCTTAGACTTGAATTGATTAAAAACAATAAACATTAAGATTCTCACCTTCCAGTGCCCACTGCAGATACAATATAAATCTACTTCTCCGAAAGTAGTGTCTGTCCCTTTCAGAAGTCCAGCAATATTACTGTTGGAATATGTTTGGTGCAACAACTCCATTCTTGTCTATGAGTGTTTAGTTGCTTGATTTGTATGCAGTTTATAAAGTTAGACAAAAAAAAACTCACAGAGATTCACACAGGAAGAGCATGTAACTGTATTTTCTGTTCGTTTTCCTGAGTCTGTGTATGAGAGAAGAAGCAGCCTGCTGTAGATGCTGCACAGATAGAGACACACAAATGATTTATTCCTGATCTATTAAACTTTTCATATATTGTTCTGTTTGTTCCTGAATAAAGAAGCTCTGTTATCACACGCGTAGAGAGTATCCTGAATAATCCACTGCCAACAGGTTATGGGCCCAGAGTGACACAGAACCCCAGAGTAACACAGCAACAGAAGCCCAGAGCAAAAGCAGCACAGAGCAACAGAGAGGATGTCCACTAGCAGAAATCCTGTCAAGTTCTCAGTGCTAAGCCTCATTAACCAGAACTACCAGTCCTGGAAATTCAGGGTGAAGATGTTGCTCATAAGAGAAGGTACGTGGAAATATTCTCAGGAACAAATGTCTCATCCATTGCCAGATGATTGGCTAGAGAGGGATCAGAAAGCACAAAGCACTATTTCCCTCAGTGTATATGATAATCAGATTGTGCATATATGCAAGTGTGCAACTGCAGAGGAGATGTGGGATGAGTTAAAGAAAGTGCATGAAAGATGAAATCTCAGCAATAAGCTTTATCTCATGAGAAAGCTGTATCGGTCTTAGCTAAATGATGGACAGAATATGCAGGACTATATAAGAAACAGCCTATAGATTGTGGAACGTCTCAGGGGTATTGGAGAAGAAATTAAAGATTTTCATGTTGCTTAACTTCTATTAAGTGGTCTTCAATAGAGTTATGACACACTCGTGACTGCACTAGATGCACGACCAAATGGTGAGCTGACACTAGACTAGAGTATGTTAAAGGCAAACTTGTGAATGTATTCAAGAGAAAAATGCAGCATGTAAGCAGCAGTAATGAATCCAGAGCAGAAACAGCATTAAAGACACAGGATTTCCCTAAATATAAGAACAATCTAAGAGAAACTCATGAATGTTTTGTCTGTAAAAAGCCCGGCCACCTTAAAGCCGACTGCAGAATTTGGAAAGCAAGAAGAGTCAGCTTAAAAAGCAGAACAGTCATCAAAAGGTTAAAACAGCTATAAAGGAAGATTCTGCATGTGGTGAAGCTGCATTTAATGCCAGTACAAGTCCATCTGCAAAGCATATATGGTGTATAGATTCTGGTGCAAGCAGTCATATGACCAATTAAAAAGATTTCTTAGTAACATAGTAACATAGTTATTAAGGTTTAAGGAAGACTTTAAGTCCATCTAGTTCAACCCATATCCTATCCTAACCTGCCCTAACATGTTGATCCAGAGGAAGGCAAAAAAAAACAAGTGGCAAACAGTAAGCTTCACATTGGGGAAAAAAATTCCTTCCCGACTCCACATACGGCAATCAGACTAGCTCCCTGGATCAACGCAATATCTAGGAAACTAGTGAATATAGCCTGTAATATTATACTTTTCAAGAAAGGCATCCAGTCCCTTCTTAAATTTTATTAGGGAATCACTCATTACAACATTAGACGGCAGAGAGTTCCATAGTCTCACTGCTCTTACAGTAAAGAATCTGCGTCTGTGATTATGACTAAACCTTCTTTCCTCCAGACGTAAAGGATGCCCCTTGTCCCCGTCACAGGTCTAAGAGTAAAAAGATCATTAGAAAGGTCTTTGTACTGTCCCCTCATATATTTATACATTGTAATAAGATCACCCTAAGCCTTCGTTTCTCCAAACTAAATAACCCCAAGAGTAATAACCTGTCCTGGTATTGCAGACCCCCCAGTTCTCTAATAACCTTGGTCGCTCTTCTCTGCACCCGCTCCAGTTCAGCTATGTCTTTTTTATACACCGGAGACCAGAACTGTGCACAGTATTCTAAGTGTGGTCGCACCAGTGACTTGTATAGAGGTAAAATTATGTTCTCCTCATGAGCATATATGCCTCTTTTAATGCATCCCATTATTTTATTTGCCTTGGCAGCAGCTGCCTGACATTGACCACTAAATGTGTTTGTCGTCCACCCATACACCCAGGTCTTTTTCAGTGATAGTTTTGCCCAGTGTTTTATAATTAAGCACATAATTATACATCTTGTTTGTTCTACCCAAGTGCATGACCTTACATTTATCCCCATTAAAGCTCATTTGCCATTTATCAGCCCAAGCTTCTAGTTTACATAAATCCTCCTGTAATATAAAATTATCCTCCTCTGTATTTATTACCCTGCAGAGTTTAGTGTCATCTGCAAATATTGAAATACTACTCTGTATGCCCCCTACAAGGTCATTAATAAATATGTTAAAGAGAAGCGGCCCCAATACTGACCCCTGTGGTACCCCACTGCTAACCGTGACCCAGTCCGAGTGTGCTCCATTAATAACCACCCTTTGTTTCCTATCCATGAGTCAGTTCTTAACCCACTTACACATATTTTCCCCTATCCCCATTGTTCTCATTTTATGTATCAACCTTTTGTGTGGCACCGTTTCAAAAGCTTTTGAGAAGTCCATGAACACCACGTCCACTGCATTCCCTTGGTCCAGTCCGGAACTTACCCCTTCATAAAAGCCTATCAGATTAGTCTGACAAGAACTGTCCCTCGTAAAGCCATGCTGATACTGTGTCATGAGGTTATTCAACCTCAGATACTCCAATATAGTATTCCTTAAAAAACCCTCCAGGATTTTACCCACAGTATTTTACCCTTCTTCACTGTCCTTAATGAAAGAAAGTCAGAAAAGGTCATCATAGCTAATGGTCACTATATGACTTCAGAAGGAGTAGGAGACTTCTACCTCCACTGTCCAGTTTCCTCAGCACAAAGCAGAGAGATCCCAATAAAGGATGTTCTCTATGTTCCCAGCCTTGAAAGCAATCTTCTGTCAGTAAAGAAGCTCACGCAAAAGGGGAATGTAGTTACTTTTAGAGATAACACCTGCATCATCTCAAAGAAGGGTCACACTCTTGCAGAAGGAAAAATCCAAGATGAACTTTATCAGGTAAAATGCAAAGAAAGAGTGTACAGTGCTAAACAAGATCTGCATAAGAACTGTATCCATGTATGGCACAGATGTCTTGGGTACAGAGACCCAGAAGCAGTAAGGAAGCTAGCTCAACTTGCAAATGGTATTGAAATAAACCAGTGTAGTCAAATGATGAAGTGCACTAGCTGTCTTAAAGGGAAAATGTCCAGAAAATCCTTTCCTAAAAAAGCACCACTAGATCTGCACAGCCTCTGGATCTGATACATACAGATGTACATATGTGGTCCAATGAGTGTTCAAACTCCTAGCAAAAGAGATATTTTTTCACAGTTATTGATGACTACTCCAGATATACAGTCGGCCTACCTGCTTCACAGTAAGAATGAAGTTCCACAGAAACTTGAAGAATATCTTGCTGTATTGTTTAACAAATTTGGAAGAATGCCAAAAGCCCTGCGTGCAGATAATGGAACCAAATATCCAAGTGGTAGGGTGCAAACCATTTTGAAAAAGAATGGAATCATGTTCCAGACTACCATTTCATACAACCCAGAATAAAATGGCATTGCAGAGAGAAAGAGCTGTACTCTCTGTGAAAGTGGTAGAAGTATGTTGTTTGATGCGAATCTACTGTACCTACAACGTATTGGGGAGAAGCCATCATGACAGCTTGCTATCTTCAAAACAGAGTGCCAGGTAAAGCCACAAATAAAACTCCATATGAGCTATGGAACTGTGAGAAGCCTAACCTGAAGCACCTCAGGATAATTGGAAGCAAACATGTGTGTATGTTCCCAAAGAAAAATGTTCCAAGTGGTAATCACATGCAAAGCAAGGAGTCCTGGTGGGCTATAGCAAAACTCAAAAGGGGTACAGAATCCTGCACCCAGAGATCAACACAGTACCAATCAGCAGAGATGTAGTGATTGATGAAAACTCTGTATCGCTCAAATCCCATGACGTTACACCAGTTAATCAACCTAAGAAGCAAGAACAAGAACCTCAATCACCAAACCCAGACACCGAAAAGGAAAACACTGAAGTGTGGATAAGCTCTGAAGCCACCGGGGAAGACACAGAAGAACCAAGTCAACCTCCAGTCAGGAGATCAGAAAGGCCAAACAAAGGTATCCCAGCTAGACGTCTTTCTTACATGGTCAGAACACTTCCTAAACCAGTTTGGAATGTCAGAAGCCAAATGTGCATCAACACCAATGGATCCATCCTACTTAAAGTTGAAAGGAGAAGAAGATCTGCTACCCGGCAATGGGAGTTACAGACAAGCAGTGGGGGTGCTTCTGTACGTAGTAACCACAACTCATCCAGATAGCAAAGCCACAGTCGTAATTCTCTGCCGACGAGTAAGCAAGCCACGCCAAAAAGACTGGAACATAGTGTACTCGAGTTTGTTTATTTCGAGTCTGACAAGATGATAGCTGATGGTATGACAAAGTCATTATCAAGAGCCACGTTTGTGGACTTCAGAACCACAATGGAACTAACAGGATAAGTAGTTGCTGAGTGGGGGTGTTGAAATATGTTTGGTGCAACAACTCCATTCCTGTCGATAAGTGTTTAGTTGCTAGATTTGTATGGTGTTTATAAAGTTAGAACAAAAAAAAACTCCGGGAGGCTCACACAGGAAGAGCATGTGACTGTATTTTCTGTTTGTTTTCCTGTGTCTGTGTATGAGAGATGCAGCCTGCTGTAGATGCTGCACAGATAGAGACACACAAATTATTTATTCCTGATCTATTAAGCTTATCAAATATTGTTCCTGGTTGTTCCTGAATAAAGAAGCTCTGTTGTCACACGCTTGGAGAGTATCCTGAATAATTCGCTGCCCACAATTACAAGCTGCAATAGTTAGATAAGTAGAAAGGCACATCACTAGAGAAACATCTTATGATGTAGCTTTCTAGTAACCTCATTGCTGCAGCCAATTATAGGCTACTTTGTAGAGCCAGTAGAGATCTCTGGAATGTCCTGCGCTGAATCTTTAGGGGCGCTTAAAAGTGAGTATGCCACCTTTTACTATTTTTAATAAATTCATACAAAAAATAATTTTACTGTCGGACAACCCCTTTAAACAAATTAAGGGTAAATGTTTCTAGAAAAAGTCTGGCCATGTATAGGAAATAAGTGATATGAATATTTTTCCCTTGTTCTACCGTATTCTAACAATATGGTAAAATCACTTTTATAGTAAAGGTGTACATATCACAGAGGCAGCCCGTGTGATCTCTATAGGTCCTTTTGCAAGGTGGAACTATCCAATATTTTACCTATTCCTTTTGATTCTGATTGGTAGGAATCTGTGCAGGACACTCATTCTAGCAGCAGACTATGCTACTATGGGCCTATGCGTAGAAGTGCCCGGTGCTGATGCTAACTTTCAACGTTATCTGTATCCAGGATACAGATACAATTTAACACAATGATGGAACAGAGAAAAATCAACTCCCTGTTCCTTCATTCACTCTGTGCATCTGAGCGCTGATCCTAAACACAGCAGGCGTGGTGATTTCACTACATCAAGCCCTCTGTGAGCAGCTTCAAAATACACCCTGCAGACATTGGAGCAGTGGGGCATTGGTGAGATGTGAGTAGCTTTTTTTTATTTTATCAATGAGTATGAGGCTGTCATTGTGTGAGTAGGGGATATAATGTGGGTAGGGGATATACTGGGGTGCTATCATACTTTGTGTAAGGATTTGTGGGGCAATTATAAAGTGTGAGGGGCCATCAAACTGTGTGTGGAGCTGTGGGGGAAATCATACTGTGTGGAGGGTTGTTGTGGGCCATTATACTGTTTGTGTGGCTGTGGGGGACAACAGATTGTGTGTGGAGCTATTATACTGTGTGGTTGCTTTTATACTGTATAAAGGGCTATGAGGAGCCATAATACTGTGTTGGGACTGTGGAGGCCATTATACTGTGTTGGGACTATGGAGGCCATTATACTGTGTTGGGAGACTGTCAGGGTGATCATATTGTGTTTTGGGTCTGTGGGGGCCATCATACTGTGTTGGGGTCACTGTGGGGCTTTAAATAGATGTGGGAGAACTGTGGGGATACCACTATGTTGGGACATTATACTATGCATGTGGAGGGTACTGTGGAGGAATTCACTTCAATAGGGGTAAAATTACTTTGCAAGTGCCGCAATATACTTCCCTCACTCTGTCTTTAAAGTCAATAGCTCAGTAGGATCAACCCTAAAATTGATCTGTATGAGCATGCCGGTCATAGGAACATGAATAAAATGATACCTTGATATGTGCTATCCGATGTCTTATTCCAGAGAAATCCATGTTATTTTTACATGTAAATGATCTGTTAAGAACTATGGGCTGGAGTGGACACTGATCTTTATGAGAATCCGCCTCCAGAGATTATTTTAAATGAAAGGGGATGCTTCCAGCACGAAACATATAACTAACACAAAACAGGAGAACTGAACTTTGACTCATTGCAAGCAAACTTTCTGCAGCTCTTACAGCTCTGCTGTATTGCAACAATTCATGCCTATGAGATGAAATCTGAAGCACTATGAGAGGACAACAGATGTGTTTAATGTTGTCAGTTATAATCACACACAGCTCTGCAGTAAAATCAGGAAAGCAGAGAGTGGCCATTACACATCACACTAGGAATAGACGGATTTTTTGGTGGCCTCTGGATCAGGCCTGTATAACACACTAGATGCTACAAACTATTTTAAAGTCAGGTCCCCTACTGTATGACGTTAATAACAGAAGAATTTGTTTGTGGCCTATGGATCAGACCTCTATAACACACTAGATGCTACAAACTATTTTAAAGTCAGGTCCTCTAATGTATGACTCCCCTTTTATTTGAAGTAAGCTCTGGAGGCAGATCCTCATGCAGATCAATGTTCGGAAACTAGTTCTGAATTGCTCATTTTCATATAAGGAAAACGTGGATTTCCCTGGAATAAGATATCATATTACAGATATCAAGCTATCACTTTATTCAGCTTCCTATGACCTACATGCCCATATAGATGGTTTAGGAGGGTTAATCCTACTGACAGATTCCATGGGAGATACGCCCTTCTGAGACTATGTCCATGCTTTGTGACCCTGCGTACTTCACTGAATATTTTTCGTTGGGGGAGCAGGGGACGTGGTTAGGCCTTCTGCAATGGTGCTCTTGATTTCTATGTATGTCCTTGATATATGTACACATATATGTGGACCTTTTTTTCTTAGCATGACCTGACTGTGTGATTTCATTAACTAACTACAATCATATAAATTTAAATACCAATAACAAAATAATATTTTACTATTGTAAAAATATAGTGTATATAAGAGAAAGAGGTTTACAACTAGAATCAGTGCTTATGGTTACAATTTATGCTGCTTTATAAATGACCCTTTATGCTAGGTGAGACATTTCATTCTGCATGATCTTATTCATCAAAACCTAATGCAATAATAATAAAAAAAAATCTTGGAAATGCGTACAATAAATGCTGAATACAGCTAATGGAAAGGATTAATAACAAGTATGCTGAATTAGTAATGCAAGTCATATTTCATAATATTACAGAATATACTTTGTCCTTGATATTAAATAACCTGTGGATACATTCCTATTTTATGACTCTTTTAAAACACCCCTTCAAGTACAAAATAATACTGTTTCAGGCTAAATTCATTCCTACAGCTGGGCAACTTTGTGGTATGTTTGGTGCTTTCAGAGAAATGTACGTGTAATATACTGAAATCTTACAACTTTAACAGTTTACTGCATGAAATATATTACATTTGTTCTGCCAGTAATATATTAAGCAACATGCTGGAGCTTTTCTTTTAAGAAAAATATTTGTTTATGTATTTATCCTTCACAGGTAAGCGATGTAAAAAAGGAGGCCAATTGAGACCTATGTATGATACTACTACTGTCGAAATGGCTGGTTCCAACAGTGCCAGCAGTGACAGTGGGTTTTTTTTCTCTTACCCTACCACATTTGTTGCCAATGACACGTTTTCTTGTAACACATTTTGAACATAATTATAAAGTTTACAAAAATAGTTTATCCAGCCCTGGAAAAAAATATTTAAACCAGAACCCAGAAAGACATATTGCACAAGGGTTTTTTAAAAAAAAAATGGAAAAAAAGTTTATTAGAAGCAAAATATAATTTAATTTCAAGTATATAATGGATGCCTATAGTCAAGCTAGAGGACTAACAGCAGCTTGATTCACTAAAAGGTTACATACATATTAAGCTCTATGGTTCACAGCCAGTGTCAGACTGAAGAACATTGGGCCCACCGGAGGATTTGATTCTGAGGGCCCACCTTTCTCCCCCACTGAAGAGCCTCATAGCAAATGCAAGGTTTGCACTATGAACTCTCCTACATGTGAAACCAGGGCCCACCGGAGGATTCTTCGGTTCTCTGGTGGGCCAGTCCAATCCTGTTCACAGCGATCTCCAACATGAGAAGTTAAAAAATGCATAAGGTATATAGCCTAAAAAACACATACACTGAAGGCAATGTACCAATAATCATTTATCTAAAAAATGTATGTATGAACCAGAAATTCTATGTAGGGTACACGTGACGGCCCAAAATGATTTTGCAAACAACGCCTTCCAATAGTATGGCTCCAATTGGCAAACTTAAACAAGTGTGCCAAAATAGATCAGCTCAGCTAAACATCTTGATTTATTGTATTTGCTTTTAACTTTTTTCCTATGCAATTTAAAACATCCTGCCAAAAAGATTATGTAACAATAAATGCCAGATAGTTGTACTGCTTCCAAATGCAGAAACAGTCCACAGAATAGTTGTGAGGAGTACTATTGGAAAACTGGACTTCTAAAACAGATATGCAAAAATTAAAATGGGCATACTTTTTAATTTTCTTTATTTTAAACAATATTGTAACCAACTGTCCAACAAAGAAATATAACCAAAAATGCTACGCTAGTTGGCAGGTGCGCGCATGGAAAGGAAGGTGTGGCAGCAAGCCAGCAGTATTGTTGTGGTGCAGACTGTTGATATATACAGTATAAACGTACATACCGTATATACTGGAGTATAAGCCGACCCGAGTATAAGCCGAGGAACTTAATTTTGCCACGAAATACTGGGACAACTTATTGATTTGAGTATAAGCCGGGTATGCATTGTCTCCTCATCCCCATCCAGGTATGCATGGTCTCCTCATCCCTATCCTTGTAAACATAGCCACAACAGAAAAGCATAACAAAAATAAACCATCCTACTTACCGTCCCTGCGCTGCTTCATAGCATCTTGTTCCAGAGCAAGCAGCTGCTGCAGCCAGGCAATCATGTGTCCCCACTACATAAGGTAATGAATATTCACTATGCTCCACGCCTATGGAAGTGGAGAGAGGTGAATATTTATTTCTTTTAAGTAGTGGGGACACATGATCGCCCAGCCCCTGCTGCTGGAAGCTGGCGGCTGCGACTGACACTGTGGACGCTTTCATTTCTCTTTAGCAGCGGGCACAGGAGTTAGCCACAGCAGCCGACCCTTGCCTCCTGTGACCCGCTGCTCTGCCGCTGCCGCACCCCCTCTATCTTCTGGGACAATGACTTAAGTATAAGCCAAGGGGGGCGTTTTCAGCACAAAAAATGTGCTGAAAAACGCGGCTTATACTCAAGTATATACGGTACATGCATGTATGACGAAAAATACTATACCCTAAATCTATGTCCCATGATGAGCTTTTGGTGCATTTTTGATGCTACATACTTTTGATGCGGCTAAGATGCAACGTCTTACAGTTCCAACAAAGTGGACGGGATTTATAGAAGTCTCATGCCCACTGTACTTATTTTTTTACTCGCCACAAACTGACCTGCGGTGCGTGTTTCAAATCCGCAACATGTCAATTTCTCTTTCATCTTACATTAGATGTGGAAAATCCACAGGTAAAAATCATCTTTGTGTTTTAGAGCATTTCCTTGGTGGAAACTCATAAAAAAACACATGTAATCCACACCTAAGTATATCAATAAAGTTTTGTCAGAGCCAAATCCCTGGAAGCATAAAAAACAAAGCAGCTTTAGTTAAAGCGTGACACACCAAAAAGAGACAAAATACGCAGCAATAAAACCGCACACAAAAACCACAATGAAAAACTGCAAGTAATCTAGTTTAAATAATAGGTGCAGAAATGGTACAGACAGACATTCTGCAGTGTCAAAAACTCCAAAAAATCTCATCATAGGAACATAGCCTGAAAAGCTAGGTTGTTGTTCTTTTCTTTTAAATTATTCACCCTTGACAAAAAAGTCCTCTGTAACCCAAAAAAGATACGTAGGAAGGTACTACTAGGTTTACATTCAAAAAGTAACGTGCAGCAACAGCACAAAGTATTGTCGTAGGGTGTATGATACTAAATTAGAATTGGCAAAATATGTATGCAAAAGTTGAATGAGTCCTTTTCTTAGGATCTCAAAACACCCAAGATTTTTACCAACAGGATGTGGCAAGAAAATCTAGCATGTTACGCTCCCAAAAAACACATGCAAGAGACCATTATATTAAAAAATGTTACATAGTTATACAGGTTGAAAAAAGACATACTGTAGAATCATAGAATGTTAGAGTTGGAAGAGACCTCCAGGGACATCGTGTCCAACCACCTGCTCAATGCAGGACTCGCTAAACCATCTCAGACAGATGTCTGTCCAGCCTCTGTTTGAAGACTTCCAATGAAGGAGAATGCACCACCTCTCGTGACAGCCTGTTCCACTCATTGATCTCCCATTAAGTTCAACCTTTCTCCGCCAGTTGTATATTCTCTCTTGCAATATGTCTCTATAGGATTGAGTGGTCTTAAACTGCCTTCTCTATTTGTAGTGCTTCAAGAATGATAAAAATGGTCTTATTAAGATGCTGTGCTGCAGTATTTCATGGATCTATCAATTCACAATCACACAGACTCTACAGATCCAGAACCTTCGTATCACATGAATCTGTATATTATTATTCACAGACTGATATTATCACTGCCATTTTCTATGCTCTTCAAGATTGCAGTAGCACATCACACTCTGATTTAGACCTTTCTATATTGATGAGCTTTGTGACCTAACCTCCTATCCCTAAAGTAAAACCTTAAAATGCCCACTGCTTTTCCTGCCCTCCCGTTATATAGAGCCTGGGATAGTCCCCCTTGATTGACTGCGCTAAACAATATGATGTCGTAGCTCCAAGGCATTATCTCTGACAATGTGATTTTTGGCACCATGAATTTTCTGAAATTCGACTCAAAGTTGATTGGCAGCTTGATTTAAACATCTCTAATTTAAGGTAGTATAAAAAGGAACATTTTATAAAAGATGTGAACAGATGTGTTAAAACGATTTTTAATTTGCATTTGCAATGTAATTATCCTTGCGCATGTGTGCTAGAGTCCTGTGCCCATCACGATTTCAGTGAGCAACCTTCTATGGAGCGCCCGCCTTGGCGATGGGGTACTCAGTCTGAGTTGGACAGTTCTTCTGGGGATGTCACGGCAGCAATGACCCGGTCTGTGGTCCTGGGCGTCCAATAAAATGTTAAGAAAAAGTAAAAGGGAATAGTTTTTAGGGGAATTAAGTTTGTGATGCCACCCATGGTTTTCAGCAATAAGAAGATGGCCGACGCTGCTAATCAGATCCACTGGGGCGGTGGGTGACGCAGCAGAGATGTTACAGCTCTCCACGGGTAGAGCTAGGCCCCAGGGCAGTTATAGGGTTAAGGATGTTGTTAACGGTTGTAGTGCAGAGTAGGTGACACAGTAAATTAATCAGAGGACACAGCAAGGTGCAGTCTTCACACTTTCCTCACAGTTCTTAAGTTACAATCCCCAGCCGGGGTGCTGTGTCCTCTGGGTCGTTGGTCCAGCCAGCTCTCAAGTAGTTTGGGATACACTTTACCAGAACTCCCTTCTTATGTTCCTTCTCTGGTCATCTCTCCCAGTGCTGGCTACCGCCCTTCCTGCCCTGCGCTTCACACACAGATTCTCCACTAGTCTGGGGCCAGTCCAATACTACAACCTGGTCCTTTCTTCTGACTATGGTCAGGCTGGATTCGGGTGCCATTGTTGGATTCCTCACTTCCCTGGCCCCTAGGACCCCTTCTTTCTCAGGAGCTCCTTTCCTCACAACTGCTCCTCTCAACTCCTTTCTTCTCCACAGCTGCTAACTGACTACTTTCCCTCCAACTGTCACTCTGCCTTCCCACCAGAGCTGGAGGCCCCTCCCTACAGCCTGAGGTCATGTGGCCTGTGTAGTACCTCTGTGGCGACTGGTCCCTCAGGGGCGCCACATCTACATACTATAAAATTGGAAAAATAAACCCTACAAGTCATGTGGTTCTGACTAGAGATGAGCGACTTTGCCTTCGGGAGGGTCGAGTCGGGTTTCGGACCATCCGACTTTACCAAAAGTCGAGTCGAACAAGATCGGCCGACTAACAACCAGCAAAAGTCGGAGTTTCGACAAAAAACGAAACCCGACCCCAATGCAATTCAATGGGGAATAAAAGTCGCCAGTGAGTGGAGGACAGTAAATTTCAATGCCAACAACATCAATTCTTATTACTTAACTTGTCAACCTTAATTTACTTTATAATTATAGTAACACATTAAAAACTGGGGGTTATTTTGCTAAAGTTGTGGGCGGGCAGGGCTGGCTCCAGGTTTTCGTGGGCCCCGGGCCAAAGAGTCTCAGTGGGCCCCTTTAACACATACCACAATTCATGATGCTCCGATACGGCAGAGAAATATAGGTATAGTACAATGCCAAATACTTCACTTCTTACATTACATGAGTGAGATCTATTGTAAATTCGACAATAGCTCAAATACCGGACAGTATAGTCCTCCATACAGTACTATGGGCACCACATGGTGCGCCATACAGAATAATGAGCCCCATATATTGCTCCATACATAATTGGTCCCATATAATGTTCCATACAGTTTATGATGAGCTCCACATAATGCTCCACTATATCATGGTCCCCATATAATGTGCCATACAGTATAGGATGGTCCCCATAGAGTATAATGAGCCCCACATATTGCTCCATACAGTATAATCAGTCGCATATAAAGCTCCATACAGTATATGATGGGCCACATATATTGCTTCATACAGAATGGGCTCCATATAATGCTCCATACAGAATAGGCCCCATATGTGCTCCATATGATGCTCCATATATAAAGGGCCCTATATGATGCCCCATAAATAATGAACCCCATATGATGCTCTAGTATATGATGGGCCCCATATATATGCTCCAGTGTATGATGAGCCCCATATAATGCTCCAAATATAATGGTCCCCATATATAATGCTCCATATATAATGGGCTCCATGTGATGCACCATATATAATGGGCCCCATATGATGCTCCAGTATATGATGTGCCCCATGGATGATGCTCCAGTGTATGATGGGCCTCATATATGATGCTCCAGTGTATGATGGGCCCCATTTATAATGCTCCAGTGTATGATGCGCTCCATGTATATTGCTCCAGTGTATAATGCTCCCCATATATTGCTCCAAACATTAAAAAAATGAAATACCTCTACTCGCTGGGCACTGCTCTACTCTGGACTCCTCAGTGTCGCCATTTTCCAGCTCTCTGCTCTGTGACTGTTCAGGCAGAGGGCGCACAGACGTGACATCATCATGCTCTCTGACCTGAATGTCACTGTCAGGAAACGCAGAAGACGTCACAGCGGTGGAGCAGGAAGAGGTAAGTATTGCAAGTGCTGGGGCCCTGAGCAAGCAGGGAGGGCCCACTCATGGGCACCGGCACTGGCACAGGGCCTCTCATAGTACGCCGGTGTCTCTGACGGCGAGTGGGTACAGCCCAGTTAGGGAGGTGGAAAAACTAGCATATGTTGAGGTGTAAACTGGACGTTCAGCAGCTGCAAATGGAGGAATTGGAGAAAGAGGAGAAAGAGGAGGACAAAGCAAGCCATTTTGCTGGAAACCTATGTGTCATCAGGGGAAGGTGGTACAAAATCCTTTGAAACCCAGGCATGTTTCATTTTAATGAAGTTGAGATCACCAACATTTTGGGTCGACAGCCGGGTCCTTCTTTCTGTCAGGATTGATCCAGCAGCACTGAAGACTCTTTCTGATAGCACACTACCAGCAGGGCAAGCGAGCTCCTGTAAGGCATATTGTGCCAATTCAGGCCAGGTGTCCAGTTTACAGGCCCAGTAGTCAAAGGGGAATGAATTGTGAGGGAGAACATCGATAGGAGAGGAGAGGTAAGTTTGAACCATAGTTGACAACTGCTGTCTCCTGTCTGTTGCAATCGATTCAGTATTAACAGTAGTGTGAGCGGTACTCGAGAAATCAGTCCACAACATGGTCATGAAACCCCTGTCTCCAACACCACTTCGGCTGTGAACACTACGAACACCTCTTCCATGTTGCACAGTACGGCTCTTGGTAGAACCTGCACCGCTGCTGTGTGCTGGGAATGCATCTAACAAATGGTTTACCAGAGTTTATTGTTGGCCAATATTAGCTCTAGGTACTCCTGTGGCATGATGTTCTGTAATTTGCCTTTATAGCATGGATCGAGGATGCTGGCCAACCAGTATTCATCATTCTTCATAATTTTGGCAATGGGGTCCCTTTTTAGGATCCGCAAGACATAATCACACATGTGGGCCAATGTTCCAGGTGTCAATGATGCACTGCCAGTGGTGGGTGGAGGAGCACTTTCTGCCAAATCCACATCCCTCCAGTCACGCACAAACGCTGTACCTGACCTTGGCAAGCCAACATTTTCTCTTGCCCCTGAGAAGCATCCTCCTCCCCAAAATAATCATCCAAAATAATCATCCCCCTCATCCTCCTCCTCCTCCTCTTCCTCTTCTTACACAACCTTGTCCAGGACTGTTCCCTGAGCAGACAATGCCTGACTGTCATCAAGGCTTCCCTCCTCCTCCTCCCCCTCCTCCGCTGCAGACGCCTGATCCTTAATGTGCGTCAAAGTTTGCATGAGCAGACGCATAAGTGGGACGCTCATGCTTATGATGGCGTCGTCTGCGCTTACCAGCCGTGTGCATTCCTCAAAACACTGAAGGACTTTACAAAGGTCTTTCAACTTTGACCACTGCACACCCGACAACACGATGTCTGCCTTAAAACTGCCTGCCCGTGTATCCTCCCACAAATGCATTACAGCCTGCCTCTGTTCGCACAGCCTCTCAACCATGTGCATAGTGGAGTTCCACCTTGTTGCAACGTCTATGATTAGGCTGTGCTTGGGAAGGTGGGGCGATCGCTGCAGCCTCAGCATACGACTGAAGTCTACTGGCGAGCGACGGATGTGCGAGCACAGTCTTCGCACCTTATGGAGCAGGGCTGGTAACTCCGGATAATTATTTATGAAGCACTGCACCACCAGGTTCAAGGTGTGAGCCAGGCAAGGTATGTGTCTGAGTTTTGCCAGGGCTATGTCCGCCACAAAATTACGACCATTATCACTGACTACCTTGCCTGGCTGAAGATGTTGACTGCCTAGCCATGACTCAGTTTCTCGCTGCAAGTAGTCGGCCAGTACCTCCGTGGTGTGTCTGTTGTCGCCCAAAGACATCATCTTTAAAACAGCCTGCTGATGCTTACCACTAGCTGTTCGATAGTGGGACACCTTGTGTGCAACACTGGCAGCTGCGGATGGAGTGCTCGTGCGACTGCGCTCTGTGGACGAGCTTTTGCTTCTGGAGGAGGAGGGTCGAACGCCTACAGCCAACTGTTGCCTATACCGTGGGCTAGGCAGCACTGTCCCACCGCCGCTGTCTCCTGTGCAGCCTGCATCCAACACATTAACCCAGTGCACTGTGATGGACACGTAATGGCCCTGGCCATGTCTACTGGCCCATGCATCTGTTGTGAGGTGCACCTTTCCACTCACTGATTGTTTGAGTGCATGGGCAATGCGGTCTTTCACATGCAGGTGGAGGGCAGGGATGGCGTTTCTAGAAAAGAAGTGTCGACAGGGTAGGTAATAGCGTGGGACAGCGTAGGCCATGAGCTCTCGGAACGCTGCTCTTTCAACCAAACGGAAGGGCATCATCTCTAATGAGATCAGTTTGGCAATGCAGGCATTCAAAGCCAGTGTGCGTGGATAAGAGGATGAGTACTTTCTTGTCCTACTCATAGTGTCTGCTAGGGTGAGTTGGACTTGAGACCTGCAGATGAGGGAACTAGCGTGGACATAGCAGACTGAGAGGGGGTTGGTGATGGTGATGATGGTGGTGGTGGTGGTGATGGCCTAGATTCAGTCTTTTGTTGGAAAAACATTGGGATTCCCTTACTGCTTTGGCTTTGCGACAACACCTCAACATTTCTTGCTGGTGGTGTGCTAACCGGTGGGCTTACAGTGGGGGAAGCAATGGAGCCTTGTTGGCTACCTTCAGTCGGAGCAGGTGCACGTGTGCTACCTGAGGTTTTGTGTCCGTCCACGCATGCAAGTGCATGGTGTTTAAATGTCTAAGCATGCAACTGGTATTCGGAGAGTTTTCCCTCGGCTAAAGGTCCTTCCGCACTTCTTACAGATAACTTTTGCCTCATCAATAGGATTTTGGTCAAAAAAGTGCCACACTGCACTCTTCCTACTAAGGGATAAATTTTCAGAGCTTGCACACTGTGCTAATTTGACTGTCTGGCCAAGCTGTCCTGCAACTCTTTTTGTTTTTTTAACACGTTTTTGGACTGCTACAGGCTTGCCAGATAACCGCAGGTGCGATGTCGATGCCTGCTGCGGATCCTCCTCCTCTTCTGAGCTATTGCCAGCGGCACCATATTCCCCCAATGGATGCCAATCCGGGTCAACAACTGGGTCATCCATCACCTCCTCTTCAATTACATCTGCACCTTCCTCTGTGTCACCGTGTAAGATGGTATAGTATGCGGGAAGGGGCACCTGAGTTTCATCAGGGTCAGAATCTGGCTAAGTAGACTGCAAGGGCAATGCAGTGCTCTGGGTGAATGTACCAGCAGAATCATATAGCAGTGGCTGTGCATCAGTGCACTCCATGTCATATTCATCTTGGACTGGGGAATTCAGGATTTGACTTGATAACCCAGGCATGGTATGTGAAAATAGCTCTAGGAAGTAATCTGAAGTGTGGCCTGCCACATCCTTTACTTTTTGGTGAGGGTGAAGGACACAAGGAAAGGTGTTGATCCTGACCAGGAGCCTGCACTGATGACTCAGTGCTTGCATTTTTTGAAACTTCAGAAGAGGAGGCGATAGAGCTGGAGGCTGTTTCGGCAATGTAAGCCAAAACCTGTTCCTGATGCTCCGGCTTTAAAAGCGGCTTACCTACTCCCAGAAAAGGGAGCCTTCCAGGCCTTCTGGAGCCATACGATGACACAGGCTCAACACCTCCTGCCTTAGGTGCTATTGTGCTTTTGGCACTACCAGCAGATGCACCACCATCACCATCAGTACTAGCTGGCCCCTCCACCCATGTCCGCGGCCTTTTCCACCGTACTTCCTCATGTTTGGGAAAATGTACCAAAAATACCAGCAGATATATGGTACTGTATGAGGAGCGTACAGCTGTATACGGTGTAGGGAAAAATTTAAATTTCCGTATATATTTCCGGAGTCACACACAGACGCTCTTTCAGTATGGATTTCACCGTAATACAAAGAGCAGATATACGGTACTGTATCAGAAGCGGACAGCTGTTTACCGTGTAGGGGAAAATTTCAATCTCCGCATATATTTCCGGAGTCACACACAGACGCTCACTCAGTATGGATTTGACCGTAATACAAAGCGCAGATATACGGTACTGTATCAGAAGCGGACAGCTGTATACGGTGTAGGGGAAAATTTCAATTTTCCATACATATTTCCGGAGTCACACACAGACGTTCACTCAGTATGGATTTGACTGTTATACAAAGAGCAGATATACAGTACTGTATCAGAAGATACCCGCTGTTTACTGTGTAGGGGAAAATTTAAATCTCCTTATTTATTTCCTGAGTCAGAAACAGATAGTCAGTATGTATTTGTTCGTGATATAAGCCGGTACACGGTTGTGTGTGAGGAGCGTACAGCTCTATACGTTGTGGGAAAAAATGAACAGTCGGTAACTTTGCAGAAAAAAAGAATAAAAGTATTAGTGCTTTGTAAAAGCAGTCTGCACAGCAGTGTACACACAGCAATACAGCTACCAGTCAGCCTAATAACCAGCGCTGCTGCACACAAGAAAATCCTCCCCTGTCACTGCACACTAACTGTACAGCACAATTGCTATCAGCACAAGCACAGAAGAACTTTTCTTTCCAGCCCTAACTCTCTCCCTACTGATAAACAGCGTCAGCAACCTCTTCCTATTGTTAAGATTGGCAGAAGTAAATGGAGGTCAGCGCTCAGGGCTTTTATAGACACTATGAGGCCCCCAAAGCAAGCCAATCACTGCAATGCCCTTCTCTAAGATGGTGGTGGAAGCTGCACATGTCATCTCGTTGCCCACAGTGTACGTCCTTGCTCATTAGCTGAAAAAAGGCGCATGAAAGCATTCTGGGAAAACCGACTTTGGCGCTCGTTTTTCCGACTCCATGGCCGACTGCACGCTATGGTCGTGTTTCGGTCAACGAAACCCGACTTTGGCGAAAGTCAGCGACTTTTGAATCTGACCGACCTGTTTCGCTCAACTCTAGTTCTGACCCTAGTACCTGGGTCTAGCAATGTTCTCAATAGGACATGCACCAAAAGTCTTTCTCAATAAAAATATTTGTAGCAACAGGAAAACAAAGTTCACGTGAATGTGGCATGTATGTGGAATTATTCATAAAATCTACTATTCGTGTGTTCTAGAAAAACAGCTTTTGTCTGTCTGTTCTACTAATCATAATGCTTCATTGAAAACAGTGAATGGAAAATAAATCTGCATTGTCTACTACATTTACAATAATTTCACCATGAGAATTAATACATGTGTGCATATTGGCAGCTAAATAATAGCTGCTAATTTCCAACACATCAGCAATGGTAGCCGTCCAGCTTTAGAAAACTTGGTATATTTGGCTCATTTCATGTAATGGAAGAGTGCTAAAGATTTTATGTGCAACATATTGGCATCCTTAAATTTAATATGATCTCATTCTAGTGTGCCATAACCCAAATTAACACATTCTCAAGCTCTGCTAGAAAAAGGACTAAGTTTTCATCTGGCATCTCAACACTAATCATCAGTCCAAAAATCGCTGTTTGAGAAAAGAAAATATTTTTTCGTCAATTTGTTTTTT
>JARQOD010000005.1:267523705-267535542 GCA_033576555.1 Oophaga sylvatica | reverse complement strand
TTGTGAAAATAAAAAAGTGGGTCTAAAGTAAATTTTTTGTGAAAAGTAAAATGTAATTTTTTCCTTCCACTTGCTTTAGTTCTCGTGAAGCACCTGAAGGGTTAATAAACTTCTTGAATGTGGTTTTGTGCACCTTGAGGAGTGCAGTTTTTAGAATTGTGTCACTTTTGGGTATTTTATTTCATATTGACCCCCCAAAAGTCACTACAAATGTGAGGTGGTCTCTAAAAAATAGTTTTGCAAATTTTTGTTGGAAAAATAAGAAATCAATTGTCAACTTAACTATAACTTCCTATAAAAAAAAATTTGTTTCCAAAATTGTGCTGATGTTGACATGTGGAAAATGTTATTTATTAACTATTTTGTCTGACACACTCTCTGATTTAATGGCACAAAAATTGCTAAATTTCCAAAGTTTTTGCCAAATTTCCATTTTTTTCATAAATAAATGTAAGTCATAGCAAAGAAATTTGACCACTAACATGAAGTACAATATGTCATAAAAAAGTCTCAGAATCAGTGGAATCCGTTGAAGCGTTCCAGAGCTATAACCTTCTAAATTCAAAATTGGCTCAGTCACTAAGGGTTAAGGTATTCTCCATGAATCTAATTTCCCGGGAAAAAGACTTGTGCAGACAAATTTGAATTTTGCCTGATCTGCTAATCCTAGTAATAAAAACACATTTAACTAACTAGAGCCGTGTTATTCTGTTTTGTATATGCATTATTGTTCATCTATCCTTTCTCATACATCACTTGATGATGTCTATGTAAACTGATGCAAATTCAAGTATGCTTTTTATTATGCTTTGCTTACATAGCACCATCATAGTGCCTCTGTACAAATCCCTGGTTAGACCGCACATGGAGAACTGTGTACAGTTTTGGGCACCGGTGCTCAGGAAGGATATAGTGGAACTAGAGAGAGTACAAAGGAGGGTAACAAAAGTAATAAAGGGGATGGGGGAACTACAATACAAAGAGAGATTAACAAAATTAGTATTATTTATTCTAGAAAAAAGACGTCTGAAGGGCGATCTAATAACCATGTATAAGTATGTAAGGGGACAATACAAATATCTCTCCGAGAAATCTGTTTATACCAAGGAAGGTGACGGTCACAAGGGGGCATTCACTGCATCTGGAGAAGTGAAGGATTTCCACCAACACAGAAGAGGATTCTTTACTGTTAGGGAAGTGAGAATCTGGAATTCCTTGCCTGAGGAGGTGGTGATGGTGAACTCAGTCGAGAGGTTCAAGAGAGGCCTGGATGTCTTCCTGGAGCGTAACAACATTGTATCTCACAGTTATTAGGTTTCTTTAGAAGGACGTAGATCTGGGGATTTATTCTGACAGAATATAGGCTAAACTGGATGGACAAATGGCTTTTTTCGGCCTTGCTAACTATGTTACTTTGTTACTATCATATTCCTCAGCGCTTTACAGACATTATTATCACTGCACCCATTGGGGCTCAGAATCTAAATTCCATACCAGTATGTGTTTGGAGTGAGGGGGGAACCGGAGTACCCAGAGGAAACCCACGCAAAACAGGGACAACATACAAATTCATTGCAGATGTGGTGGAATCTTTAATGGGATTTTAAACCAGGACTCCAGCCCTGAAAAGCCATAGTGCTGCTAACTACTGAACCCCTGTGCCCTAATAATGCAGATAATAAAAAGTAAAATGAATAGGTGATATGAAAAAAATCTTTCCAAGAAAATGGCTCTGTTCTCACCATAAAAATACATTGAAAGCTTATTTAGAAATGAGGTTACAGTAAAAATGAGCTTAAAAGACAGCAAAGATAACTAGATGTGTATTTCCTGAAGGAACTACAGATTGTGTTTTGAATTGGTGCCCGGTAGTGTTGAGCGAACATGCTCGGACATGCTCCGTTAACCCTTGAGCATCAGGGTGCTCGGACATGCTCGGAACTCTGCAGAACACCTCATGTATTCGGGCAGGAAGCTCGGATGCCTGCCCAGCAAGTTTGGCGCCTGTTTTACAGCCAATAAACTTGCTGAATGGCATAGCATCATAGTAATGCTGTAGCCATCTTTGTTACTGGCATTACTATGATTGGCCAAGAGGTCCTGGTGGGGGGTGCCTGTTTAGGGGAGTGGCTCCGCCCATCTCAGGGAAAGCATAGAGACGGCTCTATAGGGCTGTCTAGGACTCCCTTTCCCCATCTAGGATTTTCCTGATTGACTTCTGAACCACGCCAGAAAACCAGGAAAGTGTGATCATCATCCACACTGCAGAGCTGAGCGGTGTATTGACAATGACACAGTGATACATGGAATATTAGGTGCAGTACTGACTGTGTAAAAGATATAGCAGAGCTGAGCAGTGTAGTGAAGATGACATAGTGATACATGGAGTATTGTGTACAGTACTGACTTACTGTATAAGACATAGCAGAGCTGTACAGAATAGTGGAGACGACAGTGATAGCTCGAGTATTATCTACAGTACTGACTGTGTATAAGACATAGCAGAGCTGAACGGTGCAGCGGAGATGACAGTGATACATGGAGTATTGTGTACAGTGCTAACTGTATAAGACATGCTAGATTTGCATACATGGCAGCCTCCGCAATAATCTAATGCTATTTAAATCCCTATGGGAGTTTGTGTTTCCAGTTCAGGTCATTAAAATTCATGGCTGTGCCACCTACTACCCGGGTCACTATAGTTCATGGGTTGTCACCTAGCAACCGGGTTATTTATAGCTGGTGTGGTAGTTGGTCCTTACAAACGCCTCACAGCTATATTATTGATTTATATGGGAGCCCATTGATTACAATGGGGCCATTAATTCCTATGGCAATTTATTTTTACGCCATTTTTTATGCACGTTTTGAGGTGCAAAATTTTTTTTCTACAAAAATGTCCTCAGGGAGTTAACAGTCGGAGGAAAAATATCATTTTTCGATTTTAAAAAATTCCAAGCCCGAGACGTACATTTAAGTTCAAATCAATGCATTCCAATGGGAAGATTTTTTTTTTCAAACGTAAAGGGTTAAAAAGCAAAAATCAGATCGACTCCAAAAATACTTAGCACACCTGTCACGGCAGCTAGCTTCAAAACCTTGTTTGAACGAGTCTGTACACCGAGCGTTTTGGGCTGTATTAATTGCGCAAATCTGGAGAAGAAGAAGAACACGGAAAAAGAATAATGTGAATAACAATATAGTGCTTTTTCCAAAGCACAATAAAAGAAATATAGTCACATGAGATCCTCCCAAAATAACAGTAAAGAGAGATCTGGCAGCAAAACCTGCATAACTGGCTTATAAGTGAAAACTTAGTTAAATGTCATCAAGGGGTTTTCATAAATTATAGAGCATGGTTTAATTCATACCAGTAGCATAGCTACCGGGGAGGCAGAGGGGGCTGTGGCCCCGGGCCCCGCGCTCTGAGGGGGCCCACCTGGAGCTACGCTACTGTAACTGTATCGGCGTGCACAGTGCGCCCATACAGTTACACTGCTGCAGAGCAGGAGAATCGATCTGACAGTGGGCGCGATGACTTCACTGCCCGGTGCCTGCTTTCAGGAGAAGAGAGGGAGAGCAGGAAGCAGCGCGGGAGCGGGGAGGAAGAAAGGTGAGTACTGGATTTATTATTTTTGTAATGGGTGCATTATACTACAGAGGCTCCAAATGGGAGTGCATTATAGTACAGGGGCTCTATATGGGGGTGCATTATACTACAGAGGCTCCCTATGGGGGTGCATTATACTACAGGGGCTTCCTAGGGGGAGTGCATTATATTACAGAGGCTCCCTATGGGGAATGCATTATAATACAGGGGCTCCCTATGGGAGTGCAATATAATACAGGGGCTTCCTATGGGGAGTGCAATATAATACGGGGGCTTCCTATGGGGAATGCATTATAATACAGGGGCTCCCTATGGGGAATGCATTATAATACAGGGGCTCCCTATGGGGAGTGCAATATAATACAGGGGCTTCCTAAGGGGGTGCATTATAATATAGAGGCTACCTATGGGAGTGCATTATAGTACAGGGGCTCCCTATGGCGAGTGCATTATAATACAGGGCTCCCTTTGGGGGTGCATTATAATACAGGGGCTCCCTATGTGGAGTGCATTATAATACAGGGCTCCCTATGGGGAGTGCATTATAATATAGAGGCTGTCTATGGGGTGCATTATACTACAGAGGCTCCCTATAGGGCTGCATTATAATACAGAAGCTGCCTATGGGGTGTGCATTATACTACAGAGGCTGCCTATGGTGGGGCATTATAATATAGAGGCTGCCTATGGGGAGTGCATTATAATACGAGTGCTCCCTATGGGGAGTGCATTATAATACAGGGGCTGCCTATGGGGAGTGCATTATAATACAGGGGCTCCCTATGGGGAGTGCATAATAATACAGAGGCTGCCTATGGGGAGTGCATTATAAACAGGGGCTCCCTATAGGGAGTGCATTATAATATAGAGGCTGCCTATGGGGAGTGCATTATACTACAGAGGCTGCCTATGGGGGGTGCATTATAATACAGGGGTTTCCTATGGGGAGTGCATTATAATATAGAGGCTGCCTATGGGGAGTGCATTACAATACAGGGGTTCCCTATGGGGAGTGCATTATAATACAAAGGCTGCCTATGGGGAGTGCATTATATTACAGAGGCTGCCTATGGGAGTGGATTATACTATAGACTCGGCCTATGGGGTTTTATTATAATACAGAGGCTTCCCATGGGGGTTTATTATAATATAGAGGCTGCCTATGGGAGTGCATTATACTGTATTGAGGACTATCTGGTGCATTATGCTATATGGATACTATCTAGGGGACCATCATACAGTGTGGGGATTATAGTGGGGGGGCCATCATACAGTGTTGGAGCCATTAAATAGTTTGGGGATATTAAGGGGTCAGTATATATCCAGTGAGGGGGCATTATACGGTGTTTAGGTAAGCTATAGACGGGGGAAACTTGGGACATTATTAAATGTAAAGTGGGCACTTATTGTTATAGGGGAACTCGGGTTACTGTGACTGTCAAATGGGCACACAAAGGGCAATATTACATTTTAGAGGACAAAATGTGGGCACTGTTTTCTAGGGCACTTGCACCCGGCATTACTATATTATAGAGGGTTGCTTTAGAATTTAGAGGTCACACAGAACCACACAATAGGTGCAGTAATAGGCACACATACGGCAGCAGCGGCTCAGTATTGGGGTATCAGGTGCAGTAATAGGGACACATACGGCAGCAGCGGCTCAATATTGGGGTATCAGAAGGATGAGGAGTTTGTTCAGGTTGGGGATACATTTGGGGATGGGGCTGGAATATGAGAAGTGAAACGTGTCTTTGTTGTATTCTCTGTAATCGAGTCCTGGCTGGAGGAGTCATGTCGGTCTGGGCCAGATGGAAAAGACATGAAAAGTGAACGATTCCATCAGAAAGAACGTCAGCGGTAAGTCACTATCTGTAAATCTGCGGTAATCTCTTATATGTTCTGTAGGACTGGTATTATTTACCAATGACCATATGGCGGTGATATCAATATTGGTCTTTTTATATATAGATTATTTTTGGCAACAGCGCGGTCATTTGCTGAGGTTCTCTGGTTAGGGGCCCACTCAGATGTTTCGCCCCCCCTAAACCGAAACCCTAGCTACGCCTCTGATTCATACAAATAACACATCATCAATTTACAAGGAATATAACACTAAGAATAAATTAGTACAACCCTTCTGAAAAGTAAGATTTTCATCAATCTCTCATTGAACACAAGAAACAATTTCCAAAATATTGACAAGACTGTTTCATATAACTTTTTTTTAACCCATAACATGAGTTAATAATATTACTTTCATTACAAAATCGTCAGTTTTACTCAAATTAGTTGATACAAAAATGAGTACAACCCACATCAAAAACAACTACATCTAGTATTTTGTATGACCTCCATGATTTTTAAAAGAACAGCACCAGCTTTGTAGGCATGGAATAACAAGTTAGCAACATATTGCAACATTTATCTTTTCCATTCTTCAAGAACAACCTCTGTTAGAGCCTGGATGCTGGATGGAGAGTGATGACAACTTTCTCTTCAGAGCTCCCCATAGGTGTTCGATTGGGTTGATATCAGGAGATATACTTGGCCTCTGAATCACTTTCACCCTGTTCTTCAGAAATGCAACGGTGGCCTTAGATTTGTGTTTTGGATTATTGGAAAAAAAATATTTAGATTTGAGAGTCCTCAGTGGTTGATACCTTTATGGCTAACTGAAAAGATGATAACAAATTGCAAGCTTTCCAACTACTCAGGTCTCTTCTCAGCTAAACTAATACAAAATCTGAAGAATCACATATTTATACACAAAACAGCACAGGAAAAAATGCAATAGGTAAGACAAGTGACGTGAAGCCAGAATAGTCATTATGGCAGAGGGATGAGCATAAATATTGGAACAGTTCTAGATAAAGAGTGTGAAGTTTTATTGCCCTCTGATTGGGGTCTGGAAAATGTTTTGTGATGTTTTCACAGGGTATTTGGAGTAAATTCCTTAATTGAGTAAAACGTCATAAATCCGTGTGACAGGTTCATTCCAGCATTAAGAGTGTCAAGGTCACCATCAATTTGTATTCGCAAACTCTTCTATGTCCCGAATGTGAATTGCCTTCAGTACAAGTATTTTCATATCTAACATGCTATGATCAGGTAGCAAAATGTTTTGCCACAGGGTAGATCCATTCTTTTTTCTCTTATTGTGTGGCGATGAAATTCATCCTAGTTCTTAGTTTTTGCCCGGTCTCTCCCCAATACAGACCCCCAGTGGACATTTAGTACATACAGTATAATTAGGTACACCACATTAGATTTGATGCAGCTGAAAGTACCTGGATCTTTGTAGTCCCGATGGGAGTTGGGGATCTTTATCTTGTCCGTGGTCATTATAAATGGACAGGTTTTGCATTTCTTCTTGTTGCAAGGAAAGGTTCCTGCAGCTGTTGGGGGACAGGAGCTTCTGACAATGATGCTTCTTAGATTGGGGGCTGTCTAAAACACAGTAGTGGGGGTCTGGAAATATGGATTGTAATCGGGCATCTTTTTTAGTAAAGGTTGTAGTTTCCGTGCAGCTCCCCTTAGCACCTCCAGATTTGGATTGTAGGTGACCACTAGAGGCACCCGGTTATTTTTTCTTCTTTAGTTTTGTAATGTAGCAGGTGATTCCTTGATATTCTGGTGGCTCTTGTAATTTGGTTTTCAATTGTTCTTGGTGGTAGCCCGATTTAAAAAGGGTTCACTCTATCCATCTACGGCGACCAAGGTGTTCATCTCTATCCATGGGGTTTGGAACATATACGGTTGTATCTGATGGCTTGGCTGTAACAAAGATTTTTTTATGTGTTTTGGCTGGAAACTGTCCCATTTAAGGTATGCTGGACGGTCGATTGGTTTCGATACAGGAATGTCTCTATTTTCATTGTTCTTTAGCTTAATGATGGATCCAAAAAGTTAATTTCAGTGCTGGAGTAGTTGAGTGTTAAATTGATGGTGGGATGAAATGATTGAACTGTTCATGGAACATCTTATTGTTGCTCAGACCCATCCAGATGATTAAGATATCATCAATGTAGCGGTAGTAGGCCCGAGGCCTGATGGGACATGAGGACGAAAGTCGCTTTCAAGCTTGGCCATGAAAAGATATTGCATACTGTGGAGCCATTTTAACTTCCCATAGCTGTGCCAGTCTCCTGTAAATAGATCTTGTTGTCAAATTCAAGTAATTGTGGGTGAGGATGAATTTGTGAGTTTCACCATAGAATCAGCATTGGATTATTGGATCATGTCATGTTGGACGTGGAGGCAATGAATTCATTTCTCTTTAATGATAGTATATTGGTATAATTGCCCTCAACCCCGATCCTGGTATGCCTGGCTCCATTAGAAAACATTGTAAAAAAACAAACCATTACACTTACCTTCATGCTCTCCCTCCGGAGCGTCCTGCTCCAGTGCCAGCAACTGCTTAATGCTTGAAGCACACGCATGGCAGGGACTCATGCCCTGCTCACAAACAGAGCAGAGCTGATGGAATTCTCGCTGGGACTGTGTGCGCTGAAAGCAGTGAGTATTCATTGCTCTTCAGTAGCACGCAGTGTCAGCCACCGGTTTCCGGCTGCTGCCGGCGGTTACGTGTGCCGCTACTTAAGAGAAATGCTAATAGATGTAATATATTCAAAATAAGATGATCAAATACATCAGATAAGATTAAATTTAGCCATAGAATTGACAAAATGAAGATTGATGATTTAACCAAGAATAAGTTGCAAAAACAATAATATTGCATTATTGGAGCTGAATAGTTGTCTCTTTTCAGAAAATGAAATTGCTGAGAAACAAGTCATTGGTTGTGGTTCTCTATGACCTTCTTCTTGTACATGACCACATCAAAAAATGTACTTACCTGGCAAATTATACTCCAGCACTGGGGATAATCTTAAAGAAAAGAAAAGTTTGCATATTTTTTTCATTTAGTTAACACTTAAAAAAAATAAAATCTACTCAAAAAATAGCTTTGTTAACACAATTTGTAAAGTTTCTCAAAAGTAAGCTCATGTGAGTGTTCGCTTTCCGCACACACATTATTAATAGTGATTGCTAAAAGTTGTTTAAAGAAATTGATAGAATTTTTACATTTTAACACTTAAGGTACATTATGTCAATCCAAAACTACAGCTTGTCCCACAAAAAAATGACAGCTATATAACAAAAATAAATAAATAAATAAATAAACAAAGAAATCATGGTGCTGGAATGTGGAAGGTGAAAAATAAAATCTTTTAGACACCTGAGCAAATACAGCACTTACATTTGAATAATCAAAGAGTTACAGAAATTTTGCAGACTTACAGCTATTGTTGACCAGGATCCATGTGCAAAAATACAAGCGTAAAATATGGCTTGCAAAGATGACGATACCGACTAAGGTTTGTAAAAGTATTGTTTATTATGCCAACATTCATTTTATTGCTGCTCCCTAAAAATTATTGAATCAGACTAAAAATAGTCATGCTTTATTAATTCATAAATAGAAACAGGCTTAAAATGCATTTATTCAACTAATTTTATAATACTCTTTTTTATCTCTATCTAAATTGAATCATTATAAAATTGAAAAATAATTGGTATATTTTGGAAATAAGTAAAACTGTATAAACTGTATTATAGTTTTATGTATCTTTACTGTTTTGACTTATATGGTGAAGCATGCGCTAAACTATGTTGCAAAATATGGCACCAAAAATTTCAGCAAAAGTGTAATTTTATTAATTGAAATTCCTGGCGATTGTATGAATAGAGTCCAGTGGATGATTTTATTCATAATAATCAGTATTATCTATACGACTGGGCAGGGAGAGCTGGCTGTCAATCCCTGAGTAGACACCTACTGGAATCATAATCCATACAAACAAAAAAACTGTCAATGAATTACAAGCTGTGCTGAATTATTTTCCCACAAACTATAATCATTCATTTTAGTTTTTTATACCTTGCTGACCAAGATTGGTCTGCATGTACAATGTGACAGTAACCTTTAACCCCTTAACGACCAAGCCATTTTGTAGGTTAAAGACCAGGCCAATTTTTACAATTCTGACCACTGTCTCTTTATGAGGTTATAACTCTGGAACGCTTCAACGGATCTTGGCGATTCTGAGATTGTTTTCTCGAACATATTGTACTTCATGATAGTGGTAAAATTTCTTCAATATAACTTGCGTTTATTTATGAAAAAAACGGAAATATGGCAAAAATTTGAAAATTTTGCAATTTTCAAACTTTTAATTTTTATGCCTTAAATCAGAGAGATATGTCACAAAAATTAGTTTAATAAATAACATTTCCCACATGTCTACTTTACATCAGAACAATTTTGGAACCAAAATTTTTTTTGTAGGAAGTTATAAGTGTTAAAAGTTGACCACAATTTCTCATTTTTCCAACAAAATTTACAAAATCATTTTTTTAGGGGCCACCTCACATTTGGAAGTGAATTTGAGGGGTCAATATGACAGAAAAATACCCAAAAGTGACACCATTCTAAAAACGCACCCCTCAACGTGTTCAAAGCCACATTCAAGAAGTTTATTAACCCTTTAGTACTTCACAAGAATTGAAGCAATGTGGAAGGAAAAAATTAACATTTAACTTTTACTTCACAAGACAAATGTGAAAACACAGCAAAAAAGAAAAAGAGGACAAACTGGACCCCGCAACCTGGATACAACCAAACTCTGGATCATTACATAGACTGTTTTCCGCAAAAAGTTAAATCTGACATTTTGGACAGACACCATAAAGTGCCAAACAATATCAGTATGGAGGAAAGAAAAGCCATACAATCCTTAAAAGCCAACAACAATATCATCATCAAACCAGCGGACAAAGGAGGAGCTATAGTCATCATGAACACGACAGATTACATCCAGGAAGCAAACAGACAACTCTTGGATATAAAATACTACACTCCACTTCAGGAAGATCCCACCAAACAATACACAGAGAACTAACACTATCATCAATGGATTTGATTCTACTTCATCCTCACTACTGGAACAAGTACCAGGCAAACCCAAAACAGGTACCTTCTACATGTTGCCTAAAATACACAAAGAAGGTAATCCTGGAGCCCATCATCTCTGGTATTGGGACTTTAACTGAGAATATCTCCGGCTGGGTGGAGAACATTCTGAAACCCTTGGTGAGGAGCACACCCAGCTATATCCAGGACACCACGGATATTCTTTGCAAATTGTCAGCGCTGGGCCCACTTCCAGGGACACGATACTAGCCACCATGGACGTAGAGTCTCTTCTATTCCAACATTCCTCATGAGGATGGAATCACAGCAGTAAATATTTCCTTCAAAAGAACATCTGGCCACAGAACCAACACTGCAATTCATCAGGTTTGTGCTTCATCACAACTATTTTTCTTTTGGGAACAATTTATACCAACAGTGCATGGGCAGCGCCATGGGAAGCAAAATGTCCCCACAATATGCCAACCTATTTATGGCGAAACTGGAGGAGGAGTTTTTTGTCACTTGCCCTATTAAACCTCTTGCATACTTCCGCTACATTGATGATCTGCTAATAATCTGGACAGGCTCAAAAGATGATCTGCTCACCTTCCACAATAACTTCAACAAATACCACCCAACCATCAAGCTCACCCTCAACTTTTCAAAGTTTCAAATACATTTTCTGGACTTGACCATATACATCAAGGACAACGCCATACAAACATCAATTTACCATAAGCCCACAGGATGTCCAGCATACCTTAGATGGAACAGCTTTCATCCAAGACACACAAAAAAATCCATCATCTACAGTCAAGCTCTGAGAATATATTCGGATCAGTTCAGACAGTAAAGACAGGAACTACAGCTGCTATCTCTGAGAATACATTCCTACAAACAAGGATACCATCCACTGGTAATAGATGAACAGATCCACAGGGCTACAAGAATCCCAAGAAGCAACCTCCTGGATTACAAACTGAGAGAGGACAACAACAGGGTACCTCTTGTGGTCACATACAACCCCCACATGAGCATCCTAAGGAAAATGGTGCTGATCTCCAACCCATATTCCACAGAGACCACAAATTGAAAGACATATTCCCAGAACTACCACTCCTCTCCTACAAACAGCCCCTAACTTAAGGAATCTCCTTGTCAAAGTGTCCTCTTGTCCACCATCATGACTGGCACATTCCCATGTAACAAACAAAAAATGCAAAACTTTCCCACTATTCCAAAAAA
>JARQOD010000005.1:267404888-267523605 GCA_033576555.1 Oophaga sylvatica | reverse complement strand
CCTCAGTGCAAGACATATGAAAGCCCGCATAGCATTTGCTGAAAAAGACATGAAGGACTCCCAGACTATAAGAAATAAGATTCTCTGGTCTAACGAGACGAAGATAAAACTTTTTGGTGATAATTCTAAGCGGTATATGTGGAGAAAACCAGGCACTTCTCATCACCTGCCCAATACAATCCCAACAGTGAAACATGGTGATGGCAGCATCATGCTCTGGGGGTGTTTTTTCAACTGCAGGGACAGGACGACTGGTTGCAATTGAAGTAAACATGAATGCGGCCAATTACAGAGATATCCTGGATGAAAACTACTTCCAGAGTGCTCTGGACCTCAGACTTGGCCGAAGGTTCACCTTCCAACAAGACAATGACCCTAAGCACAAAGCTATAATACCAAAGGAGTGGCTTCAGAACAAGTCTGTGACCATTCTTAACTTGCCCAGCTAGAGCCCTGACCTCAACCCAATTGAGTATCTCTGGAGACACCTGAAAATGGCTGTCCACCAACGTTCACCATCCGACCTGACGTAACTGGAGAGGACCTGCAAGGAAGAATAGCAGAGGATCCCAAAATCCAGGTGTGAAAAACTTGTTGCATCATTCCCAAGAAGACTCATGGCTGTACTAGCTCAAAAGGGTGCTTCTACTCAATACTGAGCAAAGGGTCTGAATACTTATGACCATGTGATATTTCAGTTTTTCTTTTTTAATAAATTTACAAAAATTTCTACATTTGTTTTTTTTTCAGTTAAGATGTGGTGCAGAGTGTACATTAATGAGAAAAAAATGAACTTTTTTGAATTTATCAAATGGCTGCAATGATACAAAGAGTGAAAAATTTAAAGGGGTCTGAATACTTTCAGTACTTGCTGTATCCGAGAATCGGCAATTCATCTTCCTAAAAGAGATATTTTTCCGGCATGGCATAAAGGTGGTTTTGGTGCAGTCTCTTTACAACGGAGTGGTCATTAGGTTAATGTGAGTATAAATCTCTGGAGAAGATTATTATGTTATCTAGATAGACTAAGACAGACTGATCCAGGACATCACTAAAGATCTCATTAATGAAATGGTGGAACACAGCTGATGCATTACATAATTGGAAAGGTGTGACAAGAAATTCATAGTGACCATCATGGTGTCATGTAGATGACTGGAATAGTGATGCTGATAACATCATGGTCACTGCTACCCATCTTAGTAGCCATTTTGAATCTGTGCAGAGGTTCTTCACCTGTACCTACTCCGCAAGCGTGATTTGCACCATCTCCATACTGCGTTGGCCCAGGCTATGAAAAGGGGCATACTGCACCAGGGCTCATTACTGCGGCCACAGTCGCTGCAACATGTGCAGAGTGGAATTCCGCTTTGTCGACATATCGCATATCAAACAGTTAAATGTTAGGTTGAAAGACCTCTGTAGCGTTGCCTGTTGATGTGTGAATGGCAGAATTGAGTACACAGTTACTGTGCTTTCTACAGCTGTGCATCCAGGCCAGGATAGTGGCGAAGAAATTGCTGTACCACGAAGTTGAGGACATGAGCCATGCAAGGCATTGTGTGTGAGGTTGCCCCAGCATAGGGCTGCCACCAGGCTCGTACTGGTATCGCACATGGGCTTCCCTGGCTCCTGGTTCAGTGGAAACAGCAAGTGAGGAGCAAGTATTCTCGTTGCTCGGGTTTTCCGAGTATTTGGGGGTGCTCGGAGATTTAGTTTTTGTCGCCACAGCTGCATGATTTGCGGCTGCTAGACAGCCTGTATACATGTGAGGATTGCCTGTTTGTTAGGGAATCCCTACATGTATTCAGGCTGTCTAGCAGTATACTCGCTCATCATTAGAGACATTCATTGCTCAAATTCGTCTTAGAGAGACATGTGACTTTGGCAGCCAATGACAAAAGCTCTTGTATATGGACATTGTGGATGGTTTTTGTGCCCTGATTGGCTGCCGGAATCTGTTCTGCTCATCATACAGCAACACTATCTTAGCCAAAGTCTTACCAAAAGCATTAGTGGAAACACGATCATTTATCGAACTATGCCCGAATTTTACCGACTTTGAGGGAAAATGCTCTGGAATCAGATCACGAATCCAAATGAGCGACATTCGTGCCATATTTGAGATTAGCGAACGATTCTGAAAATATTTTTGAGCTAGAGGCGACAGGAGGTGGAGCTTGGATGTGCGGTTTGAAGGGATACTCTGAGGCAGTGGATTTCCAGTATGGAGTTCAGATTTTTTCACATTGAGTTTGAGGAAGCGAGAGGAGAAGGAGGATATGACTGTTAGGCGCTGGGATTCTCCCACTGCTTAGGATGGATCACAGGCGTTGTCTAACCCTGCGGTCCCCCATTCAGGTCCAGCCGCTGCGAGTCCTGCTCAGCATAGACGTTGGTCTCAGTGTCTTTTCTGGCTCGTGGTGTACCTTTGGTTACTGCTGGCCTTCCAGCCAAATCTATGATAGCCAGTGTTATACAGGTGCAGCCTCACGTCTCGGAGTCTAAGTCCAGAGATCACCTTACTGAGCATGTCCGTGATGTGGCGTCTTCCTATTGGTTGCCGGACGTTAGCTGCTTTGGTGATGTGGCAGTTCCGGATTGGCCTACGGGCAATGTCAGAGTGAGTGTTTGGGATAGAGCTTTGTGTTTAAAAGACTCGCAGAGGCTGACTCTGGCGCACTATTATCATTTATGGTTGGTGTGTGTAAGTGGATATGCTACCACTCCGTATGCATGTGTGTGTGGTTAGTTATCTCCTGAGTTTTAGCCAGTTAGGGTTTTTTCTTCCCGCTTGGCTTAGCATCTGTTTCCTATATGTGTGCGGTTAGCACAGTGGAGTTACAGAGGAAGATCTAACCAAAGAGCTGTGCTCCCCTGTGAACTCAACAGGGTTTCGTAGCTAGCATCAATTTTAGTTTTTTTTCTCTTGACTCAGCATCTGTTTTGGCCACGTGTGCGATTGGCACTGGTCAGTTTCAGAGTGAGCTCAACCCTTTAGCTCTACCTCTCTGTGAAGCTAACACAGCTGAGTACTGTTCGTTCGGTTTATACTGCATGGAGTTAACGCAGCCGTATTAAGGTGAACCCTCGCTGTTCAGTTCCGTCATTGTTCACATTAGTAGCAGGTTACATCTCTGCATGGGGGACCCAGGGATGCGATTGCACTTTATTATTTATTTTGTTTAGTGCGATCCGTCAACCCTAACAATGACTTATAGACACTCTGGGATTCTGGAAATCAGAGAGGTGACGTTTGGGCCAGAGAGGTAGATCTGAGTGTCATCCGCATATAGGTGGTACTGGAAGCCATGGGAATTTATGAGTTGTCCCGGGCCAAGGGTATAGATTGAGAAGGGTAGGGGTCCTAGGACAGAGCCTTGAGAGACTTCAACAGAGAAAGGGTGGGTTGAGGAGGTAGTGTGGGAGTATGAGAGTCTGAATATGCAGTTGGAAAGGTATGAGAAGATCCAGGATAGGGCAAGGTCTTTGATGCCAAAAGGAAGAGAGGATCTGTAGTAGGAGGCAGTGGTCAACTGTGTCAAAGGCAGGTCTAGAAGGAGTATAGAGACTAGCTTTGGCTGTAAGTAGGTCGTTAGCAATATTGGTCAGGGCAGATTCAGTGGAATAATGGGGACAGAAACAAGATTATAGACTGTCAAAGAGAAAGTTAGATGAGAAGTGGGAGGAAAGTTCAGCGTGGACGTGCTGCTCCAGGAGTTTAGAAGCGAATGGGAGCAACGATGTGGAGCAAAAGCTGGACATAGCGGTTGGATCGAAGGATGACTTTTTAAGGATAGGCGTGATTGTGGCATATTTGAAAGCAGAAGGGAAGGAACCAGAAGTTAATTATAGGTTGAAGACATGGTTTAGGGATGGGATAAGTGGTGGTGAGGTTGGGGAGGAGATGGGAGGGGATGGGTCGAATGCACAAGTGGTGAGGTGTGATTTGGAGAGGAGATAATTAAGCTTCCCTTCAGTGATGTTGAAAAAGGGAGGTTATGGGGGAAGGGCACTGATCTGGTATGCAAAGAGGTTGTGGTGGTTGAACAATAAAGACTTGCCTTGTTTGGTCAATCTTATTTTTGGAGTGTGCAGTGGTGGGTGGAGGAGGGAGTTAAAAGTGTTTAATAGCGGGCAGCACGGTGGCTCAGTGGATAGCACTGCAGCCATGCAGCGCTGGAGTCCTGGGTTCGAATCCCACCAAGGACAACATCTGCAAGGAGTTTGTATGTTCTCCCCGTGTTTGCGTGGGTTTCCTCCGGGCACTCTGGTTTCCTCCCACACTCCAAAAAAACATACTGATAGGGAATCTAGATTGTGAGCCCTATCAGGGACAGCGACGATAATGTGTGCAAACTGTAAAGCGCTGCGGAATATGTTAGCGCTATATAAAAATAAAGATTATTATTTGTAATAACTGTTTGGGGTTGTAGGATCAGGAAGATACAAGAGTTATAAATTTGTCCTGTTTAGCAGAGTGAGGGCAGAAGGGCAGATTTGAAAGCAAATGTTGCTTGTTTGAATGCACTGAAATCATCTTGCGAATGTGTTTTCTTCCAATGCTGCTCCGCAACCCTAGACACTTGCTCGAGCTTTTTAGTGATGTTATTGTGTCAGGGTTGTCTATTGATACATCATACTCTGCCATGCACAAAAGGGGCGACCACGTCAATAGCTGATGCAAGAGTGGCATTGTAGAAAGTAGTGGCTGTGTCGTGTAGTGAGGATATGAACACCAGGGGTAGAATAGGTAGCCCATAAGAACTTACACTTCACAGACAAGAGAGAGGACCCCACTGACCATAAGAACTTACACCCTACAAAGAGAGAGATTTAGGCTGGGGTCACACTTGCGAGTGTGATGCGAGAAAGTCGTGCGAGTCTCTCGCATCAATACCGGGCACTGCCGCCGACACTCGACACCGGAGTGTGCGGCTGCATGTATTTCTATTTTTTATTTTTCTGCTAAAAAAACTGTATAAGTGACTTTTTTTTCAGGAAAATGTTTGAAGATTTTATTGATAACATTTTGGGGTACATAATTTTTTTTAAACAATTTATTTTCTAATGCTTGGGAAGCAGAACGATAAAGCAGCAATTCTTGAATTATTTTATAACTGTATTTTTATGCTATTCACTGTGAGGTACAGTACAACTGATAAGCCATATTTTTTCTTTGTGTTCTAATTCCATGAGTATGCCTGTACTTATAAAATACACCTTTGAAGTCATGAATATTAGATTATTAATATCATTATTCCTACCAGTAGTAATTTATTAACTCCTTCACCCCGAAGCCTGTTTTCACCTTCCTGACGAGACCAAATTTTACAATTCTGACCAGTTTCACTTTATGTAGTAATTACTCTGGAACAATTTAATGGATCTCACTGATTCTGAGAATATTTTCCCAAGTCATATTGTACTTCATGACAGTTGTAAAATTTCTTCGATATGACTAGCATTTATTTGTGAAAATATCGGGAATTTTGTGACAATTTGGAAAGTTTTGCAATTTTCAAACTTTTATTTTTTATTCCCTTAAATCAGAGAGTTATGTCACACAAAATAGCTAGTGAATAATATTTCCCACATGTCTACTTTACATCAGCACAATTTTTGAATTTTTTTTTGGGATAGGAGGCTAGAAGAGTTAAAAGTTGACCAGCAATTTCTCATTTTTCTAACAAAATTTACAAAAAACGTTTTTAAGGGAGCACATCACATTTGAACTGACTTTGAGGGGCATATGTGACAGAAAATACCCAAAAGTGACAACATTCTAAAAACTGCACCCCTCAAGGTGCTCAAAACGACATTCAAGAAGTTGATTAACTCTTCAGGTGCTTCACAATAATTAATGGTATGTGGAAGGAAAAAAATGAACATTTAACTTTTTGTTTCACTAAAGTTTTACTTTAGACCCAATTTATTTTATTTTCACAAGGGTAACAGAAAAAAATGGACTCTAAAGTTTGTTGTGCAATTTCTCCTGAGTACGCCGATATCCTATATGTGGGGGAAAACTACTGTTTTGGTGCACAGCAGAACTCGGAAGGGAAGATTGCCATTTGACTTTTTGATTGCAAAATTTGAAGGAATAATTAGCAGACGCCATATCATGTTTGGGGAGCCCATGATGTGACTAAACACTGGAAACTGCTCACATATGACACTATTTTGGAAACTAAAAGTGATCACATTTTTTCGCACCAAAATGTGTTTTAGCCTTAAATTTTGCATTTTAACGATGGTAACAGGAGAAATTGCACCATACAGCTTGCTGTTCAATTTCTCCTGAGTACACCGATACCCCATATACAGTCCCTGACAGAAGTTATGTCGCTTATCCATGTTATGTAAATCAAAGCTTATAACCTGACGTTAAATTCATCCATTGGTTTTATAAATTACTCTTTTGAAAGCTGAAACCCTCCCAAATTTGGTTTAGGTTAAGAAAATAAATTGGCATCAATGCTGAAATATTGATCATTTAATGAACATAGAATGGTCAGATTTTGGCAAGACAAAAGTTTTGTCGCCCACAGAAAGTAATGTGATATTCAAACAAATAATTATCTTAAAATACAAATATATGTTGCATAACATTGGTGAATGAAGTTGTGGTGCTATTAGAGTCATATTTAATATTTTGTGTGACTTCCATGAGCTTGAAGGACTGCATCTATGCGGTTCAACAATGATTCATACAATTTATTAATGAAGTCATCAGGAATAGCAAAGAATGCAGTCTTACATGCCTCCCAGAGTTCATCTAGATTCCTTGGTTTTGTCTTCCAAGCTTCCTCTTTCATCCTACCCCAAAGATGCTCAATAATGTTCATGTCTGGTGACTGGGCTGGCCAGTCATTGAGAACCTTGATCTTTTTTGCCTGGAGGAACTTTGTTCTAGAGATGGATGTATGTGATAGAGCACCATCCTGCTGCAAAATTTGACCCCTTTTATGATTTGGAATGTAAGAGGTAGCTAATACTTCTTGATATTTTAGGCTATTGATATTGCCTTCCACCTTGCAAATGTTTCGCACACCCCATACTGAATTTAACCCAGACCATGATCTTTCCACCACCAAATGTAACTGTTTTCTGGGTGTATTTTGAATCCATATGGGCTCCAGTAGGTCTCCTGCAGTATTTGCGGCAGCTGTGGTGTAATTCTACTGAAGATTCAACAGAGAAATCCACCTTCTGCCACTTTTCCAGCGTCCATCTGTTTAGAAGGCTGTGGGACTTTGCAAATGCCACATGGTTTTTTATTTACCTTTTGTTTAGTGCTGGCTTCTGGGCACTGAATCGACCATGGAGGCCATTTTAAGACAGAATCCTACAAACTGTTCTAGTTGCCACAAGGACTTGAGTTGACCAGGCCTGTTGGAGCTCTGCTGCAGCGGAAGAGGGGCTTGCTTTGGATTTTCTAACAAACAAACGTTCCTCCTGAGCAGTTGCCTTGCGGGGTCTGCCGGACCTAGGCTTGTCAAACCCATCTCCAGTCTCTTCAAATATTTTTTTAATTCTTTGTACTTGATGCTGAGACTCACCAAAGGTGCCAGCCACCTTTGCAGTGGATCTGGTCTTCAGCCTCTTGATAATCAAGGATTTGGTCGCAGGGTGGATTTTTGGCATGTTGTCAGAGCTCAAATTGCAGTTCAAATGAAGGTCTGGGGTGCTGGGTTTCTTTTTATACACACCCACTAATTAACCAATCATTTACTGAGCACTGGTGAGGATGTAAACTAGGATTGGGTGCATTATATGACGAGGTGGCAAAACTTTTGTCTTGCCAAAACCTGACCATTCTGTGTTCATTAAATGATCAATATTTCAGCATTGATGCCAATTTATTTTCTTAACCTAAACCAAATTTGGGAGGGTTTCAGTTTTCAAAAGAGTAACTTATAAAACCAATGGATGAATTTAACGTCAGCTTATAGGCTTTGATTTACATAACATGGATAAGCGACATAACTTCTGTCAGGGACTGTATGGGGGAAAGCTACTGTTTTGGCGCATAGCAGGGCATGTAATGGAAAGAGCGCCTTTTAACTTTTTGAATGTAAAATTTGCTGGAATAATTAGAAGACGCCATGTCGCGTTTGGAGAGCCTGATGTGCCTAAACATGAAAACTGCTCACAAGTGACACCATTTTGGAAACTAGACCCTCAGGGAACTTTTCTAGATGTGGTGTGAGGATCTTGAACCCCCAGGTGTTTCACAGAGGTTTATAACATTGAGCCATGAAAATAGCCCCGAATTTTGCATATTCACAAGGGAAACAGGAGAAATTGCACCATACAATTTGTTGTGCAATTTCTCCTGAGTATGCACATACCCCATATTTTGGGAAAAACTGCTATTTTTGCACATGGCAGGGCTCAGAAGCGAAGGAGCACCACTTGAGTTTTTGAATACAAAATTTGCTAAAATCATTAGCAGATGCCATTTTGCATTTGAAGAGACCCTGATGTGCCTAAACAGTAGAAACCCATTTTGGAAACTAGACCCTTCAGGGAACTTATCCAGATGTAAGGTGAGCACCTTGAACCCCTAGGTGCTTGACAGAAGTTTATTATGTTGAGCTATAAAAATAAAAAATCACATTATTCCCACAAAAAATATTTTAGCCCCAATTTATTTTATTTTCACAGGGATAGGAGAAGATAATGCACCTTCCAATTTGTTGTGCAATTTTTCCTGAGCATGTTGATAACCAATATTGGAGGAAAGCTACTGTTTGGGTACACAGAAAAGCTTGGAAGGTAAAGAGCACCATTTGACTTTTTGAATGCAAAATTTGCTGTAATCATTAGCAGACACCATGTTGCATTTGGAGAGCCACTGATGTGCTTAAACAGTGGAAACCCCACACAGTGAACCCATTTTGTAAACTAGACCCCTTAAGGAACTTATCTAGATGTGTGGTGAGCACCTTGAACCCTTCGCAGAAGTTTATAATGTTGACCTGTGAAAATAAAAAAAATCACATTTTCCCACAAAAATGTTCTTTTAGCCCGAATTTTTTTATTTTCAAAAGGGTAACAGGAGAAAGTGGACCCCAAAATTTGTTGTGCAACTTCTCCTGAGTACGCAGATACCCGATTAGAACCACAGAAAAATAGATACCCCATATGTGAGGGGAAACTACTGTTTGGGCGCACAGCAGGGCTTAGAAAGGATGGAGTGATGTTTTGAAACACATATTTTGATGGAATGTTCTGCAGGTGCCACGTCGCATTTGGAGATCCCCTGATGTACCTAAACAGTGGAAACCCCCCCAAAGGTGACCCCATTTTGGAAATGAGACTCCTCAAGGAATTTATCTAGATGTGTAGTGAGCATCTTAAACTCCCAGGATCTTCACAGAAGTATATAAGGTTGAGCCATGAAAACAAAAACATCACATTTTTCCACAAAAATGTTCAATTAACCCTCAATTTTTTATTTTTACAAGGTTAACAAGGAAAAAAAGACCACATACTTTGTTGTGCAATTTCTCCTGAGTACGCAGATACCCAATTAGAACCGCAGAAAAAATTTAAACCGCTAAAATTTAAATTTTAATGATAGACTAAAAGTAAAAAAACACAATTATACTTAAAAATGGTGCTCTACCAGATATAGGCCATCAAGGTAAATAGAACTACAGTACAGACCAAAAGTTTGGACACACCTCATTCAAAGATTTTTCTGTATTTTCATGACTAGGAAAATTATAGAATCACACTGAAGGCATCAAAACTATGAATTAACACATGTAGAATTATACATTACACTTTACAAAAAAAGTGTGAAACAACTGAAAATATGTCTCATATTCTAGGTTCTTCAAAGTAGCCACCTTTTGCTTTGATTACTGCTTTTCATGCAGAAAAGGTGAACGGATGGACTCTACATGCCTGGTTCCCACCGTGAAGCATGGAGGAGGTGGTGTGATTGTGGGTGGGTGCTTTGCTGGTGACACTGTTGAGGATTTATTCAAAATTGAAGCAGTGAGTGGTCCAGCTCATCCCAAACCATCTCGATTGGGTTCAGGTCTGATGACTGTGGAGGCCAGGTCATCTGGCGTAGCACCCCAACACTCTCCTTCTTGGTCAAATAGCCCTTACACAGCCTGGAGGTGTGTTTGGGGTCATTGTCCTGTTGAAAAATAAATGATGGTCAAACTAAACGCAAACCGGATGGAATAGCATGCTCCTGCAAGATGCTGTGGTAGCCATGATGGTTCAGTATGCCTTCAATTTTGAATAAATCCTCAACAGTGTCACCAGCAAAGCACTCCCACATCATCACACCACCTCCTCCATGCTTCACGATGGGAACCAGGCATGTAGAGTCCATCCGTTCACCTTTTCTGCGTGCAAAGCAGTAATCAAAGCAAAAAGTGGCTACTTTGAAGAATCTAGAATATAAGACATATTTTCAATTGTTTCACACTTTTTTGTAAAGTGTAATGTATAATTCCACATGTGTTAATTCATAGTTTTGATGCCTTCAGTGTGATTCTACAATTTTCATAGTCATGAAAATACAGAAAAATCATTAAATGAGAAGGTGTGTCTAAACTTTTGGTCTGTACTGTATATAGACACCTTAGTACAGGGTTCCCCAACTCCAGTCCTCAAGGCCCACCAACAGGTCATGTTTTCAGGATTTCCTTTGTATTGCACAGGTGATGCAATTATCACCTGGGCAATACTAAGGAAATCCTGAAAACATGACCTGTTGGTGGTCCTTGAGGACTGGAGTTGGGGAACGCTGCTTTAGTATAATGATGCAATCTGGAGACATAAAGCTAATCGCTCTCTAGAATGCCCTGACAGTCACCCTACCTGTTAACGGAGTTTGGCACCCTAGTTGTTGAGGTGATGGCACCCCCGTTCAACATTGGAAGCCCTGAAGGAAATGGAGCACCTTTGACATACTAAACATAGACAAAAAACACATACATCAATGGAACCATCAAAATACCCCTAATGAGGAGACAGAGTACGCAGATACCCCATATGCAGTCAAAAACTACTTTTGAGGCACAGTGCAAAGCTCAGAAGGGAAGAAGCACCATATTGGAGTTCATATTTTGCTGGACTGGTTTGAGGCTGTCATGTCAAATTGGTAGAGCCCCAGAGGTGCCAGAACAGTAGAACCCCCTATAAGTGACCCCATTTTACAAATTACACCTCTCAATGAATTCATCTAGAGGTGCAGTGATCATATTGAAGCCACTGGTGTCACAGAATTTTATATCATTCGGCAATGAAGAAAAAATAATTACATTTTTACATCAAATTTAGTTTTACAGACAGATTTTACATTTTCACACTGAGAAACAGGTAAAAATTGCACTAAAATCTGTTCCACAATTTCTGATGAATGTGGAAATACCCTATCTGTGACTGTACAGTACTGCTTAGCTATACTGCAAGACTCGGGAGGGACTGAGTGCTATTATACTCCTGGAGCACAGATTTTGCTAGAATAGTTTGCGGACTCCATATACAGAGCCCATAAGTGCTAGAAAAGCAGAATCCCCTCTCAAGAGACCCCATTTTGGAAATGATACCCCTTTGTGAACTTGTCTACTGGTGTAGTGATGATTTTGACTCCATGGGGGTTTTCCAGAAACAAGCAACAGTGGATGTTGCTGAGGCAAACTGCCATTGTAGTGCCCAGTACATTGCAGTCACCAGTACTTTGAAGTCACCAGTGCGCTGTAGTCACCAGTACATTGTACTGCCCAGTACATTGTGATGCTCAGATCATGATTCTGGAGACGTGCACATGTAAATTAGGCAGGCTGTCATTGCTACAGAAATGCCAAGCTTGCGAATGCTATATGTTGTTTAGGCACACTGGGGCTCAGAAGGGATGGAGCAATTGGATTTGGGAGTGCAGAATTTGCTGAATTTCTTTTGGGAGGCAAGGAGTTAAAGCACTTTTCCAAAGCCTTTGTAGTACCAGTAACATGGAATTCCTCTTTATTTCCGTTAACAGATGATGGAGCTGAGCGGGAACTTGTTTTTTTTGTGGATTTAGTTGAATTCTTTTGTTGAGAACATTTTACATAACATTTGGGATCACATTTATCTGGTGTTCTACGCTGAGCACTTACATAGGGGTTTACATCTAAATCTCTGAGTGACGTGATTTAGATGAAACCCCTGAGTGATCCATTCACTTTAATGCGGCAGCAGAGTTACTATGGAATCTATCTGGCATCTATTCAGTAGTGTCCTTCTTTTCAGAGGTGCACAAAACTGTTGCAGACCACGCATTTATGCACGCCTAAAAAGATGGACACTGACGGATCATAGGCAGCCAGACGGCGTCCGCAGTACCTCCATGTGCTTCATGATAGAAATATGGAAATATAGGGAATGTTTTGCCTGGAGTTCTGTCCGAATCATGCATTTCAGAGATTTACACAGAAACCCTGGTGAAAGCACTCAGCGTAGCGTGCCTTACTGCAATCTTTGCTTGGGAGGCAGTATGAACAAATCAACAGCAGGTGAAGAATTGGTTCTATTTATTTTGTATGGCGTTCCTCATGCGCTATAAGTGATTAGATGACTTTATTCTTTTTGGTCAATACCAAATTTATTTAGTTTTTTATGTTTGGCTGCTGTCACACACTAAAAGAAGCTTTTTGTTGCCCATCGCCATATTTTGATAGCTATAATTTTTCTATATTTCTCCTGACAATCATGTGAGGGCTTGATTTTTTAGTGGGAGGAGTTGATGTTTTAATGCCTCTATTTTTGGGCACATGACATTTTTTGATCACTTTCTATTCCAATTTTTGAGAGGCAGAATGAACAAAAACCAATTCAGGAATTGCTTTTTTGTTTTGTTTTTTATGAAGTTCCGCTTGTGATAAAATAGATAAGGCAGCTTTATTCATTGGGTCAGTATGATTACAGCAAAACCACATTTATATCTTTTTTATGTTTTGCTGCTTTTACACAATAAAAACTATTTTATAGAAAAAAGATTTATTTTTGCATCTCATTATTCTAAGAGATATAACTTCTTATTTTTCCACTGATGGAGCTGTATGGTGGCTTGTTTTTTGCAGGCAAGATGACGTTTTTTAGAGATACCATTTTTATTTACATTCGTTTTTATTGTTTTAGTTCACTTTTTGTTCAGCAGTATGATGATAAAGCCTTTTTTTTTTGCCTCATTTTTAATTTTTTTTTAATTGTGTTCACTGAAGGAGTTAACTAGTGGGAGAGTTTTATAGGTCGGATCGTTATGTGTACTTTTTTATATAAATGTATTTATTGGATTCATATTTTTTTCTTTATTTTATGATTTTTAAAAAAATATTTTTACAATTTTTATTACCTTTTTATTACTTTTTTACATTATCCCAGGATGGAACCTCAACTTTCCACTGACAGATCGCTGATCTAATACACTGCAATGCTTCTGCATTGCAGAGCATTTGATCATCATCTAACATGCAGGGAGGAGGCGAGTAAGCTCGTGTTCAGACCATGAGCTGACAGGCCATAGTCCCTGGGTGACCCGACGGCCATCTTTCTGCTCGGAGTCACCATGGAGACCATTGGCATAACGGGATCACATTGCGTTGTGCCAATGGGAGTGTGGATGGAGCTCCTTCCCTCTGCAATGCCCAGTGATGTGGCTGTCACTATTGACAGCGGCATCACAGGGGTTGAATACCTGCGATTAGAGCTAGCACTGACCATAGTGTCAACAAAAATTTACAACGAAATTTACAACGAAATCAAAGCTCCGTATATAAATGGCAATTTGCGAGTATGCAGCTCCCACATCGCCGTGTATATATATACGCCACAGTGTTTTTTTTATTGTAGTGCTGGAGTGGTGCTACTATTTTAAGTTCCCTGCCCCTAGTCTCATACTTACCAGCAGTCATCTTCACCTGTTAAAGGTGCTGCTCCGATCGGTCTCCAGCAGTTTGTGCCAAAGCAAATCAGTGCAGTTACAACTCAAGGTAAGAGAGCAAGAAAGAGGTTCTCATAAACCTACATTGAGAGCTTGTGGCCGTTACCTCTGTCTTCCAGTAAGTCAGAAGCAGCGGTCATAAGATGGCGGTGCGGGACCTGAGCAGCGCTGAGTATAGCTGAAGATTGCCGGTGATAAGTATAAGCCCAGGTGCGATATATCAGCTGAGGTTGGAAATCTGCTCATGGGTACCAATTACGCTGGTGAGTGCAGCCAATATAGAGGAAAGGAAGATTGTGTCTGGCACATCCATCCAGGTAATAAAACACATTTTATTAGGTGAACATTAAAATGAGAGTGATAAAACTGAAAGCTGATGCATTTCTGGCACACTCAAGCGTATCACTCCAGCATTGCAATAATAAAAACACTGGAGTGGTGCTCTAGTAATATGTTCCTATTTAGTGCATAGTATTTACGCAGTGGATCCTAAAATTATGTGTATGAACAAACTGAAAACCATCATTCAATTCTGCTTCGCTTTTTCCCAATGGTGCCAGAGTGTAAGGGTGAAACGTATGTAAAAATAATTTGAGTTGTTTTTTTTTATCAGGCCATAAAGAATGTTGTTGTTACTGTAAGATTCTGTCAGAGGAGATACCTTTAATAATAGAAAGTACCTAGGTTTTCATTGTGCTGAAATTACACATTGCATGACTGTTAATGGGCTGAAGAGAGTGACGACACGCGACAAGTACATGTAAATTGCAATGTCGTTACACTCATGGGCTACAGTGTAATGTAGTTGTATTATAGTAACACGTTCCTAGCTTCATATTTGTAAATATTTCTAAAATTCTATACATTCTTATGAAGCCTACACCATTAGCACTATTGTTTAAGTCAGACACTTATTTACTTCTGTATTCTATTGTGCAGGTATGGAAAGAGCTTCATAGGACTGTAATAAAACACTCAACTCAGTGGCAAACATACCATTGGTGCAAACTGTGCAGCCGCACAGTGGTCCAAGTGATAAGGGGGCTTTTTTCCACCTCTAAAGTGGGTAGAATTGTACATTATGATGCACTATTGGACTGCAGAGGGCCCATGAATTGCTCCTGCACAGGGGATCTCTCCTGTCTGCTCCTGAATCAACCGTTAGTTGTAAAGGAAAAAAGGGCTAACAATTACGCCCCTTTGACATGGTGTACAATAATAAATTATATTGTGGTACCGTGTTAGCCAGAAAAATCGATGTGAATACTTTTCCATCCAATTATGACAAGAGCATTCTTAAGGTGATACCTTTATTGGCTAACCAGATAATTTTCTGGTTAGCCAATAAAGGTATCACCTTAAGAATGCTCTTGTCATAATTGGATGGAAAAGTATTCGCCCCTTTGACATAAATCTCTAGACCTTGACCACTGTAATTCAAAGAACATTTTTGCTGAAATACTGTGATACTTTAAAAGCTATATGTGGGTATCTTATACACACGTGGTCAAAGTTGTTTGTACCCTTCGTTTAACAACAGAAAAACCCACAATGGTCACAGAAATAACTTGAATCTGACAAAAGTAATAATAAATCAAATATCTATGAAAATGAACAAATGAAAGTCAGACATTGCTTTTCAACCACGCATCCACAGAATTAAAAAAAAAAATAAAACTCATGAAATAGGTCTGTGGGTTTTTTCTGTCATTAAATGAGGGGTACCAACAATTTTGACCATGTGTGTAAATTCAGAGTGACTATACTCCATTCACAATGAATTCAAATTAATCAATTTATATGCAACAGATTATTTTTCTATGAAAAATTGACTGCCATATTTAACATATTTTTAATACAAAAACAAAATCTTATGATCCACTATCTGGACAATCTCTTTTTAAACTAAGCAGTCCACCTCGTAAAATAAAAGTAACAGATACTTATGCACCTGAGCCAGTATTTTGTGTATGCCAGATCTCCCGCGGGTCTCCCATTCTGGTCATACAGGGATGAAACCACTGCAGCCACTGATTGTCTGCGTCACTTTCTGCATCCCCTGAAAGAGAAGACCGAAAACCTGGAAGAGGACCCAGTAGCTTTACAGGCAGATGACTATAGATGAATTTTTTTAAAATTTTTGTGATCATTTTCAGAAAATTAATCGATTTAATGCAGCTAACAATAAAACAAACTATCCCTGCCTTAGCAAAGAACACACGATCATAGATCTTATGAAACAAAAAACATTTCTAAAGTTTTTAGTTTTAGACATCAAAAGCATTACGATTTATTAGCGGCTTTATTATTTTTTCCAACAGTAGGCTCTAGACTTCTATATTATTGTTTCTTGTGGCGTCAGATAATAATGTCATGTGTGCTGCCGTTTCCAAGCCATTCTTTTATGTTGTACAAGCATTTGTTTTTATGGAATGTCTACACTGATTTGACACCACCATGGAGATTGTTGTTATCAGTGTCCAAATACCAGTAACTCCCTTAAAGAGAGAAAGATAAGCCGTGCAATTGCAAGGCCTAAACACTGCTTTGACATTTCATCAGTTTTAGACTAGAAGTTTTACTATCAGTCTTCATAGATAAACAATGGCTTCGACAAAGCTACACATTCCTTTCATTTATGCTAATCATTAGAGTTGAGCGATACTGCTCGATATCTAAAAATATCGGATCGGAATGGTATCGCCGATATCACTAAATATCGGCGATATCCGATTCCGATACCGGAAGTCCCATGTAAGTCTATGGGAACAAAATATCGCAACTAAAAAAAACCTTTATTTCCTTGTAAACACTAAATATACACACATAGAATACATATATATATATATATATATATATATATACATGTCATTGTGACATATATATACATATATGTATAGTTTATACACTTCTACATAGTAAAATAGCCTCTGATTCAATTGCCGGGTAAAGCCGGCTTCTGTGAAAAGACAGAAGCACCCGACATGAAATGACACTTGGTGTACATAGGGTTAACCATGTCTTTTCATGTCGTTTGCTATCTGATTTGCACAAACAATTACATCAGTCTATGTGTGCAAAATTTCACACCTGTAGGGGTTAATTAAAGGTGTAAATTCGTTGTAAAAAAAACGGACTTTTTTGCTACGAATTTACACCTTTAATTAACCCCTACAGGTGTGAAATTTTGCACACATAGACTGATGTAATTGTTTGTGCAAATTAGATAGCAAAGGACATGAAAAGACATGGTTAACCCTATGTACACCAAGTGTCATTTCATGTCGGGTTCTGCATTTTCACAAAAGCCGGCAATTGAATTAGCGGCTATTATACTATGTAGAAGTGTATGAACTATAAATATAAATATATATATATATATGTGTCACAAATTCAATGACATGTATATATATATATGAGGTGTAAAATTGTTTAAAAAAAATGCGTGGGCTCCCGCCCTATTTTCGCAACCAGACAGACAAAGCCAGCGAATGGGGGCAGATAATAATAGCCCAGAGAGGGACCATTATTTTTGGCCCCCCCTGGCTACTAACATCTGCCCCCAGACACCCCAGAAAAGACAAATCTATAATTAGATTCGCCCTTTCTGGCACTTTGCCCGTCTATTCCCATTGCCCTGTAGCGGTGGCGAATGGGTTAATATGGGGTTAAAGCCACCTTTCAATTGAAAGGTGACCTTAAGCCAGGTTAATAATTGAGAGCTGTCAATTAGACAACTATCAATTATTAATCCTATTGCATGAAATAAAAATAAAACACACACACTTTAATTAAAAATCATTTTAATGAAATAAAGACACATGTTTTTGACCATCTTTTATTTGACTGCAAAAAACATTTCCTGTAATAAAAATAAAATAAAAAAGCAAAATTATTCTTACCTATCCCATGCACAGTCAGGTCCCACGGTGTAATCCTTCAGAAAGGGTTAATGTTTACTGCAGGGACCGCAGCTAATGCTGCAGCCTCACAGTAAACCCCCAAAATGAATGAGTTCCTCTCCTGGCTGACAGGAGAGGAAGTGGAAAGCTTAATTGATTGCTTTCCACTTTCACTTCAGGTCAGCCAGGGACACAATCAGTGACGTCAGAGGGAACTGATTAACAAAAATAGGGTTCCCTTCGAAAAAAAAATGGTGTCGGGTCCCCCCTATTTTTGTTAACCAGCCTGATGAAGCAGACTGCTGAGCAGTGGCGTACCGTGAATGAAGCAGACCAAGCAGCTGCTATGGGGCCCGGACAGGTGAGGGGGCCCTCGACGGTCGGGTAGCTGTGCTGACACAGTACTACCAGGGGGTCGGCGGGGGAGGGGGAGCGCAGCTCTTCTATATACTCACCCCTCCTGGTGCGGTCTCTGCAGCTCCTGCTCTTCTCCCACGGTCTCCGACGCCTGTGTTCAGCGGTCAGGTGGTACCGCTCATTACAGTCATGAATACGCACATATTCATGACTTTAATGAGCTGTCCCGCGTGACCGCTGAACACTGGTGGCGGAGACCGTGGGAGAAGAGCAGGGGCTGCACAGACCGCGCCGGCGGAAGGGTGAGTATAAGGGATATTTACCTGTCCAGTTCCACAGTTGCTCGCGTCCTCTTGCTGCAATGTTTAGGTCAGAGGGCGCGATGACGTCGTTAGTGCGCGCCGTGCCCTCTGCCTCATCATTCACTGCTGGAGGACCCCGAAGACAGCGGCACTCAGCAGTGGAGAGAGGACAGTTAAATATCTCAGGTGCCGGGGCCCTGAGCGAGCGGTGACATCGGCACCTGGTGTCACCCCCTGCTCAGGACACCGGCACCTGGCCCCCAGCGACGAAAGGTGAGTATGTCTTTTTTTTTTTTTTTTGGTTGCAGCAGCTGCGGCAGCATAAGGGCCTATACTATGGAGCATCTATGGGGGCACAATCTATGGGGGCATAATACATTTTTTTGTTTAATGTGTCCCCTCACTGTGCTGGCACTTTACATTTACAATGGCTCTGGATTTTTTTTTTTGGGGGGGCCCATTCAGACTTTTGCTATGGGGCCCCATGATTTCTATGTACGCCCCTGCTGCTGAGGCATGGTATTTAAGGCTGTTAAGGAGACAATATCCATGGACCTTGCCAGCAGCGTCGGACTGGAGTACCTTGGGCCCACCAGAGAAAAAATATTCTTGGGGCCCACCATCATACTTCCCAACCTTTGAAGAAGGGAAAGAGGGACAAAGGCTGTGGCACGCTGTGCCTGCTGCAGCAAATTTTAGGCCATGCCACGTTGCACCACAGACTGTCCAGGAGTTGGTGGATGCTTTAGTCCAGGTGTGGGAGGAGATCCCTCAGGAGACCATCCGTCGCGCTCATCAGGAGCATGGCCAGAAGTTGTAGTGAGGTCATACAGCATACCTCCCAAATTTTGAAGACAGGAAAGAGGGTTAAAGGCTGCGGCGCGCGTAGGGCGTCGCTGCAAATTTTAGGCCACGCCACGACCACACCCATTTAATAGCTAATCACACCCATATCCTGGCCCCAAGCGTACCCATTTAGCACTGCTGATCACACTGACTGGTAATGAGGGCACAGTGGCTGGTACTGAGGAAAAGAAAGAAAGAGCAGCGAGAGAGAAAGAACAAACAGAGAAAGAAAGAGAGGAAAGAAAGAAAAGAGAGAGAGAAAGAAAGAACAGAGAGAAAAAAGAACAGAGAGCGAGAAAGAAAGAACAGAGAGAGAGAAAGACTAGAGAGAGAAAGAAAGAATAGAGAGAGAGCCAGAGGCGTAGCTAGGGTTTTGGTTTAGTGGGGGCGAAACTTCTGAGTGGGCCCCTAATCAGAGAACCTCAGCAAATGACCGCGCTGTTGCCAAAAATAATCTATATATAAAAAGACCAATATTGATATTACCGTCATATGGTCTGTGGTAAATAATACCAGTCCTACAGAACATATAATAGATTACAGCACAGGTACAGATAATGACTTACCGCTGATGTTCTTTCTAATGGAATTGTTCACTTTTCATGTCTTTTCCATCTGGCCCAGACCGACATGACGACTTCTCCAGCCAGGACTCGACTGCAGAGATTACAACAAAGACACGTTTCACTTCTCATATTTTTAGCACTGTCTTGGTCACCAATTGGACTATTCTCAACCTGCACAAACTCCTCATCCTGCTGATACCCCAATACTGAGCCGCTGCTGCCATATGTGTCCCTATTTCTGCACCTGATACCCCAATACTGAGCCGCTGCTGCCATATGTGTCCCTATTACTGCACCTGATACCCCAATACTGAGCCGCTGCTGCCGTATGTGTCCCTATTACTGCACCTGATACCCCAATACTGAGCCGCTGCTGCCGTATGTGTCCCTATTACTGCACGTGATACCCCAATACTGAGCTGCTGCTGCTGCCGTATGTGTCCCTATTACTGCACGTGATACCCCAATACTGAGCTGCTGCTGCTGCCGTATGTGTCCCTATTAGGGTTGAGCATTCCGATACTGCAAATATCGGGTATCGGCCGATATTGGCTGTATCGGAATTCCGATTCCGAGTTCCGATATTTTCGTCATATCGGATACCGGAATCGGGATTGTCACTGTCACTGTCAGTGTCCGTCGGTCGGGTCTGTCAGGAGTCAGCGGCACTTACCTGGCAGAAGATCTCCGGCGGTCACGTCCTGGACTGCTTCATGGCCGCAATCTTCTTTCCCCGGCGGTCACATGCAGTTTCTCGCGATAACTGCAGTGACTGCTGGGTAATCCCGGCCGTAAAGCAGTCAGTCCGATGACGTCACCGCCGGGGAAGCAGGTAATCAGCTGTGCTGCGTCGCGATGACAGGCTCTGCCTGTCATTGCGATGTAGCAGAGTTGGATCGTCGTGGGACTGTCGTTATGGACTGCGTCGGACAGGTGGTATACTGTTGGTTTGTTTTTTTTCTTTTTTTACAGGAGATCGATGGCGTCGCAGGAATGAGAGAGTAATAAAATTAATGAAAACTGTGTTGTCTCTTTTATTTCATTAAAAGACTTTTTTCTTGCTTTGTCTTTTTTTTATACATTTAATAACTTTGGGATTAATAATGGATCGGTGTCTTATTGACGCCTCTCCATTATTAACCGGGCTTATTGTCACCGTGCAATCAACGGTGACATTAACCCCTTATTACCCCGCTTGCCACCGCTACAGGGCAAGTGGGAAGAGCCGGGTAAAGTGCCACAATTGGCACATCTTTTGATGCGCCAAATGTGGGGCTGCTGTAGCCTGGTATTATCAGGCTGTTGAGGGCCAAAATCCATGGGCCTTGACAGTCTTTTAATACCAGGCCGCAGCAGTCTGCATTTTACTTGGCTGGTTAACAAAAATAGGGGGGATCCCCACGCCGTTTTTTTTTCGAGGGGATCCCCTATTTTTGTTAACCAGCCAAGCTAAGCAGACTGCTGTGGCCTGGTATTATCAGGCTGGCAAGGTCCATGGATATTGGATCCTTACCAGCCTGAAAAACCAGGCCTCAGCGGTCTGCTTCATCTGGCTGGTTAACAAAAATAGGGGGGACCCCACGCCAATTTTTTTCGAGGGGATCCCCTATTTTTGTTAATCAGCCAAGATATGCAGACTGCTGTGGCCTAGTATTATCAGGCTGGCAAGGTCCATGGATCTTGGCTCCTTAACAGCCTGAAAATCCAGGCCTCAGCGGTCTGCTTCATCTGGCTGGTTAACAAAAATAGGGGGGACCCCACGCCAATTTTTTTCGAGGGGATCCCCTATTTTTGTTAATCAGCCAAGATATGCAGACTGCTGTGGCCTAGTATTATCAGGCTGGCAAGGTCCATGGATCTTGGCTCCTTAACAGCCTGAAAATCCAGGCCTCAGCGGTCTGCTTCATCTGGCTGGTTAACAAAAATAGGGGGGACCCCACGCCATTTTTTTTTCAAAGGGAACCCCTATTTTTGTTAATCAGTTCCCTCTGACGTCACTGATTGTGTCCCTGGCTGACCTGAAGTGAAAGTGGAAAGCAATCAATTAAGCTTTCCACTTAAGGGCCCGTCTCACATAGCGATATCGCTACCGAGATCGCTGCTGAGTCACTAGTTTTGTGACGCAGCAGCGAGCTCACCAGCGATATCGCTGTGTGTGACATTCAGCGACGATCAGCCCCCCTGCCGGGTATCGCTGATCGTCGCTGAAATGTCAGGACCTTTTTTTGATCGCTGGTTTCCCGCTGACAGGCACACATCGCTGCGTGTGACAGGCGGGAGACCAGCGATCCGCTGGTAACCAAGGTACACAGCGGGTTTCCAGGCGCAGGGCTGTGCCTAGAAACCCGCTGTGTACCTTGGATACCAGCGCCCTGATGCAGGGAGCTGGTATCCAAGGTACACAGCGGGTTTCCAAGCGCTGCGCGGTGCCTGGAAACCCGCTGTGTACCTTGGTTACCAGCGGATCGCTGGTCTCCCGCCTGTCACACGCAGCGATGCGTGCCTGTCAGAGGGAAACCAGCGATCAAAAAAAGGTCCTGACATTTCTGCGACGATCAGCGATACCCGGCAGGGGGGCTGATCGTCGCTGAATGTCACACACAGCGATATCGCTGGTGAGCTCGCTGCTGCGTCACAAAACTAGTGACTCAGCAGCGATCTCGGTAGCGATATCGCTATGTGAGACGGGCCCTTAAGCGATGTTACCCGCAGTGTCGCTGTCCCAGATCGCTGCCTGAGCTGCCTGTTTGGCAGCTCAGCAGCGATCATGTAGCGATACACCAGCGATCCTGACAAGTGCATATCGTTGTCGGGATCGCTGGTGTATCGTTATGTGACACCCAGCCTTTACTCTCCTGTCAGGCAGGAGAGGAACTCATTCATTTGGGGTTTACTGTGAGGCTGCAGCATTAGCTGCGGTCCCTGCAGTAAACATTAACCCTTTCTGAAGGATTACACCGTGGGACCTGACTGTGCATGGGATAGGTAAGAATAATTTTGCTTTTTTATTTTATTTTTATTACAGGAAATGGTTTTTGCAGTAAAATAAAAGATGGTCAAAAACATGTGTCTTTATTTCATTAAAATGATTTTTAATTAAAGTGTGTGTGTTTTATTTTTATTTCATGCAATAGGATTAATAATTGATAGTTGTCTAATTGACAGCTCTCAATTATTAACCTGGCTTAAGGTCACCTTTCAATAGCAAGGTGGCTTTAACCCCATATTAACCCATTCGCCACCGCTACAGGGCAATGGGAATAGACGGGCAAAGTGCCAGAAAGGGCGAATCTAATTATAGATTTGTCTTTCCTGGGGTGTCTGGGGGCAGATGTTAGTAGCCGGGGGGGGGCAAAAATAATGGTCCCTCTCTGGGCTATTATTATCTGCCCCCACTCACTGGCTTTGTCTGTCTGGTTGCGAAAATAGGGCGGGAGCCCACGCATTTTTTTTCAGCAATTTTACACCTCATATATATATATACATGTCATTGAATTTGTGACACATATATATTATATATTTATATTTGTAGTTCATACACTTCTACATAGTATAATAGCCGCTAATTCAATTGCCGGCTTTTGTGAAAATGCAGAACCCGACATGAAATGACACTTGGTGTACATAGGGTTAACCATGTCTTTTCATGTCCTTTGCTATCTAATTTGCACAAACAATTAAATCAGACTATGTGTGCAAAATTTCACACCTGTAGGGGTTAATTAAAGGTGTAAATTCGTAGCAAAAAAGTCCGTTTTTTTTACAACGAATTTACACCTTTAATTAACCCCTACAGGTGTGAAATTTTGCACACATAGTCTGATTTAATTGTTTGTGCAAATCAGATAGCAAACGACATGAAAAGACATGGTTAACCCTATGTACACCAAGTGTCATTTCATGTCGGGTTGGCTTTCTGTCTTTTCCACTGAAGCCGGCTTTACCCGGCAATTGAATGAGAGGATATTTTTAACTAAGTAGAAGTGTATAAACTATAACATAAAAATGTAATTAATATATATGTCACAATTTGACATGTATATATTATATATATAATATGTATTACTATGTGTGTATATTTAGTGTTTACAAGGAAAGAATGGGTTTTTTTTAGTTGCGATATTTTGTTCCCATAGACTTACATGGGACTTCCGGTATCGGTATCGGGTATCGCCGATATTTTAGTGATATCGGCGATACCATTCCGATTCCGATACTTTAGGATATCGGAAAGTATCGCTCAACTCTAGTCCCTATTACTGCACCTGCTGTGTGGTTCTGTGTGACCTCTAAATTTTAAAGCACCTGTAAGGTTCTGTGTATCTGTTTCTGAAACTCAGTTTGTTCGTCGGCCATTTTGCTTTCTGTTTTGCTGCAGCTATCTTGCCCTCAGTCAAAATGGAGTTTTCCAGCTTGCATGTTCCCGCCCTGATTCTCCCCGTTTGCTTCTTAAACAGCCACAGCTGAGCAATCAGTGCTTCAGAATCTAGCCTGCAGTGAACCTGTGTTCTGACTCCTGAAGCCTTGGACCTTGTACTCCAGCCATTCCTACTGAGGAACTCTGAAGCACTTGTGGACTCTGAACTCTGCTCTTGAGAGCCTCACGTTTGCATGGACTTGCAGTAACAGAGAAGAAGATCTGAATCTGTTGTGGAGAGTTATTGCTGAGCTTAGATTACTCTGGCCTGCTGTGTCTCCTGCTTCTGTGTTTGCAACCTGTGTGTTTATTTTTGCCAATTTGTATGAAGCAATACAAGACTTTCTTTATCAACCTGTGTCTCAAGTATTTTCATCGCACCCAAGCACAAGACGCTATATGAACTGTACCACATACATTACAAGATTCTGAAGCCAAACGTTAGTGTCTGCTGGGTCTGGAAAGGCTTGTCTGCTGTACTGTGGATATCGGATGTCCGGTTGTACTTTCTGTGATGACAGTGGTTGTGACTTCTCACAACCATTCCAGGTGAGCAATTCCCTTAAGTTTTTTTTCTGCAGTGTTATCACAGGTAAACACTATTGTTTTTTTTTTTTCTCTTCTCTTTTTGTCTGCTGAAACTCTGGATATCAGATGTCTGGTTGAAAGCTTTCTGTGATGATAGTGGTTGTGACTTCTCACAACCATTCCAGGTGAGCAGTTCCCTTAAAGTTTTTTTTTCTTCAGTGTTGCCACAGGTGAACACTATTGTTTTTTTTTTTTTTTTCTCCTCTTCTTCCAGTATCCTGTCTTAAAAGATCTGGAAAATGGAGGCCCGCATAAAGGAACTTTGCGGAGTGACTGATAATATCCTTGCAGATTTGCAGAATATAAAGACCCGTTTTACAAATCTTCAGGACCTAAATAATCACAATTTGCAAGTGGTTGGACAGACTACCCAGGATTTGCGAGCCAGGATTGAGGTTCTGGAGGGGCGAGTCCAGGCTCCTGCCGTGGCCCCGAGTTCTGGGATTCCCAAGTTGCCCCCTTTTCGTTTTGGTGGTGAACGTGAAAATTCAGGGGATTTGTTAATCAATGCAATCTTTTTTTTTCTGCACATGCTTCACAATTTCCTACTGAACGATCTAAGGTGCTTACTATAATTATGTTGCTTACCAACAAGGCTTTGATGTGGGCAAACCCTCTGATTGAGACTGAGGATGATTGTTTGAATCACCTTGATGATTTTATTTCAGCCATGGGGCAGGTGTTTGATGACCCCAATCGAGGTGCAACAGCTGAAGCAGCCATGTTAGCTTTGCGCCAAGGTAAGCACTCGGTAGCTGAATATGCCTTGGATTTCAGGAGATGGGCCCTTGATACCACCTGGGACAATTCCGCCAAAAAATCTATTTTTCGAAAGGGGTTATCCCCACTGATTAAGGATGAACTTGCTCGTGCCGACCCTCCCACTGCGTTAGGTGACTTTATTAACTACTGCATCCGTATTGATACTCGTTTAACTGAACGCAGGCAAGAGAGATGGTTCGAAAGCAATCGTACTAACCTTTTCCTACCTTCCTCTCCAGCTAAGGAACCTTTGAATAGGATTACACGGGAACCTGAACCTGAACCCATGCAGGTAGACTCTTTACTACGACGGGTTAGTGATGCACGCAAGGAACATCGTTTTAAGGAAAATCTATGTTTTTATTGTGGTAAGTCAGGGCACTTTATTATTAACTGCCCCAGCCGTTCTCGTAAGACTACTGAAAGCACTCATTCATTGTGAGTGTTGCGAGAGGGATCTGTCAGGTCCGAGCCTCAGGCTCCAGAGAGATCTGCAGCAACAGATCTTGATTTCTCGGACTTAAACTCCGTTACCTCTGAGGACGTTGACTGTGTAAATGCTGCCATCTTTCAAGTTTCCTCAGCGGTGTCCCAGCTGAGTTGTAAAAAAAAACAATTCTCACTGTTTTCTTTCCATCAAACTCTGGGTTGACTCAGCCTGGGTGTCTAGCTCTGCTATGATCGACTCAGGTGCAAGTGGAAATTTTATGGATGTCTCCTTTGCTCTGAAACAGGGAATACGTTCAGTGAAGAAGGCTACTCCAGTACAGATGGAAACTGTGGATGGCTCCCTGCTGACCTCTGGACCAGTGGATCAGGAAACAGAGCCTTTAAAGGTTCTTATGGGTAAAGATCATCAAGAGAAACTGTCCTTTATGCTTATCTCTTCTCCTCACTTTCCCATTATTCTAGGGCTACCATGGCTGCAGGCTCAGAATCCTACCATTAACTGGGAGACCAAGGAATTACACTTTCCAGAGAAACAGATGAGTCCAAAAATTTCAGCTTGCTCTGTTCCTAAAGGAACCATGTCAGTCCCTGAACTACCAGCTGTATACCAGGACTATGTGGATTTATGTGACAAGAAGAACGCTGACCAGCTTCCTCCTCACCGTCCATATGATTGTCCAATTGAATTATTGCCTGGAGCAGAGATACCTTTTGGTAAGATCTACCCCCTGGCGGGGCCCGAGCTGAAGGCTTTAAAAGAGTACATAGACGAAAATCTAGCCAAGGGCTTCATACGCCCCTCTTCATCTCCTGCAGGGGCACCCATATTCTTTGTAAAGAAGAAAGATGGATCCCTGAGACCATGCGTAGACTATAGGGAACTCAATAAGGTTACTATTAGAAACCGTTATCCATTGCCTTTAATCCCTGAGTTATTGGAGAGAGTGCGACATGCCAAAATTTTTTCTAAACTAGATCTTCGTGGGGCCTATAACTTAGTCCGTATTAGACCTGGGGATGAATGGAAGACTGCATTCAGGTCACGCTATGGACACTTTGAATATCTAGTTATGCCTTTTGGTCTGAGTACCGCCCCAGCCACTTTCCAACACTTGGTGAATGACATCTTCAGGGATCTCCTGGATACATTCGTGGTAATTTATTTGGATGATATTTTAATTTTTTCTAACTCCACAGAGGAACATCATGGACATGTGAGAATGGTCTTGGAACGTCTAAGACAAAATCATCTTTACATCAAGCTTGAAAAGTGTGAATTCCATAAGACCGAAATTCAATTTCTGGGGTATGTACTATCTACACAAGGAATTAGTATGGATGGAAGTAAAACCCAAGCCATCAATGATTGGCCAAGTCCTAGAAATGTGAAGGAGGTACAGCGCTTCATCGGGTTTGCAAACTTCTATAGACGTTTCATTAGAAATTTCTCTGAGGTAGTGTCACCTATCACCCAACTTACCCGGAAAGAGTCTAAGTTCTCCTGGACTCCCCAAGCCCAGGAAGCATTTTCCCGTCTAAAAGATAAATTTACCACTGCACCTATCCTAGTACATCCCAACCCAGAGCTTGCCTTCATAATAGAGGTGGATGCTTCAGACTGTGCCGTGGGAGCTATACTCTCTCAGAGAACAGGTGAGAAGAATGTCTTGCATCCCTGTGCCTTCTTTTCCCAGCAGTTGTCTTCGGCTGAGAAGAACTACGATGTGGGCAATAGAGAGTTGTTGGCCATTATTGCCGCCTTCAAAGAATGGAGACACCTTCTTCAAGGAGCTGCACAGCAAATAGTCGTTCTGACAGACCATCGTAATCTTGAGTTTATCAGGTCGGCTAAGTGCCTGACTCCTCGCCAGGCTCGCTGGAATCTTTTCTTAAACCAATTTAATTTTATTATTTCTTATAGACCAGGATCGCGCAATGGAAAGGCTGATGCACTCTCTAGGATTTACTCAGCAGAGACACGTCCAATTACTCCTCCTAAGACTATTCTTCCTGACTCTAGATTCCTAGGAGTGATTCATCATCAAGACCTAATTAAAGACATCAAGGAAGCATACCATGCGATTCTTTTTTGGCTCAACCCCCAAGGGACGTAAGTCTTGTCTTTAAGAATGGTGTGTGGATTCTGGGACAACGTCTGTATATACCTGAAACAGTCAGATTGAGAGTATTGCAACTCATTCACGATTCCAAAATAGCCGGGCATAGAGGAATTCTAAAGACACAGGAATTTCTTTCTCGTTTCTTTTGGTGGCCCACTTGTAGGAAGGATGTTTTGGACTATGTCACTTCGTGTGAGGTTTGTGCAAGATGCAAAACACCTCGCTCTTCACCAACTGGTCTGTTACAGCCTCTTCCCACCCCGTCCCGCCCGTGGGATCCATTTCTATGGACTTCATTGTGGAATTACCAACCTCTCAAGGGAAGAACACTATTCTAGTGGTGGTTGACCGTCTAACAAAGGCAGCTCATTTTATCCCTTGTGTCGGCTTACCCACTGCAAAACAGACATCAGATTTGATGATTAAAGATGTGTTTCGCTTACATGGAGTACCGGATGAGGTTATTTCGGATCGAGGGGTGCAATTCACTTCTAGGTTTTGGCAAAATTTCTGTGCAGCATTGGACATTAAAGTAAACCTTTCTTCTGCTTTTCATCCCCAGACTAATGGACAAACCGAACGAACCAATCAAACCCTGGAGCAGTATCTCCGCTGCTTTATCTGCCACCTACAGGATGATTGGGTGGATCTACTTCCATTGGCTGAGTTCTCTTACAACAACTCTCAGAGTGCCTCCACTAAACAGTCTCCTTTTTACTCTAATCTAGGTTATCATCCTAACATTCTACCACGATTTCCCATAGAGACGCCTTTGCCAGCAGTGGCTGAAAGAGTCACGACTTTACAGAAGAATATGGATCTTCTAAAGGAGAATCTGGAATCGGCTCAGGAAAGGTACAAGAAGGCAGCAGATAAATTTCGTAAACCTGCACCAGCTTTTAAGGTAGGAGACCTGGTCTGGCTGTCAACCAGAAATCTTAAGTTAAGGATTCCATCGTCTAAGTTGGGACATAAGTACATTGGACCCTATAAAATCAGTAAAATTATAAGTGCCGTTGCTTGTCGTCTTCAATTGCCCAGAACTATGAGAATCCACCCTGTCTTTCATGTATCCCTACTAAAGGCTGCGACACCCAATACGTTTCCTGGACGTTCTTCTCCTTGCCCTGACCCAGTGCTAGTCGATGGTCAGGAGGAATTTGTGGTGGAAAGGATTTTAGATTCCAGGTTGTATAGAAATCAGTTACAATATCTGATTAAATGGCAGGGCTACCCAGTGGAGGACAACTCATGGGAGCCAGTCAATAACGTTAATGCTCCTCGCTTGCTCCGTCAGTTTCATCAGAGGTACCCACACAAGCCTGGTCTGAGGTCATCCGGAGGTTGTCCCTAAGGGGGGAGTAATGTAAGGTTCTGTGTATCTGTTTCTGAAACTCAGTTTGTTCGTCGGCCATTTTGCTTTCTGTTTTGCTGCAGCTATCTTGCCCTCAGTCAAAATGGAGTTTTCCAGCTTGCATGTTCCCGCCCTGATTCTCTCCGTTTGCTTCTTAAACAGCCACAGCTGAGCAATCAGTGCTTCAGAATCTAGCCTGCAGTGAACCTGTGTTCTGACTCCTGAAGCCTTGGACCTTGTACTCCAGTCATTCCTACTGAGGAACTCTGAAGCACTTGTGGACTCTGAACTCTGCTCTTGAGAGCCTCACGTTTGCATGGACTTGCAGTAACAGAGAAGAAGATCTGAATCTGTTGTGGAGAGTTATTGCTGAGCTTAGATTACTCTGGCCTGCTGTGTCTCCTGCTTCTGTGTTTGCAACCTGTGTGTTTATTTTTGCCAATTTGTATGAAGCAATACAAGACTTTCTTTATCAACCTGTGTCTCAAGTATTTTCATCGCACCCAAGCACAAGACGCTATATGAACTGTACCACATACATTACAGCACCCCTCTAGAATATAGTAATGCCGGGTGCAAGTGCCCTAGAAAACAGTGACCACATTTTGTCCCCTAGACTGTAATAATGCCCTGTGTGCCCCTTTGACAGTCACAGTAACCCGAGTTCCCCTATAACAATAAGTGTCCACTTTACATTTAATAATGTCCCAAGTCTCCCCTGTACATTTCCCCTATACACAGAATAATGCCCCTCACTGGATATATACTGACCCCTTAATGTCCCCAAACTATTTAATGGGTCCAACACTGTATGATGGCCCCTAGATAGCATCCATACAGCATAATACACCAGATAGTCCTCAATATAGTATAATGCACCCCCATAGGCAGCCTCTATATTATAATAAACCCCCATAGGCAGAGTCTATAATATAATGCACCACCATAGGCAGCCGCTATATTATAATGCACCCCCATAGGCAGCCTCTGTAGTATAATGCATCCCCATAGGGAGTCTCTGTAGTATAATGCACCCCAATATGGAGCCTCTGTAGTATAATGCAGCCCCCATATACAGCCTCTGTAGTATAATGCACCCCCCATATACAGCCTCTGTAGTATAATGCACCCCCATTAAAAAAAAAAAAATACTCACCTCCCGGCTCCTGTGCTGCTCACTGTTCTCCCTCTCAGCGTCTGACAGCGGGCGCCGGCAGGTGATGTCATCGCGCCCGCTGTCAGATGCTGAGAGGGGGATTATGGGAGAGAAGGAGCGCTCGCTCCTTCTCTCTCTATGCGGTCAGCTGTATCGGCTGGATGCCGATACAGCTGACCCTCCGATGACGGGTGGGGGGCCCACTGCTGGCACCGGGCCCCCCCAACGCCTGTTCAGGCCCCATAGCTTCTGGGCGGCAGAGCAGGAAGATCGATTCTCCCTGCTCTGCCGCAGAATGTAACTGTATCGGCGTGCTGTGCACGCCGATACAGTTACTGTAGCGTAGCTCCGGGTGGGCCCCCTCAGAGCGCGGGGCCCGGGGCCACCGCCCCCTCTGCCCCGCGACCTATCCTTTCAAATCAGGGCCCACCACGCAGGAGCTGGGGCCCACCGGAGGTTTCTCCGGTGTCCCGGTGGCTCAGTCCGACCCTGCTTGCCAGCCTGATAATACCAGGCCACAGGAGTCTGCTTATCTTTGCTGGTTAACAAAAATAGGGGATCCCCTCGAAAAAAATTGGCGTGGGGTCCCCCCTATTTTTGTTAACCAGCCAGATGAAGCAGACCGCTGAGGCCTGGATTTTCAGGCTGTTAAGGAGCCAAGAACCATGGACCTTGCCAGCCTGATAATACCAGGCCACAGCAGTCTGCTTAGCTTGGCTGGTTAACAAAAATAGGGGATCCCCTCGAAAAAAAAACGGCGTAGGGGTCCCCCTATTTTTGTTAACCAGCCAAGTAAAATGCAGACTGCTGCGGCCTGGTATTAAAAGACTGTCAAGGCCCATGGATTTTGGCCCTCAACAGCCTGATAATACCAGGCTACAGCAGCCCCACATTTGGCGCATCAAAAGATGTGCCAATTGTGGCACTTTACCCGGCTCTTCCCACTGCCCTGTAGCGGTGGCAAGCGGGGTAATAAGGGGTTAATGTCACCATTGATTGCACGGTGACAATAAGCCCGGTTAATAATGGATAGGCGTCAATAAGACACCGATCCATTATTAATCCCAAAGTTTTTAAATGTATAAAAAAAAGACAAAGCAAGAAAAAAGTCTTTTAATGAAATAAAAGAGACAACACAGTTTTCATTTCTTTTATTATACTCTCATTCCTGCGACGCCATCGATCTCCTGTAAAAAAAGGAAAAAAACAAACCAACAGTATACCACCTGTCCGACGCAGTCCATAGTAACGACAGTCCCACGACGATCCAGCTCTGCTACATCGCAATGACAGGCAGAGCCTGTCATCGCGACGCAGCACAGCTGATTACCTGCTTCCCCGGCGGTGACGTCATCGGACTGACTGCTTTACGGCCGGGATTACCCAGCAGTCACTGCAGTTATCGCGAGAAACTGCATGTGACCGCCGGGGAAAGATGATGGCGGCCATCAAGCAGTCCAGGCCGTGACCGCCGGAGATCTTCTGCCAGGTAAGTGCCGCTGACTCCTGACAGACCCGACCGATGGACACTGACAGTGACAGTGACAATTCCGATTCAGGTATCCGATAAGACGACAATATCGGAACTCGGAATTGAAAGTCCGATACAGCTAATATTGGCCGATACCCGATATTTGCAGTATCGTATCACTCATCCCTACTAATCATAATGGCTTCATTATCATTTGCAACCAAAAATCAAATCATTTACTGTACTGAGGTATATTATGTAATGTTTACTGCCATGGGGCAACATTATCACTTAATATAAAAATAAAGCCATGAATGGTATGGTAGAGCCTTCTATTGCTGGTCCTAAATGGGATCTGGCATAAAAGATTTCCAGATCTTTCGACTATGCCGTATATTGAAACCTACTTGCAAATGTGGCCATACACATCAGTTGGTCATCAGCCAAATGTTCATTCAGCCAAAAGCTTTTGTTCCTCATCACCCCAGGCATACGCACACTCAACGCTGCCAAGTGTGGATGTGTTTTACATGGGGGGAATGAAGTGGGATACTGCCTAACATCTCTGCAATAACGTTTTTTGAATGCAGCATCGGTAATTTGTAAACAAAATGCCTAAACTTTCTCTCCCGGTAGAAAGAAGCAGATCTCTACTGATGAACAGTATATTAGATGGTTAGATTTTTCCAAAAGAATATTGGACATATAATCCATGTATTCATAAAGGTGCACCAAATACACATTTTTGGATTATTAAGTGGCTGCAGACTAATTAACAAATGCAGGTAGATGGAACTTGCACTAGCGCTGGACAGGAATGATGTATTGTAATGAGAGTAAATGGCAAGCTAAAATCACATCCAGTTTTGAAATGCACTCTATCACAAGATTGTGTTTATCTCCTTTCTAACCCCATACGGATGCAGCTATTAAGGTCCAGAGATTGATTATGTTATTTATTACTGCGTTTCAAGAGACATAGCTGTTTAGTTTTTCAGTTGACGTTGCCTCATGAGTAGAGATGAGCAGATCAGACAAAATTCAAATTTGCCTCTTCGCTTGTTTTTTCCTGGGAAATTCAATTTGTGGAGAAATTATTCTCTGCGATATTGAGGATAAATATATTGCTTGCCAAAACATTTATAAATTTGTTTTGGTGCATAATGAAAAAAGCAAGTGTTATTCTTTTCTTTTACAGTGTGCCTATAGCCTGCACACAGAAAAGATAACAAGGCCTCTAATGCCCACTATTGGAGATAGCAATTCTAGATTTAGATATGTTCAAATTAGGCCGAGACAAATCAAATCACCTATAATTTTACAACAGTTTGGAATCAGTTGAAGCCAATTTTTTGTGATTCGTATAGTGCAAATCCAGCAAAATGGTTAGGACCACCAAAAATTAAAAAAATAGTATACTCACCTTGCTGCTCACTTCTCTTATATCTGCAGCTCCCCGCTCTGTCCTCTGCAGCTCCCTCCAACTCAAGCCTCTTTTGGCCTTCCTTCACTTTGTGCCAGCGCTTATTGAATGGGAAAAAGCCACAGATGACAAAGATTATGACAACCTAAATGTCGCAATGTGTGTTATCCAAGACCTAAACAGCATATAAAACACTGGAACAGAGTGAAGAAAGACTGGAAAGACCAGAGCTTGAGTGACCTAGCAAAGGACTGAGCAAGGAACTGCATCTACAGTACAAGATAGGTAACTGGTGAGGTGAGTATGCTATTTTTATATTTTTTAATATTTTCATTTGTTATGCTCTGGGGTCAGTATAGACTCCAGATTACAATAAGCCACGTTTGATGCATATCAATATATGTATGTATGTATATATAGGTATGTGTTTCCCTGTCCAAATTCAAGCAAGCTGTCAAATTCAATTTTCTGCAGATTCGCTCATCACTACTATAAGTGAATATTAACTTTTGCAAGAGAATTGCATCATGACTACAGATATTTTCCAAAAGGAAAAGACCTCCATTAATATGCAGCTGTTCTAAGGTTTTTATTCCTCAGCTTTGCATAATAGGAACCTTTTTTTTTACTGTGTGACATGTTCTTGTCAGTACCAAAGTCATATAGTTTTTTTGTGTTTTCTTACCTCTGTTCAATAAAATCCATTAAAAAAATCATCTCTTTTCATGTCACCATTTTCTGAGAGCCATACTTATTTTTTATGTCAATAGAGTTGTATTAGGCTTATTTTTTGCACGATGACTTATTGTTTTCTTGGGTACAATTTTGAAGTACACGTTTTATATTCATGACTTTTTATTATTTTTGGGAGGTGGTGAAAACAGCAATTTGTGATTTATTTTTATATTTTGTTCATGATACAAGTTGAATATTGTGACATTTTATAGCTAGGGTTGTTTTGAATATGGCAATTCCAATTATGTATGTTTTTTTATTATTTTTTGTTTCCCCAGAAAAATCAGAAAGGTGCAGTGAACTACTCGCCCACATCAAGAGTGCACCAAGTGCTTATGCTTAGTTTCAACAGCCATTTTGTGCAGATAGACTATCCCTAAGCAAGCGGTATAAATGGCAGAAACAGAACTAAAGGATTGCAATGGCTTACCGCTCTGACTTAGGGTGAGTTTCCACGGTCAGGAAACGCTGCGTGTTTGGCGCTGTGCGTTGGCGCAGCGCCAAACACGCAGCGTCCAGATGTTACAGCATAGTGGAGGGGATTTCAAGAAATCCCGTCTCCACTATGCGTAACAATACGCAGGTGGCAAACCTGCGTAAGCGGACATGCGGCGCGTCTTTTTAGACTGCAGCATGTCCTCGCGTATTGCGGCGACGGTGCGTCGCCGCAACAGAATTAACACAGGGCTATGTAGCCCTGCGTTCTTTCCGGAGGTGTTCCGGAGGTGTCCTGAACACCTCCGGAAAGATCGCGCGTCATAAAGGGGGGGGGCTTAGACGGAGCGGAATTTCCGCTCCGTCCAAAGCGCTGTGGTTCCGGACCGTGGAACCACAGCCTTAAACAGAATTGAAATTTTGTTCAAGACTTAAAATAAGTAAATTTTTCATAAAAACATACAAATGTATCTGAATTATAGCAGTTCTGCAAAAAAAAAGTGGGCCACAAATATTGAACTGTGATACAAAAGACTGACTTCAGATTTTTGGAGTAGTTGAATAGTTTATATAAATGCTATTAGGGTCATTAGGTTTAATCACACCTCCAGCTAGCCCTTGGGCGAGAGTGGTATAGTCTCTAGAAAAATTAATATACGGTACTTTTCTTTACTCATGGAAAACTCAATTGAGGGTCATCTGGAGTTGCTATCACTGAAATATCAGGGTGATGACATTCACATGTCAGTGGTTCTGTGTGGTGGTCTAGGATCTCATTGTGCTGTGCCTGTGGCCCATATTCATGAGGGCTTTGTGTGACAGCATGAGACCATCTACAAAAGAAGGAAAAAACATCTTCAAAAAATGTTTTTGCAGTTACTTGATTATTATACCTGGGTCTTATAAATGTTGTTTGCCATCGTATGTCAGTCAAGGACAAGAAAATCTAAAAATATTGTGAGAACAGCAATTCCTTCTTGACCTAGGAACACAAAGATACTTTGCATCTTAAGTTGGTTTTTAGTCATGGCCCTTTGATACGAACAACCCAGCTTGGCATATTTGTGTTATCTAAGATTCCTCTTCAACTTTTCTTTACTTTGCAGTTTCTTTCAGCAGATTTGTCTGCCACACATTATTAATCTGTGAAGTCTTCTTAATTATGGAGACTTCTTTACAAAGGAGATAAGTGATTTCTGATTATATATTTTATCATAGGCATTATTCCACACTTACACTATTCATAGTGATTATGATATTCGTTGCTTTAGCCTATTTAGTTGATTAAATAGCATGCTTAGGAGAATATAATAGATTTTTACTTCGCTTGGTGATGATTAATAAAAAATGGTAAAACATCTGGGAAACATCTTTCCAGTTTAGACTTTCCTGTAAGTTAAACTTTAGACTATAACATTAGATATAGAACCACTATCATTGATGGAATGCAACAGAAAACTCTCCAAGCCTGATGCTTAATTTAATAGCTTGTTACCTGCTCACAATTATTGTATATAGCAGAGCAGATCTCAGTGTAACAACATTGTATTTAGATTGGAATATGAGTTCATCTATACAACATACAGTGGATACGGAAAGTATTCAGACCCCTGTAAATTTTTCACTCTGTTTCATTGCAGCCATTTGGTAATTTCAAAACATAATATCTATTAGTAAGGATAATATTTATTATAAAAAAAAAATTAGGAAAGTTTCTATAAAGAAATTGTCAGCTTTTTACCTCAGTCGTTGAAACTGATTAGTTGACTCAGTGGCTATAATAGTTGCGTGCACCAGAAAAATGTGGTCCACAATGACTGAGCGGTGAGCTGGATGTTACTGTTTAATTGTAGGAGGAAGGATTAGAGTGGTATTAAGTCTTATAATCGGCGGTGTGGTTTGAGTAGCGCAAGCAGCCTTCGGTGTAAGTAGTGCCAGTAAGGCTAGTTTCACACTAGCGTTTCATCGGTCTGCGCACGGCCACGGCTAAGCTCCGCCCCCGGCCGTGCCTCCTCCCGGCCGCTCTGCCTATGGGCGCATGACGCTGCATGCGACCTGCGTACCCTATCTTTAGCATTGGGTACGCAGGCCATGCGCAGGTATGCGTTTGCCGGCTCATGCGTCCTTTTGACAGTGCGCCGAGCGCACCAAAATGCAACACGGTGCTTTGGGTGCAGGTCGGCGCACCGTCAAAAGGACGCATGCACCGGCAAACGCATACCTGCACACAGCCTGCATATGGGTGAGTACCCAATGCTAAAGACAGGGTACGCAGGTTGCATGCAGAATCATGCGCCCATAGGCGGAGCGGCCGGGAGGAGGCGCAGCTGGGGCGGAGCTTAGCGGCAGCCGTGCGCAGACCGACGCAGGTCAGTGAAACACTTGTGTGAAACTAGCCTAAGCAGCATTCATGCATCGGCCGCCAGATAGAGGATGAGATTTACGGTGATCCTGTATTTAAAACAGAGAGGGGCATAGTATGTAAGAAAGTGCTTTATGAGCGTGACTTTATGTTCAATGATAATTATCGGTATTGGTAGTACCTGTTGTTGCCCAGGTATGTAATGAGTACAGCAGTCAAATCTTACAATTGGCGGTATAGTTTGAATAGCGTGCGTGTCCTAACATACCTGGGCATACCTGGGCAACAACAGGTACTACCGCCCAGTCATAGTGGACCACATTTTTCCAGTGATTATTTTGTATCACCTATTAAAACCCCTGTCAACAGTACATAGCATCGTCCTCATAACATTGTCTCTACATTTTAGAATCACGGCATTTAACCATCTGGAAGGTGATTGTGAAAAAGGCCCTATGAGGAGACCTACAAAACCTTCACAACAGTGACTGCTAGTGAGCCTTTTAATCAACCAGCAACAACTTAACAATTTTTAATCGAAGTATTTTATTCCTATGTTCTAAATAAAAAATTCAGTTGTTATATATATTTAAAGTAAACGTATGTTTTTACATCACTCAATAGACTTAAGAAATTTTAAATTTATCATCTTTACAACACATCGCACTCCTGGACTAGCAATCATATAGGTACTGCATTTTTGGTTTTATAGATTTTAAAGCGCCACTTGGATTCTCATTTATTTTCTCTTTTTGTAACAATCTGACAAAAGGTGGTTATTGTCCTCCAAGCAGGCTACTTAAAACCACTATACATTTGAGTATTAGCGCCAGTGGACCCCTATTCTTTATGACTTAAATATGAGTGTCTGAGCAAAGGGTCTGAATACTTATGAACATGTCATATTTCAGTTTTTCTTTTTTAATAAATTTGCAAAAATTTCTACATTTCTGTTTTTTTTCAGTCAAGATGAGAAAAAATGAACTTTTTTGAATTTATCAAATAGTTGCAATAAAATAAAGAGGGAAAAATTTAAAGGGGTCTGAATACTTTCCTCACCCACTGTATATGAAACAGTTTAGACCTCAAAGATGCAGCATAAAATTTGTTTTATTCATGATTTAAAATCATATATACAGACTAAGGAACTGTTTGTAATATTGAATATATTTGGATGGCAGATTTTAATGAAAAATTGTAGAATAACAGATGAAAATGTTCACTGCAAAGAGTAGGTTTTGCTGTTTTACCTTTCACATCTGCATTAGAGTCTTTATTAATGACTCCTCAGGAGAAACTGACAAACCCCTTCCAGACCTCCGCCATACTAGTACTGCTCTGCAGGAGGTGCATTTCTGCCCAGAGCAGTACTAGTACAGCGCCGCCATTTTCAGGTCACTGCGCGGCATCGCGCGGTGACCGGGCTCCGATGGCTGCTGTCCCTGACAGCAGATCATCTCTCCACATAGCGCCGGAGGGTTGCACCGCCCCCTCATATCGGCGATCGCTCTGATTGGCTGTTGAAAGTGAAACAGCCAATCAGAGTGATCGCTGATGAAATATGGTGAAATATTACAATCCAGCCATGGCTGGACACCCAAATCTGACCCCCCCACACCGCCGTCACTATCTGCTCCTCTCCTCCTTGCCTCCGCTCCCCCCGCCTTCCTCCGATGTCCCTTGGTCCGTCCCTGCGTCCGTCCGGGATTCTTCATGGGCGCCGCCATCTTGGAAAATGGCGGGCACATGCGCAGTGCGCCCGCAGGCCGGCAAATTCCATACATTTATTTTAATCACTGTGATAAACTCTCACAGTGATCAAAATTAAAAAAAAGTAAATAAACTCCCCCTTTATCACCCCATAGGTAGGGACAAGTTTAAATAAAGAAAATATTTTTTTTTTAGGGTTAGGGTTAGAACTAGGGTTAGGGTTAGAATTATGGTTACGGCTGGAATTGGGGTTAGGGTTGGAATTTTTATTAAGGTTGGAATTTGGGTTAGGGTTACAATTAGGGTTAGGGTTGGAATTAGGGTTAGACTTGTGGTTAGGGTTAAAGTTGGAATTAGGGTTAGGGGTGCGTTGGGGTTAGGGTTGGGATTAGGGTTAGGTTTGTGGTTAGGGTTATGGTTAGGGTTGGGATTTGGGTTAGGGGTGTGTTGGGGTTAGGGTTGTGGTTAATGGTGTGTTAGGGTTAGGGTTGGAGTTAGAATTGAGAAGTTTCCACTATTTAGGCACTATTTAGGGTCTCCAAACGCGACATGGCGCCACCATTGATTCCAGTCAATTTTGCGTTCAAAAAGTCAAACAGTGCTCCCTTTATTCCGAGCCCCGACGTGTGCCCAAACAGTGTTTTACCCCCACATATGGGGTATCAGCGTACTCAGGAAAAATTGCACAACAACTTTGGGGGTATAATTTCTCCTGCTACCCTTGGGAAAAAAATTGGGGACTAAAAAAATTATTTTTGTGGAAAAAAAATGTTTTTTTTATTTTTACTGCTCTGCGTTATAAACTTCTGTGAAGAACTTGGAGATTCAAAGTGCTCACCACACATCTAGAGGAGTTCCTTGGGGTATCTAGTTTCCAAAATGGGGTCACTTGGCTGAGTTTCCACTGTTTAGGCACATCATGGGCTCTGCAAATGTAACATGACGCTCGCAGACCATTCCATCAAGTAGGCATTTCAAAACGTCACTACTTCCCTTCCGAGCCCCGACGTGTGCTCAAACAGTGGTTCCTCCCACATATGGGATATCAGCGTACTCAGGACAAATTGGACAACAACTTTTGGGGTCTAATTTCTCCTGTTACCCTTGGGAAAATAAAAAAATTGGGGACAAAAAGATTGTGTTTGTGGAAAAAATATGATTTTTTATTTTCATGCCTGGGCATTATAAACTACTGTGAAGCCCTTGGGGGTTCAAAGTGCTCACCACACATCTAGATAAGTTCCTTGGGAGGTCTAGTTTCCAAAATGGGGTCACTTGTGGGGAGTTTCTACTGTTTAGGCACATCAGGGGCTCTGCAAACGTAAAATGACGACCGCAGACCATTCCATCAAAGTCGGCATTTCAAAACGTCACTACTTCCCTTCCGAGCCCCGACGTGTGCACGAACAGTGGTTCCCCCCCACATATGGGGTGCCAGTGTACTTAGGACAAACTGTACAACAACTTTTGGGGTCCAATTTCTCCTGTTACCCTTGTGAAAATAAAAAATTGCGGGCTAAAAATCATTTTTTGAGGAAAAAAATGATTTTTTTATTTTCACCGCACTGCATTATAAACATCTGTGAAGCACAAAGTGCTCACCACACATCTGGATAAGTTCCTTTGGGGGTCTAGTTTCCAAAATGGGGTCACTTGTCGGGGGTTTCTACTGTTTAGGCACATCAGGGGCTCTGCAAACGTAGCAAGATGCCAGCAGAACATTCCATCAAGTCGACATTTCAAAGCGTCACTACATCCCTTCCGAGCCCTGACGTGCGCCCATACAGTGGCTCCCCCCACATATTGGGTACCAGCGTACTCAGGATAAACTAGACAACAACTAATGGGGTCCAATTTCTCCTGTAACCATAGTGAAAATAAAAAATAGGGGGCTAAAAAAATCATTTTTTGAGGAAAAAATTATTTTTTATTTTCACGGCTCTGCGTTATAAGCTTCTGTGAAGCACATGGGGGTTCAAAGTGCTCACTGTGCATCTAGATAAGTTCTTTAGGGGGTCTAGTTTCCAAAATGGGGTCATTTGTGGGGGAGCTCCGAAGTTTAGGCACACAGGGGCTCTCCAAATACGACATGATGTCCGCTAACGATTGGAGCTAATTTTCCATTAAAATAGTCAAATGGCACTCCTTCCCTTCTGTGCCCTGCCGGGGCGCCCAAGCAGTGGTTCCACCCACATATGGGGTACCATCGTACTCAGGACAAACTGGACAACAACATTTGGGGTCCAATTTATCCTGTTACCCTTGTGAAAATAAAAAATAGCGGGCTAAAAAATCATTTTTGAGGAAAATGAGTTTTTTATTTTCACTGCTCTGCGTTTATATGCGAAGAAGACCGGGCACTCTCCAAAGTGCAAACAAATTGTATTTATTTGTGCAATACATACAATAGCCACAAACGTTTCGGTCTATGTAAGACCTTCATCAGTGTGCTAGAGTAGTAGAATTGGTGCTGGAGCAACAATGTGAATCCACACAATATTTAGACCATATGTAAGCAGTGCAATGATTGTGGTCACAAGGTAAGTAGAAGGACCATATGCTGAATGTGCTATAGCTGGGACCAAACCCAACTGTAGGAGACCAGTGATTGAGACAGGCAGACTGGCCAGGACGCGGAATCCACCGCAAGACAGGGCTTTGGTAACCTACTGGAGGCACCTCACCCTCAGGCTGTGCTAGCGTCTCCTTCCTTTGCTCTGCGTTTATAAACTTCTGTGAAGCACTTGCGGGTTCAAAGTGCTCACTACACATCTAGATAAGCTCCTTGGGGGGTCTATTTTCAAAAATGGGGTCACTTGTGGGGGGTTTCTACTGTTTAGGCACATCAGGGGCTCTGCAAACGCAACATGACACCTGCAGAACATTCCATCAAGTCTGCATTCCAAAATGGAGTTCCTTCCCTTCTGAGCTCTCCCATGCGCCAAAACAGTGGTTCCCCCCACATATGGGGTATCGGTGTACTCAGGACAAATTGCACAAGAACTTTTGTGGTCCAATTTCTCCTGTTACCCTTGTGAAAATAAAAAATAGCAGGCTAAAAAATAATTTTTGAGGAAAAAAATGATTATTTTATTTTCACTGCTCTGCGTTATATACTTCTGTGAAGCACTTGGGGTTTCAGAGTGCTCACAACACATCTAGATAAGTTCATTAAGGGGTCTAGTTTCCAAAATGGTGTCACATGTGGTTTTTTTTCACTGTTTAGGCACACAGGGGCTCTCCAAACGCGTCATGGTGTCCGTTACCGATTGGAGCTAATTTTCCATTCAAAAAGTCAAATGGCGCTCCTTCCCTTCTGGGCCCTGCCGTCTGCCCAAACAGTGGTTTATGACCACATATTAGGTATCGGTGTACTCAGGAGAAATTGCCCAACAAATTTTATGATCCATTTTATCCTGTCACTTGTGGGTGAGCTCCAATGTTTAGACTCACAGGGACTCTCGAAATGCGACATGGCAACCGCTGAATATTCCAGCATATTTTCCATTCAAAAAGTCAAATGGCGTTCCTTCCCTTCTGAGCCCTGCCATGCGCCCAAACAGTGGTTTATGACCACATATGAGGTATCGGTGTACTCAGGAGAAATTGCCCAACAAAATTTTCAGATCAATTTTATCCTGTTGCCCATGTAAAAATGAAAAAATTGATGCTAAAAGAAAATTTTTGTTGGAAGAATTAAAATGTCCATTTTTTCCTTCCACGTTGCTTTAATTCCTGTGAAGCACCAAAAATGTGCTGATGCAAAATAGACATGTGGGAAATGTTATTTATTAACTATTTTGTGTCACATAACTCTCTGGTTTAACAGAATAAAAATTCAAAATTTGAAAATTGCAAAATTTTCAAAATTTTCGCCAAATTTCCATTTTTTTCACAAATAAACGGAAAAATTATCGACCTAAATTTACCACTAACATGAAGCCCAATATGTCATGAAAAAAACAGTCTCAGAATCGCTAGGATCTGTTGAAACGTTCCTGAGTTATTACCTCATAAAGGGATACTGGTCAGAATTGCAAAAAGTGGCAAGGTCTTTAAGGTCAAAATAGGCTGGGTCATGAAGGGGTTAAAGGGAATCAGTCAGTTGGATCAACCCTCCAAAACCATCTATAAGGGCATGTAGGTCATAGAAAGTTGAAGAAAATTATACCTTGATATCTGTAATCTGATTTTATTAATTTGTAATTGAGCTGTTACCAGTGTGAGACATTTTAAAGAGAGCAGACTGTCAGTCATTACATGTCTCACACTGGTAACGCACCCTTTCATTTCTTTCATTTAAAATAAGCTCTGGATGCAGATGCTCAGGGAGATATATGGCTGTCTCTTAGAGCTTAAAAGGGTTTTCCCATGAACAAAAGTTATTTTTATTCACTAAATCTTGAAATAAAAATAAGTTCCACAGTTGAATGTTATTAAAACAAATGTTCCTGTGCTTAGATAATCTTATAAATGTGCCTCTGCTGTGTACTGTGTAATGGCTCTGTCTGACCGTACAGGGACAAGGTCTGATCATACCACAGCTCCTGGGCAGAAGCGGTAGCAAAAGAGTATACTGACAGGACAGCATGGGATCACTGCTGATTCTGTGAGGTAAAACATTGTTTAGAAACAGGCAGACAAATGTTTTACCTCACAAAAAGAATCAGCTGTGACCCCATGCTGTAAAGTTTGTGTACTCACTTTTTGCCACCTCCCCTGCCCAGGAACTGTGGTATGATCAGACCATATCCCAGCACATTGAGACACAGACATTACACAATACATTACACAATACTCAGCGCAGGAACTTTTTTTAATCACTTCCTATTGTGGACCTTATTTTCAATCCAAGATCTAGGGAATAAAATGATCTTCTGTTCGTGGGAAAACCACTTTAAGAGCTCATTAAATATTAAGAAAAAATTGGATTTCTTTGGAATAAGACATCAGATCACAGTTATCAAGGAACAATTTCATTCAACTTTCCATGTCTTACATGCCCATTTAGACAGCTTTAAAGATTAAATAATAATGACATGGCCCCTTTCCTCACCTGACCTAAACCCTATTGAGAACTTATGTGATTTTCTTAAATGAGAAATTTACGGTTGAGGAAAACAGTACACTTCTCTAAACAATGTCTGGAAGGCTGTGGCTTGTGCTGTCCAACAATGTGATTGTCAACAGATTAAAGAACTGGCAGACTCCATGGCTGGAAGACTTATTGTTGGAATAATGCATATTGATTTGTATGTATTGCAACAACTACTACTGTACTGTTTGATATGTTGTGCATATTGTGAGGTTGTTAACAAAGTTTTGTAAAAAAAAAAAAACCTCACTCACAGACAGGATGCCTCCTCCTTCTCTTCCTGTGTTGTTGTAATGTTTTTCATGCTGCAGCCATATTGAACAAGAAAAAAAAAGGAGCATATACCACATCTCAAAAAATATCTCAATCTTTATTATAACGTTACAAAATGCCAACAATAAAGGCCCAAATAAACATAGAGGTGTGACGAGGATAAGCTGTCGGTAAGAAAGACAGCAACAGACTAATGAGTAGCCAGGGTATATCTTATAAACATGAAGCCATTTATATCAATATAAAAAGAAATCAGCCCAACAGATCTCCATATGTAACGCAATGGCCACATTTAAGGTGCATAGTGCATATCACAAATATAGCTTACCTATATCGTTTGGCTGAGTCTGTGCTTCTCCCAAGAACAGACCCCCTGACGCGCGTTTCGTGGCAGTGCTTTCTCAAAAGGGGACTTATTGATATAAATGGCTTCATGTTTATAAGATATACCCTGGCTACTCATTAGTCTGTTGCTGTCTTTCTTACCGACAGCTTATCCTCGTCACACCTCTATGTTTATTTGGGCCTTTATTGTTGCCATTTTGTAACGTTATAATAAAGATTGAGATATTTTTTGAGATGTGGTATATGCTCCTTTTTTTTCTTGTTCAATACATTTCTGGAAGTTCTTGTTCTATATTGGCATCAGGGCCAATTTATTGGGGGTGATTTATTTTTCACCACTACTTGGTACTATCATTGTATGACTTTTGTTTCAAATGCTGCAGCCATAGCAGATATCAGGCTGATCACATTTCATGCTGTGTTGTAAGCTGTCTATACTGGATGTGAATAAATCTACATTCTCTGTTGCTGACTCCGGATGTTACGCTAGTTAATCCGCTGCTAACACTTATGACTTTTATTGAAAAGATGGGTGGCTATATTTGTCACTGATATTTTTTTGAAATGTCAGAAATGTATTTTTGTACATTTTACATTTTTACATTGTATTGTGAGTGGTTTAGTTATTATTTTCACTTTCACAAATGAAAATAAACAATTGAGATTGGAAAATTTATGCTAGTAGTTGTTCAATAAAAAATGAGTAATCAAAAATGCAAATTGACTAATAATTGTGTGCACAGTGTACTCAGCTTTATATAATATACACTATATACAGTGAGGTTCTGAAATATTTGGACAGTGACACAAGTTTTGGCATTTTAGCTGTTTACCAAAACAAATTCAAGATACACTTATATAATCAATATGGGCTTAAAGTGCAGGCTCTCAGTTTTAATTTGAGGATATTCACATCCTAATTGGAGTAAGGGTCTAAGAATTACAACTCTTTAATATGTAGCTGCCTCTTTTTTAAGGGATTAAAAGTAATTCAACAATTATCTCAAAAGCTATTTAATGGGCTGCATAGGCTTTTCCCTTGTTAATCCATCATAAATTAAGCAGGCGAAAGGTCTGGAGCTGATTCCAGGTTTTGAATTTGCATTTGGAGACTGTTGCTATGAACCCACAACATGCAGTTAAAGGAACTTTCAATAGAAGAGAAACAGACTCAAAAAAGAAGAAATCCATTAGACAGATGGCAGAGTGTATTGGATGGTTACACTTGGCCCAAGCTCAGGGGGGCCCATCCAGGGCTACACTGCCCTTAATTAATCATCTTGTATAATGCACATATACAGTTAAGACCTGCGGTAGATCTCCCGGCACTACTGCTCTATTCTGTAGACCGCAGATCGCTTTATACCTCAGGTCTACAGAACGACACACGCTGAGGACGTCAGAGTCCTTACACATTGGCGTCATCGCGCTGCGCTGAGACTCTGATGTTATACACAGTGTAATATGTGATGATATAACATCCGATGTCTGTACACATAGTATAGGATATAGCATGGATATAATATACTGTGTGAGCAGACATCATATGTTACAGTCGAGGAGATATGTGAGTGGTGTAATATATGATGTCTGTAGCCACAGGATACAGTAGCGTAGCTACCGGGGGGTGGAGTGGATGGTTACCCTGGGCCCCAAGCTCAGGGGGCCCACCCAGAGCTACACTGTCCTTAATTAATCATGTATAATGCACATATACAGTTAAGCCCTGCGGTAGATCTCCTGGCACTACTGTTCTCTGTTCTGTAGACTGCAGATCGCTTTATGCCTCAGGTCTACAGAACGACACACGCTGAGGACGTCACAGTCCTGGCACATTGGCATCATCGCGCTGCGCTGGGACTCTGACGTTTGGCGCTGTTAAAGCACGTTGCCTTGCCGCTGGACTCGTCAGGTTCCTGGGTTAGAAGAGTATATAATTTTTTTTTATTAAAACTTGTGTGATGTGGGGGCATCATAAACAATGGGGGAACCGCATACATAGTGTGAGGACCCCAAAACTGTGTGGGGGACCTCATACATTTTAGGAACTATTTCAGCAGCCATTATATAACTTGGGGACTAATGCAGGGGCCATTATACAGATTGGGAACTAATGTGGCGGAGCATTATACTGTACAGTTTGGGAGCTAATGTGCGGGCCATTATTCAGTTTGGGGACTAATGTGGGGTCCATCATACAGTCTGAGGGCTACTGTGGGATTCATTATTCAGTATTTTAGGTTAGCAGTGGGGACATCATGCTATGTGTAGGGAAGCTGTGGGCCCTTCATACTCTGTATAAATATACTGTGTATAGTGGAGCTGTGGAACCACTGTACTGTGTATAGCGGAGCTGTGGAACCACCGTACTGTGTATAGCGGAGGTGTGGAACCACCGTACTGTGTATAGTGGAGCTGTGGAACCACCGTACTTTGTATAGCGGAGCTGTGGAACCACCGTACTGTGTATAGTGGAGATGTGGGACCACTGTACTGTATCTAGTGGAGCTGTGAAACCACCGTACTGTGTATAGCAGAGCTGTGGAACCACCATACTGTGTATAGTGGAGCTGTGGAACCACCGTACTTTGTATAGTGGAGCTGTGGAACCACTGTACTGTGTATAGTGGAGCTGTGGAACCATCGTACTGTGTATAGCGGAGCTGTGGAACCACCGTGCTGTGTATATTAGCTCTGTGGAAAACCTCTTGTCTGTGTATAGCGGAGCTGTGGAACCACCGTACTGTGTATAGTAGATCTGTGGAACCACTGTACTGTGTATAGTGGAGCTGTGGAACCACCGTACTGTGTATAGTGGAGCTGTGGAACCACCGTACTGTGTATAGTGGAGCTGTGGAACCACCGTGCTGTGTATAGTGGAGAAAAACCTCTTGTCTGTGTATAGTGGAGCTGTGGAACCACCGTACTGTGTATAGTGGAGAAAAACCTCTTGTCTGTGTATAGTGGAGCTGTGGAACCAGCGTCGGACTGGAACACCTTGGGCCCACCAGAGAAAATCATTCTTGGGGCCCACTATGTAGCTACATAGAAATAAATACAAGACCACAAATTGTGCAGTAAAACACACTAATATCACGGTATAATATAAGGTAGTACATGTCTTAATTATGTAGCAGGAGTTGGGGTAGCCTCCCTCATAGATTATAAAGCAGCCCCCCTCATAGGGGATAATGCTGGCCCCCATTGGGGATAATGCTGCCCCCCCTCATAGAGGATAATGCTGCCCCCCCCTCATAGGGTATAATGCTATATATATATATATATATATATATATATATATATATATATACAGTCATGGCCAAAAGTTTTGAGAATGACACAAATATTATATTTTCACATGATCTGCTACCCTCTAGTTTTTATGTGTGTGTTTGACAGATGTTTTTATCACAGACAGAAATATAATTGCAAACATATGAGTAACAAAAGCTTATATTGACAGTTAGAATGAGTTAATGCAGCAAGTCAATATTTGCAGTGTTGACCCTTCTTCTTCAGGACCTCTGCAATTCTCCCTGGCATGCTCTCAATCAACTTCTGGACCAAATCCTGACTGATAGCAGTCCATTCTTGCACAATCAATGCTTTCATTTTGTCAGAATTTTTAGGTTTTTGTTTGTCCACCCGTCTCTTGATGATTGACCACAAGTTCTCAATGGGATTAAGATCTGGGGAGTTTCCAGGCCATGGACCCAAAATCTCTATGTTTTGTTCCCTGAGCCATTTAGTTATCACCTTTGCTTTATGGCAAGGTGCTCCATCATGCTGGAAAAGGCATTGTTGATTGCCAAACTGCTCTTGGAGGGTTGGGAGAAGTTGCTCTTGGAGGACATTCTGGTACCATTCTTTATTCATGGCTGTGTTTTTAGGCAAGACTGTGAGAGAGCCGATTCCCTTGGCTGAGAAGCAACCCCACACATGAATGGTTTCAGGATGCTTAACAGTTGGCATGAGACAAGACTGGTGGTAGCGCTCACCTTGTCTTCTCCGAATGAGGCGTTTTCCTGATGTCCCAATCGAAAAGGGGATTCATCAGAGAAAATAACTTTACCCCAGTACTCAGTAGTCCATTGCCTGTACCTTTTGCAGAATATCAGTCTGTCCATGATGTTTTTTCTGGAGAGAAGTGGCTTCTTTGCTGCCCTCCTTGAGACCAGGCCTTGCTCCAAGAGTCTCCGCCTCACAGTGCGTGCTGATGCACTCACACCTGCCTGCTGCCATTCCTGAGCAAGCTCTGCACTGCTGGTAGCCCGATCCCGCAGCTGAAACACTTTTAAGAGACAGTCCTGGCGCTTGCTGGTCTTTCTTGGGCGCCCTGGAGCCTTTTTGGCAACAATGGAACCTCTCTCCTTGAAGTTCTTGATGATGCGATAGATTGTTGACTGAGGTGCAATCTTTCTAGCTGCGATACTCTTCCCTGTTAGGACATTTTTGTGCATTGCAATGATGACTGCACGTGTTTCTTTAGAGATAACCATGGTTAACAGAAGAGAAACAATGATGCCAAGCACTAGCCTCCTTTTAAAGTGTCCAGTGGTGTCATTCTTACTTAATCATGACAGATTGATCTCCAGCCATGTCCTCATCAACACCCACACCTGTGTTAATGGAGCAATCACTGAAAAGAGTTTAGCTGGTCCTTTTAAAGCAGGGCTGCAATGATGTTGAAATGTGTTTTGGGGGATAAAGTTCATTTTCTAGCCAAATATTGACTTTGCAAGTAATTGCTGTTAAGCTGATCACTCTTTATAACATTCAGGAGTATATGCAAATTGCCATTAGAAAAAGTGAAGCAGTAGACTTTGTAAAAATTAATATTTGTGTCATTCTCAAAACTTTTGGCCATGACTGTATATAGAAAGATAATAGATAGATACCATTTATAATCGAGTATAAGCCGACCCCCCTAATTTTGCCACAAAAAACTGGGAAAATTTATCGACTCGAGTATAAGCCTAGGGTGGAAAATGAGATTATGCCCCATATGCTGCCCCATGTATTATGCCCCACAAGATGCTCCATAGATTGTGCCCCATATGCTGCCCATGTATTATGTCCCCATAGATGCTCCATAGATTGTGCCCTCATAGATGCTCCATAGATTATGCCCCCATAGAAGCTCCATAGATTGTGCCCCCATAAATGCTCCTTAGATTATGCCCCCATAGATGCTCCATAGATTATGCCCCCATAGAAGCTCCATAGATTGTGCCCCCATAAATGCTCCTTAGATTATTCCCCATAGATGCTCCATAGATTATGCCCCCATAAATGCTCCACAGATTATGTCCCCATAAATGCTCCACAGATTATGCCCCCATAGATTATGCCCCCATAAATGCTCCACAGATTATGCCCCCATAAATGCTCCACAGATTATGCCCCCATAGATTATGCCCCATAAATGCTCCACAGATTATGCCCCCATAGATTATGCCCCCATAAATGCTCCACAGATTATGCCCCCATAGATTATGCCCCATAAATGCTCCACAGATTATGCCCCCATAAATGCTCCACAGATTATGCCCCCAAAGATTATGCCCCCATAAATGCTCCACAGATTATGCCCCCATAGATTATGCCCCCATAGAAGTGCCATAGATTATGCCCCCATAAATGCTCCTTAGATTATTCCCCATAGATGCTCCATAGATTATGCCCCCATAAATGCTCCACAGATTATGCCCCATAGATTATGCCCCATAAATGCTCCACAGATTATGCCCCCATAGATTATGCCCCCATAAATGCTCCACAGATTATGCCCCCATAGATTATGCCCCCATAGATGCTGCAAAAAAAAAAAAAAAGACATACTCACCTCTCGTCGCTGGGGGCCAGGTGCTGGTGTCCTGAGCAGGCGGGGACACCGGCGCGCTATGGGTGACAGGTGCCGGTGTCACCACTGGCTCAGGGCCCCAGCACCTGCGATATTTACCTGTCACCGGGTCCACTGCTGAGCGCCGCTGTCTTCGGTCCTCCGGCAGTGAATGCTCAGGCAGAGGGAGCGGCGCTCACTAATGACGTCATCGCGCCCTCTGCCTGAACATCGCAGCAAGAGAGGACGCGAGGACACAGCGGCGCTCAGCGGTTGGAGCAGGTGACAGGTAAGTAATGATATTCACTGCTTCCCACGCCCATGTGGGCGTGGGAAGCAGTGAATATTCATTTCTCTTTAGCAGCGGGGACAGGGGCTCCTGCCTCCTGTCACCCGTTGCTGCTCCGCTGGCACGGGGCCCCCATGGCAGCTGCTTGGTGTGCCGCTATTAGCGACACGCCACCGGCTGGGGGCCCCTGGAGCAGCGGGGGCCCTAGGCAACTGGCCCCTGTATGCCAGCAGGTGCCAGGGCCCCCCAGATGCCAGGCCCACCGGAGAATCCTCCGGTTCTCCGGTGGGCCAGTCCGACCCTGTGTGGAACCACCGTACTGTGTATAGCGGAGCTGTGCAACCACCGTACTGTGCATAGCGGAGATGTGGGCCCATCATACTGTGTAGAGGGCAGTTGTGGGAACATCATATTGTGTATAGAGGAACTGTGAGTATATTATACTGTATATAGGGGAGCAGACTCCCCATCATAATGTATATAGAGGAGTTGTACATTGGGGACTCAGGGGACATTAGTAGATATTAAGTGGGCACTAAGGAAGCATATTTGTTATAGGGGCACTCAGAGTACAATGGCCATCATATGTGCACATGGGGCATTATTACTTTCTAGGGGAAAATGTAGATACTCTTTTCTAGCGCATTTGCACAGGGCATTAATATTTTCTAGAGGGCAATTTTAACATCTAGACTAGGGTACAAAGGAGGCAGTATTATGTGATGCAGGAAGAGGAGTACAGGTATTGTACCACACAGCAGGTGCAGTAATAGGGACACGGAAGGTGCTCAGTATTGGGGTATCAACAGGATGCAGTGCTGGGGTCTTGGGTTCAAATCAAGAGTAATAAATAGAACTGAGCTGTAATACTGGACGCAGCTGTGACTGTATGTTATATAGTCGTGTTACATGCACCTCACTTATTGTAACATACAAGTGCACAAACTCAAAATAGTAGCTTGGCCCGTGCGAAATTTTCGCACATTGGTCGTCGGGGACGCAGGCAATTTCAGAAGAAGCAAGCTGGTGAAATGTAAATGTATTTCATGAGATGATGAACACAGACAGGCATTTATATATGTAGATTGGTAATACAATAAATTGGTTTGATAAGTAGAGGCCAAAAAATGTCTTCCGTTCAAGGTGCCACCTGCAGGTCATTGTGTCTTTCTGTAGGTTTATGAAAATAAATGTTTAAACTGTATTTAGTGATAAAATCGTGAATGTGTGGTTTGTTTGGCTATTTTCTTGCTGAAGGGGGCAAGTTTACTTTCAAATGGTGTATCATTTGTGTGTGTGGGTGCAGTATGAACGGAGATACAAAGTAATCACCGAAAAACAATGTTTAGAAATAATAGAATAGATGACAGGTGGGCCTGTGCACCTTCACATACCAGGGCTGAATTTTAGTCCCAGTCCGGCCCTGCTTGTGATGTTAGGAGGTAATGATGATGTTGTTCTTGCAACAGCTTTTTCAGATTTGTGTCGGTCTGGAGCGCAGTTGACTCTTTAAGATAAGTTTTGTAATGAATTGATTGCAGCAGTAAGTTGTTTTGAACACAGATGTACATTACACTGCATTTCTCCTCATAGTGGAAAATTCATCACTATTCATGTTATATTTATTGAACTCAAGCAGTGGGAAGTCTACATTATATACATCACATAGGAGACCGTTGTATACATCAAATAAGAGACACAAAGATTCCTGTTTACTTCACATATGTGACACTGGGGCTCCTGTATATACATCACATAGTATATACTGAGGCTGGTGTACTGTATATATACCACATAGGAGACGCTGAGGCTGGTGTATATACATCACATAGGAGACACTGGGTCTGGTGTATACATTATATAAGAGGAAGTGGGGTTGGTGCATACATTACATAAGAGACAGTGGCGGTAGTGTACATACATCACATATTAGACAGTATGGCTTCTGCATACATTACATAAGAGACACTGGTGCTGGTGCACACATCACATAGCAGACAGTGGGGCTGATGCTTACATTACATAGGTTACTGGAAATCTGACTGAGGGATAGATAAAATGACATTGCTCACTGTTTATGGCCCGCAAGCCACAGGTTCTCCAACACTGATCAACACGATAATAGACTTTGAGAGTGATGGTGTGAGGTCAATGAAACAACTGTAGCTGGAAGCTTGGCTCATGGTTAAATGTTGTGCAATGCCTTCTGATAGTTTATATTAACATTGATGCCTTAGGTTTGCTATGTGACATCCTGTTTCACTTGCAGTACAGAATAAATCAATCATGGAACCGGTGGTATGGCTACTTTTCCATAGTACAAACTGCTATTGTGTATTTTTCTAGATGATTTTACTGAACAACTAACTAGTTTCTTGAGTGACAACCATATTTTCTTCTTAAACTAATAATAACTTCATTGATAGCATGCCAAAGTATTTATGTGCATAGCACTCATGCTCGGTACATAAAGGGAACCTGTCAGCAGTATTATGCACAGTAACCTACAGACAGTGTCAGGTCGGCGCTGTTATACTGATTACAATGATACCTTGGTTGATGAAATCCGTCTTGTGGTTGTTGTTTAATCTTTATTTTCAGCTTTGAGATAATGATATGCTCATGCTTCAGGTCGGCCTGTGGGGGGTCTTCATGTGGTGCTCTAATTAGGTATTCACCAGTATGGCTTCTGACAGGTCACTGATCCCTCAGTGACATGCCCCCAGTTTACATAATGAATATTATATATATTTAAAAAAAAAAAATAATCACCTTCTGCAGGCAGGCATTGTTGGCGGCGCCTGCATTGCAGCATGATCGCATCTAAAATGTATATATTTTTTTTATGGTATACATTATTCCATTAAAAAAAAAAACAGTCTGAAAATGGCATTGGTTATGCCTGCACTGTAGCAACTATCGGAACGATTGGAAAATACCAGCTGCAAGTAAAAATAATATACGATGCCTCAAAAAGCCACGAGTCTCAATCAGCTTCTCCCTGCCTTGCTCTCCCAGACTGATAGGTCTTTTCCTATGAACATTCATAGGGAGAGACCTTTCAGTTTGGTTGTTTTGGGTAGGGTGACCTGCCCCGGACTACTTATCCGAGATGTATAGTCCCCAGCTGACTATTTAAAGCATGTTTTCTCTGTAATGCTGTAGCATTTCAGAGTATAATATACACAGCTACAATACCGCATCCAGTGACTCATTCATGGTGATCCTGTATGAATCTCCTATTAGGCGTCTTTTACAATTGTCGTGTTTTTTGCGGCCCTTTTTGCGCGCCATATTGCCATAATTTTCACGGTCTGCTGCAAAAACGGGCCGCAAAAGTCTTCTCGATCTCCGTTTTTCTGGTTTGGAATAGGTTTTGAAAAGTAGGGAAAAAAATTAAAATACGGCGTTCCGCAAATACAGTCTTCACGGTGTACCGCAAAATCAACTCACTAGGGAAGCTTTTGTTGTTTTTGCGGCCCCATTGATTTCAATGGGGGCCGTGTCTGTAAGCCGTGAAAAATATCGAGCAGGCCCAATATTTTTTCACGGCGTAAATACGGTCCTCACGGCCATAGGGCGTACGGCGCTCCGACGAGTTTTTACGGCCTGTTTTTGCGGCCCCATAGAAATCTATTGGGGCCGCAAAAACAGCCTGCAAACACACAGCAAGTGTAAAAGAAGCCTTAGGTTCACTTTATTGCAATATAGGTAGGAGTTTCTTCTTTGTGCTACTTCTCTTTTTTTATTTGTTTGCAGTACATATATCATGTCTCAGGTCACATTTGTAAATGCAGTTTTGCAACATCCATCCTGTGCATACATATACAGGTAGACTATATATAAACAGACATCAGCTCAAAACAATCTGATTTACATATATCTTGCTCCAATGCTATTATCAATCACTTACATGAAATAAAATATACAATGTTATTTTCCTAGTTCTTTTTTTGATTTGTAGCTGTTTTTATTGTTTTGTGTGGCTTTAAGTTTGTTTTACATTTTTGTACTTTGGTGTTTTTAATTTTTTTTATTCCTTGGATTTTGTATTTCATACCTCTAGGGGGCAGCATGTCACCTTGGCAGAGCAGCACTACAGTACATAATTCATATGTTTTGAAATTAGGTTTACCATGAAGAGAGAATCTTACTGAGATAGGTATTATTGTCATCACACAAATGATTTGAAGAAGAGTTAAAGGTAATGTTCCTTCCATTACATCGTTATTCACAAATCTACCACCAGATCTTTATCTTTAATATTCATGGGAGAAGTACTGTATGTAATATAATGTAACTGTCACATTTGGAATCTTGGGTTATAGCTCAGTACCCATTGATTTATCAGATCATAGGGCCCAATTTATCTTTTTTTTTTTTTAAAGTCACTTATCTTTTTTGTATTGTATTTTTTGTTGACCGTTTTGTCCCAAATTCTTTAAAATGGCGCATGTGCTTTATGCATGGCACAAAATAAAATGTTATTTTTTCTGTCTTTGACCAGTTTTGCTAATTTTTAGCACAAAAAGTAGCACATTTTGCAAAATGTGCCAAAATAAAAGGTATATTTATATATTAAGTCTTATTTGATTGATTTGTAACAACGTCTTGAAACGCAACAATGACTTAAAAATCTGAAAATTAACGAAGCAACAAGACAACTATAAAAAAGATGAAAATCCTGTGATGAATTTGCTGCAACTTAAAAAGTCACTAATTTAGAGGTTTTCACGCCTAAAAAAGGCAAAAATGCAATTGATGAACATTGATCCAAAGTTGCAAATAATATTGTGCCATACAATAGCTATGTAGTTCAGCTTTACAAGGCCAATACGTTCCATATTTTCCATCTTAGTGTGATCTAACAAAATATCATATCACAATTGTGCACATTTTTTTTTTTTCCGTGGACACAGTTGATCAGAGGAAAAAAATCACAGCATGCCTAAGCTTGATCTGATATTCGAATTGCATTCGGCCATGCGAGTAAGTTAGTGGACTGCATTCGGATGACATCTGAGTGCAGTCTGATTTCTGCGCACTCACAGAATGGAAAATATGGAGACATTTATTTTCTCCATCTTTTCCTCATCTGAGAGAATTGGATCACATTATGCTGACATTTCAATAAAACTTTGATGAGAGTTTGATCAGATTGTGATTTGCATAGTCGGCCTGATTTTCTCGGATTCTCTCGGATCAACAGCCATCTGCACCTGCCCTAATTGTGAGGGGCCAACACAAAGTGAAAGGAGGAAAGTGTCAGATAGTGACAGTGCTGACATGGTGATTAGGTTTTTCCTACCTAAAACACATAAGCATTGCATTTTTCTAAAACATGCAAAGTTTTTAAAATGCAAAGTTTTAATTACTTTTCTTTGGTGCTGGAGAAGATCCCCTTTTGGACCACTGAGAGCTTACATAATGTTGACAATGCTGCAGCCAATCAGTGCATACAACAATTCTAAGCGACTTGTGCCATAAGCTAATTTCTTATATTATTATTATTATATAAATAAAGATTATTATTATTATTATTAGCTGCAGACAATAACAGACACCAGAAGTATTGGTGGAAACTCAGTGCTGGACCCATAGAGAGTGAGTAAAGCACATTTGTTTTTTTTTTGTTTTTTAAGCAAACTGCAGCCAGGGAAAAGGGTTCTTCCAAAACCCCAAAAACTCTTTAAAGGGATTTTGTCAGCAGGTTTTTTCTACCTCATCTGAGAGCAGCCTGATCTAGAGACCATGAATCCAACGATGTATCACTAAGATTACTGGAGGCAACAGTTCTGACACAATCAGAGTTTTTAGATTCAGCAATTCAGCAAAGCTCAGAAAGCTAACTCCACCCACACAAGGTTCTCTGTGTACAAAGGCTATACAGAGTGAGCCGCTTATCACAGAAGGGGCGGAGTCAGACTAAGGCTCACATGTGGCTGTGTCCTAGCAATGATAATCTGCTGGTGCTAAAAGAATCATTGCAAGTATACAACAGGACAGAGCTTGATAAGAGAGGCATTGCTGAAATCTGTGTTTTAACCCCTACCTCATCCTGTCTTCAGATTACATAGCAAAAACCTGCTGACAGAGTCCCTTTAACTGCTAAATTGGGAATCAATAGCGATTTTGATGAACAAAATATAAGTAATTCTGAATCTTTTTCCACAAACCTATATATTCATCTGCTTAGTTTCTTCTACTCTCTCTCTCTCTTTCTCTCTCTCTCTCTCTCTCTCTCTCTCTCTCTCTCTCTCTTCTATATAGCACTGCTCAAAAAAATAAAGGGAACACTTAAACAGAATATAACTCCAAGTAAATCAAATTTCTGTGAAATGAAACTGCCCACTTAGGAAGCAACACTGATTGACAATCAATTTCACATGCTGTTGTGCAAATGGAATAGACAAGAGATGAAAATTATTGGCAATTATCAAGACACACAATAAAGGAGTGGTTCTGCAGGTGGGGACCACAGACCACATCTCACAACAATACTTTCTGGCTGATGTTTTGGTCACTTTTGAATTTTGGTTGTGCTTTCACACTCGTGGTAGCATGAGATGGACTCTACAACCCACACAAGTGGCTCAGGTAGTGCAGGTCATCTAGGATGGCACATCAATGCGAGCTTTGGCAAGAAGCTTTGCTGTGTCTGTCAGCGTATTGTCCAGAGGCTGGAGGCACTACCAGGAGACAGGCAAGTACACCAGGAGTGGTGGAGGGGGCCGTAGGAGGTCAAAACCCAGCAGCAGGACCGCTAACTCCGCCTTTGTGCAAGCAAGAACAGGAGGAGCACTGCCAGAGCCCTGCAAAATGACCTCCTGCAGGCCACAAATGTGCATGTGTCAGCACAAACAGTTAGAAACTGACTCCATGAGGATGGTCTGAGTGCCCGACATCCACAGATGGGAGTTGTGCTCACAGTCCAACACCTTGCAGGTTGCTTGGCATTTGCCACAGAACACCAGGATTGGCAACTTCGCCACTGGCGCCCTGTGCTCTTCGCAGATGAAAGCAGGTTCACACTGAGCACATGTGACAGACGTGATAGAGTCTGGAGACGCCGTGGAGAGCGATCTGCTGCCTGCAACATTCTTCAGCATGACCGGTTTGGCAGTGGGTCAGTAATGGTGTGGGGTCGCATTTCTTTGGAGGGCCACACAGCCCTCCATGTGCTCACCAGAGGTAGCCTGACTGCCATTAGGTACCGAGATGAGATCCTCAGACCCTTGTGAGACCATATGCTGGTGCGGTTGGCCCTGAGTTCCTCCTAATGCAGAACAATGCCAGACCTCATGTGGTTGGAGTGTGTCAGCAGTTTCTGCAAGATGAAGGCATTAAAGCTATGGACTAGCCCGCCTGTTCCCCAGACCTGAGTCCGATTAAGCACATCTGGGACATCATGTCTCGCTCCATCCACCAATATCACGTTGTACCACAGACTGTCCAGGAGTTGGCGGATGCTTTAGTCCAGGTCTGGGAGGAGATCTCTCAGGAGACCATCCACCGCCTCATCAGGAGCATGCCCAGGTGTTGTACAGTAGGGAGGTCATACAGTCAAATGGAGGCCACACACACAACTGAGCATCATTTTGACTTGTTTAAAGGACATTACATTCCACTTTAATTTTGTGTGTGACTCCAAATCCAGGCCTCCATTGGTTAATAAATTTGATTTCCATTGATGATTTTTGTGTGACTTTGTTGTCAGCACATTCAACTTTGTACAGAACAAAGTATTCAATGGAATATTTCATTCATTCAGATCTAGGATGTGTTATTTGAGTGTTCCCTTTATTTTTTTGAGCAGTGTATATCACCCATACATTGCACAGCATTTCCAAACTGACATTCCCTTTAATTTAGAGTTGCTTTAATCTACTGCCTTAGTAATGTCCATAGAGAGCTGTGTATATTGCTTAATATGTGCACTAACAGTTTCTTATTTCTTGAATATTGTATAACCTTACATCGAGACAAATACTTTGGCTAAACTTGTGTTTTTATAATGGTTGTATGTACTATGGCATTTTCCAGATAGTCCATTCCAAGTATGACTCTTCACTCCTGGAAAACATTGATGCTTTCATTTGAAGAAAAATGAATAAAAATAACCTTTTCCTATACACCACAGAAGCATTCGCAATGTAAATCACATCTTGTAAACTTAAAGGAATTTTTTTTATTAGCCGCCACGTTGCCAGTAAAAAAATATATCATATAAAAAAGGAAATCAAATACATTGCTTTGTGGTTGTTATGAGATTATTCTAGATTTTCTTTTAGTTATAATGAGTTAAAGGTCTTAAAGAATGTTGTAGAAATACTTTACTGCTAAAATGTGCAATTTAGCAAAAGGTATGGTATATGATTAAAGTGATTAAACATTTGCTATGTGTTTATGTTATTTCACATTTTATTTTGCCTTTTTCTCCAGTAAGTTTATAGCTTTGCCAATTTTCTGACTAGTTGCACAAACAATTTCATCATTTTCACACCTCTGGAACTTAATAAGGATTTCCCGTGGGTCATTTAGATAATATTATGGACTGGTGCCATTTAAAAGGTGAGTGAACGAACGGGGCCTGGAATCCCACTGAGTAAAATTATATGGTGTATTCTGTCAACATGACAGCAGGAGGAATAGAAATTAGTTACTAAAGGAACTCTAAGCCTAGAAATAAATGTTGTAAGTGAACAGAAGAGAAAATTGCCTGCATAGTTTGTAAATCTGCAAAATTGTATGAAGCCCCTGAAATATCAATTTGTTAGAATCTTGTGAGTCGCACAACACCAGGGTTATGGGGTACTGAGCCCGTTGATGTCTATGGGGAATGTCACAAGTAGCACAGCTCGGTCAGATTTTACAGTTACCTTTTCTGTGCATATTCCTGGGAACATGTGTACCAAGCGCATCTGGGCCACACATCCCCCCCTAGTTATCATCAGCACTCCCGGGCTGAAATAGAAAAACATTTTTATATTAACATCAACAATAACTCTTCCCTTGCGGGAGGTAAGGACACTTTAACGTTACAATGTGTACAATGGCAATTAGAAACATATCAAAATACTTTTTTACATCAATAAATACAAGACACGATTCTTGTGGAGGACCCGCACCATAAACCTCCCACGTGGGTCCTGGGTGGGCTGCAGGACTTCATTGCTGCAGACCTCACTCTAGGCCACACCATACGGGTTTTTCTTCAGAGGTAGATATGGCTTTCACGTAAAACCAAGATGGGGCACCGAAGTGCGAACTATTTACAATTAAAGTTTTTGTCGCTGACACGGGAGACATTCAAGGCATACCACCCCTTAAGGCCCCAGTGCCGCGTGTAAGTGACTATATCCCCTATGAGCAAATCCCTTCCTGGATGCCCATCTGGTAGGTGAGACTCCACATCCCTGCGGTTGACGAATATCTCCTGGTACAGGCCTGGCTCATGGATGAAACCCCAGCCTCCCTGGAGTTTAAAGTCTCTAATGGCCCCCTGGCGCCACGGTTCCTGGAGCGTACCTTTATCTCTCCTGACATTTTCTTTATCAGCGAGATCCTTTTCCCGGTACCTCTGTCGAAGCTGCTGCGGCTCTCTCCGCTCCTGCTGCTGCCGCTGCTCATGTTCACGGCGTCGCCACTCGTTCTCCATCTGGGTGGCGTATTCTACGTCGTCCAGGTACTCCATCTCCTCCCAGTCGACTTCCATCACGAACGGCTGAGCCTCCTCCGGTGTCCCTACCGGGGGACTGCATTCCGCTGTGGCCTCCAGGCCGGGCTGGCACTCTGGAACGGGCAGGGCCTCCTCAGCCTCCTTCTCTCCCGCCGTGTCCCCGGCGGAGTCAGGATCAGCACTTTTGGAGCCGGCCTCCGGTTTCTCATCAGCCGCTGGCAATGGTGGCACAGGTAACGGTTGCGCTTCTGGAGGGGAGAGCGTTGCGTCCCACAGCAGCCGCTGTTTCAGGGCACGCTAGCTTTTCTCCATCTCCTCCATTTCTTCACGGTGTCGGGCCATGTCCCTTAACACCGCATCCACCTCTTCCACTTTTTGCATTGTTTGGTCGTTGTCCCGACCTGGGGACGGCTCAGGAACAGGCAGTAGCTCTTCAGGGGAACGGGGTCTGCGCACCGCCATCCCTCCACACAGCGTCTCCTGTCCTTCCGCCATCTCACTCCAGGCCAGACTGTGTTTTCCATCTGGAACAATCTGGTCTCTTCCGTGGAGGCGGGACTTTCGCTTTCTCTTCTTGGCATAGAGGATGAAGAGGAGGCGGATCTCTCTTGCAGTGGGGCAGGCTCTTGTATTGTAATAGCATTTAGACAGGGCGCCCATAGCTTTCGCGCCACAGGGGGGTACGCCCACGAAGGCACGCCCACCTTCTTCAACAGCGCCTCAGGGTGCGAATATGGCAGCAAAATGGCGGAAAATGGCGCCAAAAAGCAAACAACAGCAGTACAGTCTTTTTGCACAAAAACAGTCCATTTAGGCACACAGGACTCACATCCAGTAAGCTTCGAATCCTGTTCGTGACGCCAATATAGATGAGTCGCACAACACCAGGGTTATGGGGTACTCGGCACCGAGCCCGATGATGTCTATGGGGAATGTCACAAGTAGCACAGCTCGGTCCGTTGCCCTGGGCGCTCATACAAAGGGGGATATTTACAGGGGATAATGGTAATTGTTTGTGACGCCACCTGTGGTTTCTGATCGCAATGACCAGCGCTGCAAATGGATCTTCTGAGGGGATGTTACAGGGCAGCAAGATGTTACGTCTCCCACAGGTGAGACGGTTCCCTCAAAGTCTATGGTGATGCAGGGTGCAGGTAATAAGTCAGTCACACACATGCCAGTCTCTTTCCATACCTTTACTGTTGAAGGTTGCAGGTATGTCCCGGGAAGCTGCTCAGGGTGGAGTATGCACATCCAGGTAATTGCCAAGTAGGTTTAAGGCCTCCTTTCCCTTTAAAGTGTATGAGTCCTAACCTGCGTGAAGTCAAGTTTAACTCTAAGCAAGACAGCTTCGCCCGGCCAACATTGTGGTGGAAGTCTTCTCCTGGCAAGAACTAAGTCAATATGGCTGCAGACCCGACTCCTGTTCTGCCTGACCCCAGTTACGTATCGGCACTTAGGGCTACCTTCTGTGACTTGAAGTCCAGCAAGGATTCCGGTGTTTCTCTCACTAGCCGTAAAGGTTCTAGCAATACTTCGGACCCGGTGTCCGGTTAAGTCGAGTGAAGGTGATCTGTCACCGAAGTCACTCCTTCCGTTGGTCACCACTTGCCCATCACCCTACTCTCATCCTTAACATAAGCACGAGGTAGCAGTAGGTGTAGTCGTCAGCTTCCTTTCTCCCAAAGCTCAATGACTGCTTCTCAGTTAACTCGATGTTCCAACAACTGTAGTCCCCTTCCTTCTATTCCTTCAAAGACTCTGTCCAGAGCAGCTCTCAGGACCTTTCGTCAGACTGAATACACGCTTGCTCCGAGAGTCACTTTCCACATTCCTTAGGGAACTAACAGTCCGTCTGTTCTGAGATAACAGCTTGCAATCTTTCTCTGTCTTGTCTGACAGGATCTCTCCACACGTCTGGCTACCAATCACCGACCTCAGACTGCCTCCAACTCCCTCCAGTCTGGAATGAACTCTCTGCTACCTATCTCACACCCTTAAATAGTCTAGGGTTCCCTCTAGTGGTAATCTAGGGAAGTGTGAGTGTGAATGAATATCAGATTTTACAGTTACCTTTTCTGTGCATATTCCTGGGAACATGTGTACCAAGCGCAGCTGGGCCACACACTTGCAAATAACACATTTTAGTTATTTAAGGTGCCTTCCATCTTTATTTTTGGCAGGTTGTAATTGGAGTGGTATTTAGTCCTTGGTAGTGCTAAGTGTTCCTGTCTCCAGTTGCAGACAGAGCAGTGGAAGAAGAAGCTTCCTTTCCCAACCAGTGTCTTACATCCGGAACCAAGGTCGTGGAAGACCTGGACTTATTTATTTTCTTGTAAAACTGTGGAAATTGCCAACTGTAAAAATTATATTAGAATGTGATTTTTCAAAACTTTTTTCCACCTCTTTGCAACACTATGAACCTGTTTATACACAGCAGATTTCTGCAACAGTCCCACCTAACAAAAATTCAAGATGTTATACCAGGCAAAAACCAGGAACAACTGCGTCACTATTTTTTTTCTTTTTGAGAAAGCAACTCCATGGAAGAGAAGTAGTTCCTTTAAGCTGCTGGGTGTACTCTGCATCCCTCTGTCTGTGGGAGTACTGTTACTTTAAGCCGCTGTGTGTTTTCTAGTAGTCCGAGAAAAAAATAATAAGCCATCTCATTGCCATTACTAGGCCAAAGAAAGATTTTTTCAGGACTGTTGTATGTTTTCTAGTAGTTTTGCAATTAAATATATCGCAACAGCTGTGTCATTGGAATTTCTAGGCCCCAAAAATAATTTTCAGTTCCTTTGCATTATCTTCCACCCGGTGTAGTGCAGAAAGTGCACAGTTGGCACCTGAGTACCATGGTCATCCAGCTTCCACCTCACCCCCTTGCAAATCAGCTAAGCAGTCTGAGCCCCAAGTCAAGCAGCAGTCTATTCTGCTTTTTGATTACCCCTCTGGCTGGGGTTCCGTGGCCCATCCACCTGCCCCTTCTCCAGAAGTGGAAGAGACTGAGTGCACTGATATCTAATGACTTGTTAGGTTGGAGAATGAGTATTTGGAAGGGCTAGTGTGCAAGGTCAGTGGACCCCCACAACATATGTCAGATGTTGATGAAACTCAATTGCCAATTGCAGTGTCTTTCTGCAGTGTGCAGGCTGGCAAGGAGGGCATGGTTGAGGAGTCAGTGGAATATGATGCGGGGAATGATAAGGTCCTAGACCCCACATGGAACAGAGGCCAGACTAATGACGTGCGCAGTTCAGAGGAGGAGGAGATGACCATGCTGCCACAGGAGCACAGCAAAAGAGGGAGCAGAGTGAAAATGCACAGTAGACTGCCCCAAGCCAGTACATCAGCTGCTACTGCCCCCCACGGCACTGAATTGAGCACAGCAAAGACAGCTCAAAAGAGTTCCCTGGTGTGTCATTTCTTCAGAGAATGTGCTGCTGACAAGTGACTGGTGATTTGCACTCTGTGCTGTCAGACCCTAAAGAGAGGCATAAATGTTCTGAACTTGAGCACCACCTGTATGAAGAGGCATCTGAATTCAAAAGCATGAGGTGCAGTGGAGTACACGCCTTAAAAACATGACAGATCTGAGCGACCTCTTGCTCCCTCCTCAGATGCAGTCTTGGCCTCTTCCTCCCACTCACGATCAACAGGGCCACCTGCCTCCCCACAAAGAGTGGATGTGACAGTATCACCACAACCACCAGTGTCACTGTGCATCTCTACACCATCCCATGAAAGTGTTCAGCTTTCCATCCCCAAAATCCTTGAGAGAAAGAGGAGATACCCCCTAGCCACCCATGAGCCATGGTCCTGAATGACAGGATTTCCAAATTACTGGCCTTTGAAATGCTGCCATTCTGACTGGCGGAGACGGACAGTTTTAAAAAAACTGATGTAGGTGGTTGTCCTGGAGTACGTTGTTCTCAACTGCCACTACTTTTTCAGGTGGGCCATCCCTGCCTTGCACAAATATGTTGCTGAATAAATCAGGTATGCACTGTGCATTGTGGCAAGGCCCACATAACCATCGATATGTGGACAAATAAGCACGGCCATAAACGTTACATCTCCATCACTGCCCATTGGGTAAATGTAGTGGTGGCTGGTACAGAGGCAGGTGTTCTAGTTCATGTCCTACCACCACCAAGAAATGCTGGATGTTTATCTGTCCAGTTTGCCTCCTTCAACTCTTTTTCCTCCCCCTCTTCATTCGGTCACAGGAAGAACTGCACCAACGTCTTGAGAACAGCCAGTGGGAAATGACAGCAGGCTGTTCTTAAACTACTTTGGGGGACAATTCCCACAACATGCAGGAGCTGTGGACTAGGATCAAACAGCATACAGATGAGAGGTTGGTGCCAGTGAACCTCAAGTTCAGCCTGGTGGCGTGCGATAACTACTAATGGCTTTATCACCTGACAGCGGGAGCTCGGTGGAACAACAAGGCAGAGGTGGAGGAGAAAGTCGCCAACGTGGCTTGGGGCACTACCAACACCTCAGAAGGCAGGGTTGGCATGGTCAAATGTGGCAAAACTTTATGAGCATGCCACAACATCTGGCACCACCATCTGATACTGTCCGTATTAGCAGGAGGCAACGTTACAACAATATAGTGGAAGAGTACGTTTTAACACATCTAAACATACTAACAGATGGGTCTGCCCCATTTAGCTTCTGGGTCTCCAAATTGGACACATGGCCTGAGCTTTCCTCTTTATGCCTTTTAGGTGCTGTCTGCCCTGCAGCATTTGTACTGTCGGGATTTATGTTTAGCATGGCAGGGTGTGTCATCACAGACAAAAGAGAGCCAATGGCAATCTGGTGACTAAAACTTACAGGAAGACCATGGCTACTAACTCGTTATTAAGATGGGAAAGTAATCACCCATTAGCATTAAAGAAAGGGATCCTTAAAGGACAATATATCCGAGTTCGTCAAAACTGTTCTGATGATACCGATTTTGAGGTGCAGGCTGCAGAGGTGGGCGACAGGTTTGTGGAGAGAGGCTACCCTAAAAATGTTCTCACTAAGGCATATAGGGAAACTAGACCTATGGATCGCTCCAGGCTACTCAATCCCTTACCTAAAAACAACACTGATGACAATACCTGTAGATTTATCACCACATTTTCTAACAGAGCCCTTCAAGTGAGGAACATTTTGTGCTAACATTGGTCTATTTTGCAGATGGATGAGGATATAAGTAATCTTGTTAAATCATCCCCTTCAATTACCTATAAAAAAGGAAGGTCACTTAGGGACAGACTGGTACACAGCCATTACAAATGGACAAGAAATGGCTTGAGTCCAATATTAAGGGTTGCCACAGATGTAGTGGTTGTGTAGTCTGTAAATATATGACCACGACCAAAACTTTCATGAGTAATGTGACAGGCGAGTCTTTCTCTGTTAGATCCTTCATCAATTGTGGGTCTAAGGGAATTATGTATAAGATGAATTGCCAATGTGGGATGAAACATATTGGCAGAACCAAAAGGGAGTTCCAAAAAAGGGTGGGAGAACATCTCAGGGATATAAAAAATCAAAGAGACACCCCAGTGACTAGACATGTCAATAATGTACATTCTGGAGACCTGAAGGCTGTCAACTTTAAAGGAATAGACCAAATCAGTGTGCCGCACAGGGGAGGAGATTGGGATCGTCGAATATCGGCTAAACACTGTTGCCCCAAAAGACCTTAATGAGCATCTCTCCTATATGTGTTTTCTTTAGTCTTAAAGCTGTAATAGAGTCATTGCAGCAGGGATATCCATTGTTCGAGTGGGGGCGGATGCTGCGGTACCGAGTGAGACTGTATGATCCGGGAGCATGCTTGGAGACATGAGGAGGAGCACAGGGAAAGTGAAGGAGGTGTACTGTGTGGAATCCTATGTCAATGCTGTAACTGATCTGGACATGCTGCGTATGGATTCAAGTAAACCTCTTTGTTTAAAGTTGGAACTGGACTCTGTCTCTCTTTGCGTGCAATCGATGGGAGTGAACTATCAGCAAGTCAGAGGGGACCCTGAAGGACTAGAAAGCAGAGAGACAGGTACGCTGACTAAAGGACATTGTATTTATGTGGCGGGAGACCAGGGTACGTATAAGCATTTACTCACAGACACGGTTACGGCCCTGGCGCTCCCTCACAACACATATATGTGTGCTTATTTGTATGAATAACCTACCATTAGGTAGGTTATAAAGTATTCTAATTTACTAAGATAATGATTTTTGGTGTTTTCATTGGCTGTAAGCCATAATCATCAACATAAACAGAAATAAACACTTGAAATACATCACTCTGTAATGACTCTATATAATATACAGTATGAGTTTCACATTTGTATTGAAGAACTGAAATAAATTAACTTTTTCATGTTATTCTAAGAAAAAAACATTATAAACATTTATAAACCTGTAAAAAGAGCAATCTTCAATGCACATGAACAGATACTACTATACACAATACATTTCTTGTTTCTCCAAGTGGCAGAAAAAGTGCTATTAACAACACAACTCACAAATGCCTGAGCTGACTTGGCCAAAAGTTTTGAGACTGACACAAACTTTGCTTTTCACAAAAAGATTCAAGAGCAATTTGGTGACGAAAAAATTCTTTGTTTTCCATCATGACGGAGCACCATGTCAGAAGGCAAACATGATAATGAAGTGGCTCAGTGAACAAAATATTGAAATTTTGGATCCACGTGTAAGAAAATCACCAAATCTCAATCGCATTGAGAAACTGTGGGCAAATAAAACCACAGCAATTGTAATAAGTGCTAAGTGCTGATTTGGCAAGAAGGCGTTGCCATCAGTCAGGATTTGGCCCAGAAGTCCATATCCAGCATGTCAAGGAGAAAGATCATGGATTCTTTCAATAACCTTGATGTGCTGGTCAATAAAAGATTAAACACTTATGAAATACTTAGAATTATACTTTAAACATAGAACTGTCTAAAAGGTCTAATAACATCAAAGCCGCAAACTGAAAACCAAAATTTGTGTGAGTTTCAAAACTTTTGGCTACATTTGAGCAATCACCCTCACTTCTTCAGTAGACCCCTTTTTTCTCCACCAAGATCACTGCTGCTGACCTTACTAGTGGATGACACCAAAGAGCAAAATATTGTGTAAAATATTTTTATAAAATGGCAGTAATAACTTGCACTTACCAATAAGCATACCTTAAAAGCATACCTTAAAGGCATATGTCATATTCCGAGTATATTTAGACCTTGATCTCATATATACTGTTTTCCTTCCAGTGTAGAAGGGATGTGCTGAGGAAAAGCTAATGCACACCAAAACTGAATTAATAGATTTCTATTGGATCATTCCTGGCATCCAGCAATTCAGCTATTGTGTCAAAATGTTCCTGGAGTCAGATCATAAAATATTGCATGTGACAATTTTGAATAGCTGTGGGTGTTCCAGTGTGTTGACTCATACTAAAAGCAATTGGCTCAATATAACTGATACACATGATCCAGCCGTACCCAATTTTTCTTGTATTTATTCTTATTGACCCAAAACCTAATTTCCAACATCCTAAACTGTTTCCTATAATCAAATAGCCAATAAGAACTTACATAGGAGTGATAAAGCTTGAATTGCTTTGCAAACATTATCATAATTAAATTAAAGAGAATCTATTACAAGTTTTTTGCTATATCATTTGAGAGCAGCATAATAAATCAACAAAGACCCTGATTGCAGCAATGTATCACTTAGATTACTGGGTGCAGCATTTGTGACACAGCCAAAGTTTTTAGATATAGCAACGCAGCAGAGTTGAGAGAGATGCCCCTCCCCCACCAGGTTCTGTATGTACATTGTCCATAGACAGCTGCTTATCAGAGGAGGGGGCGTGGTCAGACAAGCAGTCCACTTCAGATTAGACCTGGCAATAATAATCTCCTTGTGATAAAACCTTCAGTGTAAATAAAAAATAGCATACAGCTTGATAATTGACAATAATGAGGGAGTTCAGGAATTTATTGCCCTAAAAAAATAAGAATATTATTCTCAAATCCTTCAATTTAGGTATCATGCTTATATATATTTTTTTAAATGATGAAACCAACAGAGCTATACTTTCTCCTTTTACCTTGGAACAAATAGCAAAAACATTCCTGTTCTTATAAAGAGATGTTGTTATTTCTTTTAAGTGAATATAAGGAACAGAAACACAGATAAAGATTTGACTCCTTTTAGGGTTTGTTCCCATGATCAGTAAATGCTGCAGGTTGGATGCCGCATATTTGCCCAATGTCCAACCCACAGAATCCAGATGTTACAGCATAGTGGATAGGATTTCTAGAATTCCCATGCCCACTATGCGTCCAGAGACGTCCGCACCTCAACCGCGGAGACAGACATGCGGCATGTTAATTTCTCTTGTGGAGACGAGAGTCTCCGCATGAGAAATTTCACCCATACAATGTATTGGACACTGTGAATCTGCACGGTTCAGTGACCACATGCAGATTCATTTGCCGTCGATAGAAGGCAGCACATTGGACGCAGCAGACATACTCTGCGTCCAAAGCGCTGTGAGTTCCGGCTCGTGGCCACATACCCTAACCCAGCTATTCAGAGAATTGCCAAGTAAAAGATAGTTATATGTAAATTCGTGTGAGTGTTTCTTTATGACATAAACAAATAGAATTAGTTTGATATTACTTTGCACACTGTTTTATATAGGACACACATATACACTCATTTGTAACCATTGTCTGTATACTAAAAATGTACTGGAAATATTAACCAGGGAAGATCTTGGCAGTAGTTTTTCTAGGAATATGAAGAGGAAATAGTAATGCATATAATCCTAATCTATCTTTGTAGCTAGTGAGTGGGGCCCTTAAGAACCTGTTTCATTTGTTTTGCAGGGCAGAGAAGATATTTTATGTCTGCAACTGGTGAATGTCTGTATTCCAGGCTTATATTGAACAAGAGGTTACAGGAAGGATATCTAGTGGGCTAGGAAAAGAAAAGGTTGATGTTTGCATCCCTGCAGCCTACGGAACTTAATAGCTTAATACCTGTATTCCTAGTGATCTGGAAAAAAAAGAGTGTTAAAAAAAATAAGGCAATTAAAGTGAAAGGGGATGTCCACCACTTTGATATTTATGACCTATCTTCTGGATAGGTTGTCAATATTGGATCAGTGAGGGTCCACCTGTGATCAGGTTGCGGGATGCAGTGACAGGCAGGAGACAGAGCAAGGGTTAACTGGGTTTTAATCAACAGTGGGATACTCCTCACAGGGAGGTAAAGGGTTAAACAGGGAATAAAACAGTTCAATGGTGAAATTGTGGGTAGCGTTAAAGAAAAGTGAAGACAGTAATGACAGTTCTTGTGGGGTTAACTGATCCTATCTGCTGTTCCTCCAGCTGTGGGTGTTGTGAAGCGGTGATGGGGCCAACAACAGCTGACGCAATGCTGATCCAATGAAGTCCTATAGGTAATACTAATGAGGATCTGTGGCACCCCAGGAGTCCTGTTGCCACAGTGACATTGCCTCCCTCGCAGGTACGAATGTCATGCCAGGAAGCAAGGAGGGGTCCCCTTACCAGGTGACAGTAGGTGAGAAGTCGAGCAGAACCTGGGGAGTGGAGCTGTGATTAAACTCGCCCCAGAGCTGAGCACTAGGGACCGGATACTGAAGTCCGTGGTTGCGTGGGTACTGAAGTCCCCGCAGCTAAATCCGGAGGGCAGGGACTGCAGGTCTCCTGGCCTGATTTAATACCCGGCGACACAGCAGCATACCAGAGCCTGGAGCCAACACAAAGGAGCGGCACCTGTGATAGGCTCGAGCTGCCTGCCATGCGGGCAACGGTTTGTTTTTTAAACAAAAGAGAGAGACAGTTAGCAGCAGGAGGGTGAGCTGTTGGGTAGCGAGGAAAAAAAAGGGAGGACAGCGCAGAAGGAAGGGCTTCATACCTACCTGGGTCTGTACTATCAACCATCAAGTAAAGGAAAATAAAACTACAGTCATTGTGTCCTCCAGTGATCTCTAGCACCCTGAGTCCTGCACCACAAGGTACATGAAACCTGACATAAACAGAACTGGTAGCCTTGGGGCCCCACTCCACCTGTGGGGAGAAGAACAATCCAGCTACGTCACCATAAGCCTTAGCGGTCTCGTTTAGCAGCGTCGGCCATCTGTTGCCGAACACCACAGGTGGTGTCATGTTAAATCCTATATACATATTCCCCATTTATGGTACAATGAGGATGTGTGTTGACTACAGGCAGATTAACCTCATTACACATAAGGTTGCCTACCAGTTACCCAGAATTGAGGAATCATTAGCTGCACTGAGATCCGCTAACTATTTCTCCACTTTAGATCTCACCAGTGGGTATTGGTAGGTTCCCGTGGCCGAAGCAGACAGAAAGAAGACAGCGTTTGCGACACCAATGTGCCTCTGCGAGCACAACTGCATGCCATTCGGGCTCTGCAATGCACCGGGAACGTTCCAGCGGTTAATGGAATGCTGCCTAGGACATAAAAACTTCAAAACCATTTTGTTGTACCTGGACAATATCATCGTCTACTCAAAGACGTATGAAGACCACCTGGAGCACCTTGCAGAGGTGTTTGAGGCCTTATTCGGTTTCGGCCTGAAAGTAAAGCCGTCCAAGTGCCACCTGTTGAAGCCCAAGGTGCAGTACCTAGGTCACGTGGTAAGTGCCGATGGTGTGGCACCAGACCCTGAAAAAGTCACCGTGATCAAGGACTGGCCAAGACCCTCCACTATCAATGAAGTGCGGTAGTTCCTCGGGCTGGTAGGTTACTACAGGAGATTCATAAAGGTAGCGGCACCCATGCAGGACCTCTTAATAGGCCAGTCCAAGAAGGCCAAGAACCCGAGTCCTCCATTCGAGTGGAGTAAAAGAGAATCCTTCACTCGTTTGAAGATGGCTCTTATGGGAGAAGAAATCCTGGCCTACCCCAACTATGGCCAACCCTTTATACTCTATATGGATGCCAGCAATGTGGGATTGGGAGCAGTGCTGTCCCAGGTACAGCAAGCAGAGACTTAGTGATTGCCTACGCCAGTAGGAAGCTTTGTACCACGGAAAGGAACCCCGACAACTATAGTTCCTTTAAACTGGAGTTTCTCGCCACAGTCTGGGCGGTAATGGAGCACTTCAAGCACTACCTGGCTTCAGCGAAGTTTACCATTTATACGGACAATAATCCACTGACCCACCTTGAAACGGTGAAGCTAGGTGCGCTGGAGCAGCGATGGATGGCTTGGCTGTACAACTGCGAGTTTATTATCAAATACCGGGAGGGGCATAAACACGCTAATGCTGATCCGCTGTCCAGGATGTTCAACTTGCTGGATGGGGAGAATATCTGGAGGAACTCGAAGAAATCAAGTTACCAGCCTTCCACCTCCCCAGTGCAGCCCACTACGTGAGGGACAAGCGCTATGCCGTGCAAGAGGCAATGATTAACCCATTGCCCCATCATGGATGGGTAGAAATGCAGGACAGTGAACCGGCAGTCCGCCTAGTAAACGAATTGCTGACACAAGCTGATTCGCACCCTGGTCCAGATGCTCCACAAGAGACCCAACAGTTGTGGAAGGAGAAGGGCAAGCCGTTCATCTATGAGGGGAATCTGTGTCGGAGAAGCGTTAACTCCAGAACCCACAAATTGGTCTGGTAGGTGGTAGTCCCGAAGCGGGATGCGCCAATGGTCTTAAAAGTGTACCATGATGGAGCAGGACACTTTGAGTGGAAGAAGTTGGAAGTCCTGCTACGTGAGCGATTCTACTGGGTTGGCATAAGGAAAGCAATCGAGAAATGATGTCGAGAATGTAGTCCATGCAACCTGAGATGGAAAGACTGTGATAGCCAGAGGGCTCCCTTAACACCCCATAGTCACCAAACAACCACTTGAGCTGGTAGCCTTGGACCATGTGAAGCTGGCCCCAAGCCGGTCAGGCTATGTCTACGCCCTCACCATAGTAGACCACTACTCCCGGTTCCTGGTAGTAGTGCCAGCGAAGGATCAGACGGCGAAGGCTGCAGCCAAGGCATTTCAACAACACTTTTGTCGCCAACACGTTACCCTGAACGAGTGCTTACCGACTAAGGCCCAGCCTTTGAAGCAGAAGTGTTCCAGGAGTTCTGTAACCTGTATGGCTGCAGGAAAATAAGAACCATGCCATATCATCCTCAGACCAATGGGTTATGCGAGAAAATTAACCAGGTAGCAATAGATCTGTTGAAGACTCTACCCCTGGAAGAGCGTAGCTTGTGGCCAGAGAAGTTACAGGATTTGCTAGACTTATATAAACACATGCCAGTGAACTCCACCAACTGTACACCTGCCTACCTGATGAGGGCAAGACCTGGCAAGTTATCCATTGACTTGGACATAGGAGTTTTACCACCAGAGAGGACATCACCAGATGCAGACTGGGATATGGAGGGGCAGCAACAATATCACGAGGTGCAAGAATGCATTTGAGAAAAGTTTGTCCCAGGCAAGACAGAGGCAGGAAAGAAATTATAATCAGCATGCCCCTGCAGTTCCCTTGTCACCTGGAGAACAGGTACTCAAAAGATAGAGACGAGTTCACAAACTTAGACGACCAGTGGGAGGCTGAGCTATACATCGTTTTACCTTCAGACTTTGATAACACCAAGGTGTGCCTCATCAGTAAATATGGAAGAGAAATCTCAGCGGCAGTGTCAAGGGATCATCTAAAACAGTGCTCTGACCAACTAAAGGAAAGGATTGAAGACCAAGACATTCCTCAGCCAGCGGAAGAGGTGGAGGAAAAGATCAGCACATTACTCGGCGAGTTCCCTCCAAATTGGTCAAGGGTGAATCAGGCCATAGTCGTGCACATTTTGACCTTTCCCCAGCTTTTAGTGCCAGAAAGAGATGCAACTCAAGACCAGCCTGAAGACCAGCGGGCTCAAGCAGCAGATGTCACACCAGCAGTGGAGCAAGAGAATCCACCCTCTGCCAGCGCTGAATCTGTCATGCTCACGGTGAGCATCAGTGATCGTAGAACGTCAGGTATACCCGTGCTACATACAGTCACCCATAGTGCAGCCAATAGAGAGCACACTACACCAGTACAAGTGCTACGAAGGTCTACCCATAGTACCCTAGGTCAAATCCCCATAAGTTTCCGCATGTAAGAAGATCGTGTAAAAAAGATATGTAAATAAATATTTGTAAGTATGTAACCATTAAGCATATGAGCCTACAGAGACTCTGTAAGAATTTTTGAGCAATCCAATTTTACTTGATTTAATGGATGATTGGGTCACTGGACTCATTGTGACCAGGACAATACTTGTATATAGTCACCAACATGGCTCAGGAATGAGCAATGGACAATGATGCATAGACTAATCGTCACCAGGACTATTTTTGAGCTTTGGTTTTTGCAATTTTTATTTTTGAAATCTTGTAAATAGTTATGACTGTTCGCTTGTTACTATGTTTATATCTCCTCAGTCCGGGAGTACTGAATTTCACTAGAGGGGAATGTGGCACCCCAGGAGTCCGGTTGCCACAGTGACATTGCCTCCCTCACATGGAGGAATGTCATGCCTGGAAGCAAGGAGGGGTCCCCTTACCAGGTGTCAGTAGGAGACAAGTCGAGCAGTACCTGGGGAGTGGAGCTGTGATTAAACTCGCCCCAGAGCTGAGTGCTAGGGACCAAATACCAGAGTCCGTGGTTGCGTGGGTACTGAAGTCCCGGCAGCTAAATCCGGAGGGTAGGGGACTGCAGGTCTCCTGACCTGACCTAATACCCGGCGACACAGCAGCATACCATACCCTGGAGCTGACACAAAGGAGCGGCACCTGTGATAGGCTCGAGCTGCCTGCCATGCAGGCAACGGTTTGTTTTTTAAAAAAAGAGAGAGAGACAGTTAGCAGCAGGAGGGTGAGCTGTTAGGCAGTGAGGAAAAAAGGGAGGACAGCGCAAAAGGAAGGGCTTCATACCTACCTGGCCAGGTGTATCCAAAATTGCTTCCAGGCTGCCCGGCTCACCATCACGATCTGTTACCAGTGCCCCGGTCTGTACTATCAACCATCAAGTAAAGGAAAATAAAACTACAGTCATTGTGTCCTCCAGTGATCTCTTGCACCCTGAGTCCTGCACCACAAATTACACGAAGCCTGACATAAACAGAACTGGTAGCCTTGGGGCCCCGCTCCACCTGATTGGAGCAGAACGATCCCAGCTGCGTCACCATAAGTCCCAGCGGTCTCCTTTAGCAGCGTCGGCCATCTGTTGCTGAACACCACAGGTGGCGTCACGTTAAATCCTATATATATGTTACCCATTTATGGCACAGCCAAGGCCATGGAGTCAGGTCACGGCCCCATGACTTCCCCAAAGAACTGTCCGACCCAGTTTTGAGTACCCCACGGCCCTGGTGGGCGTGTCAGATCCGTCTTCTGGCGGCAGCGGTTGGCTTCCGATACCTTCCACTGAGACTTTAGTCCATTTGCTGATGCAGCCAATAGGGTATAGGTCTCGACATTCTCTGGGTTCAACGTAGACTGGTGGACGTATATGGGGAAATCAGGGTACAGTTTACGGTCCCACACTGAGTCTCTCTGAGGTGAAGCATGCACGATACTCACGAGCCCAAAGCGTTTGGCACCTCACCTCAGAGTGACCAACGGGCATCCTGCACGTCTCTCCTGGTGAACGCTGCTATTCTCCATGGGGATCTGCAGGCACGGGTCTGCTCTGTGACAGGGCTCGAGGGCCAGAGCATTCGCTTCTAACTGCTGCACGCTGTCTATTGCTGCCATAACTAAGTACTTCCGCACACGCTGTGGCTGCCGCCGCGTAGCCACGCCCCACCACTTCCGGATGTGTAGGTTTGTCCGATCTCATTAGCTTTCCTCCGGACAACAGAGGAGACTGCCCCGACAGTTCGGACCCGGCACAGAATAGGTACCCGTGGTCCGGTCCTTCTTCTTACACACCAACCACCAATAAGCTACTATCAGCATTAGCAGAAGTAAACAGTGTACGGAGCAGAACAGCGCTGCTTCATTCATTGTTGCGTTACCGTTACCTAGAACGACAGCTCAGCTCCTATTCTATTTAGTGAAATGGGAAGGGATTTTCATTTTAGCATTAACCCCTTTCCGACATTGGGCATAATAGTACACCAATGTTGGACTCCCTCCCTTTGATGTGTGCTCCAGTGCTGAGCCCATATCTTTTCCGGCATATGTCAGCTGTTTTGAACTGCTAACATGTGCCTCTAACAGCCGCAGGTGGAATCGCGATCCACCCGTGTCTGTTAACCTGTTAAATGACGCTGTCAATCTCTGACAGCGGCATTTAACTCACGCTTCCAGCAATCATGATGGAAATCTCGCCCACCGGTGGCCCCATCATATGATTGCGGGTCACCGATGGGTTGGCATGACAACCAGAGGTCTCTAGCAGACCTCTTTGGTTGTCACTGCCGGATTACTATGAGTGCCACCCAATGGTCAGTGCTCATTGCAAATGAGCATTTCTGCTGCATACAGGCGTTCTGATCATCTCCTGTATGTAGCAGAGGCGATCGGATTATGGCAGCTTCTAGTCTCACATGGAGACTATTGAAAAAGTTTAAAAAAAAGTTTATAAAAATATTTAAAAAATATAAAATTTCAAATCACCCTCCTTTCGCTCCATTCAAAATAAAACAGTAAAAAAATCAAACATACACATATTAGGTATCACCGCATTCAGAATCGCCTAATCTATCAATATAAAAAAAGAATTAACCGCATCACTAAACGGCGCAATGAGAAAAAAGTCAAAATGCCAGATTCACGTTTTTTGGTCGCCGCGACATTGTATTAAAATGCAATAATGGTCAATCAAAAGATCTTATCTGCACCAAAATAGTATCATTAAAAACATCAGCTCAGCAGGCAAAAAATAAGCCCTCAATTTCACCGTACTTGGAATTTTTTTCCTGCTTTCCAGTACACAATATGTTAAAACCAATGGTGTCGTTCAAAAGTACAACTCGTCCCACAAAAAAATAAGCCCTCACATGGCCATGTTGGCAGAAAAATAAAAAAGTTATGGCTCTGGGAAAAAGGGGAGCAAAAAACGAAAATGTAAAAAACAATACCTCCGTGGGTTAAGGGATTAAAATATATTTTTATTGTTGATTTCATCTGTTACTAGTGATGGGCATATTAGTCGAGCTGATGCAAAATGATTCTCAGGAACCCGTCCATTCTCCTATCTTTGTCTGCCATTCTTCTTCTGATAAGCAGACAAGCCAAATGCACTCACTGTAAACACGGGAAGAAGTATTTGATACCATATCATCAATATCACCATAAAGTAGTAATTTTTTGTTATTGCAATTATTATTTAAAATTTTAACAATTCTCAAATGTTTTAATGGAGTAATAGACAGTGACCAATAATATCATTTGTAATAAATCAGTAAAAGAATTACATTTTTACTTAGAAAGCAAATGAGTCTTGAGCTTTGAAAACCAAATGAGCCAAGTATTCAGCTTTACCCAAGAATATATTAGTGAATAGAGCACATAGGAAGCTGAAAAAACTATTTTTGGATCAATATAGAAAAGAAAAAACTGCTTCATTAAGCTTGTCATTCCTAGTCTCGCAGTATAGAAGTTGAGAACTGAACTGCATGTGAGAAAGAAGATATAGATAAATGAAATCATGCCTTCCCTGGTAACTTTTACAATTGATCACACCTGGATATCATTATTCTCAAGTCTCCATTTTTTGAAAGCTTAGCTTCATCTTGTTTTGCAAATCCTTAAGGACAGCACCAATACGAAGGCCTCTTTATAGATTCTTTCAATCATTTTTACTTCTTTCTTTTTCCTTATATCATCCGGTAAAATGGAATCTTGACCTTCATCTTTATATGGTGAGAATTTCCTGAGTTTGTCTGAAGATGTGTAAGAAAATTACTATCGAGACATATGGGTTGTTATAACTTTATCTATATTGGCTTTTAATTTAAATCCCTTTTAAGCAGGGGTCCTGTGGTTTTCCTGATCTCTATCCCATAGTTTAGTGAGCGTTCTTAAAGTGAATTAGGAAGTGACTGAATAAAATTGAGAGTTCTTAAATAAAACTGTGAATCTACAAGGATTTCCATATGCACCAAAGTTGGCCTATTTCCCAGATATCTGCTTTTTTGAATGTAGATATATTGCAACACAGTTCTATTATTAAAGAGCTTTCTTTCACCTGGCAGGTGTTTATGTAGTGTGATTTTTAAATAAAGCATACAATGAAATGTAAAAGATAACAAATTTAATAAAAAGAAAGTAATTACAAGAATTTACTTGTATTATCCTTTTTCCATAGCTCATGAATTTTTTTCAATCAAATGCCTTTTCTGAAAAGATATAACTGTGGAAAGATGTTTCATTCGTGTTAATTCTTTTCACCAAATTTCCAATATTATTGAAATACTACTATTTCATAAAATACTATTCATACAGCACACCCCCTGAGGAAGCGAAAGATGCGAAACACACATTGGGGAGGAGATGTGGTATGCTCCCTGAATCCACTATGGGTAAAATCACCTTCATTTTTCCAAATGGCAAAATTTTAGTCGATGGTTGAGCTAGTAAACACATATTAGTTGTAAAGCATTTCTAACATACCACTCATTTTTGTTAAAACACCATGTCAGAAATTAATTTATCAGTTAAGCAAAAGTTCCTTCATGTGGTAACTAGAATTTATACTGTACGCAGAATTATTAGGCAATTTATATTTTTTATAAATTTTTACCATTTAATAACTACAGTGCTGTCAGTAAACCCAAAAGGTTAATAATCCTGAATATTTAAGAAAGTGAAAAGTGAGATTTTCTTTTTCTTAGGAAAGTATCCGTGTGCAGAATTATTGGGCAACTAAATGAAAAATGTAAATTTTCCTATCTCAATTGTTTAATGAGCTGTTCAAAATTGTAAAATTAATTTTTAAAAATAACAAAATAAAAACAAAAAAGGAAAAAGTATTAACTCCTTAGTGACAGAGACAATTTTGTACTTAAAGACAAAGCTAATTTTTACAATTCTGACCACTGTCATTTTATGAGATTATAGCTCTGGAACGCTTCAACGTATCCCACTGATTCTGAGATTTTTTTGTGACATATTGTACTTCATGTTAGTGGTAAAATTTATTTACTATGACTTGCGTTTATTTATGAAAAAATAGAAATTTGACAAAAATGTAGAAAATTTTGCAATTTTCAAATGTTTTTTTGTCATATCACACAAAATAGTTAACATTTCCCACATATCTACTTTACATCAGCATAATTTTGGAAACATTTTTTTTTGTTAGGACATTATAAGGGTTAAAAATTGACCAGCGAGTTCTCGTTTTTCCAACAAAATTTACAAAACCATTTTTTTAGGGACCACCTCACATTTGAGGTGAATTGGGGGGGCAATATAACAGAAAATACCCAAAAGTGACTCCATTCTAAAAACTGCACCCCTCAAGGTGCGCAAAGCCACATTCAAGAAGTTTATTACCACTTCAGGTGCTTCACGAGAACTAAAGCCATGTGGAAGGAAAAAATGAGCATTTTAGTTTTTTCACAAAAAAAATTACTTTGGAATCAAATTTTTTTATTTTCACAAGGGTATCAGGAGAAAATGGACCACAAAATTTGTTGTGCAATTTCTCCTGAGTACGCTGATACCTCATATGTAGGGGAAAGCCACGCTTTGGGCGCATGGCAGGGTTCAGAAGGGAGGGAGCACCATTTGACTTTTTGAACACAAAATTGGCTAGAATCAATGACGGGTGCCATGCTGCATTTGGAGACCCCCTGATGTACCTAAACAGTGGAAACCCCCAATTCTAACTCCAAACCTAACACATTCCTAACCCCAACCCTAACCCCAACACACCCCTAGCACTAATCCCAACCCTAAGCATAACGCTAACATGCTAACCACAACCCTAACCCCAAAACCACCGTAACCCCAACATGACAACCCTAACCCCCAAAAAACCCTAGCCCCAACCCTAACCCTAGCCCCAACCATAACCCTAGCCCAACCCTAAAACTAGGTCTAACCCTAGCCCCAACCCTAACCCTAACCCAACCCTAACACTAGCTCTAACCCCAACCCTAACTCTAGCCCCAAACTTAACCCTAGCTCTAACCCCAACCTTAACACTAGCCCCAACCCTAACCCTCGTGGAAAAATGGAAATAGGTAAAATAATAAAATATTTTTTTTATTTATCTAAGGGGGTGATAAAGGTGGGGTTCATTTACTATTTTTTTTACTTTGCAGATCTCGACGGGCACACTGCGCATGCGCCCGCCATTTTCTTCCTGGAAGAAGACGCCGAGGGCCGGGGACATCACTGGGGGATGCAGGAAGTGCCGGAGATATCGGGGGATCGCGGGGGGACCCCATTTCTTTCTCCTCTGATGTGCTAGATCATATCAGAGGAGAGAGAAATAGGAAATCAGACTTTTATTTTTTTTTGCGGTCGCTGTTATTCTGTGAATAATGGTGATTGCAACACTGGGGTTGGTAAAAACCGACCCGAATCATGTTCTCTGGGGTTTCAGCTGCCCCTGGTAGCCGAGACCCTGAAGGATTTCCAACGCTAGAGGTGCTTTAATCTTATTTCTCAGCGCTGAGGAATAAGTACCCATAACTGCTGTCGTTAAAAGGCGTATCAGCAGTTGTTAAGATTGTTAAGGGGTTAATACAATAAATACATATATTTATGTAGAAATAAAAATAAACAAAAAAACACATTTGGTATTGACATGTCCAGAATGACCTAACCTATAAAACTGTCCCTTTACTTAGCTTCAGTGAACACCGTAAAAAGAAAATAAATATAAAACGTTTCAAAAAACAATGCTTTTTCATCAAACAGCTGAACAAAAAGTGGAATAAAACAAGATTAAAAGTCAAAAGTAAATAAAAATGATATAGCTGAAAACATAATCTTGTCCCGCACAAAACAAGATGCCATACAGCTCTATCAATAAAAAAGCTATGGCTCTCAGAATAAAGCGATGCAAAAACAGTTCTTTTTTCTACAAAATAGTTTTTATTGTGTAAAAGGGCAAAAAAAATAAAATTATTTAAATGTGGAATCACTGTAATTATACTGACCCGAAGAATAAAATTGTCTTATCACTTTTACTACATGGTGAAAGGCATAAAAAAATAATAATTCCTGAATTGCTGGATTTTGTTAATTCTGCCTCCCATAAATCGGAATAGAAAGCAATCAAAGAAATGTTATGTGACCAAAAATGGGACCAATAAGAATGTCAACTAGCCCGCTAAAAACAAGCTCTCACGTGACTCTGTTGGCAGAGATATAGAAAAATTATAGCTATCAAATTTATGGAGATGCAAAAACTTTGTTTTGCAAAAAAGCATCCTTTAGTATGTGATTGCTTTGACACTAAGAATAAAGTTGTCTAGTAACTTAAACCTCGTGAAAAACAACGTAAAAAAACAAATCAGACCAATTCTTCACCTGATGCTGATTTGTTCATTCTGCCCCCCAAAGATTGCAGTAATGCTCGGCTCACATTTTTCCTGTGCCCTACGCTGAGCGCTAACATTGCAGTTTCTGAGTAAATCTCTGAAATACGTGATTCAGATGAAACCCCCACCGGAAGACCCCTACATTGAAGCAGATGGAGACACTGTAGATGCCATCTGGCCTAGGATCCAGCAGTGTCCGTCTTTTTAAGCATGCACTTAAGCGCGATCGATCACAGTTTTTTACACCTCTGAAAACAAGGACATTACTGAACAGAGGCCAGACAGAGTGCAGAGTAACTCTGGTGCCTCATTATAGTGAATGAATTCCTCTAGGGTTTCATCTGAATCACGCAATTCGGAGGTTTAAATGGCAACCTAAATGTAAGTGCTCAGCACAGAGCATAGGATAAATGTGATCCAAACTGTTATGTAAAATGTTCCCATTAAATGCTTCAACTCAATCCACCAAAAAAGCAAGTCCCCACTCAGGTTGTTATTTGCCAATGGAAATATGGTGGGCTTCCACGTTACTGGTAGTACAAAGGCTCTGGAATAGCAAAATGACTTCTCGCTCCCAAAAATAAATTCAACAAATTCTACACTACAAAATCCAAATGTCCTGTCCCTTCTGAGCTTCACAGTTTGCCTAAACCGAAGTTCACATCCACATTTGGTATTTTTTGTAGCGATGAAAGCCCACTTAATTTAAGGGGTCTTTGTCTCTAGAAGCACTAGCTGGACACAATGTATGGGTACTGAAATATATGGTCACTACAACGTACTGGTCACTGCAAGGTATGGATACTACAATGGAAAATTTACAATTTTCACTCAGGAACATTCACTATACTTATTTCTGGCAAACACCTATGGAGTCAAATCATCAATGCACCTGTAGAGAAATCCCCATATGGGTGTAATTTCCAATGTGGGGTCACTTGAAGGGGTATTCTGCAAACCTGGCACTTTGGGGCTCTGTACAGTGGGTACGGAAAGTATTCAGACCCCTTTAAATTTTCCACTCTTTGTTTCATTGCAGCCATTTGGTAAATTCAAAAAAGTTCATTTTTTCTCATTAATGTACACTCTGCACCCCATCTTGACTGAAAAAAAACAGAAATGTAGAAATTTTTGAAAATTTATTAAAAAAGAAAAACTGAAATATCACATGGTCATAAGTATTCAGACCCTTTGCTCAGACACTCATATTTAAGTCACATGCTGTCCATTTCCTTGTGATCCTCCTGGAGATAGTTCTACTCCTTCATTGGAGTCCAGTTGTGTTTAATTAAACTGATAGGACTTGATTTGTAAAGGCACACACCTGTCTATATAAGACCTCACAGCTCACAGTGAATGTCAGACCAAATGAGAATCATGAGATCAAAGGAACTGGCCAAGGAGCTCAGAGACAGAATTGTGGCAAGGTACAGATCTGGCCAAGGTTACAAAAGAATTTCTGCAGTACTCTAGGTTCCTAAGAGCACAGTGGCCTCCATAATCCTTAAATGGAAGAAGTTTGGGACCACCAGATGTCTTCCTAGACCTTTCAATCAAAATTCACTGCACACTCTGTTGATTGGGTGATGCAAGAAAATAAATTTATTTCAATCAGTAGGAACAGAAAAATAAGCAAGGCGCAGGAAAAATTCTAGAGCGACTATTCAATCATGACGTTTCGACCTGTCTTATTCAATACGTCTTTGGCTACCGCTAGGAAAAGAAATAGCTGTGGTCTGTCTGGGGATAATCCCCAGATTGCGGTAATGTGTGTGGAGAACTGTATAGTCCTCAGTGCAATTGGGAAATTGCAATATGTTTTAAAACGCGATAATGGTGGCGCTCCCGCTCCTTGCCTCCAGCTGCTGGTCGTCCAGCCAAACTGAGCAATCGAGGGAGAAGAGCCTTGGTGAGAGAGGTAAAGAACCCCAAGATCACTGTGGCTGAGCTCCATAGATGCAGTAGGGAGATGAGTGAACGTTCCACAAAGTCAACTATCACTGCAGCCCTCCACCAGTTGGGCCTTTATGGCAGCGTGGCCCAACGGAAGCCTCACCTCAGTGCAAGACATATGAAATCCCACATAGAGTTTACTTAAAAAACACATGAAGGACTCCCAGACTATGAGAAATAAGATTCTCTGATCTGATGAGACAAAGATAGAACTTTTTGGTGATAATTCTAAGCGGTATGTGTTGAGTAAACCAGGCACTGCTCATCACCTGCCCAATACAATCCCAACAGTGAAACATGGGGGTGGCAGGATCATGCTATGGGGGTGTGTTTCAGCTGCAGGGACAGGACGACTGGTTGCAATTGAAGGAAACATGAATGCGGCTAAGTACAGATATATCCTGGATGAAAACCTCTTCCAGAGTGCTCTGGACCTCAGATTTGGCCAAAGGTTCAACTTCTAACAAGACAATAACCCTAAGCACACAGCTAAAATAACAAAGGAGTGGCTTCAGAACAATTCTGTGACCATTCTTGACCGGCCCAGCAGAGCCCTGATCTAAACCCTATTGAGCATCTCTGGAGAGACCTGAAAATTGCTGTCCACCAACGTTCAACATCCAACCTGATGGAACTGGAGAGGATCTGCAAGGAAGAATGGCAGAGGATCCCAAAATTCAGGTGTGAAAAACTTGTTGCATCATTCCCAAGAATACTTATGGCTGTACTAGCTCAAAAGGGTGCTTCTACTCAATACTGAGCAAAGGGTCTGAATACTTATGACCATGTGATATTTCAGTTTTTCTTTTTTAATAAATTTACAAAAATTTCTACATTTCTGTTTTTTTTAGTCAAGATGGGGTGCAGAGTGTACATTAATGAAAAAAAATGAACTTCTTTGAATTTACCAAATGGCTGCAATGAAACATAGAGTGAAAATTTAAAGGGGTATGAATACTTTCCGTCCCCACTGTATATAGAGTCATTAAACTATTGTACAATAATTTGCTCTCCAAGAGTCAAATAGTGCTCCTTCCATCCCGAGTCTCGCCATGGGGCTAAGCAGTACAGCACAGCAACATATGGGGTATTGCTATGTTCAGAAGAAATTTTTCTGCCATTTTTACCCATTTCTCTGTTTGACAATGTAAAATCTGGGGACAAAACAAAGTTATTGTGGTAAAAATGTAATAATATTTTTTCATCCCCCAATGGTATAATATTCTATGGCATACATGTGGTGTCAATATGATCCCTGCAAATCCTGGATGAATTCATTGAGAGGTATAGTTTGCAAAATGTGGTCACTTATCGGGGGTTCTGCTGTTCTGGCACCTGAAGGGCTCTGCTAATGTATCATGGCACCCTCTAAACATTCCAGCAAAATGTGCACTACAATATGGCGCTCCTTCCCTTCTGAGCTATGCTCTGTGCCTATATTTTCTACCGCATATCATGTATTGGCATACTCATGAGAAATTGTATAATATATTGAGGTCAATTTTCTCTTATTATATATTATATATATTCAAAAATATATATCTTAAAAAATTGAAAACTTGAGTCCAAAGTAACATTTTAGTGGAAAAAAATTGTAATTTTCCATTGACTCAGTTAAATTTTATTCAAGTCTGTGAATCAGTTGAGGGTTAAAAATGGTCACTACACCACTAGATGAATTCCTCAAGAGGTGTGGTTTCCAAAATGAGGCAACTTGTGGGGGTTTCTGCTGTTTTCGCATGTCAGGGGCTCATCAAATGTGGCATCCGCAATCTGTTCCAGCCAAAATTGATCTCCAAAGTTCAATTGGTGCTCATTAACTTCGGAGTCATGCCATGTGCCCAAACAGTAGTTTTCCACCACATATGGGAAAAAGATGTATTCAGGAGAAAGTGCATAACAAATTTTATGGTCCATTTTATCATGTTACCCTTGTGAAAATGAAATATTTGCTGCTGAAACAGTGGGATACATTTAATTTATTCTTTTATTTTCATCACTCAACGTTATAAAATTCTGTGAAGCACCTGGGGTTCAAGGTGCTCACTACACCTCTAGATAAGTTCCTTGATAGGTGTGGTTTCAAAAATTGGGTCACTTGTTGGGGGTTTCCAGTGTTTAGACACATCAGGGGCTCTGCAAATGAGACATGGTGTCTCAGTCTACTCCAGTTAATTTTGTGCTCCACAAGTCAAATTTTGTACTCTAAAAGTCAAATGGTGGTCTGTTGTGAATGTGTTAGAAATGAATTCTGAGCAGAAGCTCCCTCTGGTGGTTACAAACAGTACTGAACCATTCAATAAAGATTGTGAAGATTGGCAATCAGGAGTTACAGACTGGTCTTATATAAGGGAGGTTCCCTCCCATCATGCTTGCCGGTGATCAATTGTTCTTGTCTCAACTGTGGTTCCTGGTTCACTTTGAAGCTTGCTGAGTCTTGCCTGCATCTTTTGCTATCAGATAAGATATTTTCTGCTTTTATTTTTGTGCTTGCTTTTTGCATTGTTCTCTGCACTTCTGTGGAGGTCAGCCAGGTCCCCTCCGGGGGCTTGTGCTCCTCTCAGTTCATCTGAGCCACTGTTGTTTGTTCATTTGCCTTTTCCGGTTTTTTCAGTGGCTGCGGCTTAGTTTTCTTACACCAGAGAACTAATTTAGGTGGTAGAGGTCGTGTGATCTCAGGTGTTTTTGCAATTAGTAGAGTTGGTATTTTTTAGGGTTTTTTTTGGATTGCAGTAAGTGTCCTTCCTATCCTTTTCTTTCTAGGAAGATTGGGCCCCAACGTTTGCTCATACTATTTTCTGTCTGTGTCTGTATTTCCTCTTGTCTAACCGCCATTACATGTTTGGGGGCTTCCTATGTTCTTTGGGGATCTGCTCCGGGGCAGATAGCTTTCCTCTTTCTATCTTTAGGTTTAGTTAACCTCTCAGGCTGTGACGAGGCGTCTAGGACCAACTTAGGAACGCTCCACGGCTGCCTTTAGTTGTGGTGGTTAGTCAGGGTACTGCAATCCAGTAGATTCCAACCTCTCTGGTGTTTTGCTGTTTTTGCCTGCTCTCCTCAGCTACCAAATCATAACAGTATCACCGGCCAAAACTGAAAATTATATGGTACTCACAGAAGGGAAAAATAGTGTAAAAAAAAAAAAAAAGTTGTCAAAGATTTTTTTTTTTCTGTTTGTTGCATTTTTTTTTCCCTCTTTTTCTCTAGGTGCTGAGGATTTTTTTTTCTCAATGGAGTTTGCACAGTTGTCTGGCCGTGTGGATCAGCTTGCCACTGAAGTTCGGAGTATTGCTACCTATGTTGCAGGGTTGCCGGTTGTGGAACCTAGGATCCCCATGCCAGATTTGTTTTTGGGGGATCGAGCTAAATTTCTGAATTTCAAAAAATAACTGTAAGTTGTTTTTTGCCTTAAAACCTAAGTCCTCAGGGAACGCAGCACAGCAGGTTCAAATTGTCATCTCTCTCCTGCGCGGCGATCCTCAGGATTGGGCTTTTTCCCTGAAACCTGGGGACCCTGTTTTGAGTAATGTTGATGCATTTTTTCTGGCTCTGGGGCTATTGTACGATGAACCTAATGTCACTGATCAAGCTGAAAAAAACTTGTTGGCATTAAATCAGGGGCTTGAGGACGCTGAGTTATACTGTCAGAAATTCCGAAAGTGGGCAGTCCTGACCAAATGGAATGATGATGCTTTGGCAGCCCTTTTTCGGAAGGGTCTGTCAGAGAATGTAAAAGATGTTATGGTGGGTTTCCCTGCTCCCTCTGGTCTCAATGATTCTATGTCATTAGCGATTCAAATTGACAGACGTTTGCGTGAGCGTAGAGGTATGCGTGGAATAGTGTTGCCTTGTGAACCAGCTTCTGAACCCATGCAGTGTGATAGAGTGGCTTCTGGGGCACAGCGTCATGAGTTTCGAAAATGCAATGGGTTATGTTTCTACTGTGGTGACGCCTCTCATGCTATTTCAGTCTGCCCTAAGCGGGGAAGACGTTTTGCACGCTCAGTTGTCTTGGGTAGTGTTCAGACTAAATTTCTGTTGACTGTTACCCTGATTTGCTTCCTGTCCACATTTTCTGCTCAGGCTTTTGTTGATTCGGGAGCAGCTATTAACCTGATGGATTTTGATTTTGCTAAACGTTGTGGGTTTCCCTTGATACCCCTACGGAAGTCTATTCCCCTACTGGAGATTGATTCTACCCCTTTGGCTGAGAATAAACCCCAGTTCTCTACTCAGGTGATAATGAGGGTTGAACCTGATCATCAGGAGAGTTGCAAATTTTTGGTGCTGTATAATCTGCATGACATTATTGTACTAGGTTTCCCTTGGTTACAGTCTCATAATCCTGTTTTGGATTGGAAATCTGTGTCTGTAACCAGTTGGGGCTGCCAATGTATTAATGCCAACACTCCTGTTTTTTCTGCCTCTCCCCAGGCTCAGGATGTTAATGACTTTTTGACTGATTTTTCTGATGTGTTTAGCGAAAGTAAATCTGCATCCATGCCCCCCATAGGAGCTATGACTGCGCTATTGAATTAGTGCCTGGTAGTAAATTCCCTAAAGGTCGCCTTTTTAACTTGTCTGTACCTGAACATGACGCTATGCGGTCTTATATCAAGGAGTCATTGGAGAAGGGTCATATCAGACCATCGTCTTCACCCTTGGGTGCCGGTTTTTTCTTTGTGGCAAAAAAGGATGGTTCATTAAGGCCGTGTATTGATTATCGTCTCTTGAACAATATCACTGTGAAATATCAATATCCATTACCCTTGATTTCTGACCTGTTTTCCAGGGTGAAAAGTACTACTTGGTTTACCAAGCTTGACCTCAGGGGGGCGTATAACCTTATTCGCATTAAGCACGGGGATGAATGGAAGACGGCATTTAATACCCCAGAGGGGCATTTTGAGTACCTAGTGATGCCCTTTGGGCTCACTAATGCTCCTTCCGTCTTCCAGTCCTTCATGAATGACATTTTCAGGGATTTTGTGGATAAATTTCTGATTGTTTATTTGGATGATATCTTGATTTTTTCCAATGACTGGGACTCTCATGTGAAACATGTTCGGACTGTGTTCCAGATTTTGAGAGAGAATGCTCTGTATGTAAAGGGATCAAAGTGTCTTTTTGGCGTACAGAGGATCTCATTTCTGGGATTCATTTTGTCCCCATCTGTTATTGAAATGGACCCGGTCAAGGTTCAGGCCATCTGTGTTTGGGTCCAACCTACTTCATTAAAGGCTCTTCAGAGATTCTTGGGTTTTGCCAATTTTTATCGTAAATTTATTGGTAATTTCTCTGTTATTGTTAAACCATTGACTGATTTGACCAAAAAGGGTTCTGATGTGGTGAATTGGCCTCTGAGGCAGTCTCTGCGTTTCAGGAACTTAAGCAGAGATTCACTTCTGCTCCTGTTCTACGGCAGCCTGATGTTTCTCTGCCATTTCAGGTGGAGGTTGATGCCTTTGAAATTGGGGCAGGTGCCGTTTGTCCCAAAGAGATCCAGAGACCTCTAAAAGTAACCGTTTTGCCTTTTTCTCTCGAAAATTTTCTCCAACTGAACGTAATTATGACGTGGGTAATCGAGAGTTATTGGCCATGAAGTGGGCTTTTGAAGAGTGGAGACATTGGCTGGAGGGAGCCAAACATCAGGTGGTGGTCCTCACGGACCATAAGAATCTGGTTTATCTGGAATCAGCCAAGCGACTTAATCCTAGACAGGCCAGGTGGGCCTTGTTTTTCACACATTTTAATTTTGTGGTTTCCTTTCTTCCTGGCACTAAGAATGTTAAGGCGGATGCCCTTTCGAGGAGTTTCCTTGCGGACTCTCCTGAGTTATCTGATCCTGCTGTTATTTTGAAAGAGGGTGTAGTTCTTTCCGCCATCTCGCCCAATTTGAGACTGGCTCTGGAAGGGTGTCAGGAGGATAAACCCGAGCGCTGTCCTATTGGGAAATTGTTTGTCCCAGACCGGTGGAAAAAGAGTGTGATGTCTGAGATTCATTGTTCCGCGTTGGCCGTTCATCCCGGAATTTTTGGTACCAGAGACTTGGTTAGTCGGTCCTTTTGGTGGCCTACTTTGTCTCGTGACGTCAGGGAATTTGTGCAGTCCTGCGGGACTTGCTCTTGCTCCAAGCCTTGCTCTCGCTCTAGTGGTTTGTTGATGCCATTGCCTGTGCCCAAGAGACCATGGACCCATTTCTCTATGGATTTTATTTCCGACCTCCCTGTTTCTCAGAGAATGACCGTTATCTGGGTGATTTGTGATAGGTTTTCCAAAATGATACATCTTGTGCCATTACCTAAGTTGCTTTCCTCCTCCGAATTGGTACCTTTGTTCCTTCAGCACATGGTTCGGTTACACGGCATTCCTGAGAACATTGTGTCTGACAGAGGAGTCCAGTTTGTTTCCAGATTTTGGAGGACTTTTTGTTCTAAACTTGGTGTTCAATTGTCTTTCTCCTCGGCTTTTCATCCTCAGACCAATGGACAAACTGAGAGAACAAACCAGACATTGGAGACTTATCTGAGATGCTTTGTGTCTGCTGATCAATATGACTGGGTCTCTTTTTTGCCTTTGGTTGAGTTTGCTCTTAATAATAGGGCTAGCTCTGCCACTTTGATGTCTCCATTTTTCTGCAATTTTGGGTTTCACCCTCGATTTTCTTCGGGACAGACGGAGGCTTCTGTCTGTCCAGGTGTTGACTCTGTTGTGGAGCGTATGCAGCAGATTTGGGACCGGGTAGTGGAGAGGTTGTCCCTGTCTCAGGAGAGGGCCCAGCGGTTTGCCAACCGGCATAGGACTGATGGTCCTCGGTTTGAAGTGGGGGACTTGGTCTGGTTGTCCTCAAGAAATATTCCTATGAGAGTTGCATCTCCTAAGTTTAAAGGGTATGCCACACTAGACAGCGTCGCTAACGAGATCGCTAAAAAACGTCACTATTTAGCGATCTCGTTAGTGACGTTGTTGTGAGTGGTATGTACTAGCGACGTGGCCCCTGCTGTGATCCTGCTGTGATCTCGTTCATCGTTCTCATCGTTCCGGACCCTATTTTTATCGTTGGCGTCCCGCTGGTGAGTATATATCGCTGAGTGTGGCACCTTTTTGTGAGCGATGTGCGGTATTTTTGTACCGCTAAAGTCGTTAAGGAGATCGCTAACCGCGATAGCGTCCTTAACGACATCGCTAAGTTTGGCAGGTACTAGCGACATTGAAACGATCCCGCTAGCGATCGCATTAGTATGCGTCGTTATCGTGATCGCTAGCGGGAACGTTTAGTGTGGCAGTACCTTAAGCCTAGGTTCATTGGACCTTATAAGATCATGGAGATTCTTAATCCTGTTTCCTTTCGTTTACATCTTCCAGGGACATTTAAGATCCATAACGTGTTCCACAAGTCCTTATTGAAGAGGTTTGTTGAGCCAGTGGTTCCTATGGCTGCGCCTCCTGACCCTGTTTTGGTTGATGGCAATCTGGAGTATGTGGTTGAGAAAATATTGGATTCTCGTTTTTCTAGACGGAAACTCCAGTATTTGGTTAAGTGGAGAGGTTATGGTCAGGAGGACAATTCTTGAGTGTTTGCTTCGGACATCCATGCTAGGAGATTGATCCGTGCGTATCACAGAGCTCATCGTGACTGACCTGGTTGCCCAAATGAGGGGGGTACTGTTGTGAATGTGTTAGAAATGAATTCTGAGCAGAAGCTCCCTCTGGTGGTTACAAACAGTACTGAACCATTCAATGAAGATTGTGAAGATTGGCAATCAGGAGTTACAGACTGGTCTTATATAAGGGAGGTTCCCTCCCATCATGCTTGCCGGTGATCAATTGTTCTTGTCTCAACTGTGGTTCCTGGTTAACTTTGAAGCTTGCTGAGTCTTGCCTGCATCTTCTGCTATCAGATAAGATATTTTCTGCTTTTATTTTTGTGCTTGCTTTTTGCATTGTTCTCTGCACTTCTGTGGAGGTCAGCCAGGTCCCCTCCGGGGGCTTGTGCTCCTCTCAGTTTATCTGAGCCACTGTTGTTTGTTCATTTGCCTTTTCCAGTTTTTTCAGTGGCTGCGGCTTAGTTTTGTTACACCAGAGAACTAATTTAGGTGGTAGAGGTCGTGTGATCTCAGGTGTTTTTGTAATTAGTAGCGTTGGCTTTTTTAGGGTTTTTTTGGATTGCAGTAAGTGTCCTTCCTATCCTTTTCTTTCTAGGAAGATTGGGCCTCAACGTTTGCTCATACTATTTTCTGTCTGTGTCTGTATTTCCTCTTGTCTAACCGCCATTACATGTTTGGGGGCTTCCTATGTTCTTTGGGGATCTGCTCCAGGGCAGATAGCTTTCCTCTTTCTATCTTTAGGTGTAGTTAACCTCTCAGGCTGTGACGAGGCGTCTAGGACCAACTTAGGAACGCTCCACGGCTGCCTTTAGTTGTGGTGGTTAGTCAGGGTACTGCAATCCAGTAGATTCCAACCTCTCTGGTGTTTTGCCGTTTTTGCCTGCTCTCCTCAGCTACCAAATCATAACAGTGGTCCTTCCTGCCATGCAGTCAAATAGTTTTCTTCAATATATGAGGTGTTGGCGTACTCACAAGAAATTGCCCAACCAATTGTACGGTTCATTTTCTCCTGTTACCAATGTAAAAATGCAAAATTTGGGGCTGAATGGACATTTTTGTGGGAAAAATTAAAATGTTAATTTTTTTTCCTCCCTCATTGCTTTAATTCTTGTGAATCACCTAAAAGGTATGGAGACATCCAGCCTCTGTGCGCATGCTATCACCACTATCTCAGCAAATGCTATCACAGCATTTAGGGAACAGGTAAAGGGAAAAAAGCCCTGCTGCTCTTGGATCATCATCCCTGTGATGTCATCACACGGCATGATCGTTGTCATGGTGACCTTATGAAATTAGTTAGATCATGAGCAGTGTCTTTAATGCAGGTAACGAGTTGATTAGGAGCGTCTAACTGGTCTGTATGAGCCAGAGCTCTTAATGGTTGGTAGGGGATCAAATACTTATTTCTCACTGCAAAATGCAAACTATAGAATTTATACAATGTGATTTTCTGGATTTTATTTTTGATATTCTATCTCTCAATGTTATAATTAACCTACCCTTAAAATTATAGAGTGTTCAAGTCTTTGTCAGTGGGCAAACTTACAAAATCAGCAAGAGATCAAATAATTATTTCCTTCACTGTATATATTAAAAAATCTCTTCTTAGCAGCATTAATAAAAATTATGTTTTATATGATTAATCTAAAAAATTGGGTACTTTATTAGGTTATTCACTAGGAATTCTTTTGGTACTTTCTTATTTAGTATATGGTGATCTATGTTAAATTTTCAAAATACTCACTTGCCTTATAATTGTGCACACAGTGTATTAACCCCTTAGTGACTTTGCAGCATTTCTTAAATCTGACATGTGTTGCTTTATGTGGTAATAACTCTGGAACGCTTCAACATATCCCATTAATTTTGAGACTGTTTTTTCATGACACATTGTACTTTATGATAATGTTAAATTATAAAAATATCAGAAATTTTACAAAAAATGTCAAAACAATTAGCAATTTTCAAACTTTGAATGATTATCCCTTTAATCCAGACAGTCATATCACACAAATCACTAATAATTAACATTTCCCTCATGTTTGCTTTACATCAGCACCATTTGTAAAATTTTGTTTTATTTTGTTCATATTTTAGAAGGTTTAACAATGAAGCAGTAATTTCCATTTTTTTCAAGTAAATGTACAAAACTTATTTTTTAGGGACATATTAAGTTTTGAAGTGACTTTGGGGTCTTTTATATTGAAAACCCCCAAAAGTGATACCATTTTAAAAACAGAACCCTTCAACATATTAAAAATTGCTTTCAGGTAGTTTATTAACCCTTCAGGTACTCTTCATGAATTAATGCAAATTGGCATAACAGGAATAAAGAAATGTATTTTTACCATCAAAATGTTGATAACTTCTGAACAGGCCGCTATAGCTGGAAGACTTTAATGACGTTATTTGGCCATGAATTGCCATGGCAAACATCAGGACCACGCGATCAAGATCTCAGGGTGCCCATGGAGTTAAAGAGGGAGCCCCCACACTCTGTTAGCCATTTAGGTGCTGTAGTCATTATTGATAGCAGCATTTAAGGGGTCAAATGACTATAGTCGGTACCAACACTAATCGCGGCTGATGCACAAGTTGTCAGCTATAGTGTACAGCTCACAGCTTCAGGATTGTCACCTATTGAGGGATGCTCGTCTCTTATAACGCAGGTCAGTAAAAAGACGTATTGGTGGTCACTAAGAGGTTAAACCTTAACATTATCAATTTGCTAGATATATTTGCCAGGTATATTTTAAAAATTAGAATCGGCCTAAGGTTCATACATGCTAACATTCAACTATGCAAAAATCAAATATCACAGATACTCAGGCATTGCATAGGTGCTGCAATAAATACTGACAGCTGAAATACCGCTATACCTAAAATTGTCCATAAATAGGATGAGAATCTTTAACTGTCCTGTTTGATCCTTTTTTATGAGGAGCTACAAATGCTGCAATTAACACGTTATAAACTAGTGTCACGTTTCCTTGTGAATTCCTAATTTATCCTTGAATGGTGTAGAAAAGATCACAGTGAAATATGCATGATACTTCGAAACTATAGATCAAAGTTTCTAACTGCCAAATATAAAACTCTGAAAACTTACTCTTGTGTTGTCATTAATCATGACTGCTGGGAGATTTGATGACAAAGATTAAACTATTAAAAAGGTTACTGCTGTGCATCATATTCTTGCAACTGTCATCAAATACTCTGACAACCATTAAAAGGTCAAGAGAGCTGTCTACTATATAAATGTCTCTTAGTAGGTTTCATTGGGAAAACTTTGCTGCTGTTTAATAGCTTCAAGTGTCTGCAGACAAGAATAGCTTTAAAGGAATATTCCACATAGCATAGTTCCAATATTTTACAATTAAATACTATTGTTTCCTCTTTCCTTGCCTTTTTTTCTGCAAATCTTTTACAGTGCTTATCTTGTATCAGTTTTTATTTGTGCATTATTTTAATCTGTTTTCCTATTCTGTTCTGTTTGTCTGTTTTTTACATCCGTATGGCGTTCGTTTTTTACATCAACAATTTAATAAATATTGAAAAGCCAAATATAGTTTCGTATGTTAAATAGAATCTGTCAGCAAGTATTGCTATGTAATCTGAGAGCAGCATGATGTACTGACAGACACCCTGATTCCATCAATCTGTCAGTTAATGGGCTGATTGGTGTAGTTTTGATAAAATATTTCATCAGTGGTGGGGGCAGGGTTAAACAGAGTAGAAGAACTACATAGCACAAGACAACTAGTCCTGTAGTAATAATCTCCTCCAGATAAACACTGATTCTTTTGAAACTACACTAAGTAGCCTAGTTAATGATATTTCACTGGAATCAGGGTATCCTACTCAACACCAGATTAAATAGTAAACACCTGCAGTTAGATTCTCTTTAATAACACTGTGTAACAAAAAAAATCTGTTGCTGATTTAAAAGTATTATTTTCTGCTTAATTGTGCATTACTTACTTTGGAAAAAGTTTATGTACCCCAGATACTTTGCTTTTGTGGTTGTCACAATGACATTATGATACTTGTAGAGTGTAATAGTAAACCCACTATATTTGAATTTCATTGTTCTTGATAACTGCAGATTACTGTTCTGTTTCATTAGACTGATAAGATTTTTCTCTTTTCAGTAACCAAAGTGTGCAAGGTGTTCAGTACCTCAGGATTCCTAACGTTCCATCATTCAAAGCTATGGAAACACTTAAGTTCATCATCATTCATTTTAGTTTTCCCACAACTGTCTCACTGTTGATGCAACTCAGAAATAGATTCAAGAGGTTGCAAGCATCCAGCACATGCCTTTTAGTTTAATCAGATTTTATTGGTTATACATAACAAAACATAACATAAAAAAACAAATTTACATTTGGGCCACGTAGGGCCTCATTGCATACAATAACCAGATAATTATAATAACGCTCTTGTTGTATATACATGCTGTTCCTCAAAACTACTGGAACAGCATGTCCATCTTGAACTGTCCTCCCACCTCTCCTCCTGTTCCCTCTTTGACCGGTTACAATCTGGCTTCCGACCGCATCACTCAACTGAAACTGCCCTAACTAAAGTCACTAACGACCTACTAACCGCCAAGAGCAAGCGACACTACTCTGTCCTCCTTCTCCTGGACCTGTCTTCTGCCTTCGACACCGTGGACCATTCCCTTCTGCTACAGATTCTCTTATTTCTTGGCATCACAGACTTGGCCCTATCCTAGATATCATCATACTTAACAGACCGAACATTTAGTGTCTCCCTCTCACACACCACCTCCTCACCTCGCCCCTGTCAGTTGGTGTTCCTCAAGGCTCAGTCCTAGGACTCCTACTCTTCTCCATCTACACCTTCGGCCTGGGACAGCTCATAGAATCCCACGGTTTGCAGCATCATTTCTATGCCGATAACACGCAGATCTACCTATCTGGACCTGACCTCACCTCCTTACTGACCAAAATCCCGCAATGTCTGTCTGTTATCTCGGCCTTCTTTGCTGCTCGCTTTCTCAAACTGAACATGGACAAAGCAGAATTCATCATCCTTCCCCCATCTCACTTTACCCCTCCACCAGACCTATGCATCAATGTCAATGGCTGCTCGCTTTCCCCAGTCCCGCACGCTCGGTGCCTTGGGATGATCCTCGACTCTGCCCTCTCTTTCATACCACATATCCAAGCCTGTTATGTTACGGTAGCTGAGGAGTGCAGGTAAAAAAGGAAATACACCAGAGCAGTTGGAATCTATGAGATTGCAGTACCCTGACTAACCACCACAACTAGAGGCAGCCGTGGAGCGTTCCTACGATGGTCCTAGACGCCTCGTCACAGCCTGAGAAACTAACTACACCTAAAGATAGAAATAGGAAAGCTATCTGCCCCGGAGCAGAACCCCAAAGATAATAGAAAGCCCCCAAACATGTAATGGCGGTTAGACAAGAGGAAATACTGACACAGAAAGAAAATAGTATGAGCAAACGCTGGGGCCCAAACTATCTAAATAGAAAAGGACAGGAAGGGTACTTACTGCAATCCCAGAAAACCCTGAAAAACACCAACATACTAATTTCAAAATCACCTGAGATCACACGACCTCTACCACCTAAATTAGTTCTCTGGTGTAACAAAAACAGCAGCCACTGAAAAAACTGCAAAAAGCAAAAGTACAAAACACAGTGGCTGGACTAAACTGAGAGGGCAAAAGCCCCCGGAGGGGACCCAGAAGGCCCCCACAGAAGTGCAGGACAAAATGCAAAAATATAGCAAAAACACAAAATAAGAAATTGTCTTATCTGATAGCAGAGATGCAGACACGACACAGCAGGCTACAAGGGAAACTGGAAAGAAGGATTCAGACCAGAACAATTGATCACTGGCAACCCTGATGGGAAAATGATTCCCTTAAATAAGACCAATCAGTAACACCTGATTCCCAATCCTCACTAGTACCGCTTGTAACCACCAGAGGGAGCCCTTGCTCAGAACTCATCTCAAACCCATTCACAACAGTACCCCCCCCTTGAGGAGGGGTCACCGAACCCTCATTTGAGCAACCAGGTCGGTCAGGATGAGTTCTATGATACGCACGGATAAGTCTCCTAGCATGGATGTCCGAAGCAAACACCCAAGAATTATCTTCCTGACCATAACCTCTCCATTTAACCAAATACTGGAGTCTTCGTCTAGAAAAACGAGAATCCAATATTTTCTCAACCACATACTCCAGATTGCCTCAACCAAAACAGGGTCAGGAGGCACAGCAGCAGGAACCACTGGCTCAACAAACCTCTTCAACAAGGACTTGTGGAACACGTTATGGATCTTAAATGTCCCTGGAAGAAGCAAACGAAAAGAAACAGGATTAATAATCTCCATGATCTTATAAGGTCCAATGAACCTAGGCTTAAATTTAGGAGATGCTACTCTCATAGGAATATTCTTTGAGGACAACCAGACCAAGTCCCCCACTTTAAACCGAGGACCATCAGTCCTATGCCGGTTAGCAAACCGCTGGGCCTTCTCCTGAGAGAGGGACAACCTCTCCACTACCTGGTCCCAAATCTGCTGCATACGCTCAACAACAGAGTCAACACCTGGACAGACAGAAGCCTCCGTCTGTCCTGAAGAAAATCGAGGGTGAAACCCAGAATTACAGAAAAACGGAGACATCAAAGTGGCAGAGCTAGCCCTATTATTAAGAGGAAACTCAGCCAAAGGCAAAAAAGAGACCCAGTCATCCTGATCAGCAGACACAAAGCATCTTAGATAAGTCTCCAATGTCTGGTTTGTTCTCTCAGTTTGACCATTGGTCTGAGGATGAAATGCCGAGGAGAAAGACAATTGAACACCCAGTTTAGAACAAAAAGTCCTCCAAAATCTGGAAACAAACTGGACTCCTCTGTCAGACACAATGTTCTCAGGAATGCCGTGTAAACGAACCACGTGCTGAAGGAACAAAGGCACCAATTCAGAGGAGGAAGGCAACTTAGGTAATGGCACAAGATGTATCATTTTGGAAAACCTATCACAAATTACCCAGATGGTGGTCATTCTCTGAGAAACAGGAAGATCGGAAATGAAATCCATAGAGATATGGGTCCATGGTCTCTTGGGCACAGGCAATGGCATCAACAAACCACTAGAGCGAGAGCAAGGCTTGGAGCGAGAGCAAGTCCCGCAGGACTGCACAAATTCCCTGACATCGCGAGACAAGGTAGGCCACCAAAAGGACCGACTAACCAAGTCTCTGGTACCAAAAATTCCGGGATGCCCAGCCAATGCGGAACAATGAATCTCAGACATCACACTCTTTTTCCATTGGTCCGGGACAAACAATTTTCCAACAGGGCAGCGCTCGGGCCTATCCTCCTGACACCCCTCCAGAGCAAGTCTCAAATTAGGCGAGATGGCGGAAAGAACTACACCCTCCTTCAAAATAACAGAGGGATCAGATAGCTCAGGAGAGTCCGCAAGGAAACTCCTCGAGAGGGCATCCGCCTTAACATTCTTAGTGCCAGGAAGAAAGGAAACCACAAAATTAAAAAAGTGTGAAAAACAAGGCCCACCTGGCCTGTCTAGGATTGAGTCGCTTGGCAGATTCCAGATAGACCAGATTCTTATGGTCCGTAAGGACCACCACCTGATGTTTGGCTCCCTCCAGCCAATGTCTCCACTCTTCAAAAGCCCACTTCATGGCCAATAACTCCCGATTACCCACGTCATAATTACGTTCAGTAGGAGAAAATTTTCGAGAGAAAAAGGCACAAGGGTTACTTTTAGAGGTCTCTGGATCTTTTTGGGACAAAACGGCACCTGCCCCAATTTCAGAGGCATCAACCTCCACCTGAAATGGCAGAGAAACATCAGGCTGCCGTAGAACAGGAGCAGAAGTGAATCTCTGCTTAAGTTCCTGAAACGCAGAGACTGCCTCAGGAGGCCAATTCACCACATCAGAACCCTTTCTGGTCAAATCAGTTAATGGTTTAACAATAACAGAGAAATTACCAATAAATTTACGATAAAAATTGGCAAAACCCAAAAATCTCTGAAGAGCCTTTAATGAAGTAGGTTGGACCCAATCACAGATGGCCTGAACCTTGACCGGGTCCATTTCAATAACAGATGGGGACAAAATGAATCCCAGAAATGAGATCTTCTGTACGCCAAAAAGACACTTTGATCCCTTCACATACAGAGCATTCTCTCTCAAAATCTGGAATACAGTTCGAACATGTTTCACATGAGAGTCCCAGTCATTAGAAAAAATCAAGATATCATCCAAATAAACAATCAGAAACTTGTCCACAAAATCCCTGAAAATGTCATTCATGAAGGACTGGAAGACGGAAGGAGCATTAGTGAGCCCAAAGGGCATCACAAGGTACTCAAAATGCCCTTCAGGGGTGTTAAATGCCGTCTTCCATTCATCCCCGTGCTTAATGCGAATAAGGTTATACGCCCCCCTGAGGTCAAGCTTGGTAAACCAAGTAGCGTTTTTCACCCTGGAAAACAGGTCAGAAATCAAGGGTAACGGGTATTGATATTTCACAGTAATATTGTTCAAGAGACGATAATCAATACACGGCCTTAATGAACCATCTTTTTTGGCCACAAAGAAAAAACCGGCACCTAAGGGTGAAGAGGATGGTCTGATATGACCCTTCTCCAATGATTCCTTGATATAAGACCGCATAGCGTCATGTTCAGGTACAGACAAGTTAAAAAGGCGACCCTTAGGGAATTTACTACCTGGCACTAATTCAATAGCGCAGTCATAGCTCCTATGGGGAGGTAAGGATGCAGATTTACTTTCGCTAAACACATCAGAAAAATCAAACAAAAGTCAGGAACATCCTCAGCCTGGGGGGAGGCAGAAAAAACAGGAGTGTTGGTATTAACACATTGGCAGCCCCAACTGGTTACAGACACAGATTTCCAATCCAAAACAGGATTATGAGACTGTAACCAAGGGAAACCCAGCACGATAATGTCATGCAGATTATATAGAACCAAAAATTTGCAGCACTCCTGGTGATCAGGTTCAACCCTCATTATCACCTGAGTAGAAAACTGGGGTTTATTCTCAGCCAAAGGGGTAGAATCGATCCCCAGTAGGGGAATAGACTTCTGTAGGGGTATCAAGGGAAATCCACAACGTTTAGCAAAATCATAATCCATCAGGTTAATAGCTGCTCCAGAATCAACGAAAGCCTGAGCAGAAAATGAGGACAGAGAGCATATCAGAGTGACAGTTAATAAAAACTTAGTCTGAACACTACCCAAGACAACTGAGCGTGCAAAACGTCTTCCCCGCTTAGGGCAGACTGAAATAGCATGAGAGGCATCACCACAGTAGAAACATAACCCATTGCGCTTTCGAAACTCATGACGCTGTGCCCCAGACACCACTCCATCACACTGCATGGGCTCAGCAGCTGGCTCACAAGGCAACACCACTCCACGCATACTTCTCCGCTCACGCAAACGTCTGTCAATTTGAATCGCTAATGACATAGAATCATTGAGACCAGAGGGGACAGGGAATCCCACCATAACATCCTTTACATTATCCGACAGACCCTTCCGGAAAAGGGCCGCCAAAGCGTCGTCATTCCATTTGGTCAGGACTGCCCACCTACGGAATCTCTGACAGTACAACTCAGCGTCATCAAGCCCTGATTTAATGCCAACAAGGCTTTTTCAGCTTGATCAGTGATATTAGGCTCATCGTACAATAACCCCAAAGCCTGAAAAAATGCATCAACATCACTCAAAACAGGATCCCCAGGTGTCAGGGAAAAAGCCCAATCCTGAGGATCGCCGCGCAGGAGAGAGATGACAATTTGAACCTGCTGCGCTGCGTTTCCTGAGGACTTAGATTTTAAGGCAAGAAACAATTTACAATTATTTTTGAAATTCTGAAACTTAGCTCGATCCCCTGAAAAACAAATCTGGCATGGGGATCCTAGGTTCCACAACAGGCAACCTAGCAAGATATGCAGCAATACTCTGAACCTCAGTGGCAAGCTGATCCACACGGCCAGACAACTGTGCAAACTCCATTGGGAGAAAAGATCCTCCCCAGCACCCAGAGATACAGAGGGAAAAAAAAAAAAAAAAAAAAAATGCAACAAACAGAAAAATATCTCTGACAACTTTTCTTCCTTCAAAATATTTTTTTTTTTTTTTCCCTTCTGTGAGTACCATACAATTTTTATGGCCGGTGATACTGTTATGTTACGGTAGCTGAGGAGTGCAGGTAAAAAAGGAAATACACCAGAGCAGTTGGAATCTATGAGATTGCAGTACCCTGACTAACCACCACAACTAGAGGCAGCCGTGGAGCGTTCCTACGATGGTCCTAGACGCCTCGTCACAGCCTGAGAAACTAACTACACCTAAAGATAGAAATAGGAAAGCTATCTGCCCCGGAGCAGAACCCCAAAGATAATAGAAAGCCCCCAAACATGTAATGGCGGTTAGACAAGAGGAAATACTGACACAGAAAGAAAATAGTATGAGCAAACGCTGGGGCCCAAACTATCTAAATAGAAAAGGACAGGAAGGGTACTTACTGCAATCCCAGAAAACCCTGAAAAACACCAACATACTAATTTCAAAATCACCTGAGATCACACGACCTCTACCACCTAAATTAGTTCTCTGGTGTAACAAAAACAGCAGCCACTGAAAAAACTGCAAAAAGCAAAAGTACAAAACACAGTGGCTGGACTAAACTGAGAGGGCAAAAGCCCCGGAGGGGACCCAGAAGGCCCCCACAGAAGTGCAGGACAAAATGCAAAAATATAGCAAAAACACAAAATAAGAAATTGTCTTATCTGATAGCAGAGATGCAGACACGACACAGCAGGCTACAAGGAAACTGGAAAGAAGGATTCAGACCAGAACAATTGATCACCGGCAACCCTGATGGGAAAATGATTCCCTTAAATAAGACCAATCAGTAACACCTGATTCCCAATCCTCACTAGTACCGCTTGTAACCACCAGAGGGAGCCTCTGCTCAGAACTCATCTCAAACCCATTCACAACACAAGCCCTTGCCTCCTCCTGCCGCCTCAAACTCAAAAATATTTCCCAGATCCGCGCATTCCTCAACCATGAAACCACAAAATACTAGTGCACCCCTTATCATCTCCCGCCTCGACTACTGCAACCTCCTACTCTCCAGCCCCCCGTCTAGCACTCTGGCACCACTCTAGTCCATCCTACACTCTGCTGCCCGACTAATCCACCTGTCTCCCCACTATTCCCCAACCTCTCCCCTATGCCAGGCCCTTCACTGGCTTCCTACTTCCCAGAGGCTCCAGTTCAAAACCCTAACTATGACCTACAAAGCCATCCACAACCTGTCTCCTCTATACATCTGTGACATGATCTCCCGGTACTTACCTACACGCAAACTTCGATCCTCTCAAGATCTCCTTCTCTACTCCCCCCTCATCTCTTCTTCACACAACCGCATACAAGACTTCTCCCGTGCTTCCTCCACACTCTGGAACTCTCTGCCGCAACACATCAGACTCTCACCCACAACGGAAACCTTCAAGAAGAACCTGAAGACCCACCTGTTCCGACAAGCCTACAGCCTGCAATAATCCTCAGTCTATTGAACCACCGCACAACCAGCTCTACCCTCTCCTAGTGTATCCTTACCCATCCCTGTAGACTGTGAGCCCTCGTGGGCAGGGTCCTCTCTCCTTCTGTACTTTTATGTCCCTTGTCTTACACATGTCTATTGTTCTTGTCTATATTTCCCTGTGGAGGATTTCTTAAAACAAGAGAAAAAAAAGTTCCCCATTTCATCATCAGTTAAGATGTGTCAACCATACAAGGCATATTTTGGAATTCCTGTAGTAGACCACGACAAATCCTGGGCTCTACATTTCACCTGTGAGATGTGTAAGAAAACTCTGGAAGGATGGTATACAGGGGAAAAGAGGGCTATGAAGTTTGGTGTTCCAAGAATATGGCGAGGACCCACTGATCATTCCATGAACTGTTACTTCTGCATAGCGGACCCTTCTAAACGATGTACTTGCAAGAATGCACCTGCAGTCATTGATCCAAACATATCATCAACCATTGCTCCTGTGCCACATAGTATGATACCATAAAAACAAACAAACCCTTGACAGTAATGACAAGATAAATTCAATGTCTATGTCTGGACCAAGTCAAGACCTAGGAAGGTCCCATACATAAATTCCTAGATTGAATTAGAAGGAACAGGCCACCTCTGTTGGGCCACCTCAATAATTTCTACCAAAATAGGGTAGAACAGATGAGAATACTAATGATATTAAAGTGTCACAGTGCATGAAAAAGTGCAAAAAAGTGTCGATCTCACTCATTTGAGCTTATCTGCGCTGTCGTGCCCTCTGCAATAGTTCCTGCCCTAGTGACGAGATGTCATTAGGGGAGTGTACTTCCTGAAAATCAAACACATCAATGTTTATTTCATAATTTATAATCCAATAGTATAATACAACCTCAAAATTTGCCTTCATGTTAGAACCCTATTCCCAAGTTCTTAAGCATAACATACTATGAGTAAGAACCTGGGAGTGAACATTGATGTTTTTAATTCACTGGAGGGATTTACAGCTTTTTCAAACTGTACTTACCGCTACTGATGCAAAGACTCTTCCTAGCACTGCTTAACATGGAGACTGAGTCATAGAAGATTATTACTATGATCATTCTTTAGTTTCTATTATAGTCAGCAGTAGAACCCTGTTTATATTCATTTGCTGATGTGCTGCAGACAATCTACAATTTTTTTGCCTGCATAAAAGATGCGATCAGTAGACATATTAGACTTTACGCATTTGACAATTGATTTCTAAACATGTTCACAAGAGGGTATGTTCCTATTTTTTTCTGTAGGTCCTTGGTCTGTAGTAAAATATTTTTAAAGGGGTTGTCCATTACTAGGACAACTACTTTTTGATCAAAATGTTTGGCTCCCATAAAATAATAAAGCTTATACTCACCTCCCATGCCAGCGCCGTTCCCGCATTGTCGACACTCGACTCGCTCTCCCGGGACTCCCATGCTGTTGTGATATGCCGGCGTCACTGTCCATGCCTAAGGACTAATCTGGACTGAAACTGATTATTATCCAATTTTTGGAAATTCATATTTGCCACTCTTAATATTTTTTTTAATTCAATTTGCAACTAACCAACTTGATGTAACTTACAATACTGCAAAACCCCCAACTGCCCTGGAAAGATATATGTAACAATCTGAGGCTTCCTAGGACTGCATTTAACCCCTTCAATGCTCTTTAACACAAGCACAAACTTTGTAAAAACAAAGTGCCTTCACCATGCAAAAGAATGGTTACTTGGTAGTAACCAATAGCCCATTTAATAACACAACCCATTGACAGATTTTTAAAATTAAAAAACAGTCAAAAATTTTCCCTTTTACCCACTCGTAATCAGGTAGACCATCCTGTGCGAAACACTGACTTAAATTGAAAGTGTTGCTGTCAGAGGTATCATCAACTTAGTGTGACTGAGACAAGTGTTCTGCCATATATTCCTTAATGCCCTCTGCTTGATCCCCATTAATACACAAGTTGGAGGCACAAAAACCCAACTGTGACCTGCATTTGGTAGTACTACAGTGATGGCTGGTGCTTCTGCTGCTAGCGGCTTCCACATTCTTAGCTTTGCTCAAACTTTTTCTTCTCCTTTTACTCTACACTGCTCATTGACTTGCCACTTTATCTTTTACTATACATTTTTACAGCAGTACAATTAACTTTTGATAATCTTTTTTTATCCCCAATTGCTTAACCCTTGCCAAAAAAACATAATAAGAAATGTTCGGTAAGTACATGTAAAGAAAGCAAAATTTAGCAGGAAGCGTGTATGGCTGCCGAATTGGACTGGTAAAACATGTGTGCAGAAACAGACGTGCACAGTTAAATGTCTAAACATTTTTCTTTCTTTTTCCTATTTTCTTTTTTTTTTTTTTGACAAAATTCGGTCTCCTTCACAAAAATGTAGTAATGCAGTATTTACACAAGAAAATCCCATGACAGATAACATGATCAGAGATAAAAAAATTTCTCCATTAAATGTCACATGCTTAACCCAGCAGGAAGTACGGCGGCGTCTAAAAATCACTAAAGTTGACAAATCCCCGGGCCCGGATGGGATACACCCCCGAGTACTGCAGGAATTAAGTATAGTTATAGATAGACCATTATTTTTAATCTTTAAAGATTCCATAATAACTGGGTCTATACCACAGGACTGGCGTATAGCAAATGTGGTGCCAATATTCAAAAAGGGGGCAAAAACTGAACCTGGAAATTATAGGCCAGTGAGCTTAACATCTACTGTGGGTAAAATCCTGGAGGGTTTTTTAAGGGATACTATATTGGAGTATCTGAAGCTGAATAACCTCATGACACAGTATCAGCATGGGTTTACGAGGGACCGTTCTTGTCAGACTAATCTGATAAGCTTTTATGAAGGGGTAAGTTCAGGACTGGACCAAGGGAATGCAGTGGACGTGGTGCTCATGGACTTCTCAAAAGCTTTTGATACAGTGCCACACAAAAGGTTGATACATAAAATGAGAACAATGGGATAGGGGAAAATATGTGTAAGTGGGTTAAGAACTGGCTCATGGATAGAAAACAAAGGGTGGTTATTAATGGAGCACACTCGGACTGGGTCACGGTTAGCAGTGGGGTACCACAGGGGTCAGTATTGGGGCCGCTTCTCTTTAACATATTTATTAATGACCTTGTAGGGGGCATACAGAGTAGTATTTCAATATTTGCAGATGACACTAAACTCTGCAGGGTAATAAATACAGAGGAGGATAATTTTATATTACAGGAGGATTTATGTAAACTAGAAGCTTGGGCTGATAAATGGCAAATGAGCTTTAATGGGGATAAATGTAAGGTCATGCACTTGGGTAGAACAAATAAGATGTATAATTATGTGCTTAATTGTAAAACAATGGGCAAAACTGTCACTGAAAAAGACTTGGGTGTATGGGTGGACGACAAACTCACATTTAGTGGCCAATGTCAGGCAGCTGCTGCCAAGGCAAATAAAATAATGGGATGCATTAGACGAGGCATAGATGCTCATGAGGAGAACATAATTTTACCTCTATACAAGTCACTGGTGCGACCACACTTAGAATACTGTGTGCAGTTCTGGTCTCCGGTGTATAAGAAAGACATAGCTGAACTGGAGCGGGTGCAGAGAAGAGCGACCAAGGTTATTAGAAAACTGGGGGGTCTGCAATACCAAGACAGGTTATTACACTTGGGGTTATTTAGTTTGGAAAAACGAAGGCTTAGGGTGATCTTATTACAATGTACAAATATATGAGGGGACAGTACAAAGACCTTTCTAATGATCTTTTTACTCTTAGACCTGTGACGGGGACGAGGGGCATCCTCTACGTCTGGAGGAAAGAAGGTTTAGCCATAATCACAGATGCAGATTCTTTACTGTAAGAGCAGTGAGACTATGGAACTCTCTGCCGTCTAATGTTGTAATGAGTGATTCCTTACTAAAATTTAAGAGGGACTGGATGCCTTTCTTGAAAAGTATAATATTACAGGCTATATTCACTAGTTTCCTAGATACAGCGTTGATCCAGGGAGCTAGTCTGATTGCCGTATGTGGAGTCGGGAAGGAATTTTTTTCCCCAATGTGAAGCTTACTGTTTGCCACTTGGGTTTTTTTTGCCTTCCTCTGGATCAACATGTTAGGGCAGGTTAGGATAGGATATGGGTTGAACTAGATGGACTTAAAGTCTTCCTTCAACCTTAATAACTATGTTACTATGTTACTATATATATATATATAGCATCACATGGAGACCATTATATATGGAGCATTATATATGGATACCATTATATTTGGAGCATTATATGGGGCTCATCACACACTGGAGCATCATATATGGTGCCCATCATATACTAGAGCATCATATGGGATTCATTATTTATGGGTCATCATATAGGGTCCTTTATATATGGAGCATCATATGGAGCACATATGGGGCCTATTCTGTATGGAACATTATATGGAGCCCATTCTGTATGGAGAATATATGGGGCTCATTATTCTGTATAGAGCAATATATGGGGCTCATTATTCTGTATGGCGCACTATTTGGTGGCCATTAGTGTTGAGCGATACTGCTCGATATCTAAAAATATCGGATCGGAATGGTATCGCCGATATCACTAAATATCGACGATATCCGATTCCGATACCGGAAGTCCCATGTAAGTCTATGGGAACAAAATATCGCAACTAAAAAAAACCTTTATTTCCTTGTAAACACTAAATATACACACATAGAATACATATATATATATACATGTCATTGTGACATATATATATACATATATGTATAGTTTATACACTTCTACATAGTAAAATATCCTCTGATTCAATTGCCGGGTAAAGCCGGCTTCTGTGAAAAGACAGAAGCACCCGACATGAAATGACACTTGGTGTACATAGGGTTAACCATGTCTTTTCATGTCGTTTGCTTCTGATTTGCACAAACAATTACATCAGTCTATGTGTGCAAAATTTCACACCTGTAGGGGTTAATTAAAGGTGTAAATTCGTTGTAAAAAAAAGGACTTTTTTGCTACGAATTTACACCTTTAATTAACCCCTACAGGTGTGAAATTTTGCACACATAGACTGATGTAATTGTTTGTGCAAATCAGATAGCAAAGGACATGAAAAGACATGGTTAACCCTATGTACACCAAGTGTCATTTCATGTCGGGTTCTGCATTTTCACAAAAGCCGGCAATTGAATTAGCGGCTATTATACTATGTAGAAGTGTATGAACTATAAATATAAATATATATATATGTGTCACAAATTCAATGAATGTATATATATTATATATATATATATATATAATATGAGGTGTAAAATTGTTTAAAAAAAATGCGTGGGCTCCCGCCCTATTTTCGCAACCAGACAGACAAAGCCAGCGAATGGGGGCAGATAATACTAGCCCAGAGAGGGACCATTATTTTTGGCCCCCCCTGGCTACTAACATCTGCCCCCAGACACCCCAGAAAAGACAAATCTATAATTAGATTCGCCCTTTCTGGCACTTTGCCCGTCTATTCCCATTGCCCTGTAGCGGTGGCGAATGGGTTAATATGGGGTTAAAGCCACATTGCAATTGAAAGGTGACCTTAAGCCAGGTTAATAATTGAGAGCTGTCAATTAGACAACTATCAAGTATTAATCCTATTGCATGAAATAAAAATAAAACACACACACTTTAATTAAAAATCATTTTAATGAAATAAAGACACATGTTTTTGACCATCTTTTATTTGACTGCAAAAACCATTTCCTGTAATAAAAATAAAATAAAAAAGCAAAATTATTCTTACCTATCCCATGCACAGTCAGGTCCCACGGTGTAATCCTTCAGAAAGGGTTAATGTTTACTGCAGGGACCGCAGCTAATGCTGCAGCCTCACAGTAAACCCCCAAATGAATGAGTTCCTCTCCTGGCTGACAGGAGAGGAAGTGGAAAGCTTAATTGATTGCTTTCCACTTTCACTTCAGGTCAGCCAGGGACACAATCAGTGACGTCAGAGGGAACTGATTAACAAAAATAGGGTTCCCTTCGAATAAAAAATGGCGTGGGGTCCCCCCTATTTTTGTTAACCAGCCAGATGAAGCAGACCGCTGAGGCCTGGATTTTCAGGCTGTTAAGGAGCCAAGATCCATGGACCTTGCCAGCCTGATAATACCAGGCCACAGCAGTCTGCATATCTTGGCTGATTAACAAAAATAGGGGATCCCCTCGAAAAAAATTGGCGTGGGGTCCCCCCTATTTTTGTTAACCAGCCAGATGAAGCAGACCGCTGAGGCCTGGATTTTCAGGCTGTTAAGGAGCCAAGATCCATGGACCTTGCCAGCCTGATAATACCAGGCCACAGCAGTCTGCATATCTTGGCTGATTAACAAAAATAGGGGATCCCCTCGAAAAAAATTGGCGTGGGGTCCCCCCTATTTTTGTTAACCAGCCAGATGAAGCAGACTGCTGAGGCCTGGTTTTTCAGGCTGGTAAGGATCCAATATCCATGGACCTTGCAAGCCTGATAATACCAGGCCACAGCAGTCTGCTTAGCTTGGCTGGTTAACAAAAATAGGGGATCCCCTCGAAAAAAAAACGGCGTAGGGGTCCCCCTATTTTTGTTAACCAGCCAAGTAAAATGCAGACTGCTGCGGCCTGGTATTAAAAGACTGTCAAGGCCCATGGATTTTGGCCCTCAACAGCCTGATAATACCAGGCTACAGCAGCCCCACATTTGGCGCATCAAAAGATGTGCCAATTGTGGCACTTTACCCGGCTCTTCCCACTGCCCTGTAGCGGTGGCAAGTGGGGTAATAAGGGGTTAATGTCACCGTTGATTGCACGGTGACAATAAGCCCGGTTAATAATGGAGAGGTGTCAATAAGACACCGATCCATTATTAATCCCAAAGTTATTAAATGTATAAAAAAAAGACAAAGCAAGAAAAAAGTCTTTTAATGAAATAAAAGAGACAACACAGTTTTCATTAATTTTATTATACACTCATTCCTGCGACGCCATCGATCTCCTGTAAAAAAAGAAAAAAAACAAAACCAACAGTATACCACCTGTCCGACGCAGTCCATAGTAACGACAGTCCCACGACGATCCAGCTCTGCTACATTGCAATGACAGGCAGAGCCTGTCATCACGACGCAGCACAGCTGATTACCTGCTTCCCCGGCGGTGATGTCATCGGACTGACTGCTTTACGGCCGGGATTACCCAGCAGTCACTGCAGTTATCGCGAGAAACTGCATGTGACCGCCGGGGAAAGATGATGGCGGCCATGAAGCAGTCCAGCCCGTGACCGCCGGGGAAAGATGATGGCGGCCATGAAGCAGTCCAGCCCGTGACCGCCGGAGATCTTCTGCCAGGTAAGTGCCGCTGACTCCTGACAGACCCGACCGACGGACACTGACAGTGACAGTGACAATCCCGATTCCGGTATCCGATATGACGAAAATATCGGTACTCGGAATCGAAAGCCCGATACAGCTAATATCGGCCGATACCCGATATTTGCAGTATCGTATCGCTCAACACTAGTGGCCATAATACTGTATGGAGGAATATACTGTTCGTTTTTTGAGCTATTGTATATATTACAATAGATATCACTCATGTAATGTAAGAAGTGAAGTATTTGGCATTGTACTATACCTATATTTCTGTGCCATATCGCAGCATCATGAATTGTGGTATGTGTTAAAGGGGCCCACTGAGACTCTTTTGCCCGGGGCCCACGAAAACCTGGAGCCAGCCCTACCCCCCCACAACTTTAGCCAAATAACCCCCAGTTTTCAATGCGTTACTATTGTTATAAAGTAAATTAAGGTTGACAAGCTTAAGTAATAAGAATTTATGTCGTTGGCATTGAAATGGGCACTGTAGGTGTGTTTACTGTCCTCCACTCACTGACGACTTTTGTTCCCCATTGACTTGCATTGGGGTCTGATTTTCGACTCCGACCCGACCTTTTCCGTTAGTCGGCGACTTCGTTCGACTCGACTTTTGAGAAAGTCGGGTTTCACGAAACCCGACTCGACCCTAAAAGAGGCAAAGTCGCTCATCTCTATTATTGAGTTGAAAAATCCAATGAGTCCAATAATGTCTGATTTTGATTACTGTCTTGGACCATTGATCAGTTAAGATCACCAAACAATAATCTAATTTGTATGACCAGTTTTAGTCTGATAGTTTTATGGGTAACATTTCACTTCATTTACTTTTGATAAATCTTTCTCATTGGCATTTTAAAGAAGACATGTTATATGCTCAAAAAATTGAGTTAAAAAAATTCTAAAAATCACTGTGCTCCCCTGATTCTGCTTCTTTGATCCATTTTGTGCTGTGTCCCTCCATTGTAGAGATATTCACTTTATTGTTTTTGGAGCACAGCATGTGAATTTTCTGCTTGTAGTGCAACTGGGCATTTCTTCAGAGTTATTTCTGGGGGGGCATGTGTTTTCACCTTTCCCTTCCAGCCAGAAAATGCTGTGAGGAAACACCCAGTTGAACTACAACCAGAGATTTTCCATACTGTCCTCCAAAAGCAACAAATATCTCTGCAATAGAGAGACACAGTGTCAAATGAAAAGAATAGACGGAATCAGAGGAGCTCAGACATTTTTACAAGGTATTTAACCTAATTTTATTGAGCTAGTGACAAGTACATTTTAAATATAGACAATTCTTGTTGCCAATAAAATATTTTTCATTGAAAACCATGTTAAATTGATAAACCCATGTCGCTGTGAAATTAGGCTACATATCTGTGTAAAGCCACTAATCTTAAACCAGGCAATTGATTTCAATGTCAAGCAATAGCTAAACATCATAATTTAAGTGAATGTCATAAGGCAACAAATGTTTCTAGTAATTCTTTCTCTGCAGATTTGTAGCATAGTGAATTATTTCTTCCTACTGAATTACAGTCAGTCAGTCACCTAAAGATAATACATCTTTAAGACAGTGTCTCAGCTGGGTCATGGTACAGACTAAACCTAATTGAATAACCTAGGACATCAATCAATCCACATCTATTTGTGCAAAGCAACCTTGATTAACTATTTCTGCTTAGGTGGCAAAGTTCTGGTTTCTTTTTTTTGTGTGCTACGTAAGATGTATAATTAGTATTGGCTTAATATACTTTTTGTGTAAGTATTAGGTATTCAAATTTTTTTACTGTCAATGAAAAAAGACTAACATGGAGATACAAGTAAAAAGTTGACCAAAATATGCTGCATTTGAATGAGAAGTGAATTGATAATAAAGGGCAATGATACATATTAAAGGGAAATTGTCACACAGTTTGGGTAGCATGAATCAGATCATGGCTGCACTATTATAACCAGGACCGTATTGGCATTCATATTGCCCTAGGCACTTTAACCCCTTCATGACCCAGCCTATTTTGACCTTAATGACCTGGCCATTTTTAGCAATTCTGACCAGTGTCCCTTTATGAGGTAATGACTCAGAAACGCTTTAACGGATCCTAGCGATTCTGAGAAAGATTTTTCGTGACATATTGGGCTTCATGTTAGTGGTAAATTTAGGTCAATAATTTTTGCGTTTATTTGTGAAAAAATCGGAAATTTGGCGAAAATTTCGCAATTTTCAAATTTTGAATTTTTATTCTGTTAAACCAGAGAACAAAATAGTTAATAAATAACATTTTCCACATGTCTACTTTACATCAGCACAATTTTGGAAAAAAAAATTTTTTGTTAGGAAGTTACAAGGGTTAAAATTTGACCAACAATTTCTCATTTTTACAACAAAATTTACAAAACCATTTTTTTTAGGGACCACCTCACATTTGAAGTCAGTTTGAGGGGTCTATATGTCTGAAAATACCCAAAAGTGACACCATTCTGAAAACTGCACCCTCAAGCTGATCAAACCCACAACAAAGAAACCCCCCACAAGTCACACCATTTTGGAAACTAGACCCCCTAAGGAGCTTATCTAGATCTGTTGTGAGCACTTTGAACCCCCAAGTGTTTCACTAAAATTATAATGCCTTGCTGTGAAAAAAAAATTCACAAAAATTATTTTTTAGTCCCCAATTTTTGATTTTTCACAAGGAAATTGGACCCCAAAAGTTGCTGTCCAATTTGTCCTGAGTACGCTGATACCGCATATGTGGGGGGGAAACTATTTGGGCGCACGGCAGGGCTCAGAAGGGAAGCAATGACGTTTTGGAATGCAGACTTTGATGGGTGTCATGTTCAGTTTCTGAGCCCTGATGTGCCTAAACAGTGGAAACGCCCCCCACAAGTGATCCCATTTTGGAAACTAGACCCCCTAAGGAACTTATCTAGATCTGTGGTGAACACTTTGAACCCCAAGTGCTTCACACAAGTTTATAATGCCCGGGCATGAAAATAAAAAATTCTATTTTTTCCCACAAAATGATCTTTTAGTCAACAATTTTTTTTATTTTCCCAAGGGTAACAGGAGAAATTGGACCACAAAAGTTGTTGTCCAATTTGTCCTGAGTACGCTATACCCCATATGTTTTGGGGAAACCACTGTTTTGGCGCACGTCAGAGCTTGAAGGGAAGGAGCGCCATTTGACTTTTTCAAACCAAAATTGGCTGGAATCGAGATTGGACGCCATGACGCGTTTGGAGGCCCCTGATGTGCCTAAACAGTGGAAACCCCTACAAGTGACCCCATTTTAGAAACTAGACCCCATAAGGAACTTATCTAGACTGTGGTGAGCACTTTGAACCCAAGTGCTCACACAATTTATAATGCCGGCATGAAAATAAAAAATTATATTTTTCCACAAAAATGATCTTTTAGTCACAATTTTTTATTTTCCAGGTAACAGAGAATTGGAGCACAAAAGTTTTGTCCAATTTCCTGAGTCGTGTACCCCATATGTTGGGGGGAAACCACTGTTTTGGTGCACGGCAGAGCTCGGAAGGGAAGGAGCGCCATTTGACTTTTTCAAACCAAAAATTGGCTGGAATCGAGATTGGACGCCATGTTGCATTTGGAGAGCCCTGATGTGCCTAAACAGTGGAAACCCCCTACAAGTGACCCCATTTTAGAAACTAGACCCCCTAAGGAACTTATCTAGATCTGTTGTGAGCACTTTGAACCCAAAAAAAATATTAAATATGACTCAAATCGCACAAAAACTTTATTTACCAATGTTATGCAACATATATTTGTATTTTAAGTTAATTATTTGTTTGAATATCACATTACTTTCTGTGGGCGACAAAACTTTTGTCTTTCCAAAATCTGACCATTCAGTGTCCATTAAATGATCAATATTTCTGCATTGATGCCAATTTATTTTCTTAACCTAAACCACATTTCGGAGGGTTTCAGCTTTCAAAAGAATAATTTATACAAGCAATGGATGAATTTAACATCAGGTTATAAGCTTTTATTTACATAATATGGATAAGCGACATAACTTCTGTCAGGGAGTGTATAAAGGCAAATTACAGAACATCATGCCACAGGAGAACATAGAGCTAATTTTGGCGAACAAACAACCAACTCTAGTAAACCTTTTGTTAGAGGCATTCCCAGCACACAGCAGCGGTGCAGGTTCTACCACGAGCCGTACTCGGTCAAATGGAAGAGATGTTCATGGTGCACAAGCCGAAGTGGCGTTGGAGACAGGGGTTTCATGACCATGTTGTGGTCTGATTTCTCGAGTAACGCTCACATGACTGGTAATACTGAATCGATTGCAACAGACAGGAGACAACAGTTGTCAACTATGGTTCAACATTGCCTCTCCTCTCCTATCGATGTTCTCCCTCCCAGTGCAATCCCCTTTGACTACTGGGCCTGTAAACTGGACACCTGGCCTGAATTGGCACAATATGCCTTACAGGAGCTCGCTTGCCCTGCTGGTAGTGTGCTATCAGAAAGAGTCTTCAGTGCTGCTGGATCAATCCTGACAGAAACAAGGACCCGGCTGTCGACCCAAAATGTTGATGATCTCACCTTCATTAAAATGAACCATGCCTGGGTTTCAAAGGATTTTGTACCACCTTCCCCTGATGACACATAGGTTGCCAGCAAAATGGCTTGCTTTGTCCTACTCTTCCTCCGACTTCTCCAATTCCTCCATTTGCAGCTGCTGAACGTCCAGCCTACACCTTAACATATGCCACTTTTTCCACCTCCCTAAATGGGCTTTACCCCCCACCACTGGGCCGGGGTCAGCACCTGGCGCACTCGGGCAAGTGCCGGTGCCCTGAGCAGGTGGGGGGGCCCACTTGCCGTCAGAGATACCGTCGTACTATGAGGGGCCCTGTGCCAGTTCTCGGTGCCCACAAGTGTGCCCCCCCTGCTAGCTAAGGGCCCCAGCACTTGCAATATTTACCTTTCCCTGCTCCACCCTGTGACGTCTTCCGCGTTTCCTGACAGTGACATTCAGGTCAGAGAGCGTGATGATGTCACATCTGTGCACCCTCTGCCTGAACAGTCACAGTGCAGAGAGCTGGAAGATGGCGACGCTGAGGAGTCCAGAGTAGAGCAGTTCCCGAGGAGAGGTATTTCATTTTTTTAATGGTTGGAGCAATATATAGGTAGCATTATATACTGGAGAATTAGATATGGGGCCCATCATACACTTGAGCATCACAGATAGGGAACATTATACACTGGAGCATCATCCATGGGGCACATCATATACTGGAGCATCATATGGGGCCCATTGTATATGGCGCATCATATGGGGTTCATTATTTATGGGGCATCATATAGGGCCCTTTATATATGGAGCATCATATGGAGCACATATGGGGCCTATTCTGTATGGAGCATTATATGGAGCCCATTCTGTATGGAGCAATATATGGGGCTCATTATTCTGTATAGAGCAATATATGGGGCTCATTATTCTGTATGGCGCTCTATGTTGTGCCCATAATACTGTATGGAGTACTATACTGTTCGTTTTTTGAGCTATTGTAGAATTTAAAATAGATATCACTCATGTAATGTAAGAAGTGAAGTATTTGGAATTGTACTATACCTATATTTCCATATCGTATCGGAGCATCGTGAATTGTGGTATGTGTTAAAGGGGCACACTGAGACTCTTTGGCCCGGGGCCCACGAAAACCTGGAGCCAGCACTTCCCCCCCACAACTGTAGCCAAATAACCCCCAGGTTTCAATGCGTTACTATTATTATAAAGTTAATTAAGGTTGGCAAGCTTAAGTAATAAGAATTGATGTCGTTGGCATTGAAATGGGCACTGTAGGTGTGTTTACTGTCCTCCACTCCCTGCCGACTTTTATTCCCCATTGACTTGCATTGGGGTTGGATTTTCGTCTCCGACCCGACCTTTTCCGTTAGTCGGTCGACTTCGTTCGACTCGACCTTTGAGAAAGTCGGATTTCACGAAACCCGACTCGACCCTAAAAAAGGGAAAGTCGCTCATCTCTAATGGTGACTTTGAACATCCATGGCTCGTCTCTGCAGACTTCCCTCTTCTCTGGTCTTCTATGGCACATCCTGACACATTGGCTGGAAAAATAACAGTGCCGTTATGATTACGCCTAAATAAAAAATATCCACACATGCTGTGGACTAAATAAGCCTTCTGCTGTGCACCTGAAAAAATGTTTCCTTCTCTGTGCTCCCTACCCAAAAAGTGGCTGCACACTGTCCCCCTTATGATACATGGCGTCTACACTGTCCCCCTGATATACTATAACCACCATCCCTCCTGCATTAACTATGACTGTCACAATGGTTTCCTTATGAACAATATCTGTCAAACAATCTCCCCTTTACAACAGTGGCCTATTCACTGTCCCAACTACGCAATGTATCTGTGATATGAACTATGGCCTCCACACTGTGCACATCTTCAGTGTCCCTCCCCATGCTGCCCCCCCTTTAATCCCATACAGCCTCCATAATGTTCCCTCACTCTGTCCCTCATTTACTGCTCTCCCATACTGTGTCCTTGCTTTTGAATACTGCCTCCCATACTTTGTAAACTGAGTGAATGCACCTATTCCCCCTCTTCCCACAGTCTACAGTAAAATTTCTTAGCATCTTCAGGTCGACTATGGAGAACTTACCTTCTCTATCGTCTTCACCTCCTTTGTGGTGCTCTATCACACACATCCTGCACCTCCATGCACCCCTCTATTTCACACACCCTGCATCACCATATCCCTTACAACCTGCAACCCTCTATCTCACACGTCCCCACTCACACCTCTATCTGATGCACTGTGTACCCCCTTGCACACCTCTATCTCATGCACCCTGTACTCCGCTGTCTCACACACCTTGTATCTCTCTATCTCACACACCCTGTACCCTGCACCCAGAGGCGTATCTAGGGGGGGCATCCGATGCACGTGCCCTGGGCGCAGCCGGCAGGAGGGCGCAGGAGGGCGTCTAATGCGGCGGTCCGCTGTGTATCCCCGCCGGCTGCATTCTGCCGCCCCCAGCCTGGGAATCGGCGGTTCCTTGTGCCGGCTGTCAAGCTGACAGCCGGCGCAGAGAAGCTGCCGCGTGCCGGCTCCCAGGGATCAATTGTAATGGTGTCTATACAGACGCCAGTACAATTGAAGCTCTGACCGCTGGGTCAGAGCGATGCCAGCAGCGTGATCAGGTCATGTGATCACTCTGCTGATGTCACTCGCCAGCGGCGCCCAGAAGGGTGAAGACTGGTGGTAAGTGTGCTCCACTGTGGAGCTGAAGAAACCACCGAAGATTAACGGGGGACATAATGTGTGTGTGTATGGGGGGGAATTTAGAGTGGGGATGGGGGATACTTTGTGTGGGATTTGGAGTGGGGTTGGGGGGTTCTTTTATGTGTAGGGGGGTTTGGAGTGGGGATGAGGAGTTATTTTATGTGTGGGGGGATTTGGAGTGGGGATGGGGGGTTATTTTATGTGTGGCGGGATTTGGAGTGGTGATGGGGGTTATTTTATGTGTGGGGGGATTTGGAGTGGGGATGGGGGGTTATTTTATGTGTGGGGGATTTGGAGTGGGGATGGGGGTTCTTTTATGTGTGGAGCGATTTGGAGTGGGGATGGGGGGTTCTTTTATGTGTGGGGGGATTTGGAGTGGGGATGGTGGGGTTTTTTATGTGTGGGGGATTTGGAGTGGGGATGGGGGGTTATTTTATGTGTGGGGGATTTGGAGTGGGGATGGGGGTACTTTATGTGTGGGGAGATTTGGAGTGGCGATGGGGGGTTATTTTATGTGTGGGGGGATTTGGAGTGGCGATGGGGGGATTATTTTATGTGTGGGTGATTTGGAGTGGGGATGGGGGGTTATTTTATTTGTGGGGGGATTTGGAAATGGGGATGGGGTACATAATGTGTGTGGGGGGATTTGGAGTGGGGATGGGGGGTACTTAATGTGTGTGAGGGATTTGGAGTGGGGATGTGGGGTTCTTAATGTGTGTGGGGGATTTGGAGTGGGTATGGGGGTACTTAATGTGTGTGGGGGAATTGGAGTGGGGATGGGGGGATTTAATGTGGGGGGGATTTGGAGTGGGGATGGGGATATTTAATAGGTGTGGGGGGATTTGAGGGTACTGAAGAGTATGTATGTATGAGGGCATGTGTGAGGAAACAGTATGGGGGATGGTTACAGACAGTATGGGGAGCGAACGGGTGAATGTATGTGGACGCAGTATGGGGAGTGAGGTGATGGGATGTGTGCAGACACAGTAGGGGAGTGAGGGGTATGTGTGAGCAGACAGTATAGAGAGTGGAGGGTAAATATATGAGGAGACAGTATGGTGAAAAAGGGGGATGTGAGAGGAGACAGTATGAGGAGGGAGGGGAATAGTGTGAGGCGACAGTAATTGCAGATATTTTTATTTAGGAGCAATTTTAATGACTCTTCTGTCCTTAAGGGCATCGTGATGGAGAGTTGGTGCAGAAGAGCGGAGAAGATGGAAATCTGCAGAGACGGCTGTGGATGAGAAACTCATCATGGGGTCTGGACAAGATGAAGAAAAGGAGAAGACTCCAGAGACGACGTCATCTATAAGGTACCTGGATGTAAATATTATTTGTGAAATTGACTTTAAATTTTCATTTTTTATTTGTTATAAGCATTAAAGGGGGTTTTCCAGGTCCAGCACAAACCTGGACAGCCCCTTTTAAAGCTCCTAACATAAATAAAAACATGAGAATTAGTAAATTTCAGAATTCTCACAGTGCGCACTGCACGCTGTTAGGATTCTCTCGTTACATACATACAGTCACATGCTGACTAGACATGTGTGGCCTCACTCAATGAAAATGAACAGAGCGAGGCCGGCACGTCTAGTCGGAATGTGGCCAGAAGTATATAAATCACATGCTTGTGCTGACATGACCGTGTACTCTTGCCACCGGGAAGGGAGAACCCTAAAAGTGTGCAGTGCATTCGGTTGTGAGAATTCAGAAGCTGCAATGTCAGGATTAGTCTGCAGGTTTCCCTGCATCAATGGACCGACTCATATGCGTTTTTTATTTAAAATTAT
>JARQOD010000005.1:267344123-267404788 GCA_033576555.1 Oophaga sylvatica | reverse complement strand
GATTAACCCCTCTTAGCACTTAGTGCGCTGGAGCATTTTCCTAATTTTATATTACCGGAGCTAAAAATCTCAGTGCTACTTATCTCCCCTCGAGTACTTTGCCAGTAACTTTGTCACATCTGACTACAACTCCAGACAGAATATCTTGTAGCTTTGGAAATACTTACCTGGAAAGTTTCAGCTTGTATGTCATGTTCCTAAAGTATTATAAAAAAATTTTGACCATATTTAAAACAAATATCTTAAAACAGTAGACAAAGAGCACAAATAATTTAAAATGTGTTAATATATGAAATGCAACTTGATACATGCCCAAGAGCAAAAATTGACACATTATTTAAGGGGAGCTGCACTGTCAGCTTTAAGTATTACCTTGAAATATAATTTAACATAAAGAGGAAGTCAGCTTTATTTCAGAAGTATATGATGCACATTGCTTTTGGCAGAGGTATAACAGAGCGTATGCTTGGAATGTAATAAAGCTTATCCGGCATGGAGAAAAATGAGTAGGATATTAACTAAATTAGAACTGCCTGATTTCTGATGGAAAAACCATATGCCATTCATATTTGACCTAATTTCGCAGCCTCGGTATAATGAAAATAACACTTCCAGCTCAGCAGAAGCATTCAGGGAAGTTATAAAGAGAATTCTACTGTTTAATCACATTAATGTCGTATATTGGCGTGACTTTAATAAAAAAAATACAATGTGCAAGCTTCTATTATGTGTGGAAGGAAAATGCCGTCAGAATAAGAGCTTGTAGAAGAAGGTGCCTAGAGCATGATTGGTTTACAGTTACACATCTAACACTTAGATCCATTCCCATACTTTCTGGCGTGATTTAATACGATTACTGTGTTTTAATTTAGCGCAGAGGTAACACTTATATTGGGTGACAAATAAAATCGCCTAAATCAGAATCTTTGATTGCTTTCCTGTTACAGCCAACGGCTCCTCACTCAAGTGCATTGAGGAAAACGTGTATTACATATATGTTTCGTTGGCACAAGTGCATAAAAAGGAAATAAAATCACTCTTGAAAAACTGTTAGTTCTTGTATGTTATTAACACCTTCCTTGCCAGATGTCAGACCATAAATCTTCTATTATTTCTGTTTTGCTTTCTTTACTGTATCTTATTTTTTGGACTTAACAAGTTTGTTCATACACAACACCTTCTATTCATGTCAACTGTTATTGTTGTTTTTTTGGGTGGGGGTAGACAGCATTACACAAATGAAATGACTATTTTTAAAAACTGAGTTCAGATTTTTGGGGATTTTTAGCGTTATTTTTTGGTTGCAAATAATGCTGCAGCCAGATGTTTGCTGGTAATCAATCGGAGAATATGTAATATTTTGCACACATTATATTTTTGTGACTTTCTCTAGGTGGGGCATTCTAGAGGGCAGTTCACACTCAAGACTTGAATTAGGGCTTGTGCAAACGACCAGATTTTCAGCCCGAGTGTAATCCAACAAAACATCGGATCACACTAGGACCAATGTTTTTCTATGCAGCCGTGAACATGTCCATTTTTTTTCCTTGAACCAAGGTTGTCTGAGAAAAAAATCACAGTATGCATGAGTTGCATCCGATTACCATGCAAGTCAATGAGATGGTCACAAAAATCGGATCACAATCAGATGACGTCTGAGTGCAGTTTGGTTTTCATGGACTGACATAATGAAGAAGGTAGAGAATTTTTTTCCCCATCTTTTCCACATCCCAGAAATTTGGATCACACTATAATCAAATTCTGATCAGAGTTAGAGGTGAGCGAATTTGTTCGGATTCGGTTCCGAAAACGATCGGAATTGAATATTGGTTTTGCAATATTCATCGAACACAGCCGAACGTCATTAGAGTCAATGTTAGTAGAAGATACTGAATATGTTCGGAACCGATCATAAGACATACATTCAGCACGAATATTGTTTGAATATGGCTCGAATATGTCAAAATCAGATTTGGGGACAAAATCCAAACAAATTCGCTTCTCTCTAATCAGAGTGTGATTAGCATAATTGACTTGATTCTCTTGGAAGAGAGAAAATACGTTGGGCTGAGCCTTATAGCTCAAACTGCAGCTTCAGCTTTAGAATTCTCATAGGTCATGGTGTTGGCCAACTTTCCGACTATTATGTAGCACCAGCCCCTAATTCAGCAATCTCATATACCATGACACAATGAACCAAACTGTTACTTAGAAAAGTTATTCTTATCTTAAGATATGGATACAATTGGAAATTGCTTCTTAAGAAACATGCAACTTTTCAATTTACTTCTTGTTAAAATTCTGCACTGTTTCCCTGAAAATAAGTTATTTTTTATTTTTTAAAGCTTGGCTGAACTTGTGCAGTGCTTACAAGCTTTCTCCAGTGAAGCTGGCCATGATTGCAGCAGTGCACTGTTTGCGCACAGTCGCAGCTATTTTTAGTGCTGCTGTATTCTTCTGCTGCTGCAGTGGCAAGGCGTCCTCTCACAGCAGCATCATTGAGTTAACATATTTACAGTAAAATCAGAACAAAGGGAGTCACCATAAACCATCAATAGAGTAAAAAATTCATTTGGAGGAAAATTCACTAAAAAGTATACTTTTCAATACATATCCAAATAAGCAGGAAAAAGGTGAAGGCATCAAAACAGTCCAGTATATGTAGCAGCATTCATGGAATAAAGTACACTAAGTAAATCACAAAAAAGCACAAATAATAAAAAAGGGGTGAAGTGGCCATAGACAAAGAAGTAAGATATAAAGGAGTAGGTTACGCATAGTGCTGCTTACCCATGATAGGGAAGGACAGAATGAGCCCACCAACACTGCCCCAGGGAAATTCCAGCAAGTTGAATACTTAATGGGTTGTCCACTACCAGGACAACCCCTTCATAAACTACAAAACCGAAAAAGGAAGAAGAAGCATATCATGCCATAAAAAATTTAAGTTTTATTGTAGAAAAATACATATTAAAGCAACAATGCAAAAAGGGAGTAATATTTATAATCATGGTAACGGAGACAGAGTGTTTTATCAAATAAGATAAATGAATAGAAACTCACAAAATTATGAATAAATGCTTAATGCATGTGAATTAGCGAGTGTATTACTATTAGAGTGCAAGTGCAAAAAAAATAAACACAAAATACAAGGCTACATAAATAAGTCTCCAAAAAACATTATACAGTGCTAAATTATATCCAAAGTATACCTGAGAGGCGGCTAGACACCCCGACGCGCGTTTCGCTCTATAGCTTCTTCCAAGGGGGATGCATGCATCCCCCTAATTTTGTGAGTTTCTATTCATTTATCTTATTTGATAAAACACTCTGTCTCCGTTACCATGATTATTTGTGCAACATTTACTTTCTAATTAATTATCCTGATTTGAATGCGGTTCCTTTCGTATTGTTGTCTCCACTTTTAAAATATTACTCCCTTTTTGCATTATTGCTTTAATATGTATTTTTCTACAATAAAACTTAAATTTTTTATGGCATGATATGCTTCTTCTTCCTTTTTCGGTTTTGTGTTTAATTTGGAAGTGCCTACCTAGCAAAATTTATATATTTATATCCCTTCATAAACTAAATGTTCAGCCTTGATAAAATAATAAACCCTATACTCCTGTGTTGGTGCCGTTCCCACGTTCCCACGACACCTGCGCCCAATCAGCGCCGGCTGTCTCTGCCTTCGTATGAACTGAACTTGAAAAGGAAGCAAGCCAGGCATCAGCTGCAGCCCGGACATCCTCTTCATGTTCAGTTTGTCCGAAGGCGGAGACAGTGACACCAGCTCTGATTGGATGTCGGGCATCACATGTCATTCCACCACATCACAGCCCCGGGACCGCGAGTGCCAACATTGCTTTAATGGAGAGTATAGGCTTTATTATTTTATTGGGGCATAACATTTAGTTTTTGTCATAGTGGTGGAAAACCCCTTTAAAATGGTAATTTATTGTATATAGAAAATAGCCAGAAAAAAATCCAACAACAAAAAAGCAAATGCATTTCAGACTCAGTCCTTACTGCAATGAGTAAGGACTATGTCTGAAATGTGTGTGCCTTTTTCTTGGTGTTTGAGCTGGATTTTTTTTCTGGATTTTTTCTATATACAACAAATTACCATTTTAAGGATTCTCCTTGCTGACATTTCCATTTTTATGTAGAAGGGAATTTATAGATTTGTTTTTTTTTAAAAAAAAATGTAAAAAAATTGCTTTAAAAATGTACTGTGTACAGCCATATTGGAGACACAGGCTTTTTTCCTGTATTGTCCTAAAAAAGGTGTTCAAGGTTGCCATGAGTCTGGGCTAATTGGCACAGAAATGTCAACGTCTATTACAATCGAAATGAACTGATGATGTGCAGCACGTCCACTCCCGCCCCCCACTATTCTAGACAGAGAAATCGGAACTGCATACAGAGGCTCATCTGTGTTGGTATTTGGCCTTATCAGGCCTCAGGTAGTGAATTGGAGCTGTCAAGATTTTTTTATGTGAATGAACATTTAAAGTAAAAAAAAACTGAATTAATAAAATATGTTTATAGTTAAAAGGAACCTGTCATGTAAGATAATGCTATTAACCTGCAGCTTAGTAGCGTTATTTCTCATGACAGGTTCCCTTTTAAGAAATACTGTTAAATATCATGTTATTTTTTACTTATGAAATTATTAATTTGGCTTTACAGTTTGGACTTTTTTTCAGTATTTCTCTCTCTTCGTGTTTAACAGTATTGATTTAATAACATTCTATAAAATATAGTTGCATTACATAATATTTTTATGACATAGCATGCATGAAAATATTAACTAATCAGTAAAATCAAAGTATTAACAATAAGTATTGATATTAAATGTTATAGTCAATATAGCTGTAGAACATTCAGCATACTGCATGAGTGTTAGTAATTGATAAATTACCTTTACAGACGCCTGTAGTCAGGTATAAAAAAACAGCATCAGAAAAGGCAGATGTAGACGAGCGTATTTTCAGATCGACAAAACATTGGATCACACATGGACCAACGTTATGCTATTCGAGTTCCGATTTCCACGGACTGACACAATTGAGAAGATGGAGAAAAATGTTTCTGATCCAAGATAATCGGATCACGCTATACTCACACTCTGATCAAAGTGTGATTTGCATAATCGACCCAAATCGGTTAGATGAGAGAACACACAGTCGTCTGAACCTAGCCTAATAATGTAAATAGTTGGCAGGAAACAAAAGTTGGGAGACATCTGATTGGCACAAAGAAATGGGATAGACAGAAGAAAACCACACCAAAGCTTACACTTCAGTGGAAACACATTTAGGAAACAATCTTATTTTCTCAAGCAGTTTTGAAGAGTTTCTTCAGAGTTATTTTTAACTAAAGTTGTGTTTTCCAACTTTTCATTGGACGGTACCTAATTTTGAGCATCAGGAGTTTGAAAGTGTTTTTCAAAACTTGAAGCAGAAGAAAAATGCTCAAAAGATTGAACATATGACCAGAATGTGATTTTACCATAGAGATGAGGAAGAATCATTCAAGCATTTTATTAGCGAATATTTTTCAGACTTTTTTTAGCACACTTGGTCCAAAAGATGGCGCAAAAAAATCTACGTGTGCACATATCTTTACATTTTTTATCTGACAGAGATTTCCATGGTATCATTTCTCAAGCCATAAAGAATCTAATTTTATGTTGGTGTAGAAACTTTCCAAGCTATGAGGAATGCCTCTTACTATAGGGATAGTCCAAGATATACAGTGGTGGACATAATTATTTGATCCCTTGCTGATTTTGTAAGTTTTCCCACTGACAAAGACATGAACAATTTATAATTTCAAGGGTAGGTTATTTTTAACATTGAGAGATAGAATATCAAAAATGAAATCCAGAAAATCACATTGTATAAATTATATAATTTTATTTGCATTTTCCAGTGAGAAATAAGTATTTGACCCTTTGGCAAACAAGACTTAATACTTGGTGGCAAAACCCTTGTTGGCAAGCACCGCAGTCAGATGTTTATTGTAGTTGATGATGAAGTTTGCGCACATGTCAGGAGGAATTTCGGTCCACTCCTCTTTGCAAATCATCTCTAAATCGTTAAGATTTTGAGGCTGTCGTTTGGCAACTCGGAGCTTCACCTCCCTCCATAAGTTTTCTATGGGACTAAGGTGTGGAGACTGGCTAGGCCACTCCATGACCATAATGTGCTTATTTTTGAGCCACTTTTTTGTAGCCTTGGCTGTATGTTTTGGGTCATTGTCTTGCTGAAAGACCCAGCTGCTACCCATTTTTAATGTCCTGTCGGAGGTAAGGAGGCTGTCACTCAGGATTTTACGGTACATGGCTCCATCCATTCTCCCATTGATGTGGTGAAGTAGTCCTGTGCCCTTAGCTGAGAATCATCCCCAAAATATAATGTTTCCACCTCCATGCTTCACAGTGAGGACGGTATTCTTTGTGTCATAGGCAGCATTTCTCTTCCTCCAAACACAGCGAGTTGAGTTAATGACAAAGAGCTCAGTTTTTGTCTCATCTGACCACAGCACCTTCTTCCAATCACTCAGAGAATCATCCAGGTGTTCATTGACAAAGTTTAGATGGGTCTACACATGTGTCTTCTTGAGCAGGGGGACCTTGCGGGCACTGCAGAATTTTAAACCTTTACGGTGTAATGTGTTACCAATAGTTTACTTGGTGACTATGGTCCCAGCTGCCTTGAGATCATTAACAAGTTCCCCCATTTAGTTTTAGGCTGATCTCTCACCTTCCTCATGATCAAGGATACAGGATACCTCACAAAGTGAGATTTTCCATGGTGCCCCAGATTCACGTCAATTGACAGTCATTTTGTATTTCTTCCATTTTCTTACTATTGCACCAACAGTTTTCTCCTCCTCACCCAGCGTCTTACTTATGGTTTTGTAGCCCATTCTAGCTTGGTGCAGGTCTATGATCTTCTCACTGATATCCTTATAAAGCTCTTTGGTCTTGCCCATGTTGTAGAGGTTGGAGTCTAACTGATTAATTGAGTCTATGGACAGGAGTCTTTTATAAAGGTGACTATGTAAGACAGCTGTCTGTCTGTAATGCAGTTGATTAGGAGCGTCTAACTAGTCTGTAGGAGCTAGAAATCTTAATGGTTGGTAGGGGATCAAATACTTATTTCTCACTGCAAAATGCAAATAAATTTATATAACTTATACAATGTGATTTTCTGGATTTTATTTTTGATATTCTATCTCTCAATGTGAAAATTAACCTACCCTTAAAATTATAGACTGTTCATGTCTTTGTCAGTGGGCAAACTTACAAAATCAGCAAGGGATCATATACTTATTTCCCCCACTGTAGAGGTCTATGTACTGACATTCAATTATAAATCTAGATAGTTCAAATAGGAATGTCCAAAGCACCGGAGCTATCCCTCAGCAAATGCAGCAGTGCTTCTGCTTCAGATGGGCTCAATCTCTCCTTCTCTACTAAACCGTTCTTGTGTAGTAATCTCTGCATGTGTTATGGCTATATAACAGCCGTGAGACATGTAGCTGTGTGGTCTTGAACACATATTTTGAGCACGCCGAAGACACTTGGTTAGCACACGAGCATGCTCAGATAAAGTCTTATACAAGCACGTTCACTCATCACTAGTTATAATTATTTTTCATCCTAACTTATTTCTTGACTTTTTTTAAGAAAATTAATATTTTCAAAACCATTAATTGGAAACTTTTAACAAAAAATATAAAGAGTGATTATTCGGTTATTTTTTCAGTGGCTGTTCCAATACCTAAATGTGCGCTGTTATATATTTAGCTTTGTAAAATGCATTTATAATAAAAATCAATATAATGAATCAATGTTTTAACTTATCATGATGGCTCTAGACCTGCCAACTTTATTAATATATGATTTTTGTAAAAATGCCCATTAAAGTGTCAAGATCTTGCAGCTTGGTGGCTCAGTGGTTAACTCTGTTGCTTTGCAGCTCTGGGGACCTGGGTTCAAATCCCACCAAGGACAACATCTGCAGGGAGTTTGTATGTTCTCCCTGTGCTTGCGTGGGTTTCTCCGGGTTCTTCAGTTTTGTACCACCATCCAAAGATATACTGATCGGAAATGTATAATATGAGCCCCAATATGGACAGCACTGATGTCTGTAAAGTACTGTGGAATATGATGGTGCTGTATAAGTGAGTGAAATAAAAAAATCCAAAAGGCATAAGTGCATAATGCCTCACTTGCTCATTTTTACAACTTGACTCCATGGATATGATATGTTTTTCATTCTTTGTCGACAACTGAGGTAATGCTTTTATGAGAAAATATCACTGCAGGATGATACTTAATAGACCATTCTACAATTTGGTATCAATCTAACAGAAATACTCCATATGTTTCCATATGAAACTGCAATAAAAATATGCTATAACATTATGATTAGTGCAGGTTTGACCTCTAGGATTCCCATCAATCACAAGATAGATAGATCAAGGTACTCTCTGCCTGTTATTGGCATACCCCAATTCAAAGGAACCTTCTGTGCAAAGAATTAAGTTGTTTTATAGTTACATGTACAAAAGGCAAATTGGACCATAACTGTGCTGGTAAAATTGTGAAGAATTTTGGAGGGTCTCTGCACTTGGGGTCCCAGGGTTAGTAAGTGGTGTTACATCCGAGTAAAATTCATCACTTGCTATAGTGGCAATACTCTTTTTATTGTAGTGTGTCCAAATCTTCACATTTATGAAAATTTCAAAACACACAACAAAACTGGACTACGTACAGGTGCATCTCACAAAATAATAATATCATCAAAAAGTTAATTTATTTCAGTTCTTCAATACAAAAAGTGAAACTCATATATTATATAGAGTCATTACAAACAGAGTGATCTGTTGAAGATTATGGCTTACAGCCAATGATAACCCAAATGTCATTATCTTTGTAAATTAGAATACTTTATAACACCAGCTTGAAAAATGATTTTAAAATCCGAAATGTTGGCCTACTGAAGTGTATGTTCAGTAAATGCACTCATTACTTGGTCTGGACTCCTTTTTCATCAATTACTGCATCAATGCGGCGTGACATGGAGGCGATCAGCCTGTGGCACTGCTGAGGTGTTATGGAAGCCCAGGTTGCTTTGATAGCAGCCTTCAGCTCGTCTGCATTGTTGGGTCTGGTGTCTCTCATCTTCCTCTTGACAATAATCCATAGATTCTCTATGGGTTAAGGTCAGGCGAGCTTGCTGGCCAATCAAGCACAGTGATACTGTTGTTTTTAAACCAAGTATTGGTACTTCAGTGTGGACAGGCGCTAAGTCTTGCTGGAGAATGAAATTTCCATATCCAAAAAGCTTATCGGCAGAGGGAAGCATGAAGTGCTCTAAAATTTCCTGGTAGACGGCTGCACTTACTTTGGTCTTGATGAAACACAGTGGACCTACACCAGAAGATGACATGTCTCCCCAAACCATCACTGATTGTGGAAACTTCACATTAGACCTCAAGCAGCTTGGATTATCTGTCTCTCCACTCTTCCTCCAGACTCTGGGACCTTGATTTGCAAAATTTACTTTCATCTGAAAGCAAAACCTTGGACCACTGAGCAACAGTCCAGTTCTTTTTCTCCTTGGCCCAGGTAAAACGCTTCTGGCGTTGTCTATTGGTCATGAGAAGCTTGACACAAGGAATCCGACACTTGTAGACCATGTCCTGGATACATCTATGTGTGGTGGCTCTTGAAGCAATGACTTCAGCAGCAGTCCACTCCTTGTGAATCTCCACCAAATTTTGAATGGGCTTTTCTCAACAATCCTTTCAAGGCTGCGATTTTCCCGGTTATTTGTGCACCTTTTTCTACCACGATTTTTCCTTCCACTCAACTTTCCATTAATATGCTTGGATACAGCACCCTGTGGACAGCCAGCTTCTTCACCAATGACCTTTTGTGGCTTACCCTCCTTGTAGAGTGTGTCAATGACTGCCTTCTGGACATCTGTCGAGTCAGCAGTCTTCCCCATGATTGTGGAGCCTACTGAAACAGGCTAATGAACCTTTTTAAATGCTTAGGAAGCCTATGCAGGTGTTTTTTTGTTAATTATTCTAATTTACTGAGATAATGACTTTTGGGTTTTCATTGGCTGTAAGCCATAATCATCAACATTAACAGAAATAAACACTTGAAATAGATCACTCTGTTTGTAACGACTCTATATAATATAGGAGTTTCACTTTTTGTATTGAAGAACTGAAATAAATTAACTTTTTGATGATATTCTAATTTTGTGAGATGCACTTATATATATAGCTTTTTTCCTTTTTTTAGTGGCTATCAATCAATTGTTCAGCATTCCAGTTTTTATTTCCTTCCAGCATGCTACAATCATGTGGAAGGGCAACTGATGTGGAGACTCACCCCATAGTTTCCTATGAGGTTGCCCCTCATCCGGTCCATCTTGAACCTTCAAAGGTAAAATGTCGGGATGGCATCTGATGCAGTTTGGACTTCAGTTGTGATCAGTTGAGGCACACAAAAACAGATTCTCATAAAGCAAATAAGTGGAAGCCCAACCAAAGGATGAATTTTACACTGCTCAGTGTTAAATTACAGCACACCGGCAAGATGTTTGTTGGTCGGCTTTTTGAATAATAAGCTGATTCTACAGGTTGTCCAAGCTTCAGATGCGTACTGAACGATCTGTAGTAGATCTTTCAGTCCATAAAGGCTGCCATTGTTTTTCACAGCAGAGGTCCTGTTTACGGATCCTGTTTTGGGGCTAACCAAAAGATAATTTTCCCCGAAAAGCGAGCTTTTTGATTGGATGTTTATCAGCCTGTTTTGCATGAATATGATGAAATAAGCATTCCTAAGAAAGTTCATTCACAGTAGTCATGCAGTGTTATGCACGTTAAGGGTGGGTTTACACCAACCAACTTGCATCACTAAACATCTGCCAATCAGTAAATTGTTTGCTTATCAGCGGTTGTCTAATACACAAACAGGCCTCATTTAATGTATGTAGAGAATTATCAGTATTAGTTTGATCTGTAAGTGTATGCTGCCATTGTTCTCGGCAGCACAGGTCTTGATTACACAGGAAGATGTGCTGCTGAGAATGAAGATCTTTTAAAAAAAAACAAAAAATAATGTCACCTGATGATCGAGCATTTTATGCTTTTGTCAGATGATTCGCAGCCTGTACACACTGCATGATTATCAATCCAAGGAGCATCCAATCACGATAATAATGCAGGGTAAAAGCTCTTTAAGTGATGTAGAAAACTGATTAATGGCGACCACACTAGTTTTTGTTGTATTATGTCTTTATGACTGTAATCTGAGGCTGCAGTTTCTCCAATAGAAAATGATAAGAATTATTATCTCATATGTCATTTTCACTAACAGATACAGCTACAGGTAACTATGGAGTGCAAACTGACAAATGAGTTACATATGATATATTATTTGACCCAAACAAATATGTTACTATATTTTGATACACTTTTACCCCCTACACCTACTCCCAAACAATAAAAGAAGCAGGATTCATTTTATACCATTACCTGCATGAACACTGATATGTTGTAAGCTTCAAAATACAGATGTAAATTCTGTACGCTTTCTCATTTAAAATAGAAGCAGTGACCTTTCATTAAAAAAAGAAATATAACACGTCTGATCAACTATAACAATTGATTCATTTTAGTGTGGGCTCGTGTAGACCACTGTATTTTCGGTCCCAGTGCGATCCGAGAAAACATAAGATCGCACCCGGACTAATGTTAGTCTATGGGGCCGTGCACATGTCCGATTTTTTCCTTGGTCAGAGATTGTCCGAGGAAAAATGGCAGCATGCACGATTTGCATCTGATATTCGGATCACACTTGGCCATGCAAGTCAGTGAGTCCATGAAAAACATGGGCCCCCACTCTGATGATACCCAAGTGAGGTGTGAGTTTCACAAACTGAGAAAATGGAGAAGTTGGAGATCATTTTTTAACATCTTCTCCACATCCGAGAAAATCGGAACACTCTTTGATCACACTCTGATCACACTCTGATCACACTCTGACCTAACTCTGATCTAACTCTGATCACACTCTGACCTAACTCTGATCACACTCTGATCACACCACACTCTGACCTAACTCTGATCTAACTCTGATCACACTCAGATCCCACTCTGATCTAACTCTGATTAGAGTGTGATTTCCATAATCGGCTCGATTCTCTCAGATGAGAGAAAATACACTGGTGTGACCCTAGCCTAAAGAATTATCATGACGAAAGTTGATGATATTAAATAAAGAACATATTGCATACCTTGGCAATTTATCACTATTTGCAGTACTCTGTTTTGTGAAACAACAATAACCATACTGTTAAAAAGTGTCAATGCCCCTAACATTTTCGGTATATTATTATTCCTATAGTAAACATTATCACAGTTGTTCCTATGAGAGCGTCCCCTTATCAGTACAACCATTTGTTAAGCAAACTGCTCACATTTGCTGCTGTGATTGGTGTCCTGATGTCTCTTTTGCTGGAGAAAGGACATGGTCCCAGCTGACAAATGTACAGATAATTGACCAGACTTCTCTACCTCTACATTGCTGCAGCCCCTGGGAAATAACAGTGTGCACTGACTTACTAGAAGAATTTATGGGGGGGACTGCCACAAAATACTAACCTATCCATGCACATAATCATAACATATTAATACTATGAAAGGACATTGACAGTACTAAATACTGTTCTTCTCTTCCATTGTTAATATCAGCATATCAACGGATTCCTAGCAATGAGAAAAAAATATAAAAAACTTAAAAAACTAATAAATATATTTTATATATATATATACATATTTTTTTTCAGGTATATTTAGTCATTTATTCGACATTGAAAATGTTTTCAAATTTTTAAAAATAATAATTGAGAAAATATTCAAAATGGAACATGTATTATTACAGCTGTACCTTTAGAATCTCATACAGTAAATTGTATTATACAGTTCAAAATATTAGAGTATTATAGCTGTAATTTTCTGCTGACATAATATGTGGCTGTAAAAATATGGTCACATATTTTGGAATCTTGTAATTAGTATGTGTTATAAATGTAACATTCACAGATACCATAGTAGTGATTTGTTTGAATACATTTTGTAACAGTATCTTTGTAGTCTTGTATGTTATAGTTATATATTGTATATATTACATACATTAGCTGGAATTTAATGATTAAATATATAATAGCTCTCCCTTGATAATCCTCTATATTAAAGCTGTAACTTCTTAAGGACATATATTACAGCTATAACATTATCATTAGATAACTAACATTTTACACTAGTAACTTAAAAACCACAGATATAGCTGTAACGTTAAAATCAGAACCAGTGTAAAATTAGATATAAATCATTAAAATATATCTAAACTATTAACGTAACATATTAGTGGAGCTATCATTCTACAGATGATGGGAACATTTGCCCAAATGAAGTGAGTATTTTCCGATGGAGAATATATTCTGATTCCAATTATCTGAGCACAGAGTTTTTATTAAACAGATTGATTTTATATTTATTAGTGGATTCTTCAAAGTGAACCCATGTGGAAACCTTTAGGCCTTGTACACCAAATGTTTTATTTCAAATGCATAAATAAAAGCTTTTTCGGGGGATCCTTCACGCACACAATTCTTTCAGCATTTTTAAACACTTGTTAAAAATTGACTTTTTCTAAAGCAATTTCCATATAGTAATTTTACAAGCGATATGGGTGGTGTATTCTATAACATTTAAATAATGTGTTTTTACAGCATTTTTCAAGTCCTATGGAAAAGTCTATGGGGAAAATGCTTGAGGAAAAAAGTCAGCGTGCTTTGTTTTTAAAATACTGTCACAAACTCCAAAAACAGCATAAAAACACCAATAAAATAATGAAAATAATGTATAGGTACACTTTTGAGTCATTTGCTATAGACTTTAAAGTAACATCTAACATCAGTGACCAAAATAAAACTTCAGTAAAAAAAAATATTTCACTGTAAAATGGTTTTGAGTTCAACAAAAATAAAACATGTACATTTTTTGTTATTTTTACATGACATGTGGGGCTTTTAGTGTCAATCTTCTGTTTTTGAAGTAATCAAAAAAAATCGAAAAAATAATGTCAGATGAAGAGCATGCTGTCTCTAAAATATGGTGCAGACAACAACAATAACACAAACAAAACTAATTTATTTGTACTTTTTTTTTATTCCCATGTAAACTTGAATAACATGTAGCCTAAAATTTTGTAAAAATGCCAGTTAAAACTCTGAAAAAGAATCAAGCCTTAAAGTTACAAATCACTAATGCTTCAGGAGATCTATGTCCAGCATATATATTTTTTTTTTATTAATACTTTCAAGTTTAATTTCAGAAGAGGCTCTGACTGGCATCACTCTTATGTTCTGTACATGATTAATGCCTAATGACCATAATTCTATACATATAGACAAATATTGTAATAGTTATAGATGTACATTACTGAAGTTAAGATTGCAGACTGATAATTAGATTAACATATTTGTGGGTATTTTTTTTCCATAGGATTGTATGTCTTTTTTAATCTCAGGGCACAATCCTCTCCTACTCAGAGACTTCAGAAACTTGTACCAGGATTTATGTTTTTCTGGGTACTTACTTCCACATACATAGGTGACCTTATCTCTGGGCTGATCTGGCATGATGATGATGATGAGGATGATGATGTGCTGGGTGATGAGTGTCTAATTGTCACGTTATGTACTTAGGGAGCTATGATGGCTGTCACAGGGTTGTGATCTGCAGTGATCCTTTATCCATGGTACAATAATGTTATGACTTGTGCAGCCACTGTAGTGATACCACTATGACACTTGTGCTACAGACCATTAACCTCACATAGTGATCAGTAGGATAGGGCTGGAAGCTCTCCAAAAAGATAACACACATCCATAGGCAAACTGTGACCTGTGGGTCTGTAGAATAAGCTGCAAATGCAAGTTATGGAAATATATAAAGGGCTATATATATATATATATATATATATATATATATATATATATATATATATATAAATTAATCACATACATATATGTATACATGTATACATGTATATATATACATTTCAGGGACATGAAAGGCTTGACTAGTTTTAGCACAGTATTCTGCAGCCTCTGGTTCTATAGGAGAATCTACTGTGCAAAAATTGAAATGAGATCGCTATTTACATTTTCATGACATACTAGGACATGTAGTCCACACTAATTTTTATCATAATTAGATATTGTTATTTTAGCTTTCTTCTTTACCTGTCCATGGAAAGGCAGGTGGCATCTACTGCAGCTTCTGCCCCAGGATCACTCGCCAAAGTAGTGGGCACCAGGCTGTGCCCTATGTACCAGGAGGATGAGCAGGCAATAATGATTGATATCTAATACTCCACACAGGGAGATCCTGTGGATATGATTTATAGACAGGCAGATGAATGACATAACCATTATCACTTATAACCTTCTCTGCACACAGGGGCTGGAGATTCTGGAGTGGGGCACTTGTGATGTATCTCCAGCACTGGACAATAATGTCCTCATATTCCTCAGAGGAAATGATCTGATAATCTCATTACTATATAATGTGAGGAAACAGGGAGTCACTGACTGAGCGAGAAGTCCCAGCACAGGAGCCTAATGGTGTGAGGGGAAGCTTACATGGAATAGTGTCAGTGCTGAGAATGAGGATCAATTAGGGCTAATGCTGGAATTATTAACAATAACAGACTACAACAAAAATTATAAGATTTTTCACTATTCTTATTGTTAGTAGTAGTACTACTACTACCACCACTAATAATAATAATAATAATAATAATAAAAATCATCATTGTCACCTACTACGAATGTTGCCAATTGCAAAAAAAAATATTGGTATTAAAGGTAATTTTCTAATAATATCAGTACATAATATTAACCAACACTTAGAGCTTAATAAAGTTATGTAAAAAGTAAAAGTATTAAAAAATATATTTTGTATAACTTCTAAAACTACTACTAATAGTACAGCTTATAGTAACACAAATAATATCGATCAGATGCTACTTCTACTGGTTTCTGCCAAGGATTGATTTATTTATATTACTTCCATCAGTAATAACAATATTTTATACTAATAATTACTACCTATATATATATACATTTTATATATATATATATATATAATATATATATATATATACAACCAGACATTATATATAAATATATATATATATTATTTACGTAGTTATCATATATATATATAGTCTGCAGAATATAGAATTAGTAAAGTCCTGCATGTCTGTGTTAGTCCTGTGGAGTCGGGAATCATCTCGCAGAGCTGCAGGCCTGTTGTATCCAGGTTTATACTGGGCTTTCTAGCAGGCGCATGTGATATTATACTTGTATATTTGATGATATTTTATGATAATCTTTTGCATTATTTGTAAGTTACCCAGAAATACATGGGTGTAAGTTCTGTATCACTCGATTATTGATTGATGTATATTTGATTAATGTAGACAATTACGATTTTTATTATTGTTATGTGTTTTCGAATATATAAGTTTCTTTTTAGAATTATTCCTTACACATAGTCCCAATCATGCTGCCATTCAGCTTTACATTTTTATATAATAGTTGCATTAATAGACCTGCACTATATTACCTTTGGAGACGTTTCCCAATCATCAGTTGTTAGAGCTGATGATGAGATCATCTATAAAGGGAAGCAGGTATATAGCATAGAAGTGACGTAAGCAGAGCTCTACACACGGCACTAGCCCTGGTGCTACCAATACGACCCAGTTCTGCTAGTCCCACCAAATAGATGGGATTTGCACCTAGATTTCGCACAACTATTGCACATTTCTGCAATGTGCCTGTTCGGCATCACTATTCTAACCCTTTCCTGTATTACAATACATATCTGCATGTTTGTGTAGACAGGGCTAAATCCTGGACCACTTTGTTTCAAGCCAATATAATAGAAAGGTTTAATTGTTATTGTTAATAATAAGTGTATGAAAACAAATGCTAAGAGTGCAATATGTAAAAAAGATAAAGGAAAAACTCCTAAAATAGTAACTAACATGGGAGTATTGTTACAAAATAACTGTACTTAATAACTATGACTATATACATATATATATATATGTATATATATATCGAAGGCAAATGTGTGGCGGCAGAGAATGAGTTAAGGAGGTAAGGAATGAGTTGGGCCACATGTGTGCACAGGCTGGGAGCCCCAGGTTCTGGGGCTGTGAGTGAGGGGTCTGGGGGGCTGTGTCAGGAGAGTTGTGAAGTCCTCCATCCCGTTGCACCTCTACACATTTAACAACTCCCAGCATAAACCTCGTCAACCCATAAAGAGGAAGCCTTAACTTTTTATTAAGGTGCTAAATTCAAGTCAGTGTGTTGGAAAAAGCAATCTTCTTCCACTTCCAGGAAGGGTAAAGCCTCAGCTGCTGTGATAAAATTATACTGTAATTAGGTGAAAACCTGACTAATTGGGATGAGAATAGAGGTACAGAACAACAAGCAGCAGCCTCAGGCTATGTCACCAGGACTAGGCTATGTCACCAGGACTAGGCTATGTCTCCAGGACTAGGCTATGTCACCAGGACTAGGCTATGTCTCCAGGACTAGGCTATGTCACCAGGACTAAGCTGTGTCTCTAGGACTAGGCTATGTCACCAGGACTAGGCTATGTCTCCAGGACTAGGCTATGTCACCAGGACTAGGCTGTGTCTCCAGGACTAGGCTATGTCACCAGGACTAGGCTACGTCTCCAGGACTAGGCTATGTCACCAGGACTAGGCTATGTCTCCAGGACTAGGCTATGTCACCAGTCCAGGACTAGGCTATGTCTCCAGGACTAGGCTATGTCAGACTAGGCTATGTCACCAGTCCAGGACTAGGCTATGTCACCAGAACTAGGCTATGTCACCAGGACTAGGCTATGTCACCAGGACTAGGCTATGTCTCCAGGACTAGGCTACGTCACCAGTCCAGGACTAGGCTATGTCTCCAGGACTAGGCTATGTCACCAGTCCAGGACTAGGCTATGTCTCCAGGACTAGGCTATGTCATCAGTCCAGGACTAGGCTATGTCTCCAGGACTAGGCTATGTCTCCAGTCCAGGACTTGGCTATGTCTCCAGGACTAGGCTATGTCACCAGGACTAGGCTATGTCACCAGGACTAGGTTACATCTCCAGGACTCTCTGTGCCTTCAGGCGCCTGGCTCACCATACTCATCCTCCGCACTGCTCAGCTTGGCATATGTACATGATAACTTGTCATTTCTGGTGGCCCGAATGTGGGGACTTTCTTACACACAGGCATAAGTACAGAACTGTGCGTGGAGTCACTGCAGATGAGCCACCCTTATGCAGAGAAATAGGAGCATATAGTATATGATTAAAATCACTGATGATCGTCAATATCTTCCACAGCCTACTGCCAGGTTCTGTACTCCTATGTGTAATGGTTAACATCACTAACTCTGACCCCCAGTGCTGTGCTCCCTAGTACTATCTGCATAGTATGGATGGTATAATAGTATGGATGGTATAATAATATGAATGGTATAATAGTATGGATGGTATAATAATATGGATGGTATAATAATATGGATGGTATAATAATATGGATGGTATAATAGTATGGATGATATAATAGTATGGATGATATAATAGTATGGATGGTATAATAGTATGGATGGTATAATAGTATGGATGGTATAATAATATGAATGGTATAATAATATGGATGGTATAATAATATGGATGGTATAATAGTATGGATGATATAATAGTATGGATGATATAATAGTATGGATGGTATAATAGTATGGATGGTATAATAATATGAATGGTATAATAGTATGGTTGATATAATAGTATGGATGGTATAATAATATGGATGGTATAATAGTATAGATGGTATAATAGTATGGATGGTATAATAATATGGATGGTATAATAGTATGGATGATATAATAGTATGGATGATATAATAGTATGGATGGTATAATAGTATGGATGGTATAATAATATGGATGGTATAATAATATGGATGGTATAATAATATGAATGGTATAATAGTATGGATGGTATAATAGTATGGATGGTATAATAATATGGATGGTATAATAATATGGATGGTATAATAATATGGATGGTATAATAGTATGGATGGTATAATAATATGGATGGTATAATAGTATGGATGATATAATAGTATGGATGATATAATAGTATGGATGGTATAATAGTATGGATGGTATAATAATATGGATGGTATAATAATATGAATGGTATAATAGTATGGATGATATAATAGTATGGATGGTATAATAATATGGATGGTATAATAATATGGATGGTATAATAGTATGGATGGTATAATAGTATGGATGGTATAATAATATGGATGGTATAATAGTATGGATGATATAATAGTATGGATGGTATAATAGTATGGTTGATATAATAGTATGGATGATATAATAGTATGGATGGTATAATAATATGGATGGTATAATAATATGGATGGTATAATAATATGAATGGTATAATAGTATGGATGGTATAATAGTATGGATGGTATAATAATATGGATGGTATAATAATATGGATGGTATAATAATATGAATGGTATAATAGTATGGATGATATAATAGTATGGATGGTATAATAGTATGGATGGTATAATAATATGGATGGTATAATAGTATGGATGATATAATAGTATGGATGATATAATAGTATGGATGGTATAATAGTATGGATGGTATAATAATATGGATGGTATAATAATATGAATGGTATAATAGTATGGATGATATAATAGTATGGATGGTATAATAGTATGGATGGTATAATAATATGAATGGTATAATAGTATGGATGATATAATAGTATGGATGATATAATAGTATGGATGATATAATAGTATGGATGGTATAATAGTATGGATGGTATAATAATATGAATGGTATAATAATATGTATGTTATAATAGTATGGATGATATAATAGTATGGATGGTATAATAGTATGGATGGTATAATAATATGGATGGTATAATAATATGAATGGTATAATAGTATGGATGATATAATAGTATGGATGATATAATAGTATGGATGATATAATAGTATGGATGGTATAATAGTATGGATGGTATAATAATATGAATGGTATAATAATATGTATGTTATAATAGTATGGATGATATAATAGTATGGATGGTATAATAGTATGGATGGTATAATAATATGGATGGTATAATAATATGAATGGTATAATAGTATGGATGGTATAATAATATGGATGATATAATAATATGAATGGTATAATAGTATGGATGGTATAATAATATGGATGGTATAATAGTATGGATGGTATAATAGTATGGATGATATAATAGCATGGATGGTATAATAGTATGGATGGTATAATAATATGTATGTTATAATAGTGTGGATGGTATAATAATATGTATGTTATAATAGTGTGGATGGTATAATAATATGGATGGTATAATAATATGGATCATCTACGTATAGATGGCATAATGTGTATTAATATACAATACACAGCAGTATGAGTAGTCAGTCACTGATGCTGACAATTAGATACAGAATACAATTCTATGATCTTAGATGACCATTACACATTGGGGTGCAGAATACAGCACATTATCACTGATGATAACCATTACACATAGAGGCAGTATGAGTATTGTCACTGACTAGATCCTTATATGAGATGAGCATCACACATAGTAGAGAACTATAGTGGCACTGGTGATGACCATTACACATGGGAGTAGAGCCGGAGTCTCTGGAGCCGGAGTCCGGGCAGCGCTCCTGGGTGGGGCGGCCGGGAGGACACGGTGGGTAGAGCTTAGGCCGTTACGTTATCTGTCTCCCCTCGCCGCCTAATTAGGTAACAGCCCCGCCCCTTGTGGAGTCCTGGAGCTGTGGTTGGTCAGAGTGGAGATGAGTGACAGCTGTCAGGCCCCGCCCCACCCCGCCGCTTTATTGTCACTAATGAGCAAGTTGTCTCCAGCTTTCTCCTGGGCTCCGGCGCTGACAGATCAGGACTACAAGATCAATTAGCTGCAGGAGCGGCCCCGGGCCCCGGGAGCAGCAGTCACCGCCCGCCGGGCCCCGGATTACCTGCTGCCCGGCCGCACACAGGGCAAGTCATATATATGTGCGGTGTAAAAGCGCTGCTCCATCCCGAGACATGGCAGACAAGAGGAGGTCACCCTGCACCATGAGCCTCAAGGCGCACGCCTTCTCCGTGGAGGCTCTGATCGGGGCAGAGAAGAAGAAGAAGAGAGAGGAAGATGGACGATGGAGCTGGGGACAGGGAGAGCTCGGAGCAGCCGGGGGTCACGGAGCTGGAGCACCCTGCCTGCAGCCTGCTGCCCCCCTGTAAGTGTCATCCATAGGTATACCACTGTCTGTGTGTGTGTACATGTTTATATATATATATATTTATGTATCTGTGCGTGTATGTATAGATAAACACTAGTGTATGTACATTATCAATATGTGAGTGTGTGGACAAGTTATCCTGTATATATGTGTTTGTTTGTGTATATATATATATATATATATATATATATATATATATATTGCTCATTTATATAGCGCCAGTAATTGCACAGCGCTTTACAGACATTATTGGCACTGCCCCCATGGGGCTCACAATCTATATATATATATACACGTGTATCTCAGCTTTAGGCACATAATAATATTTCAATTTACAATAATTACCACATTTGCTGTTAGTCATAGTCAAGTTATGTGACATCAATATAAAGCAGAAGGATCCAGTGTAACAATAACGTGTAATCCAATGTGAGCCAGAACCGAGCCGCTTCATTACTGGCGGCCTGGCCGAGCAGTGACACTGGGGGTTACACTGTGGATTATACTGTGGGTTACACTGTGGATTATACGTGGGTTACACTCTGGGTTACGCTGTGGATTATACCTGGGTTACACTCTGGGTTACGCTGTGGATTATACGTGGGTTACACTCTGGGTTACGCTGTGGATTATACGTGGGTTACACTCTGGGTTACGCTGTGGATTATACGTGGGTTACACTCTGGGTTACGCTGTGGATTATACGTGGGTTACACTCTGGGTTACGCTGTGGATTATACGTGGGTTACACTCTGGGTTACGCTGTGGATTATACGTGGGTTACACTCTGGGCTGTACTGTGGATTATACGTGGGTTACACTCTGGGTTACACTGTGGGTTACACTCTGGGCTATACTGTGGATTATACGTGGGTTACACTTGGGCTATACTGTGGGTTACACTCTGGGCTATACTGTGGATTATATGTGGGTTACACTCTGGGCTATACTGTGGATTATACGTGGGTTACACTCTGGGCTATACTGTGGATTATACGTGGGTTACACTCTGGGCTATACTGTGGATTATACGTGGGTTACACTCTGGTTACACTGTGGGTTACACTCTGGGCTATACTGTGGATTATACGTGGGTTACACTCTGGGTTACACTGTGGGTTACACTCTGGGCTATACTGTGGATTATACGTGGGTTACACTCTGGGTTACACTGTGGGCTATACTGTGGATTATACCTGGATTATACGTGGGTTACACTCTGGGTTACTCTGTGGATTATACATGGGTTACACTGTGGGTTACACTGTGGGCTATACTGTGGATTATACGTGGTTTACACTCTGGGTTACTCTGTGGATTATACATGGGTTACACTGTGGGTTACACTGTGGGCTATACTGTGGATTATACGTGGGTTACACTCTGGGTTACACTGTGGGCTATACTGTGGATTATACGTGGTTTACACTCTGGGTTACTCTGTGGATTATACATGGGTTACACTGTGGGTTACACTGTGGGCTATACTGTGGATTATACGTGGGTTACACTCTGGGTTACACTGTGGGCTATACTGTGGATTATACCTGGATTATACGTGGGTTACACTGTCACTATGGGCTATACTGTGGGTTATACGTGGGTTACACTGTGGGGCTCCGTGCTCCCCCATGTTCACGTCTCCGTCTAGGTGACATTGGCCGCAGTTCACACTCACATTTGCCCTGTGTGGCGGATCGCACGGAGCCCCTTTCCCAGCAGGTGATGGACCTGCACAGTTTTCTGGGCAGCAGATGTGACCCCGGAGGACGATGTCGGGGGCTTTATTCCCGGCTGATACCAATGTCTGGCGCTGCTGGAAGTGTCGCCGTGCGGAGCTCAGTTGTGCGATTCCTGGTTTGGGGGGCTATTATAGAGGGGGCTCCATGGCGTTTGGATCTGACGGAATAGTAAGATTTTGTTCTTCTGAGAATTGCTCACAAAATCTGGAGAAATAAAGGAAAATGCCGCGGTGTCTCCGGGATCTGCGGGGCCGAGGGCCGAGGGTCGCCGTGGAAGCTTATAAACCTATAACTGTGTATACAATTGTATTCTGAAAATCCGTAAGTGCGTATTATGTTTTATCATAATTTATCGCACAATATGTCTTTAGAGCCAGAAAACAGATCCAGGCTGATTTCTAAACTGATCCTGGTGTCACAAATATATAGAAAGAAAAATATAGAAAAATGCAGAACAAAGGAGATGAAATGTTCCTAGTTCTACAGTGATAAATCTGTTATTACTACTCGTACTTTTGTTCATGGTATTATTATTATTTTGCATATTCGTTTTGGCCATATTACAAGTAATGTATTATATTTTGTTCTGTAGTGGGTGTATTGTTTTTAATGAATTATTTTATCAATGTAGAATTATTTATAAGGATGAAAAGTCTAAATCCGGGCCTGTAATTTGGGGATATAGTGTAGAAATGTGCAACCAATAATGATGCTGCTTCTCTCAGACTTATGATTTCTGTGTATATGACGCATGATAATGTGAATGGTGCTGACCTGACTCTGCGATGTGTGGCCCTGCAGCGCCCAGCGAGGATGGCTATGGTGGAGTTAAGGCTACAGCTGGCACTTGTAGTACCCCCCTGTCTTCTCCGGCCCCAGTGGGAACATCTTCCTCTGCCATTCGTGTGGATCTTCAGGGAGCAGAGTTATGGAAGCGCTTTCATGAGATCGGGACAGAAATGATCATCACCAAGGCCGGGAGGTGAGGAAGGTTCCTAAATATCTGCCCCCTCCTCATATAATCGGTACTTACACTATGAAGCATGCTCTGGTAGATAAATAGATAGATGATAGATCGATAGATAGCTAAATACAATATAGATTTATAGATAGAATAAAAATTAGAAGCAGGATCAGCAAAAACTAAAGATCAAACCTCCTACATAGAATAAGAAAAATGGAGACAGCACACCAATTGAAAAAGTGAACAAAAAACTTGTTCTTTTAATAGTCCATAATATCGTCGTTTCGGTTCTTGAGAACTTAAAAAAGGTTTGAAACTTCGCTATTATGAGCTATTACAGTCACAAGGTCTTTTTCACTGTTTACTTGGTATGCTGTCTCTATTTTTCTTATTCACTGAAGATAGATGATAGATAGATAGATAACATGTAAAAATGGAGGCAGTACACCAATTGAAAAGGTGAACATACTGCTATTTAATAGCCCATAATGGCGACGTTTCTGGAAATAACCTGTATGAAGCCTAGGCATGAGAAAGGTTCTCACTTTGAACCGAAACGTCGTCATTGCAGGCTTGGCACTCTGACTACTTTTGCTAGTGCCGCTTCAATATTTTCTCTTTGGAAAGATTGATGAATCTGTAGACAGATTATACATTGATAAATAGGCAGATCTGTAAATAAAGAGATAGAAAATGGATAGATCTGTAGACAGCGATAGAGAATATATCTGTAGATAGATACTTAATATTAATTAATATCTATTAAGATAGATAGATGTGGGATAGATAGATAGATAGATAGATAGATAGATAGATAGATAGATAGATAGATATGGGATAGATAATAGATAGGTAATAGATATATATGGGATAGATATAATATTGCTGTAACTTTCTTGCTGTGGATAATCGTGCTGTGAGATGAGCCAAGTTTACAGTTATCTTCATGAAGCTGATTCTAGAGCATCTGCCAGAAGGCTAGTGACATCCTACTGGACAGGGTTTGGCACTCTCATCTCACTCTGAATGCTTCCACCATGATGTGTTTGCTGGATAAACACCATACACTGTAAATCACCTCTGCCATTACATAGTTTGCAGCCTTCACCAAAACCTGAACCCATAAATGCTCACACAAACATTATGGGATATTCACCTGGAGCTGATGAGAGGACTTTGCCTTGAAAACCTCAGTTATGGTCTCCAGCCAGTAATGAGAGAGTAAACAAGACCCAGGATTAAAGTGAAATATTGTTCTATCAGTCCAGCATACAGGTTCAGGGGAGGGTTTATATGAGTCCTCCAGCCAGGGTTCTACAATATATATCACTGAGGGACTGTGAGACCACCACATGTGCCAGAGAAAGTTAACTTAGGTCAGGAAATAAGTTTGCTGTTAAAGTAATAGAAGGCCAGCATAGACTAGAGCATCAGGTCTAGAGTGTCTGTGATTCACAAGTAAAACTAGTGCTTAAATCCCAACCAGTGGAAGTAGCTGCTATTTTATATACAAAAATAATTATTTTATACAGGGAAATTTTACACTAATGTCACTTGTCACCCCATAGGTTGAAGTTGTAATTATCTTATCGATCATCTATCTATCTATCTATCTATCATCTATCTATCTATCTATCTATCTATCTATCTATCTATATTTATATATACATGCATAAGAAAAATATAATAGAATGATAAAGAAATAATTTTATTATATTATTTATTTAGTTTTAGAAATAAAATAAGAAATATATGTATGTATGTATATATATATATCTATATCTATATAATATAGATATATATATATATATATATATCTATATTGATATATATATATGTAGGTAAACCATATTTAGCATATTTTGTGGAGCAAAATAAACCCAAAGCCGTTCTTTACTTAGTAACCCACCTCTTGTAACATTGTATGCTAATAAGACACATGGTTGCAATAAACATTTTTGTTTAGTATTTAATAAGATGATTTCTGTAGCTTTGCTGAGCCCACTAGGGAAAGCTGACATGTCTAGATTTCCATATTAGAAGGACAGCAGGATGGGGTCCCAGCACCTAAATTGGAGCTTACAGAATGATGAAGTGAGTGCAGATGGGAAATCTGCTCCAGCATTTGGCTATTTGTAGCAGCAGCCTGTGCAGGGCTCATTAGAGCAGCTCCATGAATTGGGTCTTCTTCTAAAAAGACACGGTTCAAAGACAGATGTACAAGAAAACTGGATATTATACAAGGAACTCAGCTTATTAAATATTGCACAAACATATCTGATGAAATCCATATGTTGCAGGCTACATTTCCCTGCCTCTATAGCAGCCTTGGAAATGTTGTACAATGCTCTGTTTGTCCAGGGGAGTCTCAGCCAAACCTCCATGTTCTACAGGTGCATAGGGGGAAATGTCAGGAGGACACTTTCTTGGCTGTCAATGTGCTGTGCAGTGTCTGCCATACAGTGGAGGCTCACACTGGACACCGTGTCCTCACAAATCACCCACACACCTAGGAGCACACTAGAATAGCCAGCACCCTACACTCTTGTCTTTATTATCCTACACTATAATAAGAAACAAGAGATATCCGATCCTTTTTATTCAGATTTATTCATTCATTCAGGTAACTCATCATTAGTTGGCTTATTTATGTATTCCTTTCATTATTTTAAAGTTATTATTGCCATGTATTTATTTCATAGGCGGATGTTTCCGGCAATGAGGGTGAAGATTTCGGGCTAGACCCTCATCAGCAATATTATATAGTCATGGACATAGTGCCAGTGGACAATAAAAGATATCGGTAATTATAAAGCTATTCTCAATGTGACAACTGCTGTATGGAAAGAAGTAATACCATGGCAGCTTAGTTCTTACAGGGTCTTATTTGTCTTAGTGTTTCATTTATTTGTATGATATATATATATATATAAATATATTATAAATATTATATGTATCTCAGGGGACTTATTCGTTTACTGTATATACATATATATTAACACTGTGGCTCTCGGGGGTCTGATTTGTTCCAGTGATTTATAGAACATCAGTATGTCATTGTGGATGATTCTTCTTATTTATGGCTGCTCTTGCTTGGCATGGTGTCAGATATTCACACTGCAGTTCTCTGAGTCCTCGGCTTCCTCTGGATGCGCTGGTTGATGGATGCGGCTTCTGGCTGAGCGCTCGTCTGCAGATACGAGCGGTTTTCCAGCACGATCGGTGCAGGCTGGCACATTACTGACCGCACATTTCTTAGAACCATTGATTGGATCATGTAGTGAACATGTCAGTCATTACTGAAGTGGCGTTTTCCTCGTAGACAGGAGGTTGCGATTATTTGCTGCTGTTTTCCTCAGCGGTTATTGGACGATCGGGTGTGTGTGCTGCGTTTGTGGCGGCAGAATGAACCCTGCAGTATCCGAGGAGTCAGTGGGACACGCGTGGATGTAATATAGGCAGAGCAGATAACGATATTCTCCATGGAAATACCTGCGGAAAACAATGCTACAGCTCCACTTCTGTTCTCCTTATGGGTGTTTTTTCTGCTAAAGTCGAGTTGTGTTTTTTAGCACATGTATAACTTTAATGATTTACTGATTTTTTTTCTAGATAGATCCATATGAGGTAGATAGATGGCTATATAAAAAAACGAGAGGAAGGGATAGATAGATAGATATAGAGATAGATTATATATATATGATAGATTATAGATATGATATATAAATATATTAATAAATAGATTGGTAAACGGTTGGATAAATAGACAGATAGATAAATAGATAATATATATATATATATATATATATATATATATATATAGATAATAAGAGATATATAGATAGATAAATAGATATGGATAGATAGATAAATAGATAGATAGATAGATAGATAGATAGATAGATAGATAGATAGATAGATAGATAGATAGATATGAGATAGATAGACTATAAATCTGATAGATAAATATATTAATAGATAGACTGGTAAATAGTTGGATAAATAGACAGACCGATAGATAGATAAATAGATAATATAGATAGATAGATAGATAGATAGATAGTAGATAGATATATTAAAATAGGTAGATAGTATTATAATATATATATATATATATATAATATATATATATATATATATATATGATAGATTATAGATATGATAGATAAATATATTAATAAACAGATTGGTAAACAGCTGGATAAATAGACAGATGATAGATAAATAGATAATATATATATGATAGATAATAGAGCGATATATAGATAGATAAATATATAGATATGGGATAGATAGATAGATATATAGATAGATAAATAGATATGGGATAGATAGATAGATATGAGATAGATAGATTATAAATATGATAGATAAATATATTAATAGATAGACTGGTAAATAGTTGGATAAATAGACAGACCAATAGATAGATAAATAGATAATATATATAGATAGATAGATAAATAGGTAGATAGATTATATATATATTATATATGATAGATTATAGATATGATAAATAAATATATTAATAGATAGATTGGTAAATAGATGATAGATAAATATATAATATATAGATTGATGCATGGATATATAGATAAATAGGTAGATAGATTATATATATGATAGATTATAGATATGATAGATAGATAGATAGCTAAATATATTAATAGATAGATCAATAGATAGATGGATAATTCGATAGATAGATGATAGCTAGATAATAGATTATAGATATGATAGATAAATAAATATATTAATAGATAGATACATAGATGAATAGATGGATCATTAGATAGATAGTTAAACAGATAGATAAATAATTGGACAGACAGATAGAAAAACAGATGGATAGATAGATAACTGATAGGCAGATGCATAACAAGATAGGCAATTAAATAAATAATAATTATGAAGTATAGATGGATAGATTGTGGGGAGAGAAATAGACATAGTTATGAGGCAGATCTGTGATCATACAGACAGACTGATATCATTAGAGATAGATAAATATTATATCGATAGATAGTTAGGATGACTTGTTAGATATAAGATCTATTGCTAGTAGAATCATATTGCAGTGAGTACTATTTAGACAATGTACATAAAAGTATAAATGTTTGATGTTTCTCATCTTAAAACAATAGAGTGTTACACTTTTTACATGAAGGACTCAGAATGAATGCAATAACACCAGTTAAGGTACTGTCTGTATATTATATTTTGCTTTTATTTCACTATACAGTACCTTGTAGCATTTTCTTGTCTATATATAACATTCCTGATGTAAAATGATATACTAAAATCTAGTTGCAGATCTCAGCCATTATGGAGCAGATCTGCCTGTGCTTTTTAGTGCCCGGGAATACGATATTGTTATTTACTTGCTTTTCAAACATTTTCAGGGCTAAATCATACCCAGTGTACAAAAATATCAACAGAAGAAAAATGTTCTATATGTGGTCCCTCGTTTTTAACATGATTTGGAAATTGCAACTGAGCAACAAGGTCTATGAGTATTTCTTAGTCTGTAGCATGAGATCGCAGCTATTTAGAATCAAAGACTTAAATGCATAAAAAAGCAAAAAATACGTTAAGATTTCTCGGTCTTGAATCCATTTCTGTGCAGTGCCTGCCCCAGGCTACGTTCACACCAGCATTTTCTTTACATGTTTTGTTAAAACCAGCACTTTCACAGATCCAATTCATTAATTTTTATGGGACTAAATGCAAGTTTGCTTTGGTTCCTATCAGTTGTGCAATCTACATTCCATTGACCTTAGGAATTTTACGCTTTGGTTTTTACTAGTAAATATTTTTTGACATAACATTATGAATCTGTTGATGAATCTCATTAAGGCCGGGGTCAGACGAGCATTTGAAAACTCGCCTGATTTTCATCCATATTTTACGTTCGTATGAAATCAGCGCGACATCCATTTTTATACGACATTTAAAATGTACCTGATCAAATGCAGCTTACATGATAATGTATCTATAAAAATCGGATGCTATACAGATGATTCGTATGGGATTGTATGGGATCCAATATTTTGTTTGCTCACCCATAGACTTGAATGGACGAGTCAGATCTGAGATCCGGAAGACAATAGTGCATGCTGTGATTTTTTTTCCATGCGGACCCTCGGATCTCGTGAAAAAATTGCTTTATGAACAACCCTAATGATTTACATTGGTCATTGTGCTGCCTGATTCTTTGGCTAGGGTCAAACAACTCTGTTCTCCATCTGAGATTGCTAATCACACGCTGATCAGAGTTTGAACAGAGTTTTCTTAGATGAGCAGAGTGAAAAAAAAAAAGAAAAATCCCCATCTTCTCCATTCTGTCAGTCCGAGATTGTCATTTGAGTGTGGTCTGATTTTTTTCATGGACTTAGACTTGCCCAAGGGAAAAATCGGACATGTGTATGGCCTGAACGAATAACATTGGTCCGAGTGTGATCCGATGCTCTGACAAATCGGACCGAAACTATGAACAGCACACATCAATATTATAGACTCGTCTGAGCGTTCACTAAGGCTTCGGATTAGAAGGTGATTTAGTTTTTTGACAGCAATTCCCACACAAATTTTGTAATTAAAAACAATTCCGCAACTTGGCTTCGACTTGTCTTCAACATTTTAGAGCAACATTTGGTGTTTCAGACACGTTGACGTGCATAGGTGGTGACAAATATCAGGTGTGACGTTGTGCCGCGACACACAATCTTCATGTTAAGCAATACCTGTGGTTGTGTAGCCCCAGCCGAAAACTCCTTTCATATCTCGATTGTGAAGAATATACAATGTGTCGTGGTGGAGCGCTCATCTCTAAGTATGCTAGTGTACATCAGACTACAAGTGACTGGTTATTGCAGGATTTGCCTGTCATTTTTTTGGTCATTTTTTTCAATAAATCTAGGACAATTGTTGAGCAAAAAACTGTGAATTTGTGAAATTGTGTACATACCGGAAGACTGACACAAAAAGTGCGCTAGTTTTACGAGTCCTTCTGCACATAGCTTTTTATAGATTTGCACAGCTGAAAAAAATATTAACAACATAAATGTGGCCCTGGACATCTCGCACATAGTTATCAGATTGTGGCACAAGGGAGGGGAGCAACTTTTTCTAGTGTTTAGAATTTTCCCCCTTTTTGATTAAAAAATATGTACCAGAGAGACTGCTTGAAATTGCTGTCATTAAAGGGATATTCCCATCTCCAAGATCCTATCCCAATATGTAGTAGGTGTAATAATAATAATATTGGTAAATGCCTCCAATTACAAATGTAGTATAGTTCTTCTGATTCGCTATGTCTCTTTCCTCATGTGCAGGTATTGCAGGATCTTAGGTATCCATGGTTACAACCACTAGCAACTAGCTAACTAATTGTCACTTTATCAGTGGTCGTAATCATGGATACCTAAGGTCCTGCAATACCTGCACATGAGGAAAGAGACATAGCGAATCAGAAAAACTATACTACATTTCTCATATGAGGTATTTACCAATATTATTATTACTATTACACCTACTACATATTGGGATAGGATCTTGGGGATGGGAATACCCCCTTGAGCTCATTATTCTGGGTAGAATAACATCATTGACAAAATTCATTTTCTTACATATTTCTTCAGCTATGTTTACCACAGTTCCAAATGGATGGTTGCGGGCAATGCAGACTCTCCAGTTCCTCCACGGGTTTATATCCATCCAGATTCACCGGCATCCGGAGAGACATGGATGAGACAAGTCATTAGTTTTGATAAATTAAAGCTTACCAATAACGAGCTGGATGACCAAGGCCATGTGAGTATGAGCACCGAGAAATGATTTTGTTGTTTCTCTGCTGTTTTACATGAAGAGATTTATATGTATTTTATGATAATAGTCACGATGGACAATCCATAGAGAGCTATAGACAATGGCGGTTCCATGCCAATGAGCGCCATATGGATAACTCTTCTCTACATTATACTAACAGTTCAACACATTGATAATGGCTAACCAGTGCTCCGGGTAAAATATGTTTCTTTTCCATATTTGGTGAATTATTTATATTCTGCATGGTAAGAAATTAACGAGATTCCATAAAAGAGTTTAGGAAAATAGAACTATGTGTTTAAACGCTCTTTGGGCTTATTTTTATAACTGTGCAAATGAATCCAAGATGTATTTACTAAATTTGCCAACAAGAGAACTAATGTGTATCTGTTTACAATCTGGGACAAGGCATTGTAATTTTATGCTGGCTCTTGAAATTATTATCTGTTTCTATAATGGGGAATATGTATAAGTACAGCAACATCTATGGTGGCCATCATTGAGGCTGCGTGCTTTCTAATATGGGATTATATTGTGGTAGATTTCTGAATATTTATACAGACATACAGTATATTTAGATAAGAGCAGAAAACAGGGAAGCGAAAAAAGTCCTATAGACTATCCAAGCTACAGACTCGACTTAAAAGATAAAATCAGAATCATAGATAAGAGCAGTTTGAAAGTTGCACTATATATATATATTTATATATATATATGTATATATATATATATGAGGTATATATATGTGCTTATGACTGAGCACAACCACGGTCCATAGTCCAGGTCAGTGTTCTCTTGCTGTGGGCAAGAACTGTGTTAATTTCCTGACCTAGGGTTTCTTGGTGCAGCGTTTGATTTGCCGGCCTGGCATTGGATCATATGCGCGATGTGCCGTATACAGTTGATGACGTGGAAGTACTGCAAATCATAACACAATACTGTGTTCTCGGAAGGGTCAGGAAATTCGCACAGCTTCTGTCCATGGCCAGAGAACACTGATGTGGACAGTGGACCGTGTTCCATAAAAGTGGCTTGCTCATCTCTAACATACAGTATATCTATGTATGCAGAGGAGAAAATAATTATTTGATATACTGCCAATTTTGCAACTTTTCATAGTAACATAGTTAGCAAGGCCGAAAAAAGACATTTGTCCATCCAGTTCAGCCTATATTCCTTCAGAATGAATACCCATACCTACATCCTTCTAAAGAACCTAATAACTGTAAGATACAATATTGTTACGCTCCAGGAAGACATCCAGGCCTCTCTTGAACCCCTCGACTGAGTTCGCCATCACCACCTCCTCAAGCAAGGAATTCCAGATTCTCACTGCCCTAACTGTAAAGAATCCTCTTCTATGTTGGTGGAAAAACCTTCTCTCCTCCAGACGCAGAGAATGCCCCCTTGTGACCATCACCTTCCTTGGTATAAACAGATTCTCGGAGAGATATTTGTATTGTCCCCTTATATACTTATACATGATTATTAGATCGCCCCTCAGTCATCTTTTTTCTAGACTAAATAATCCTAATTTTGCTAATCTCCCTGGGTATTGTAGTTCCCCCATCCCCTTTATTAATTTTGCTGCCCTCCTTTGTAGTCGCTCTAGTTGCATTATATCCTTCCTGAGTTCCGGTGCCCAAAACTGTACCCACCTACAAAGAATGGAGAGGTCTGTAATTTTTTTGAGGCACACCTCAACTGTGAGAGACAGAATTTAAAAAAACGTGTCTAACAATTGTGCCAACAGTTGTTGCCTTCTCTCACCAATCTGCTTGCCTATTGTTCTGTAGCCCATCCCAGCCTTGTGCAGGTCTACAATTCGGTCCCTGGTATCCTTAGACAGCTCTTTGGTCTTGGCCATGGTGAAGAGGTTGGAGTGTGATTAATTGAGCGTAAGGACAGGTGTCTTTTATACAGGTAACAAGTTCAACCAGGTGCAAATAATACAGGTAATGAGTGCAGAGTAGGAGGTTTCTTAAATAAAAATTAACAGGTCTGTGAGAGCCTGAATTCTTGCTAGTTGGTAGGTGATCAAATACTTATTTCAAGCAATTAAATGCAATTCAGTTATTTAAAATTCATTTGTAGAAATGAGGAGAGGAAATGATCCAGCTTGATTTAGCTTTGCTAAAGAACGCAATGGATGTTTGAAACGCCTAGCTGTGTCTACACTCATGGGAATCTATTAATATTTTCTAATTTTGAATTTACCAAATGGATGCAATGAAACAAAGAGTGAAAAATTTAAAGGGGTCTGAATACTTTCCATACCCACTATGTGTGTGTGTATATCGCAATAAACCAGCAATCCTCATAATGCGAAAAAAGTTAGGGAGTTTTGATTAGCCCATGTGGCAACGTTTCGGTTCTATAACTGTTTCAATAACAGAGAAAGGTTCTGTTATGGAACCGAAACGTTGCCGCATGGGCAAATGAAAAGTCCCTCACTTTTTTCACGTTATTAAGAGTGCTGATTATTTTTCTACATATTCTATATTGAACTTAAAGGGTAGATGTCCAATGAGCTCTGCAGCCATATTACAGTATTTTTTGGTACTGCTTCGCTATATTTTTCCTAAATTGGAAATCCAAGTTGCAGTGTGATTGTTTACTACAGACAAACGGGGTCATTTTCTTAGTTGTTAAAGAGGGCTTATAGTGAATTTAATTGATTGTAACGGTTTTGGACATATTCTATTTAACATCAGATTTTGAGCAGACTTTCAAATGTTTTTTGCCGTATGCTTTTATGAAAACAACTGTTCTTAACACGCTATAGCCAGCGTTCATAGCAGATGATCCTTTCTGCTAAGCATAGTCTCCTACGGAGACTACTGAAGCAGGTGAAAAGTAAGAAAAAAATGTTTTTAAAAGTATTAAAAAAATAAAAAGTCCAAATCACCCCCTTTTAACCCATTTAAAATACAACAATAAAAAAAAATACACATATTTTGTATCGCTGCTTTCAGAAATGTCTGAGCTATCAAAATATAAAAAGAATTAATCCAATTGGTAAACAGCGTAATGAGAAAAAAAATAAAAATGGCCAAATTACTTTTTTTGGTCACCGCAACATCACAAATGAAATGCAATAACAGGTGATCAAAACATTGTATCTACACCAAAATGGTATCATGAAAAATGTCAGCTCGGAGCACAAAAAACAGCCCTCACCCAGCTCCAGGTCCTGAAAAATGGAGATGCTACAGGTCTTGGAAAATGGCGACTTTTTTTTGCAAACTTTGGATTCTTTTTTTACCACTTAAATAAAAAAGAACCTATACATGTTTGATATCTGTGATCTCATAATGACCTGGAGAATCATAATCATAGTTCAGTTTTAGCATTCAGTGAACATAATAAAAAAAGCGGCAAAAAACAATTGTGGAATTGCACTTTTTTGCAATGGTATCGCACTTGGATGCTTTTACCATTTTCCAGTGCACTATATGGTAAAACCAACGGTGTCACTCAAAAGTACAACTGGTCTCACGAAAACAAGCCCTCACGCAGCCACATGGACAGAAAAATATAAAAGTTGTGGCTCTGGGAAGGGGGGGAGCAAAAAACAAAGGTGCAAAAATGGAAAATCCGAAGGTGGTGAAGGGGTTAAGGTCCTCTCCCTGTACTTTTTTGTGCAGCCCTCATTATAGACTACACAGTTCTACTATTCTCAAAATGACTGCTGATGAAGGAGCCTATGACAAGAGCCTTCCATCAGCCTCCGCAGTGTTCTTCACTTGGTGGAGGCTGATGGGCCGGTCTGATCACACGTCCTTCCATCAGCCTCCGCAGTGTTCTTCACTTGGTGGAGGCTGATGGGCCGGTCTGATCACACGTCCTTCCATCAGCCTCCGCAGTGTTCTTCACTTGGTGGAGGCTGATGGGCCGGTCTGATCACACGTCCTTCCATCAGCCTCCGCAGTGTTCTTCACTTGGTGGAGGCTGATGGGCCGGTCTGATCACACGTCCTTCCATTGGCAGACTTTTTTAGTTCAGGAGTTTGGTGCAGTGTTGGAGAAAAGCTGAACTTACAAGAGCAGGAGGAGAACCTGTGAAATTTATGTAACCTAAAATCATGTCCACAACACATCTGTTAAAATAAACTGACAAACCCATATAATTTATGTGGGACACAAAAATGCATGTTTGTACTAACTAATAATATACTGTATGCTATACTACTGTGGATGTACCCTATAAAAGGTACCCTGATAATAGCGGTGTGTCACTTAATTGTCAATATATAGTAGATTATATAAAAGCCCACTATATAAGGTGCAGCACAACCTGATCTAAGGAGTCCTCTCAATGATGTGACACATTCAGGAGTTCTCTGTATTCATAAGCTGCATCATCTCCTGCCACTGATTGCATGGTAATAGGGAGAAAGCTGGCGATCAGCTGTGGGAAAGCGGGGGCAAACATGGGAACCCCATAGCTTATGAATATTGAGGAGACCTGGCTCACACAACTCTCAGCTCATGCTACATCTAATAAAGTGTGATTTTATGTATGCTGCTGCATATTGACAAGTAGGAGATACAACATTGTAATCTGGGTATAATTTGATGGCCAGTTGTCTTCAAAGATTTTCTATTCAATTTGTGCCATATTAACAAAATGTATGTAGAGGCTAAAATAAAAAATAAGATTTTCAGTCAGGGGTGTAATTGTAGAGAGTGCAGGACTTGCAGGGACACATGGGTGCTTTAGCTGGACAGTGGCCAAAAATCTATCTGCCGTATGTTTAGGGGACCATAAGTTTAAATCATAGATGTTAGAAAATCTGTTAATGAGTTTCACTGGAATCCATGAGGTTCCAGTTATGTCTACTTGCAGTATTATGCTGGAGAGAAAAATACACTGTTCACCTATAGATTACATATTAAATTACATGTGGGGCGCATGCTCAGCACCATATTACAAGATTGTACACAAACTACAAGTTGTTCATCGCTAGCATCATTAGAAATCAGAGACACATATGGGCCGATCCATCAAGACTGGTGTCATGCAAGCTCATGTTACTCTAGTCTTGTTGGAGTTGAAAAAATTCACTAAGGCTAGGTTCACATTAGCGTTTCTGTGCGTAGAATATCATCTGCATACGCAAACGCTTGTTCCGCATCATCTTACACATGACGCCAAAAAACGCTGCGTGTGCATGTGTTTGTATGTGTTTTTGCATGTGTTTGCGTTGTTTATGCGCATGCGTTCCATATTTCCAGGTGCTGTAATCAGTTCCTGGACATGCGCAGTCTGAAGTCCACATGCACATCGAACACATCCATGCGCATGTCCTTGATTATCAATGAGTTCCCATAGACAGTAATGCATTTTTTGTGCACTCATCCACATACGCATGACTGTGCTTATTTGATGGATTTTTGCCGCTTCAAAAAATGCAACATGTTGCGTTCGCCGGACCCCGCCGCACACAGAGAAATGATGCATGTGTATGCAAATGCATGCAAAAATACCTTTTTTTTACTTTGTGCCATAGTCATCATTCTTTTTAAAGTCCCTTTTTTTGCATTTGCCCATTTTTCAGTGCGTCTGAAATTTTTGTGCAAATGTTTACAATTTTAGCATTAAAAAAATTAAAGAAAAAGACAATGGTCTATTTACGCAGCAATTCCAACTGACAGGAGACCCAAAAAAGTAAGCTAATGCAGCTATACATTAAAATTAGTATATTTTATTATTTAATCAATCTGAACCATTAAAAAATGTTTACTTTCATTGAAAAAGGAAGAAATGACAAGGAGACCCCACACATCCAGGAGCAGATGAGAAAAGCATCAATACAAAATAAAAGGCATATGCATTAGTACATTATATGCAGAAGGAACTTATGAAGTCAATATATGTAGGTTATGGCATCCCAAACTACATTAGTCATGATATCATATAAGGTTTTCATTGATGGATTCCACAAATTACATATTAAAATAATGAGCCTAAGATAGACAAGCAAATGGGACAATCTGTAGTTTAAAGGACATAGATCAATATGGTATCAAGTGATATTCAATAATCAGGACAGTTGAGAAAATGTCTTAAAGCACCTGCTGATCAACATGCAAAAACCATAAGGAATATACCACCCAGAGACAACGACTGGTCAGCATTCATACCAAAATATAGCAATATGAAGGTCAAATACCAACCTATCAAGTGGCAGAGTGTCAAAGAAGATATACAGACTTCAAACCACAAGTACAAAAGGATCCCTCAAATACTCATCTGTATGACCTGGATAGGGTGAGGGCAGGCACAACTTTTTTTTATATAAAAAGTAACAGAACAGGTTAAAGACAAAAATAAAGATCATAAACCACATGCATCTTTTTTTTATGAATTTGGAGCAAAAATAAAATCTGTAAATAACCCAAGACAAGACGTAAAAAAATAATTAAAAAAATGTTTAATTGGTCCCATAGATTATTTAGAAGCAGTATATTGACTACACGGTTACTGAAGAAGTAACCTGTAGAGGCAAATAGTTCACCTAGTTGCCAGGGTAAAATCTATGACAAGTCCAAGTGAGCATGCCAAGTTGAACACATAGTGAAATCAAGGAGTCTGTCTAGGCATTCCATGTGTCTTCAATTTCCCGGAATTGTTTAGTTTCTTCCAATTAAATGTTTTCATTTCCATTTCTTATTAACACTTATGCTAAAATCCTTTACATCTGCCTAAATGTAATTAGCTAGCATTTTGTACCTAAGTCATACTAAAGAAATGATACTAAAATAGTCAATATCACATACACCTTTACATAATAAATATAGGTGTGAATATGTTACAAGTTAGGACTGCCATTCAGAGACAGCCTTAAGGCCACGTTCACACATTCAGTATTTGGTCATTATTTTACATCAGTATATCTGAGCCAAAACCAGGAGTGGAACAGTCAGAGGAAAAGTATAATAGAAACACGTCACCACGTCTGTATTATCACCCAGATGCAGAGAATGCCCCTTGTGACCGTCACCAAGGAAGGTGACGGTCACAAGGGGGCATTCTCTGCGTCTGGAGGAGAGAAGGTTTTTCCACCAACATAGAAGAGGATTCTTTACTGTTAGGGCAGTGAGAATCTGGAATTCCTTGCCTGAGGAGGTGGTGATGGTGAACTCAGTCGAGAGGTTCAAGAGAGGCCTGGATGTCTTCCTGGAGCATAACAATATTGTATCGTAGGGTATGGTTCCACGTTCCGAAACCAATGCGCTTTGGATGGAGCGGAAACCCCGCTCCGCACAAAGCCCCACCCCCTTCTGAACGCGCGGTGAATCCGGATATGTTCATTGAACACATCTGGAATCACCGCACCCCTACATAGGTCTATATTATTTACCTTGCGGCGACGGAGCAATAGAATGCTGTAGATAAGCCCTGAAAGGCAGTGGCCGCATCTTATATTGGCCAAACCTGATGACAGGTTTGCTTTAAGCTTGGCTGTAAGATGTTCCACCATCAATTCAAATGTTAAAAATAATAGTTAATCTATAAAAATGGAATATCTAAAAATATCTATGTAAACCAATACATGCCAGTCGTGCATACAGAATCTGACCTTGCAGACAAGGAAGGGGAGGTCGTTGGTGAGGGGTTAAAGGAAGGGAGGTTGATATTTCTTTGCACTCTTTTTATTGGACAACTGTTTGTTTAATTATTCTTCCTTTATTTTTTGTTCTATTTATTAGCAATTATGTATAACTAATAGGAAGGTGTTCTTAAGTCTGAAAGTTATCTTTTATGGAAAGGATAGGGGATAAGTTTCCAATCACTTGGGGTCTGACCGCCATGGCTCCAACCGATCCTGAGAACTGGGGCTCTGTATGGAGTGGAGATCGATGATGTGAGCTGCCACTCCATTTGTTCTTTACTTGCCACTTTCACATGCCAGTTGGTATTCCAGACAGTATTTTGCATCACTATTTGTAAGCAAAAGATTGAGATAAGTCAAAAGACTATTATTCCATGACACTTTTTTCCTGTATCTATATTCCACACCTGCTTTTAACTTACATGTTCTGATGTAAAATACTCATCGAGAGGCACAAGTGATGGCCTAACACTTTCATCTGGAGGGACTGTGATAACATTTCTTGTAGTCTCCCGTTTCTGCTAATGGTGGCCAATAATTGGCCGGTATATTGTTATGTTCATAGAAGACTTATTAATGGAATAATCCTATCTTCCTAGTTCTATTTCCTACTGGTATATCGCTATGTTGTACGTCAGCCATTGTGAGTAGATGTGTCTTATTGAATAGGCTTAATTCACCGTTCTATTTACTCTTCTGAAGAGATCTTCACTGTAAGGCAAAGTTCACAAGAAGGCATTTCAGTCTGAGTGCTGTCCTTGCAAAAATAGACATCACACAGACAGCACTAGAACCAAAGTCGTTTGGTCTATTTAGATGAGCATTTTTTGTTTCATGAGCTGAATCTACACTTGATATTGTAGCATGCACTAGTCTCTTCCATTTTTTTGGATGAGACTTGGGTGAAACGCGAGTCAGGTGTGTTTGGTGGGTGAGCCGCCATATCGCGCTTCTTTAGCATCTACTCCAATTTACTTTATGTTTCAGAGAATTTTTTTTTTGGCACTGTAATGTGATCTGCTTTAGTCATGAATTCTGTACTATCAACTGTTACTTTTTTCTCTGTCCACTGGATGAATATATTAAGCCTACTTTATGCCAAGTCATTTTATCATGGGGATTTCCATCGTGGTTCACCCACAAATACATGTTTTTTTTAAAAATCTTTTAAATCAATCCTTAATACTATCATTAATTTGGCCTCACACTTTGCTACTATTTTTTTAACTGTTGATGTATAAATATGTATGCCATACAGATGCTATACTAACTGCATATGGATGACAATTGAAATGAAAATTGCCTGTTTTTCTGGATGAAACGTGGGCGATCTTCTATACACTCAAAGTGAACTTAATCTAGAATACGTTTTCTTTTTTTGCCTTGAGGTATTCACAGACATTTTTTTGTTCTAAATTAATCCTTGTGCCCAAATAAGGTGTATAGAGGGGTTCTTATAATAGGATGACCTATTTAACCTCTAGAGAGTTCAATTTTTTAAGGGAAGGAAAATACTGACAATACAATACCACTCGTATCTCTACTCAAGGCCCAAAACTGAAAGATCTCGAAATTGCAGCCATACAGAAAAAAACACTAATCTGAGATCCCAATATCATACTCTTTCTTATTCTCATAACTGGCCTTTCATACAAGCAATATCCATAGATTTGATTGTATAAACTTTAGCAACATACTTCACATTGTTGGTCAAAATAAATCAATATCACTGATTGATTTGTGATCTTATATTGTTATGGGTGACTTAATGGGACTTTTTTGTTTGGGTTTTCTCATTGCTTCTAAAAGAAAGCTGCCAGGCTTCTTGGAGGCATCACATTACAATTGAGAAACTACCAACATTATGTCAAGGGTGACACTAAACTCAGTGACTCTTAATACTGATGCAGGACGATTTATGACTAGCAACTGGGATCTCTGTTGGCTATTTTTGAGTAATGACTAGAGCCATACTGAAGTTGGGGACAACCATATGGTGTAATGTTTTTTTTCCCTGTTATATGGCAATTTACTGCAGTGATGGGACAATACTACATTTTTTTCTACTTCCTTCATTTTATTTTTGTTTCCAAAAAGTGGACCTCTATAGGAATTTACTGTAATACGCAAGTTATCGAAGCAAATCTTGGCTGTCATACATTTATTTCTTTATACAGTTCTCTATGAAACTATTTATAAGCATTCAGTGGAAAATAATATTTTTACATAGTTGCATCATTTATCTTATTTTACTTTTCATTGAACTCGTTTGGAAGTTTGTCTTTTGAATGTATCATATGAATTGCATATCAATGAGGAATATTACTATTAATAATGTGTCTGAAACGTTCTAGTAAAATATTTACTTTTATTAGTTTCGGGATTAATTATGAGTTTAATTTATTAAAAATGAAAGAAATGTGCAGAACTAGGTGCTAGCTGTCGACACCATGAGTAATTAAATGACGATTACAGTAAATTAGTGCACACTAATAGATTCTGGCATTACAATGTATACAAGGATTTATTGTACAGTGATCACAAGGACTTATTGCAGGTCATATTTATTGACATATGTTTGTTACTTTTATTCCACTTACTATTGAGTAGATTTATTTAAATAAAATTTTGACTCATACATTATTAGTATTATTTCTCTATGCAAATCTCCTTTAACCCCTTAACCCCCAAGGGTGGTTTGCACGTTAATGACCGGGCCAATTTTTACAATTCTGACCACTGTCTCTTTATGAGGCTATAACTCTGGAACGCTTCAACGGACCTTAGCGATTCTGAGAATGTTTTCCCATGCCATATTGTACTTCATGATAGTGGTAAAATTTCTTCGATATAACTTGTGGTTATTTATGAAAAAAATGGAAATATGGTGAAAATTTAGAAAATTTTGCTAATTTCAAACTTTGAATTTTTATTCCCTTAAAACAGAGAAATATGTCACACAAAATAGTTACTAAATAACATTTCCCACATGTCTACTTTACATAAGCACAATTTTGAAACCAAATTTTTTTTTGTTACGAAGTTTTAAGGGTCAAAAGTAAAAATTTTTTAGGGACCATCTCACATTTGAAGTCACTTTGAGGGGTCTATATGGCAGAAAATACCCAAAAGTGACACCATTCTAAAAACTGCACCCCTCAAGGTACTCAAAACCACATTCAAGAAGTTTATTAACCATTCAGGTGCTTCACAGGAGCTGAAGCAACTTGGAAGGAAAAAATGAACATTTCAAATTTTAATCACAAAAATGATCTTTTGCAAACAATTTTTTTATTTTAACAAGGGTAAAAGAAAAATGGACAGAAAAAGTTGTGCAATTTCTTCTGAGTACGCCGATACCCCATATGTGGGGGAAAGCCACTGTCTGGTCGCACGGCTGGGCTCGGAATGGAAGGAGCGCCGTTTGACTTTTTCAAACCAAAATTGGCTGGAATTGAGATTGTATGCCGTGTCGTGTTTGGAGAGCCCCTGATGTGCCTAAACATTGGAAACCCCCCAAAAGTGACACCATTTTGGAAACTAGACTCCCTAAGGAACTTATCTAGATCTGTTGTGAACACTTTGAACCCCCAAGTGTTTCACTAAAGTTTATAATGCCTGGGCATGAAAATAAAAAATCCTATTTTTTTCCCACAAAAATGATCTTTTAGTCACCAATTTTTTATTTTCCCAATAGTAAGGGGAGAAATTGGACAGCAAAAGTTGTTGTCAAATTTGTCCTGAGTATGCTGATACCCTATATGTGGGAGAAAACTACTGTGTGGGCGCACGTCGGGGCTCGGCATAGAAGCAGTGACGTTTAGTAATGCAGACTTTGATGGAATGGTCTGCGGGTGTCATGTCGCGTTTGGAGAGCCCCTGATGTGCTTAAACAGTGGAAACCCCCCACAAGTGACCCCATTGTGTAAACTAGACCCCCAAAGGAACTTATCTAGATGTGTGGTGAGCACTTTGAACCCCAAGTGCTTCACAGAAGTTTATAACGCCCGGGCGTGAAAATAAAAAAATCATATTTTTTCCACAAACATGATCTTTTAGTCCTCAGTTTTTGATGTTCCCAAGGATAACAGGAGAAAATGGACCCAAAAAGTTGTTTTACAATTTGTCCTGAGTATGCTGATACCCTATATGTGGGAGAAAACTACTGTATGGGCACACGTCGGGCTTGGAAGTGAAGTAGTGACGTTTTGCATTGCAGACTTTGATGGAATGGTCTGCGGGTGTCATGTCACGTTTGGAGAGCCCCTGATGTGCCTAAACAGTGGAAACCCCCCACAATTGACCCCATTTTGGAAACTAGACCCCCAAAGGAACTTATCTAGATGTGTGGTGAGAACTTTGAACCTCCAAGTGCTTCAGAGAAGTTTATAACGTAGAGCCATAAAAATAATAAATCATATTTTTTTCCACAAAAATGATATTTTCGCCCCCAATTTTTTATTTTCCCCAAGGGTAACAGAAGAAATTGCACCCCAAGATTTATTGTGCAATTTGTCCTGAGTATGCTGATACCCCATATGTGGGGGTAAACTACTGTTTGGGCGCATGTCAGAGCTCAGAAGAGAAGGACTTTTTCAATGTTGAATTGGCTGGAATTGAGATCAGACGCCATGTCACATTTGGAGAGCCCCTGATGTGCCTAAACAGTGGAAACCCCTAATTCTAACTCCAACCCTAACCCCAACACACCCCTAACCCTAATCCCAATCCTAATCATAACCCTAACCACAAACCTAACTCTAACACACCCGTAACCCTAGTCCCAACCCTATCCCTAACTTTGCCCCAACTCTAACCCTAATGGGAAAATGAAAATAAATACATTTTTCTAATTTTATTATTTTTCCCTAACTAAGGGGGCATAAAGGGGGGTTTGATTTACTATTTATAGCTGGTTTTTATGATTGGCAGCTGTCACATGCTAAAAGACGCTTTTTATTGCAAAAAGTAGTTTTTGCATCATCACATTTTGAGAGCTATAATTTTTCTATATTTTGGCACACAGAGTCATGTGAGGTCTTATTTTTTGCGGGACGAGGTGACGTTTTTATTGGTACCATATTTGGGCACATGACATTTTTTGATCGGTTTTTTTAAGATTTTTGGGAGGCAGAATGAACAAAAACCAGCAATTCATGAATTTCTTTTAGGGGAGGGGCGTTTATAGCGTTCTGCGTGTGGTAAAATTGATAATGCAGTTTTATTCTTTGGGTCAGTACGATTACGGCGATACCTCATTTATATCTTTTTTTATGTTTTGGCGCTTTTATACAATAAAAACGATTATATATAAAAAATAATTATTTTTGCATCGCTTTATTCTGCGAACTATAACTTTTTTATTGTTTAGCTGATGATGCTGTATGGTGGCTTTTTTTTGCGGGACAAGATGAAGTTTTCAGCGGTACCATGTTTGTTTATATCCGTCTTTTTTATCGTGTGTTATTCCACTTTTTGTTCGGCGGTATGATGATAAATCATTGTTTTTTAGCCTTGTTTTTTTTTTAAAGGGGTTCACTAAAGGGGTTAACTAATGGGACAGTTTTATAGTACGGGTCGTTACGGACGCGGCGATACTAAATATGTGTACTTTTATTGATAGGTATTTTTTTTACATTAAAGAAATGAATTTATTGGGGAATATTTTTTTTTCATTAATTTAGGAAATTTTTTTTACAAATGTTTATTTTTATTTTTTTTACATTTTTACTTTGTCCCAGGGTGGGACATCACTGTGTAGGGTCAGTTCGCTGGTGTGACAGTGTGCACAGCACTCTGTCACACCAGCGATCTCACAGGCACTTCTGCAGGCTTCCTCAGCGCTTGCTCTCAGCAGGCACTGAGGAAGCTGCTTCCCTGCAGGACCCGGCGGGCATCTTGGATCCGGGGTCCTGCAGTGAGGAGAGTCCCTCGGAACAGCGTGACACATCGCGCTGTTCTGAGGGTCTCAGGGGAGCGCAGGGAACCCCCTCCCTGCGCGATGCTTCCTTGTGCCCCTATACAAACATGATCGCGGTGTGCCAGGGGTTAATGTGCTGGGAACGGTCCGTGACCGCTCCTGGCACATAGTGCCAGATGTCAGCAGTCATAATCAGCTGACACCCGGCCCAATCAGCTGTGCTCCCCCCGGGAGCGCAGCTGATCGCATGTGACGTACTATTCCGTCCCTGGGAATTAAGTACCAGGTCACATGGACGAAATAGTACGTCCCATGGGATTAAGGGGTTAAACTGAAAAGGTGACATTAAAGGGGTTTTATTATGAACAAAAGTAATTTTAATAAATATTTTATTTAATAGATATTTGAATTATAATAAGTTCCACAATTGGATGTGTTTAAAAAAAACATTCCTGTGCTGAGATAATCTTATAATGTGCCCCTGCTGTGTACTGTGTAATGGCTGCGCCTGACTGTACAGGAACATGGTCTGATCATACCACAGCTCCTGGGCAGTGGAGGCAGCAAAAGAATATACAGACAGGACAGCATGGGATCACAAATGATTCTTTCTATGTGGTAAAACATTGCTTAAAAACAGGCATGGAAATATTTTGCCACACAGAAAGAATAATTTGCAATGCAATTTGTAATGCCTGTATACTCTCTTTCGTTCCCCCTCTTTCCCAGGAGATGTGGTATGACCAGACCATGTTCCTGTACGGTCAGACACAGACACAGTACACAGCAGGGGCACATTTATAAGATTATCTCAGCACAGGGACATTTTATTTAAACACATCCAATTGTGGAAATTATGTTTATTCCAAGTTCTGTTAATTAAAATGTACTTTGTTTTTTGGAAAACCCCTGATCTTTTAGCATCAAGTCCCTGGCTTAGTAGGCCGGTGGGCGATCCTAACCAGTGTCTAGCAGCTACCTCTGTAGTACATGTATATAGTAAATGCTGTCAATCACTGATTAGAATGAAAGCTCAATTGATTGCTAATCCTAGAGTCAGTAGGGCTTTGAATTAATAAATTACAAGTCATATTGAACCCACAATTCTATATACCGATCTGCTTAGTTTCTATTGCTCAGAATTTACAACTTGACAAGTTCACTTAATTGTAAATGTCACTGACTCTGTCATATAAAATTTTTAGACATTTATCCTAGAATAGTCTGTACAGTAGTTTCAGTCTAGACTTTTGATTTTACTTTGTTGTGAAATACTGGTCAACATACAGTATGTTAATGCATTTGTCAGGACATAGCGTCAGAAAAGCCATGCAACGACTTTGTATCAAGTTTTCCAGTAGTAGTTGTCATCTTGTATTACTTTGTAAATATTAAGTCACTTTGGAAAAATCCAAATTGTTGTTGAACAATCTGTGAAATTCTAAATTATTTTTATGCTTCTATCATATCTGTATTTTACTCAAATGTGGCAACATTTTTATCTTGAATCTTAGAAGTAGGAGTCAAGTTTATGGATGCAAAATAAATAAGTTTACAATTCTCTTAAGGTCTACATAATGTCTAATGTAAGATGGCTAGTGGTAGCCATTTTATTTCCACTCAGCTTTCATTAGCTAAAATGTTCTCAAGATTCTAATGTTCATTATGAAATTGAATAAAACTATCTATTGTTTATTCATGCTTCCATGAAGTATATGCAAGGTAGGATTTTATGTTTTTATTAATGTAACCAAATTCTGCTGCATTAATCTTCCCTATACTTTTATCTTGAAATGAGTGACTTACTGCCTTCTGTATTAATATAAGCAAGGGCTCATAATGTATCTATGGAAAGTTATGAAACATAGGCAGCTACATCAACATCAATTGGGTATGGGAATGATAAAAGTATAGCTTGAATCAGAGTTCGTTCTTGATTATTCATGCCTTACAACATGATTTTGAAGTAATTAGCATTGAAATAAGTTTATATTAGCTTTTGAAGTTGCAGCATGAAAACCAAACCACGGTTTCAAACACAGTTTTGATGGCGACTCAACTGTGAATAATTAGGATAAAAAAACATTCAGACCGAATAAAATCTTATTGAAGGCTTAAACATGAAATTCATTTAAGCTGATGATTGCCATTAAATCACATCATTACATCTAATAACATACATAATCTTTGGGAAAAAGTGCATATATAAGTACATATACAGTTGAAACCAGAAGTTTACATACACTATATAAAAAGACTCAAATGCTTGTTTTTCTCAGTATCTGACATGAAATCAGAATAAACCTTTCCCGTTTTAGGTCAATTAGGTTTACCATAATTATTAATATTTGCCAAATTCCAGAATAATGAGAGAGAGAGAATGTTTTAAGGCATTTTTATTACTTACTGCAAAGTCAAAAGTTTACATACATTTCATTAGTATTTGGTACCATTGCCCTTAAACTTAATGACTTGGGTCAAAAGTTTGGGATATCCTTCCACAAGCTTCTCACAATGTTTGGTCGGAATTGGGCCCATTCCTCCTGACGAAACAGGTGTAACTGATCCAGGTTTGTAGGTCGCCTTGCTTTCACCTGCCTTTTCATCTTTGCCCATAAATTTTCAATTGGATTGAGATCAGGGCTTTGTGATGGCCACTCCAAAACATTGACTTTGTTATCCTTGAGCCACTTTGTTACCATTTTGGCAGTATGCTTCGGGACATTGTTCATTTGGAAGACCCATTTCCGCCCAAGTTTTAACTTCGTAGCTGATGTCTTGAGATGTTGCTTCAGTATTGTCACATAATCTTCTTTGCTCATGATGCCATTTTATTTGTGAAGTGCCACAGTGCCTCCTGCAACAAAATAACCCCACAGCATGATGCTACCACCCAAATGTTTCACAGTTGGGATGGTGTTCTTAAGCTTCCAAGCGTCTCCCTTTTTCCTCCAATTCCTCCAAACGTAACAATGGTCATTACGCCCAAAAAAAAGCAATTTAAGTTATATCAGACCACAGGACATGTCTCCAAAAATTACGGTCTTTGTTCCTGTGTGCGTTTGCAAACATTAATCTGTCTTTCTTATGTTTCTTTTGGAGTAATGGCTTCTTCCTGGCAGAGTGGCCTTTCAGCCCATGTTGATACCGTACTCGTTTCACTGTGGATATTGACACAATCTTACCAGCTTTCGTCATCATCTTCATAAAGTCTTTTGTTTTTGTCTTTGGGTTGATATGCACATGTCGGACAAAAGAACGTTCATCTCCGGGACACAGAACCCGTCTCTTTCTTGACTGGACATTGTTTGCTTAGAATTGTTTGCACAGATGAATGAGGCACCTAGGATGAGGCAGACTTTTGCAAGTCCACATTTCTCTCCCTAATATCTTGAGACTTTCCCATGATGCTACACAAAGAAGCAGTGTGTTTCAGGTGTGCATTAAAATACTTCCACAGGTGCTGCCCATTGCGTTGGATTATCAATGCAACCCTCTTCTCCCACTCTTGACACACTGATAGCAACACCACAGAAGAAATGCTAGCACAGGCTTCCAGTATCCGTTGTTTCACATGCTGCACATCTCATATCTGAAGGCAATTGTCTATGCTGTGAAGATACGACATGTGCAGCATCTGAAACAACGGATACTGGAAGCCTGTGCTAGCACTTCTTCTGATGTGTTGCTATCAGTGTGTCAAGAGAAGGAGAAGAGGGTTGCATTGACAATCCAACACAATGTGCAGCGCTTTGAATATATTTTGTAAGTTGTCATAAACTTGTAAATAACTCATGAAAGAATAAAGTTACGTTTAAAACAAGCAAAGCATTGTTTTTCTTGTGAAATTCTCAATAAGTTTGATGTGTCACATGACCCACTTCCCATTGAAAAAATAAAGTTGGATCCAAAATGGCTGACTTCAAAATGGCCACCATCGTCAGCACCCATGTTGAAAAGTTTTCCCCCTCCCATACACTAATGTGCCACAAACAGGAAGGTGATATCGCCAACCATTCCCATTTTATTTAGGTATATCCATATAATTGGCCCACCCAGTATATATATATATATATATATATATATACAGTATATGTATATATATATATATATATATATATACATATACTGTATATATATATATATATATATATATATATATATATATATATATATTTATATTCATACGGTGCAAGAGTTTTAGGCAGGTGTGTAGAAAATGCTGCAAAATATGGATATTTTAAAAATAAAAGTGTTAATAGTTTGTTGTTTAACAATTTGTAAAAAAGAACTCTAAATCAACTCAATATTTAGTGTGACCACCCTTTGCCTTTAAACAGCATCAAATCTTTTCAGTACACTTGTTCAAGTCAGGGATTTTGTAGGATTATAGTCAGGTTGATGACTAACCAATTATACCATACAGGTGATAATAAGAATTATTTTCACCTATAGAGTAGGTTAGAATACAGTCATTAACGAAAACAGAAACACCTGTCTAAGAGGTTTAAAACTAAAACTAGGTCGGGAGCAGCCAAACTCAAAGGTGAGTTTGTAGAACATACTTTCAGTCACAAGTCATATATCATGACAAGACTTAGCACAGTAAGAAGACACAAGGTAGTTATACTGCATCAGTAGGTTCTCTCCCAGGGAAACCTTTTCAAGCACATTGATGTTTCAAGATCATAGAATGTTAGAGTTGGAAGGGACATCAAAGGTCCAACCCCCTGCACAATGCAGGATTTACTAAACCATCTCAGACAGATGTCTGACCGGCCTCTGTTTTAAGACTTTCATTGAACTCATCACCTCTCGTGGCAGCCTGTTCTACTCATTGATCACCCTCACTGTCAAAAAGTTTTTTCTAATATCTAATCTGTATCTTCTCCCTTTCAGTTTAATTCCATTGCTTCTAGTGTTTCCATGTTGAAATGAGAATAAAGATGATCGCTCTACACTGCGACATCACTTCAGATATTTGTAGACAGCTATTAAGTCTCCTCTTAGCCTTCTTTTTTGCAAGCTAAACATTCCTAGATTCTTTAACCGTATTTTGCAGTCCATTCACCATCCTGGTAGCTCATCTCTGAAAGTGTTTCAGTTTTTCAATATCTTTTTAAACTGTGAAGCCCAGAACTGGACAAAATATTCCAGATGATTTCCTGCACTGAGCATGCCCGTGACGTGGCGGATCGTGATTGGTGATTTGATATCAGCTGATCCGGTGACCTGGCACCGCCTAATTGGTCATGGGTGACGTCATCAGTGACGCAATTAACGAGATGGCTGGGGGCGGGGCTTAGCCCTTAAATAGCCTGGCTGCAGGCGCGGTTGTGTGGTCAGATCATACCAAATAGGTTGTGCTCATGTGTGGACGCATCAGAATCTGGGCTCCACGTGCTCTCTAGTTTTGCTCTCCGGGACCTGCCAATGCCAGAGATATCTTGGCTAATTAGCACAGGTCCTTCAGGCAGGTTAGTTGATGCTAGGCAGGTAATCAATATGGCGTGGTCTAGCTCCGACAGAGGGTAGCTGTACACCCTGAGCAGACTGTGGGGCGTGTAACCTGGGCATCGCCTGCCAGCTGAACAGAGAGTTGCTCAGTCCGGTCGCACATCGGCTGGCAGCACATACGCCTGGTGTGAGTCGCATGCACTTCCTAAACAGCTGGCAAGTGGCTTCTGTGCAGTTAACAGGGCCACATCTACGCCAGCCTGCAGCACATCTTCCGTGATGTTAACAGAGATAGTGCAAATCCAATATCTTGCTTAGTGTGAAGTAACACAGGCAAGACCTTATATTTCCGTTGTCAGTTTTCACCCTCATACCCGAGGGGTGTTCGGCAGCAGCATCTCTAGCTGCACCGCGGACCCCGGGTTCGGTTGCAATCCATTATTTTAATAAAGTTGTTGCAACCGAGCTCCTAACAGTTTCTGACCACCAGGGTCTAGCTGAACATGGCTGACATTCAGCAGCTACAGCGCTACGTTCAGCAACTAGAGGCCAGACTTAGTTCTCTGCAGCAAGCCACTCCGGTTGCTGATCTCACTGCAGTAGCTACTCAGGCAGCCGCACAAGCAGCCAGTCTCATAAACAATGCTGCGACAGCTGCTAGAGTTTCATTTCATTGACCTCTCGGAAAAATTTTCTGGAGACAGTAGATCCTGCAGAGGGTTTATTAATCTATGCTCCATTCAGTTAGAAATGATGGAGGCACGGTTCCCCTCCCAAAGGGCTAAAGTGGGTTTTGTCATATCATTACTTTCCTGCAAAGCCTTGAAGTGGGCTACTCCTCTGCGGGAACGGAATGATCCGGTAGTGGCTAATGCGGGTCTCTTTCTTAGAACCCTAAAAAGTGTGTTCCTCGGTCCTCAGGTTACACATGATACGGCTCTTAAGCTTCTTACATTAGTACAGGGTTTGACCACGGCCAGTCACTATGCCGTCCAGTTCAGAACATTAGCTGCAGAACTGGATTGGTCTGAACCGTCGCTAATCCCGGCGTTCTGGAAGGGTCTGGCTGGGCATATAAAAGATGCTCTAGCTACCAGGGCGATTCCAACCTCTCTGGAAGAGTTAATGACTCTTGCCAACCGAATAGACTTAAGTCATGCAGAAAACAAGTTGGAGCTGGAGGTCTCTAAACCTCGGTTCCAGTTGGCACCTTTGTTTTCTAGACCTATTTCCGAACCCGCGGTTCCTGACGCGGAACCTGAGCCTATGGATATATCCTTGATTAGGAAATCATCCCTCATTCCCGTCCTACACATCGCTTGGAGTACCCCAATAATAAGGCTTCTAAGCATGCGGAGGAATGAGAGGGTCTAACCACCATTGGAGGAGGTGTGTTAGATTCAGGGGTCTCTACCTCCAAACTAATATATGAGGTGACGTTGCTCTTCGGAGCAAATGCGGTTTCTGCCAAGGCGTGGGTGGACTTTGGGGCAGATGGCAATTTTTTATCGTTAACCTTTGCCCAGAGACATGCCATTCCTATGGAGTTACTGCCCAAACCAATGAACATTAAGGTAGTCAACGGTTTACTGTTAGACACGCAAATCACCCACCAGTCGATTCCTCTCACCATGTCTTTTCCTCAGGGTCACCGGGAGGATATCTCCTTTCTCATTATTCCCGGTGGATCGGATGAGGTGCTATTAGGCCTTCCATGGCTACGTTGTCACAATCCACACATTAACTGGAACACGGGGGAAATTAATTTCATGGGTGAGAATGGTGTTTCTCAGTGTATGATTGCCTAGACCCAGAGGATAGTCTCAGAGTCATCTGTTGACTTGGCCGCTCGTCCTGAGCGTTCCAAAAAGGCTGCTGAGACTTTGCCTTCCCACCAACCGTATGACCATCCAATTGATTTGGTCCCCGTCTCAGAGCCTCATCGCGGTAGGGTTTATTCCCTGCCTGTAGATACGACTGAGGATGGTAACGAGCCCAAAAATATCATTCCTCCTGGGGATATGCGGACAGTGGCACCAATGACCTTAGAACAGGTTCCTCCTGGGAAGACGTTCGTTCTTCCTAAATTACAAAATAAAGTGCTCTCTTGGGCACATGCCCCTAAAACCGGAGGTCATTTTGGAGTCAAACGTACCACTAAGTTTCTCCAACGGTCGTATTGGTGGCCTCGGTTGACTCAGGACGTTAAAAAAATATGTCCAATCATGTATCTCTTGTGCGAGAGAGAAATCGTCCCATCAGAGACAGTCGTCTGACACTTATCTCTGTCCAGACCCCGTATTATCCCCGGGCGACAAGGTCTGGCTCGCGACTCACAATATTAGAGGTCGCGGGGAATCTGCTAAATTCGTCTCCCGTTTTATTGGTCCTTTCAAAATTTTGGCCCAAGTAAACCCAGTAGAGTACCATTTACAGCTGCCCCAGCATATGAAGATTCACGACACGTTCCATATATCGCTCCTGAAACCCGTTCGCCTAACGAAATTCTCGGAACCCCAACTGGTTTCTGACACCAGGGGTAATAATCTTGAGGTACAGGCGTTTGTGGGGTCCAAGAGGGCTCAGGGGAAATAGTTCTATCCGGTATACTCGAGGGATCATGGTTCTGAGGACCGTTCTTGGAGACCAGTGGACCATATTCATGCCCCCCGGCTTATTGAGGAATTTGAGCATCAGGTGGGGGGATGTTAGAGGAGGGGATAATGTTAGGCATCGGGTGACGGCTGGATCTGAACTTGGATCTGAGGAGTCCCATCCAGGTCCAGCCAGGAAAGATGCTCAGCTTCACCGTCTGTCCCAACGCCTAGTCAATACAAGAGAAGTACAAGCTGTTGCAAGGGTCTTTGTTCCCATGGGCGTACCCAGGATCAAAACTAGGGGGGGGCAAGCCATGGTCGTTCAGGTTGTAAAATATAAGAACAAAAAATGTGAATAAAACGAAAATGAACGCCATACACAACATAATTCCTTATACCAAGACCAATAATATCACATACAAGGAGAAATACCACCATGATCAATCCTATTATGTAAACAATTTATTGATTTTAGGCTTACCTTTGCAGTCTTCTCTTCTGTTCAGCAGGGGGACTTCAAGCTCATGCGTGTTTATCACACACTGACACTGAGCCATTCACACTGCCCTTTCTAAACACAGCAATTGGATTGATCTTTGGGGAAAAAAAATGAATGATAGATAGATAGATAGATAGATAGATAGATAGATAGATAGATAGAAAACCAGACAAATTGGAGGCAGCACATAGTTTGTAGTGAAAAAAAAAGCTATTTAATAAGGTCAAAAGGCGACATTTCGGTCCAAACAACACAAACCTTTCTCAAGCCTTGAGAAAGGTTCTGTTGTTTGGACCAAAACGTCGCCTTTTGGTCTTATTAAACAGCTTTTTATTCACTACAAACGGTGTGCTGCCTCCAATTTGTCTGGATTTCTATAATTGATGTTTGGTATTTGCCTGGGGGGCTCTGCACCAGGACTCTTTCTTTGTGCTGCTCTAATTTTCTTCTTTTTAGATAGATAGATAGATAGATAGATTTAAGCATGGAATGCAAGTAGATCCACCCTGAAATATGCCCCATCATTGTCCCCTTCTTGTAGTAATATGCCCCATCATTGTCTCCTTCTTTTAATAATGTGCCCCAGACCAGCACCTGTATATACATCAGCCCCAGCCCAGCCTCTGTATGTCAGATATACAGTATATTACTGAAGATATAGACTGTACGGGCTCCTGTCAGGTATATATTACAGTAGATATAGACTGTACGGGCTCCTGTCAGGTATATATTACTGTAGATATAGACTGTATGGGCTCCTGTCAGGTATATATTACTGTAGATATAGACTGTACAGGCTCCTGTCAGGTATATATTACTGTAGATATAGACTGTACGGGCTCCTGTCAGGTATATATTACTGTAGATATAGACTGTACAGGCTCCTGTCAGGTATATATTACTGTAGATATAGACTGTACAGGCTCCTGTCAGGTATATATTACTGTAGATATAGACTGTACAGGTTCCTGTCAGGTATATATTACTGTAGATATAGACTGTACAGGCTCCTGTCAGGTATATATTACTGTAGATATAGACTGTACAGGCTCCTGTCAGGTATATATTACTGTAGATATAGACTGTACGGGCTCCTGTCAGGTATATATTACTGTAGATATAGACTGTACGGGCTCCTGTCAGGTATATATTACTGTAGATATAGACTGTACAGGCTCCTGTCAGGTATATATTACTGTAGATATAGACTGTACGGGCTCCTGTCAGGTATATATTACTGTAGATATAGACTGTATGGGCTCCTGTCAGGTATATATTATTGTAGATATAGACTGTATGGGCTCCTGTCAGGTATATGTTACTGTAGATATAGACTGTACAGGCTCCTGTCAGGTATATATTACTATAGATATAGACTGTATGGGCTCCTGTCAGGTATATATTACTGTAGATATATAGACTGTACGGGCTCCTGTCAGGTATATATTACTGTAGATATAGACTGTACGGGCTCCTGTCAGGTATATATTACTGTAGATATAGACTGTACGGGCTCCTGTCAGGTATATATTACTGTAGATATAGACTGTACGGGCTCCTGTCAGGTATATATTACTGTAGATATAGACTGTACGGGCTCCTGTCAGGTATATATTACTGTAGATATATAGACTGTATGGGCTCCTGTCAGGTATATATTACTGTAGATATAGACTGTACAGGCTCCTGTCAGGTATATATTACTGTAGATATAGACTGTACGGGCTCCTGTCAGGTATATATTACTGTAGATATAGACTGTACGGGCTCCTGTCAGGTATATATTACTGTAGATATAGACTGTACGGGCTCCTGTCAGGTATATATTATTGTAGATATAGACTGTATGGGCTCCTGTCAGGTATATATTATTGTAGATATAGACTGTACGGGCTCCTGTCAGGTATATATTACTGTAGATATAGACTGTACGGGCTCCTGTCAGGTATATATTACTGTAGATATAGACTGTACGGGCTCCTGTCAGGTATATATTACTGTAGATATAGACTGTATGGGCTCCTGTCAGGTATATATTACTGTAGATATAGACTGTACGGGCTCCTGTCAGGTATATATTATTGTAGATATAGACTGTACGGGCTCCTGTCAGGTATATATTACTGTAGATATAGACTGTACGGGCTCCTGTCAGGTATATATTACTGTAGATATAGACTGTACGAGCTCCTGTCAGGTATATATTATTGTAGATGTAATATATACCTGACAGGAGCATATACAGTCTATATCTACTGTAATATATACCTGACAGGAGCCCGTACAGTCTATATCTACAGTAATATATACCTGACAGGAGTCCATACAGTCTATATCTACTGTAATATATACCTGACAGGAGCCCATACAGTCTATATCTACAGTAATATATACCTGACAGGAGCCCATACAGTCTATATCTACAGACTGTAGATATAGACTGTACAGGCTCCTGTCAGGTATATATTACTGTAGATAAGGAGACATCAACCCATTAATTAATAAATCCTCCTATGTCACTGAGGACTCTGACTGACCTCAGATTTCCCTCCTGCAGCAAGCACACGGCTTCTCTTCCTGGCTTCCTGGCTTTGCAGAACACGCCCCCGGGAACGATGTCACACCGCTGGAAAGAGCCCATACAGTCTAGTATGTGAGTCGCAGCCAGCCCAGAAGCGCCTTTTAAAGGGCCGGCTGATGCGATGGCCTCATCTTGGCACGGGGCGCCCCTGCTCCTAGGGGGGGGCAACGGCCCCCCCCTGCCCCACGGTGGGTACGCCCATGTTTGTTCCTAGTAGCTTTAAGCATAGGTTGCAGAAAGGAACAGGGCTGCCACAGCCTAAGTCCAGGATTTCCTGCACTGAGCATGCCCGTGACGTGGCGGACCGTGATTGGTCATTTGATATCAGCTGATCCGGTGACCTGGCACCGTGAATCGCATGCACTTCCTAAACTGCTGGCAAGTGGCTTCTGTGCAGTTAACAGGGCCACGTCTATGCCAGCCTGCAGCACATCTCCCGTGACGTTAACGGAGATAGTGCAAATACAATATCTTGCTTAGTATGAAGTAACACAGGCAAGACCTTATATTTCCGTTGTCAGTTTTCACCCTCATACCCAAGGGGTGTTCGGCCGCAGCATCTCTAGCTGCACCGCGGAACCCGGGTTCAGTTGCAATCCATTATTTTAATAAAGTTGTTGCAACCGAGCTCCTAACACTATGCTTCTCTTAATACATCCTAGAACTGTGTTTGCTTTTTTTGCTGCTGCATCACACTGTTGACTCATGTGCAGTCTGTGATCTGTTAGTATACCCAAGTCTTTTTCACACGTGATGATGTTTAGGTCTGTTCCTCCCATTCTGTAGATATACTTTTCATTTTTCTTGCCCAGATGTAGAATCTTGCATTTCTTCCTGTTACATACCATTCTATTAGTCGCTGTCCATTGTTCAAGGTTATCTAGATCCTTCTGAATCCTTTCTGGCTAGTGGTTCTACAATTTCTTCTGCTAATTCTTTCAGTACCCTAGGATATAATTAATCTGGACCAGGAGATTTAAATTCATGCAAATTAGCTAAGTGTTCCCTCACCATCTCTTTGTTTATATCTAGAGTGGATTTTTTTATTCCTTCCATGGCACTGTGAAGATCAGTTGATGTTACAATTGCCTTCTTACAGAACACAGATGCAAAATAGGAATTTAAAAGTTTAGCCCTCTCAACATCATTTTGACCACTTCACTCTTTTCATCCTGTAAAAATCATATAGCATCTTTGACTTTTCTTTTTCTTTTGACATACCCCCAAAATCCTTTTTTACTTCGTTTTGTCTCCCTTGCAAGCCTCACTTCTTTACTGGCTTTAGCTCTGCTAATGCTTTCCCTGCATTCCCTGCAAACAGCATTATATTCTTCTTTATATATGTCTCCCTCTTTCCATTTAAAATACATTTCTTTTTTCCATTTTAAGAAGTGATTATTTTCCATGTTCATCCATCCTGATCTCTTTAAATGCTTCCAATTCTTCCTTCTTTTCGGAATGTTACCAATTGTACAGTGAGAATTTCATTTAGAAAAATCTCCCATCCTTCTTGGATATTTCTGTCCTTTAAAACATGCTGCCATTGGACTTTTCATACCCTATTTCTGAGTCCATTAAAATATATCTTTCAAGATTTTTAAAAGAAGCACAAAAAAACAAGCAACGTTAAGAACCATTGATCAGCCAAGGAAACTTACCACAGCAGATGATCGACACGTTTATTTTTCTTTGAAATTGGAAAATGTCTAACAATATTATCAGAATTGTCAGCCAACAGTGGGACTCAGCTACAACCACCTACTGTTCAAATAAGTATTGCCAGAAGTGGTCTTCATAGAAGAATTGTGGCCAAAAAGACTTTGATATGGAAATGAGGCCAAGCGACTCAAGTATACATGAAAACCTAAGAAATGGGGTACAGAAAATGGCAGGAAGTGCTCTGTACTGAGGAATCAAAATGTGAAATATTTGGCTGTAACTGAAGGCAGTTTTCTCACAGAAAGGCTGCAGCGCAGTACAATAATGAGCAGGCAACAACAGTGAAGCAAGTTTGGGGCTGTATTTCAGCAAATAGAGGTGGGAGTTTGGTCAGGAATAATGGCGTCCTTAATACTGAAAAATAATGACAGATAATTATCCCTCATGCAATACCAAACATACAGCCCATATTGTCAACTCCATAGAGTTCTTATATTAACATCATTAAGTCTGTGTGGGATCACATGAAGAGATAGAATTCTGTGCACAAGCCTACATTCACAGATCTGTGATTAGTTTCTCCCAGATATTTGGAACAAGCTCCTAGCTGAGTTGTTCTAAAATTATGTGCATGTAACTAGAAAAATTGATGCTGTTTTGATGACAAAGGGTGGTCCCACCAAATGTTGATTTGATTTACATTTCTCTCATTTTCAATCATTTTACATTTTGGTAAAGAGTAACTAAACCTTTGAAATGTTTTGTTTTTCATGTTTCATTGCCTGATAATTAATTGCAGATTGGTGGGGGTCTGGGTTCTGGAACCCCGGTTAATTGCTCTTACTCTACTCCTCTCTCTCGAGGTGTGCCTGAGTGCTCACATATACACGTATAGCTACATTACAAGCATAGACTATGAAGGACCCATAATCCCACCAATCTGCTTGTGATCATTAGCACAATAAAATGGGAAAAAAATGTTATTTCAAAGGTTTAGTTACTCCTTAATTGAGGAAAAGATATTACTAACACTTTTATTATTTTTAAAGCATTCTTACTTTGCATAATTTTCGCACACCTGAATAAAGCTTACTCACAGTACAGAATAAATATACTGTATATACAAGATATATATACAAAATAACTTAAAAGCTTTACTTCATTGCTTCAATCAATTAAACTATGTATTTTTTCCTGCAGATTATTCTTCATTCCATGCACAAATATCAGCCACGTGTTCATGTAATTCGAAAGGATTGTGGTGATGAACTGTCTCCAGTTAAACCAATTCCAATAGGAGAGGGTGAGAAAGCTTTCACATTCCCGGAAACAATATTTACTACAGTGACTGCGTACCAGAACCAACAGGTATGCAACATATTAACTATTAAGTTACACAAATTATATTTTCCAATTTCAGTCATAATAAACTAAGCATAAAATAAACATAAATTCTTGAATTTTACAGTTACTTTACTTTAACTGAAGCCATACTCAATATGCTACCATATGATGCTTACTTCAGTCCAGCTGCAGGTTTTCTGACCCAAACTCATTTATATACAATGGTGACCAAAAGTTTTGCATTTTTAAAAAAAGTGTGATTACTTCTGTCTGGTTGTTGTGATGCCATTTTCCTGGTGATTAATCGAAAGTGCATGAAGTTGTCATCATTCAAGACCTTAATTTTAAACAAAATGCTTTTGAATACAGGTATGGCATTTAAGTAAACAAAACTGACTGCCAAAATTTTGCAAATACCATTTATTGTTCACAACATAGAGAGTAATTAATTGTTTACAATGCCATAACTTAGTATTTTGTATCATAATCTCTTACTTTAATTATGGGACCACACAGACTGGGCATTGAAGCCACTCGGGTATTCAAAACATCCTGAGGGATCTTGCACCAATCCATTTGTAAATCTGCAAACAGTTCATCTTTATTGCTATGGGTACGGGCCCCAACTCATCACCCTAACTCATCCCAAAGGTGCTCTAAAGGGTTTAAATTATGTGATTGGCTTGGCCATTGTTACAGGGGAACATTTTTCTTTCCTAACCAATTTTGACTAAATTGGATGTGTGCTTAGGACCACTGTCTTGCTGGAATTTCCAGCCCCTGCCTACTTTTGTTTTACCATGTGGTAGCATTACATTCTCCAGTATATCATTGTACATGGTAGCATTCATATTTCCATCAATTCTATGCAGAAGGCCCAAAGGCAGATGCAGAAAAGCAGCCCCAAACCATGACATTGCTACCACCATGTTTC
>JARQOD010000005.1:267300850-267344023 GCA_033576555.1 Oophaga sylvatica | reverse complement strand
CCTCTATAGGAATTTACTGAAATACGCAATTATCGAAGCAAATCTTGGCTGTATACATTTTTTCTTTATACAGTTTTTTTAAAAACTAATTAAAAAGCTTCAGTGGAAAAAATATTTTTACTAGTTGCATCATTTATCTTATTTTATTTTTCATTGAACTCTTTTGGAAGTTTGTTTTTTGAATGTATCATATGTTTGCAATCAAGAGGTTTTTACTTTTTAATAATGTGTCGAAATTTAGAAAAAATTTTTACTTTTTTATTTTTCGGGATTAATTATGAGTTTAATTTATTAAAAAAGAAAGAATGTAGAATATCTAGCTGTCGACACCATGAGAAATTTTAAATGACGATTACGAAAATTTAGTGCACACTAAAAGTTCGGGCTTACATGAATACAAGGATTTTTTTTACATGTCAAAAGGACTTATTGCAGGTCATTTTTATTGACATATTTTGTTACTTTTTTTCCCACTTATATTGAGTGATTTTTTTAAAATAAATTTTGACTCTACTTATTAGTTTTATTTCTCTAAAAAATCTCCTTTTTAACCCCTTAACCCCCAAGGGTGTTTGCCGTTAATGAGGGGCCAAATTTTTACAATTTGCCACGTCTCTTTAGGGGGCTTAACTCTGGAAGTTTTACGGACCTTAGCGTTCTGAAATTTTTTCCCCCATGCCATATTGTATTCATTTAGTGAAAAATTTCTTCGATATAACTTGGGGTTATTTTTAAAAAAAAGGGAAAAATAGGGTAAAAATTTAAAAATGTTGCTAATTTCAAATTTGAATTTTTATTCCCTTAAAACAGGAAATATGTACACAAAATTTTACTAAATAACTTTCCCCCAGTTACTTTACTAAACAATTTTTAAAACCAAATTTTTTTTTTTTTACGAAGTTTTAAGGGTAAAAGTAAAAATTTTTAGGGACCATTCACATTTTGAAGTCACTTTGAGGGGTCTTATGGCAAAAATCCCAAAAAAGTGACCCATTCTAAAAACCCCCCCCTAAGGTACTCAAACCACATTAAGAAGTTTTTAACCTTTCAGGGTGTTCCCCGGGCTGAACCTTTGGGAAAGGGAAAAAAAAAAAAAATTTTTCAAATTTTTAATCCAAAATGATCTTTTGCAAAACTTTTTTTTATTTAAAAGGGAAAAGAAGAAAAGGACAGAAAAAGTTGTGCAATTTCTTCGAGTACGCAACCCCCCCCATAGGGGGGGGGAAAAGCCACTGTTGGTCCCGGGGGCGGGCTCGGAATGGAAGGGCTCCGTTGTTTTTTTAAACCAAAATTTTGGCGGAAAAATTGAGATTGTAGCCGTGTCGTGTTTGGGGCCCCTGATGCCCCAAAAATTTGGAAAACCCCCCCAAAAGTGACAACCCCTTTTTGGAAACTGACCCCTTGGGAACTTATCTAATCTGTTGTGAAAACTTAACCCCCCGTGTTTCACTAAAGTTTTTAAAAACCCCGGGATGAAAAAAAAAATCTTTTTTTTTTTCCCAAAAAAAAATGACTTTGTCACCATTTTTTTTTTTTCCCAGGGGGGGAGAAATTGGCAGCAAAATTTTTTTGTAAATTTGTCCTGAGATGCTGTACCCTATTGGGGGGAAACTATTTTTGTGGGCGCCCGGGGGGGGGATAGAACAGTGACGTTTAATGCAGACTTTGATGGAAGGGTCTGGGGGTGTCTGTCGCTTTGGAGACCCCCCTGATGGCTTAAACAGGGGGAAACCCCCCCCAAGGCCCCATTGTGTAAACTGACCCCCAAAGGACTTATCTAGATGTGTGGTGAGCTTTTTTAACCCCCGCTTCACAGAAGTTTATAAGCCCGGGGTAAAATAAAAAAACATATTTTTCCCCAAAAAACTGATCTTTTAGTCCTCATTTTGAGTTCCCAGGATAAAGGAAAAAAGGACCCAAAAATTTGTTTTACAATTTGCCCCCGAGTATGCGATCCCCCCTTTGTGGGAAAAACTACTGTATGGGCACCGGGGCCTTGGAGTGAATGTGACGTTTTGCATTGCACTTTGATGGAATTTGCGGGTGTATGTCCGTTTGGGGCCCCCATGGCCTAAACAGGGGAAAAACCCCCCCACAATTGACCCCATTTTGGAAACTAGCCCCCCCCAAAGGCTTATCTAGATGTGTGGGGAAATTTTTTAACCTCCAATGCTTCAGAGAAGTTTATAACGTAGCCCCAAAAAAATAATAAATATATTTTTTTCCCAAAAATGATATTTTCGCCCCCAATTTTTATTTCCCAAAAGGGAACAAAGAAATTGCACCCAATTTATTGTGCAATTTTTCCTGGTAGCTGAAAACCCCATTATGGGGGGAAAAAAAAAATTTTTTGGGGCCAGGCAGAGCCAGAAGAAAGGACTTTTTCTTTTAAATTGGGTAAAAGAGATCAGAGCCAGTCCTTTGGGGGCCCCCATGTCCCAAACGGGGGAAACCCCCAAAATTTTAACCCAACCCAACCCCCCAAAACACCCCTAACCCAATCCAACCTAATATAACCCTAACCACAAACCAACTCAAAAACCCCGAACCCTAGCCCAAAACCCACCCTAACTTTACCCCCAAAATCTAACCCAAAAATTTTCCCCAACTTCCCCCTGGGAAATGAAAATAAAACATTTTTTTAATTTTTTATTTTTCCCTAACAAGGGGGCTTTTAAAGGGGGGGTTTTTTTAATATTTATAGTTTTTTTTATGTTGGCAGCTGTCAATCTAAAAGACGTTTTTATGCAAAAATAGTTTTTGCATCATCAATTTTGAGACTTTTATTTTTATATTTGGAAAACAGAGTCTGTGAGGTTTATTTTTTGCGGGACGAGGGGACGTTTTTATTGGTCCCCCATTTGGGCCATGACTTTTTGATCGGTTTTTTTAAGATTTTTGGAGGCAGATGAAAAAAACCAGAAAAAATGAATTTCTTTTAGGGGGGGGGTTTATAGCGTTCGGTTGGGGAAAATTGAAATGCTTTTTTTTTTTGGGGGCAGTGTTTTGGCGTCCCCCTTATATTTTTTTTAGTTTGGGGCCTTTTTTAAATTTTAAAAACTTATAAAAAAAAAAAAATTTTTTTGCTTCGTTTATTTGCGAGCTATAACTTTTTTATTTTTTCGCGATGATGCGTAGGGGGGTTTTTTTTTTGCGGGACAAGATGAATTTTCAGCGGTCCTTTTTTGTTTTACCTCTTTTTTTCGTGTTTTTCCACTTTTTGTTCGGCGGTAGATGATAAATCTTTTTTTTTAGCCTTTTTTTTTTTTTTGGGGGTTCACAAGGGGTTAACTAAGGGACAGTTTTTTGTAGGGCGTTCGGACGCGGCGATACAAATATGGTTTTTTATTGATAGGTATTTTTTTTACTTAAAGAAATTTAATTTAGGGGGAATATTTTTTTTTTTTAAATTTTGGGGAAAATTTTTTTTAAAAAAAGTTTATTTTTATTTTTTTACATTTTTACTTTGTCCCAGGGTGGGCATCACTGTTTGGGGGTTTTGTTTGGTTGACAGTGTGCACACACCTGTCACACCACGATCTCACAGGCACTTTGCAGGCTTCCCAGGTTTGTCCAGCGGCAGGGGGGAAGTGTTCCCTGCAGCCCCCCGGGGGGATCTTGGACCCCGGGCCCCCGCGGAGGAAGCCCCCGGGAACAGCGGACCATTCGCTTTTCAGGGGCTCAGGGGACCAGGGAACCCCTCCCTGCCTGCTTTCCTGCGCCCTATACAAACATGATCGCGGTCCCCCGGGGTTAATGTGCTGGGGGGTCCGTGACGTCCGGCCCTTGGCCCCGAGTCAGCATCAAAAACAGCGACACCCGGCCCCCAACAGCGTGCTCCCCCGGGAGGGCTATCGCATGTGACTATATTCCGCCCCCGGGAATTAAGTACCAGGGCCATGGACGAAAAAGTAAGTCCCATGGGTTAAGGGGGTTTTTCTAAAAAAGGGGATTTAAAAAGGGGTTTTTTTATGAACAAAAGTAATTTTAAAAAATATTTTTTTAATAATTTGAATTAAATAATTTTTACAATTGGATGTGTTTAAAAAAAAATTCCGTGTGAGTAATCTTTTAAAATGTCCCCCTGCGGGTTTTGTGTAATGGCTGGGCCAATGTACAAAACTGGTCTGATCTACACAGCCCCGGGGGCGTGGAGGCGCAAAAGAATATACAAGGGGACAGATGTGACCAAAAAATGATTTTTTTATGTGTAAAACTTGCAAAAAAACGGGATGGAAATTTTTCAACAGAAAGAAAATTTGAATGCAATTTGTAATGCCTGTAACTTTTTTTGTTCCCCCTTTCCCGGAGTTTGGTATACCAAACCTTTTCCCCGTCGGTAGCACAGCAAAGTCACAGGGGGGGAATTTTTTAAAAATAATCTCAGCACGGGCATTTTATTAAAAAACCAATTGTGGAAAAATTTTAATTTCCAAGTTCTGTTTAATTAAAAGTATTTTTTTTTTTTGGAAAAACCCCCCTGTTTTTTTGCACGTCCCGGTTAGTAGGCCGGGGGGGGCGACCCTCCAGGATAGCAGCTCCTCTGTAGTACAGTATAATAAATGCGTAATCACGGAATAAAAGCTAATTTTGATTGCAATCCTGATCATAGGCTTTGATTAATAAATTCAAGCCCCCAATTGAACCCCCAATTTAAAAAAACGATCTGCTTTTTTCTATTGCTCAAATTTACAATTGCAAGTTCACTTAATTGTAAATGTCACGATCTTCATTAAAATTTTTTTTAATTTACCCCAGAATGTCTTAAGATTACAGTCTAGATTTTTTTTTTTCTTTGTTGTGAAATCTGGTAACATACAGTTTTTTAATGCATTTGTCGGGGCTTGGTCAGAAAAGCATGCAACGACTTTTTATCAATTTTTTTTTCCCGTATAGTTTTTTCATCTTGTATTTTTTTTTTAAAAATTAAGTCCTTTGGAAAAACCAAATTTGTTGTGAAAAATCGTGAAAACTAAATTATTTTTTTTTTCTTCATATCTGTTTTTACTCAAAGTGGCAACTTTTTATCTTGAATCTTAGAATAGGGGGTAAGTTTTTGGTGCAAATAAATAATTTTTACAATTTTTAAGGTCTACATAATTTTAAATGAAGATGGTAGGGTACCCCCTTTTTTTTCCCTCAGCTTTCATTGAAAAGTTCTCAAGATTCTAAGTTCATTATGAAATTAAAAAACTATTATTGTTTATTAGGGGTTCCCCGAAGTATATGCAAGTAGGATTTTTTTTTTTTAATGAACCAATTTTTGCTGCATTAATCTTCCCTTTCTTTTATCTTTTAAAAGAGGGATTATGCCTTCTGTATTAATTAAGCAAGGGGGCAAAATTATCTATGGAAAATTTGAAACTAGGAGCTACATCAACATCAATTTTGGTATGGGAAAGATAAAAGATAGCTTTGAACAGAGTTCGTTTTTGTTAAAATTTACAATGATTTTTTAAATAATTTCATTTTAAAAAAGTTTTTTTGCTTTTGAAGTTGCAGCATGAAAACCCCCCACGGTTTCAAAACAGTTTTTATGGCGACCAAGTGAAATTTGGGGAAAAAAAAAATTCAGAACGAATAAATCTTTTTTAAGGCTTAAAAAGAAATTAATTTTTTTGTGTTGCCCCTTTAAAAACCTATTACATCTAATAAATACATAATCTTGGGAAAAAGTTTTCATATATAAGTACTATACATTTTAAAACCGAAGTTTACTACCTATAAAAAAGACCAAAGCTTTTTTTTTCAGATTGACTGAAATAAAAAAACCTTTTTCCCTTTTAGGGGAATTGGTTTTTCCCAAATTAAATTTGCCAAAAAATTTCCCGAATAATGAGGAGAGAGAATGTTTTAAGGCATTTTTATTACTTATCAAATAAAATTTTTCATAAATTTTATTAGTATTTGGGCCCCAAAGCCTTAAACTTAAAAAGACGGGTAAAAAATTTGGGGGAATACCCCAAAAGTTTTTTTACAATGTTTGGTGGGGAATTGGGCCCATTCCCCCTAAAACAGGTGTAATGATGGTTTTTTTAGGTCGCTTGTTTTCCCCCCTTTTTTATCTTTGCCCAAAAATTTTCAAATTTGGGTTGAGATGGGGGTTTGGAGGCCACCCAAAACTTGACTTTGTTATCCTTGACCCTTTTTTCATTTTGGCAAAGCTTGGGACATTTTCTTTGGAAAGCCCATTTCCGCCCAAGTTTTAACTTTTTGCTGGTCTTGAGTGTTGCTTCAGTATTGTCAATAATTTCTTTGCCATGTGCCATTTTATTTGTGAAGTGCCACAGGCCTCCTGCAACAAAATAACCCCCGCTGTGCTACCACCCAAATTTTTCACAGTTGGGTGTGTTCTTAAGCTTCCAAGGTCTCCTTTTTCCCCAAATTTTCCTCCAAAATAAAATGGTTTTTCGCCCAAAAAAAACAATTAAGTTTTTCAGCCAAAAAAAAAAGGTTCCCAAAAATTCGGTCTTTTTCCCCCGTGTGCTTTTGGGGGGGAAACAAAAACGTCTTTCTTTTTTTCTTTTGGATAATGGCTTTTCCGGGGAGTGGCCTTTCACCCATTTTTATACCGTACCGTTTCACTGGGGGTTTGACACAATTTTTTCCGCTTTCGTCTCATCTTAAAAAAAATTTTTGTTTTTGTTTTTGGGGTTTTTATATGCACTGTCGGACAAAAGAACGTTCTCCCCGGGGGACACGAACCCGTCTTTCTTGAGGGGAATTTTTTTTTTTAAATTGTTTGCACAGATGAATGAGGCACCTATTTTTGGGGGAGACTTTTGCAATCCACATTTTTCCCTAATTTTTTGAGACTTCCCCTATGTACAAAAACAGTTTTTTTCAGGGGTGCTTTTAAAAAATTTTTTCCCAGGTCTCCCCCTTGCGTTGGTTACAAGCAACCCCCTTTTCCCACTCTTGACCACTGATAGAAAAACCCACGAAGAAAGCAGCACAGGCTTCCGTATCCTTTTTTTTTAGAATGCTGAAATCTCATATCAAGGCAATTGTTATGCTGTAAGATCAAAAGGCCATTGAAACAACGGATACTGGAAGCCGTGCAGCATTTTTCGATGTGTTGCTTTCAGGTTTCAAGAGAAAGAGAAGAGGGTTGCTTAAAAACCCAACAAATTGCAGCGCTTTGAATAATTTTGTAAGTTTTATAACTTGTAAATACCTCATGAAAGAAAAAGTTACTTTTTTTAAAACAACAAAGCATTGTTTTTCTTGTGAAATTTCTAATAATTTGATGTGCCCACATGACCCACTTCCCATTAAAAAAAAATAAAGTTGGACCAAAATGGCTGACTTCAAAATGGCCAACATCGTAGCACCCAGTTGAAAAGTTTTTTCCCCCCTCCCTACACTAATGTGCCACAAACAGGAAGGGATATCGCCAAACCATTCCCATTTTATTTAGTTATCCATATAATTGGCCCACCCAGTATATATATAAATAATATATATAATCAGTTATGTAATATATAATATATATATATATATATAATATATATATATATTTATATAAATATACGTTATATTTTTATAAATATATATATTTATATTCAAGGTGCAAGGTTTTAGGCAGGTGTGTGAAAATGCTGCAAAATATGGTATTTTTAAAAATAAAATGTTAAAGTTTTGTTGTTTAAACAATTTGTAAAAAAGAACTCTAAATCAACCAAAAATTTTTGGTGACCCCCTTTTGCCTTTAAACAGCACAAATCTTTTCAGTTACACTTTCTCAAGCAGGGATTTTGTTTGTTAAAGTCAGGTTGATGACTAACCAATTTTACCTACAGGGATAATAAGAATTTTTTCACCAATAGAGTAGGTTAGAATACAGCATTAACGAAAAGAAACACCTGTCTAAGAGGTTTAAAAAAAAACTAGGTCGTGGGAGAGCCAAACTCAAAGGTGAGTTTGTAGAACATACTTTCAGTCCAATCATATATCATGACAAGCTTAGCACATAAAAACACAAGGGTTATATCTCAGTAGGTTCTCTCCCAGGAACCTTTTCAAGCACTTGATGTTTAAAAACATAGAATTAGAGTTGGAAGGGGAAATCAAAGGCCAACCCCCTGCACAAAAGGATTACTAAACCATCTCAGAAATGTCTGACCGGCCCTGTTTTAAGCTTTATTTAACCATCACCTCTCGTGGAGCCTTTCATATTTGACACCCTCACGCAAAAAGTTTTTTTTAAATCTAACTTTAAATTTTTCCCTTTCAGTTTAATTCCATTGCTTCCTAGTGTTCCATGTTGAAATAGAATAAGATGATCGCTTACACTGCGACATCCCTTCAGATATTTGTAGACAGCTTAATTTTCCTCTTAGCCATCTTTTTTTGCAAGCTAAACTTTCCTAATTCTTTAACCGTATTTTGCAGTCCATTACCATCCTGGGAGCTCATCTCTGAAAGTGTTTCATTTTTTTAATATCTTTTTAAATGTGAAGCCCGAACTGGACAAAATATTCCAGATGATTTCCTGCACTGAGCATGCCCGTGACGTGGCGGATCGTGATTGGTGATTTGATATCAGCTGATCCGGTGACCTGGCACCGCCTATTGGTCATGGGTGACGTCATCAGTGATGCAATTAACGAGAGGCTGGGGCGGGGCTTAGCCCTTAAAATAGCTGGCTGCAGGCCAGTTGTGTGATCAGATCATACCAAATAGTTGTGCTCATGTGTGGACGCATCAGAATCTGGGCTCCACGTGCTCTCTAGTTTTGCTCTCCGGGACCTTCCAATGCCAGAGATATCTTGGCTAATTAGACAGGTCCTTCAGGCAGGTTGTTGATGCTAGGCAGGTAATCAATATGGCGTGGTCTAGCTCCGACAGAGGGTAGCTGTACACCCCTGAGCAGACTGTGGGGCGTGTAACCTGGGCATCGCCTGCCAGCTGAACAGGAGTTGCTCAGTCCGGTCGCACATCGGCTGGCAAGCACATACGCCTGGCGTGAGTCGCATGCACTTCCTAAACAGCTGGAAAGTGGCTTCTGTGCAGTTACAGGGCCACAATCTACGCCAGCCTCAGCACATCTTCCGTGATGTTAACAGAGATAGTCAAATCCAATATCTTGCTTAGTGTGAAGTAACACAGGCAAGACCTTATATTTCCGTTGTCAGTTTTCACCCTCATACCCGGGGGTGTTCGGCAGCAGCATCTCTAGCTGCACGCGGACCCCGGGTTCGGTTTGCAATTCCATTATTTTAATAAAGTTGTTGCAACCGAGCTCCTAACAGTTCTGACCACCAGGGTCTAGCTGAACATGGCTGACATTCAGCAGCTACAGCGCTACGTTCAGCAACTAGAGGCCAGACTTAGTTCTCTGCAGCAAGCCACTCCGGTTGCTGATCTCACTGCAGTAGCTACTCAGGCAGCCGCACAAGCACCAGTCTCATAAACAATGCTGCGACAGCTGCTAGAGTTTCATTACCCCTTTTGACCTCTCGGAAAAATTTTCTGGAGACAGTAAATCCTGCAGAGGGTTTATTAATCTAGCTCCATTCAGTTAGAAATGATGGAGGCACGGTTCCCCTCCCAAAGGCTAAAGTGGGTTTTGCATATCATTTACTTTCCTGCAAAGCCTTGGAGTGGGCTACTCCTCTGCGGGAACGGAAGATCCGGTAGTGGCTAATGCGGGTCTCTTTCTTAGAACCCTAAAAAGTGTGTTCCTCGGTCCTCAGGTTACACATGATACGGCTCTTAAGCTTCTTACATTAGTACAGGTTTGACCACGGCCAGTCACTATCCGTCCAGTTCAGAACATTTAGCTGCAGAACTGGATTGGTCTGAACCGTCGCTAATCCCGGCGTTCTGGAAGGGTCTGGCTGGGCATATAAAAGATGCTCTAGCTACCAGGGCGATTCCAAACCTCCTCTGGAAGAGTTAAATGACTCTGCCAACCGAATAGACTTAAGTCATGCAGAAAACAAGTTGGAGCTGAGGTCTAAAACCTCGGTTCCAGTTGGCACCTTTGTTTTCTAGACCTATTTCCGAACCCGCGGTTCCTGACGCGGAACCTGAGCTATGGATATATCCTTGATTAGAAATCATCCCTTCATTCCCTCCTACACATCGCTTGAGTACCCAATAATAAGCTTCCAAGCATGCGGAGGAATGAGAGGGTCTAACCACCCATTGGAGGAGGTGTGTTAGATTCAGGGTCTCTACCTCCAAACTAATATATGAGGGTGACTTGCTCTTCTGAGCAAATGCGTTTTCTGCCAAGGCGTGGGTGACTTTGGGGCAGATGGAAATTTTTTTATCGTTAACCTTTGCCCAGAGACATGCCATTCCTATGGAGTTACTGCCCAAACCAATGAACATTAAGGTAGTCAACGGTTTACTGTTAGACACGCAAATCACCCACCAGTCGATTCCTCTCACCATGTCTTTTCCTCAGGGTCACCGGGAGGATATCTCCTTTCTCATTATTCCCGGTGGATCGGATGAGGTGCTATTAGGCCTTCCATGGCTACGTTGTCACAATCCACACATTAACTGGAACACGGGGGAAATTAATTTCATGGTGAGAATGGTGTTTCTCAGTGTATGATTGCCTAGACCCGGAGGATAGTCTCAGAGCCATCTGTTGACTTGGCCGCTCGTCCTGAGCGTTCCAAAAAGGCTGCTGAGACTTTGCCTTCCCACCAACCGTATGAAACCCTCCAATTGATTTGGTCCCCGTCTCAGAGCCTCATCGCGGTAGGGTTTATTCCTGCCTGTAGATACGACTGAGGATGGTAACGAGCCCAAAAAATCATTCCTCCTGGGGATATGCGGACAGTGGCACCAATGACCTTAGAACAGGTTCCTCCTGGGAAGACGTTCGTTCCTCCTAAATTACAAAATAAAGTGCTCTCTTGGCACATGCCCCTAAAACCGGAGGTCATTTTGGAGTCAAACGTACCACTAAGTTTCTCCAACGGTCGTATTGGTGGCCTCGGTTGACTCAGGACGTTAAAAAAATATGTCCAATCATGTATCTCTTGTGCGAGAGAGAAATCGTCCCATCAGAGACAGTCGTCTGACACTTATCTCTGTCCAGACCCCGTATTATCCCCGGGCGACAAGGTCTGGCTCGCGACTCACAATATTAGAGGTCGCGGGGAATCTGCTAAATTCGTCTCCCGTTTTATTGGTCCTTTCAAAATTTTGGCCCAAGTAAACCCAGTAGAGTACCGTTTACAGCTGCCCCAGCATATGAAGATTCACGACACGTTCCATATATCGCTCCTGAAACCCGTTCGCCTAACGAAATTCTCGGAACCCAACTGGTTTCTGACACCAGGGGTAATAATCTTGAGGTACAGGCGTTTGTGGGGTCCAAGAGGGCTCAGGGGAAATAGTTCTATCCGTATACTCGAGGGATCATGGTTCTGAGGACCGTTCTTGGAGACCAGTGGGCCATATTCATGCCCCCCGGCTTATTGAGGAATTTTAGCATCAGGTGGGGGGATGTTAGAGGAGGGGATAATGTTAGGCATCGGGTGACGGCTGGATCTGAACTTGGATCTGAGGAGTCCCCCTCCAGGTCCAGCCAGAAAGATGCTCAGCTTCACCGTCTGTCCCAACGCCTAGTCAATACAAGAGAAGTACAAGCTGTTGCAAGGGTCTTTTTTTCCTAGTAGCTTTAAGCATAGGTTGCAGAAAGGAACAGGCTGCCACAGCCTAAGTCCAGGATTTCCTGCACTGAGCATGCCCTGACGTGGCGGACCGTGATTGGTCATTTGATATCAGCTGATCCGGTGACCTGGCACCGTGAATCGCATGCACTTCCTAAACTGCTGGCAAGTGGCTTCTGTGCAGTTAACAGGGCCACGTCTATGCCAGCCTGCAGCACATCTCCCGTGACGTTAACGGAGATAGTGCAAATACAATATCTTGCTTAGTATGAAGTAACACAGGCAAGACCTTATATTTCCGTTGTCAGTTTTCACCCTCATACCCAAGGGGTGTTCGGCCGCAGCATCTCTAGCTGCACCGCGGAACCCGGGTTCAGTTGCAATCCATTATTTTAATAAAGTTGTTGCAACCGAGCTCCTAACACTATGCTTCTCTTAATACATCCTAGAACTGTGTTTGCTTTTTTTGCTGCTGCATCACACTGTTGACTCATGTGCAGTCTGTGATCTGTTAGTATACCCAAGTCTTTTTCACACGTGATGATGTTTAGGTCTGTTCCTCCATTCTGTAGATATACTTTTCATTTTTCTTGCCCAGATGTAGAATCTTGCATTTCTTCCTGTTACATACCATTCTATTAGTCGCTGTCCATTGTTCAAGGTTATCTAGATCCTTCTGAATCCTTTCTGGCTAGTGGTTCTACAATTTCTTCTGCTAATTCTTTCAGTACCCTAGGATATAATTAATCTGGACCAGGAGATTTAAATTCATGCAAATTAGCTAAGTGTTCCCTCACATCTCTTTGTTTATATCTAGAGTGGATTTTTTTATTCCTTCCATGGCACTGTGAAGATCAGTTGATGTTACAATTGCCTTCTTACAGAACACAGATGCAAAATAGGAATTTAAAAGTTTAGCCCTCTCAACATCATTTTGACCACTTCACTCTTTTCATCCTGTAAAAATCATATAGCATCTTTGACTTTTCTTTTTTTTGACATACCCCCAAAATCCTTTTTTACTTCGTTTTGTCTCCCTTGCAAGCCTCACTTCTTTACTGGCTTTAGCTCTGCTAATGCTTTCCCTGCATTCCCTGCAAACAGCATTATATTCTTCTTTATATATGTCTCCCTCTTTCCATTTAAAATACATTTCTTTTTTCCATTTTAAGAAGTGATTAATTTTCCATGTTCATCCATCCTGATCTCTTTAAATGCTTCCAATTCTTCCTTCTTTTCGGGAATGTTACCAATTGTACAGTGAGAATTTCATTTAGAAAAATCTCCCATCCTTCTTGGATATTTCTGTCCTTTAAAACATGCTGCCATTGGACTTTTCATACCCTATTTCTGAGTCCATTAAAATATATCTTTCAAGATTTTTAAAAGAAGCACAAAAAAACAAGCAACGTTAAGAACCATTGATCAGCCAAGGAAACTTACCACAGCAGATGATCGACACGTTTATTTTTCTTTGAAATTGGAAAATGTCTAACAATATTATCAGAATTGTCAGCCAACAGTGGGACTCAGCTACAACCACCTACTGTTCAAATAAGTATTGCCAGAAGTGGTCTTCATAGAAGAATTGTGGCCAAAAAGACTTTGATATGGAAATGAGGCCAAGCGACTCAAGTATACATGAAAACCTAAGAAATGGGGTACAGAAAATGGCAGGAAGTGCTCTGTACTGAGGAATCAAAATGTGAAATATTTGGCTGTAACTGAAGGCAGTTTTCTCACAGAAAGGCTGCAGCGCAGTACAATAATGAGCAGGCAACAACAGTGAAGCAAGTTTGGGGCTGTATTTCAGCAAATAGAGGTGGGAGTTTGGTCAGGAATAATGGCGTCCTTAATACTGAAAAATAATGACAGATAATTATCCCTCATGCAATACCAAACATACAGCCCATATTGTCAACTCCATAGAGTTCTTATATTAACATCATTAAGTCTGTGTGGGATCACATGAAGAGATAGAATTCTGTGCACAAGCCTACATTCACAGATCTGTGATTAGTTTCTCCCAGATATTTGGAACAAGCTCCTAGCTGAGTTGTTCTAAAATTATGTGCATGTAACTAGAAAATTGATGCTGTTTTGATGACAAAGGGTGGTCCCACCAAATGTTGATTTGATTTACATTTCTCTCATTTTCAATCATTTTACATTTTGGTAAAGAGTAACTAAACCTTTGAAATGTTTTGTTTTTCATGTTTCATTGCCTGATAATTAATTGCAGATTGGTGGGGGTCTGGGTTCTGGAACCCCGGTTAATTGCTCTTACTCTACTCCTCTCTCTCGAGGTGTGCCTGAGTGCTCACATATACACGTATAGCTACATTACAAGCATAGACTATGAAGGACCCATAATCCCACCAATCTGCTTGTGATCATTAGCACAATAAAATGGAAAAAAATGTTATTTCAAAGGTTTAGTTACTCCTTAATTGAGGAAAAGATATTACTAACACTTTATTATTTTTAAAGCATTCTTACTTTGCATAATTTTCGCACACCTGAATAAAGCTTACTCACAGTACAGAATAAATATACTGTATATACAAGATATATATACAAAATAACTTAAAAGCTTTACTTCATTGCTTCAATCAATTAAACTATGTATTTTTTCCTGCAGATTATTCTTCATTCCATGCACAAATATCAGCCACGTGTTCATGTAATTCGAAAGGATTGTGGTGATGAACTGTCTCCAGTTAAACCAATTCCAATAGGAGAGGGTGAGAAAGCTTTCACATTCCCGGAAACAATATTTACTACAGTGACTGCGTACCAGAACCAACAGGTATGCAACATATTAACTATTAAGTTACACAAATTATATTTTCCAATTTCAGTCATAATAAACTAAGCATAAAATAAACATAAATTCTTGAATTTTACAGTTACTTTACTTTAACTGAAGCCATACTCAATATGCTACCATATGATGCTTACTTCAGTCCAGCTGCAGGTTTTCTGACCCAAACTCATTTATATACAATGGTGACCAAAAGTTTTGCATTTTTAAAAAAAAGTGTGATTACTTCTGTCTGGTTGTTGTGATGCCATTTTCCTGGTGATTAATCGAAAGTGCATGAAGTTGTCATCATTCAAGACCTTAATTTTAAACAAAATGCTTTTGAATACAGGTATGGTCATTTAAGTAAACAAAACTGACTGCCAAAAATTTTGCAAATACCATTTATTGTTCACAACATAGAGAGTAATTAATTGTTTACAATGCCATAACTTAGTATTTTGTATCATAATCTCTTACTTTAATTATGGGACCACACAAAACTGGGCATTGAAGCCACTGGGTATTCAAAACATCCTGAGGGATCTTGCACCAATCCATTTGTAAATCTGCAAACAGTTCATCTTTATTGCTATGGGTACGGGCCCCAACTCATCACCCTAACTCATCCCAAAGGTGCTCTAAAGGGTTTAAATTATGTGATTGGCTTGGCCATTGTTACAGGGGAACATTTTTCTTTCCTAACCAATTTTTGACTAAATTGGATGTGTGCTTAGGACCACTGTCTTGCTGGAATTTCCAGCCCCTGCCTACTTTGGTTTTACCATGTGGTAGCATTACATTCTCCAGTATATCATTGTACATGGTAGCATTCATATTTCCATCAATTCTATGCAGAAGGCCAATGGCAGATGCAGAAAAGCAGCCCCAAACCATGACATTGCTACCACCATGTTTCACTGTAGGTCTTTGGTACCTTACATCATTACGTTTTCCAATTGGGGTATATATAAAGTGCTTATGCTTGCCATCACTACCAAACAGATTGAACTTGGATTCATCCGACCACAACACCTTACACCAATCTGTCTTTTTCCATTGGCTGTTTTCTTTGGCAAACTCGAGTCAGACCTTCTGGTTATTTGCAGAGATGAAAGGCTTCTTGACTGGAACTCGTTCATTCAACCCTACTGCTCTTAGCCATCGCACCACAGTTTGGCAACTCACTTTGACCCCATATTCTTCGGTCATTTAGTGTGAAATCTGTACAGCACTTTTAGGGACATAAGATGCTGACTTTTTCTTAATAATGTGATCAACTTTGGAGGAAGTTTTTCTGTGGTCTTCCACCTCTAGGTTTGTCAGCTATTCCATAACCTTCTTTTCCTTTATTTATTATACGTGACACTTCACTCTCAGAGCACTTGACTTCCATAGCTACCTCTTTTTGGCTTTTGCCTGACGTCACTCTCAGAAAAATAAGCTTCCTGACATCTGGTCATAAATTTGTCTTTGTCGTTGCCATGTTTTAACCAAAGAACACACAAACAAAAAAATTTAAATTTTAGGCAAAATTCAACTACCCATTACAAAATTTTCAAAAAAATTGTCCCAGCAAATGTTGAAAACTAACACATAAAGGAATAAAACAATGTCACACACAATTTTGGTCCATTTAGCTGACAACCATTGCTTCCGGTTTACTATAATCACCAGGAAAATGGTATCACATCAACCAGACAGAAGTAATCACACTTTTAAAAAAAATGCAAAACTTTTGGCTGCCACTGTTCATACAGTAAATGCCCATGAGGCTATTGAGTTTGCATCAGGACTAGAGATGAGCAGATCTAAGGATTTACAGTGCTGGAGCATTGTCACCTGTGTGCTGCACACTGCGTGATATCAAACACCCCAACAAGGAACCTGAACGTCAAGAAATGTGCGCAGCTTCTGTTCACGGACAGAGTGCATTGACCTGGAATGTGGTTCAGGGTTGTGCAAAGTGATCCTCTCATCTCTAGTCAAGACACCAGTGTGTACTTGGAGTGTTAATGATGTATGTATGAAACGGGTTTAACCCTTTTTAATAAGGTGTCTTCATGAGCTTATCATGTCATTGAGTCCAGATATATTGCCATATAATGTTTATTTAATGCACCAATAGGCTACGCCCTTTAGAGTGAGGTTACTAATCTAATTTATTTCTTTGATGACTCATTCAAAAATCAATAACAGACAAAATTTTACAGAAAAATGAGTAAATCAATCTAATATTAGAGATAAAAATTACTGCTTTGTAGCTGCTTTGTTCTTTTTTTACAGGCATCACAAAAGTTTTGTCTGTTTTGACAGGCCAACTATAGATTTACGGATGATTGTTTATTCCAGAGATGTTCTTTGTAGTAGCTCTCTGTTCTGCCTAATAAAAGGTAGACTCTAATCTATTGGTTAACAATTCACTAAATGAGTATAAGAAAATACCTTTTTTTAAAACCAGAAACCCCCCTTTGGAAAACATATACATAATCAAGAAGATATGATCAACCATAGTTTTATTGTTCAAGCAATTTTTTTACCTTTTTGAACATAGAAGTGTTTCATTAAAATATGTCAATTAAAAAGCAAAACTGTCTGTTCATACCAATGAAGATATAAAGGCCTAAAAATCCATCTTTTGTGATACAATTTTCCGCAACATAGGTGTTGACCAGGGTACATTCCACACACAATAAATAAAACAATTTGTTGACTTCTGTGACGTACATTATAGATTTTTCCATTAGTTCTTATGCTTTCCAACCATAAATAATTTCCATGAAATTTGAATTCTAAGGAGAAAACAGCGTGACTCAATAGAATCATTAACACATTTAATGTGACGTTTGTCTACATGTTTTAGGGGAATCACAGATGTTTCTATTGGAATCATGTGTCTGCTCATCTGAAATCATGCTTCTTTTTCATAAGAACTCCAGCCAAAGAGCCCTAATAGATCATACAATGATTTATAATGAGTTTTTAAGAACGATTATTTAGAGGTTGATTTGCTTTAGGCACAGAACTGTGTGAAAGATTTGCACTTTGAGAATTCCATGAATGGCAAAGTGAAAATGAAAATATTTAGGTGCACTTCTTGTTATATTTTTACATTTGCTATAACAGGGCTGTTCTTTGGAATCGAAAATACACTAGCTTCTCATATCATAATACAATAATGTGCTTTGCTTTTGTCAGTTCAGCCTAATAAGCAGAAAGCTACTAAGCTTATTCCACAGCTGACTACATTTCATTTTTGTGATTGATCCAAAGCAATGCAAAGTAAGATGGCGCTTGGCGTTTGCCTAATTTTTTATCTGTCATTGCCTCTTGGGATGTTTCTAGATTGAAGACTTTGACAAAAAGTAATATGATAATATTCTGTAATATTTAAAATAAGAATCATTCATTTTTTTTCATATTTATTATACAAAAAGAAAATAATTCATAAATGTTTGTCTTATTTCTTTTTTTTCATTTCTAGATAACCCGTTTGAAAATTGATCGAAATCCATTTGCCAAAGGATTTAGAGATTCGGGACGAAACAGGTTGGCATTTAACCATGCATCCACCCAAATACATAGTAATAGGTTTTTCTATTGCTCTAGTGAATAGTGGAAAAATGATGCTAAAAGTATAAAGTATAAATCCTAAAGTCATTTAATATACATAAATAGTAAAATACAGAAGAATTTGTATTATACCACTTCAAGGTTTTAATCTGGCTGAATGAAGAGGAACATACTAGGAAAAAAGCCTTCTATATTAAAAAGTATCTCCTTTACATGTACAGGCATTAGTGAAGGATGACTGTTTCCAAATCTTGAGTCCTTATAACTCTGGAGGAAGCTATGCTTCATAAACAAGAAAACACTGGCTTCATAGAATCTTTTCCAGACCATCAGTAAAGATTTAGCCATATGTTTACTCCACAAGGTTATTTTGACCCCAAATGGGCCTTAAATGCTTTTTTTTCCCCCACAAACTACATTTTAATCAATAAACCTTGGAAAAAAATTAGGTTCCACAACTGGATGTGTTAACAAAATGTTCCTGTGCTGGTATAAGCTGATATATGTGCCCCTGCTGTCTACTGTGTAATGGCTGTGACTGATCATGAAGAACTGCTCCAGTTCATGGTAGCCACATACTATATCTACTGGCCAGGGGAGGACGCAAAAGAGAATATGCATTTATTACAGCAACTGTACTATAAAACTACTGTTTTTAAATCTTTTAAATAAGAATATTTCACAATATACGCCCCCCTATCTCACATTTGTAGTAAATTATTGTCACAGCAGCACAAAGTATTAAAATGCATGTGTTGCTGATAGGAAATGACTCTTTTTGCCTCTTTATTGCTTTTGCTCCTACCTGAAAAAAAAAAGTGTTTATTCATTTACAAAAAAGCGCTGCTTTCTCCCTCTAGCCTCTTGCATTTGTTTGATCTGCAAAAGGGTGACAGGCTAAAATCTGGTTTAGTTTAAGTGGTGATTTAATCATGGCTCAGAATTAGCCTAGTTAAAGACCTTAGGACCTAGCTTCACAGATATTACAGTTTCTGGACTACAAAGAAGTAAATTGAGAAACAAAATATTCATTTGAGCACATTTCTTTTCAATACCTATATTAACATAGAAAAGCAGATATTTTTGATGTCTAAATAGTTAAAATTGCCAAGGATCATTGATAAGGATCATTTAGAATTTTTTGAGGGTGTGTTTTTTTTTCCTTTAGATATGTTACCTTTGTCATAATAAGTGTAAAATTCAATTTTAGGACAATTTGAGAAATGGTGGTCTTAAAGGAATATGTTAAATGCACTGCAAATATTAAAAAATAAAACTAGTAATATTCTTAATTATTGGCAGGCATGTGATATCATTATTAGCATTTTTGCCCCACTTCTCTTTGATGTGATTTTTTTCAAAATTTGCACTTCAGCACAATAATACATATTACCTTGAAAAGTAGAAGAATACAAGAATCTATTAAATGTTCTGCTAAAAATAGAAAATATATTCATTAACAATATTATCATAACAGATTAGTGACAGGTAACTTATATTTAAGAATCACTATTTTGATAATTTGGGCATTTTTTAAAATAATATTTTACTATGTTTTTTTCTTAAAATATTTTTTCATACTTTAAGGAGTATGTTATAAAGGAGTTTTTAATGTCAATGTGAAGTATTTGCCCTTTTCTAAAAATAAAAAAGGAGTACAGAAAAATATAGATTAATATTATGTATATATCATACAAAGTATAATTAAGTGTCGTATGTCATAAAGTGCGATGCTTTTTATTGTGATTGGTTTATACATTTATTAAGCGTAACACTTTGTTAAATATTTTAACATATATCTAAATGTCACCAAATTAGGTCACAAGGGTTATTGTAAAGTCATATATATGACCCCTTCATGGAAGGAAAAACAAAATGATCAAATGTCAGTGCATATAATACAGTTTTTGTGAATTTACTAGATAGGACTCTCTTAACGATTTTAACAGCTTAAACATTCTTTTAGGTATAATGCAATTTAGTTTTATATATAGAATTTCACCCTCCTTAAAGTGGTATATAGTTGCAGGGTTTATTTAATAGAAATCAGCAGCTTAAGCCGTTAAAAGATATCCTGGAGAATATTAGCAAAGTGAAAGCAAATTTATGTGGTGAGAATAAAGTTCCATTCTTTTGCTGACCCTATAAAATGTTAAATCAGGAAGGCAAAACAATCTCTTCCCTTTAAATAATTGTAAGCATTTCGCTAAATTAATGCGCCCAGTTGATTGCATAAATTAAATTGGTGATAAAACTTGGGAAATTGTTGGAAGGCATCTTGTATAAATTATCACCCAGGCTATACTTCTCCAGGAGGTACCTTTTTATCTCCTATTTAAATTGAAGTGAAAAGTCTGGGTTACTGCTGAAAATGAAGGCATTTCTACCAAGCTTCGTCTAATAAATGCTTTATAGCCCTTGCCTGTGCAATATCTGTGATCTCAGAAAAAGCTTGGCATGAAACTGTTTGATAGTTCTAATGGGGTTCTAAAACTGGCATTAAATAAAAACAAATCACTTACAATAAAACCGTTTTAGAAGTTTATTGGTTGTAGAAATTATTTTTTTCTTCGCCATAATGTCCAGATTTTTTTCACCTTTTTAAACAGTTTGTTAAATTGTGCAATGTTAAGTGAGTCTTGGTAGAAGTCATTACTTTTCCAAGCCGCTTGGACTTTGTATTGTGGGTTGTAAACCTGTGGCGCTTTATTTTATTACATTACACTTCAGTATCTTTGTTATTTTCTCTATTTCATTCTTATTCGTTTGTATTCTTAGAATGGGTTTAGAAGCTCTTGTGGAGTCTTATGCATTTTGGAGACCTTCTTTGAGGACCCTCACATTTGAAGACATACCGGGTATGACTAAACAAGGTAAAGCTTGATATATTATATTTATATCTGCTAATCATAAGATCGCAATATTACCCCTTGTCCATATCAGCTGATGAGAAATCATAGACAAGATGAGTTTTAACACTTGGGCGGCTTGGGTGACCATGTTAATTATAGGACTGCTCTCCACTAACGAGGCAGAAGGGCTCATGGGCCTCATTAAGTGTCAGGGTCCGGGTGAAATTGTAAACTCCATGGCTATCTGGGAAATAGATTATTTTTTCCAGCATATGTAAATTTACTCTATGCTTTTTAATATTTATTAGACAGAGTAAAGAATGTTCTATTGTTCAGAGTTTTGCTCTAGCCAGAATTATTACTTACAGTATTTTTGTATTGTGTTTTAAGATGTTGGTAGTATATTGGCGCATTAATGCTATTTTTTCAACTTTGCCAAGGAATTTTTCAAACATGACCTATGTATAGTATATGTAACATAAACCCACGCATATAAGACATAGATGTATATTTTTTACTATGACAAAGTCATAATATCATAATTACTGATGAAAAAAATGTAAATACTTGTTAAAAGGTTTATCTTGTCTGTACAGCCCATTGAAACATATCTTATTATGTATGGTGAGCTGGGGTCTCCTAATTAGCATCACTTGTTAGCTAGAGCTGAAAGCTATGTCATGAGCAGCTCTCACTCCCTCTGATTTTAATGGCCACTAAAGTACTTACACATGAGTGCCCTCTTGATAGCAGCTAATTTCGGGGACTCCTAGTAGCATCTACCTCCTTCTAGTAGCTAAAGCCAATATATCATTGAGGGCAGTAGCTTTTTATACAAGAATAAAATTCTGTTGGGGGTATAAGTTGATCTCGCAATGTGAAAACGAGCTGTTCAGACTGGGCAATCACTGCAACAAGCGTTTAAACTATTTCATTTTCTCCTTCATTAAATTAACTTCAATTTTATGCACCGAAGACTTAATATATATCCATGCAAAATGATAATGTATAATATTCCCACTAAACATTTTAATTTAAATGACCATTCCGACTTTAAATTGGCAAAGCTATAATTATTTACAAAGCATTTCGACAATCTGATATCAGCTGTTATACAATTCTCTGCAAATTAAGATGTAAATTGACAAAATTGCTAAAAAAAAAGAGTAAACTTAGCTCTATTCTCTAAAACAATGTCGATACTTGATAGACATTAATACTTATATAAGTATTGATCTCCTATCAGCCATATGCTTGAAATGAACTGCATTTTTTAAAATATTCCCCTTTAAAAAAATGCAGTTTTTTATTCTGTTAAACAGTATATCATCTTTTCCGTTTTTATGCTGCTTTACATGGGCCTATCAAATATAAAATACAGATCATACACTTTTTCTCTTAAATTTCACGGCACGGTATGTCATTCTATCAGGATTAATGCTAAAATGAAATCATCACATCTGGCCCATCCATATATTAGATTCAATGAAGTGATGATAGTCAGTTAATGATCAACACTTGGCGGGAACTTCTATACAGATGGACTTGATTTGGGCAATTTTGCTGTTAATTCTGATGAAACAGTACGATCTGTCATGAATTACTGATTTATATATATTACAAAAATATTTAACTATGATAAGTGAATCCTAATACTTAACACATTGATAAGGTCCAGCTCCAAGCTTTTATGTTGTATAACCATTAGAGCCAATTGAAATTGGTTAATGAGAGAGTTGGCAGTCTAGATCTTTGAAAAATTTTGTATAATAACTTATTATACACTATTATTTTTAGACACTATTGCTTTTTATTTTTATTGATAAAATATGCAAATTAAAAAAATATGTTGCTATGAATTACAACAGTGATGTTTAAGATGTGAAGAGAGAATATGAAAGTATGGTATTTTTTGGACTATAAGACGCACCGGACCATAAGATGCACTCCAAATTTTCAGAAAGAAAATGGAGAAAAAAAATTAATGTGTCAAATTGGGGTCCATCTTACAGTCCTGAATTCATAATACCCAGGGGGATCGGCAGCGCTGGTGGCAGCAGGAGTCAGGCGATTCTTCTGATGGTCCGATGCTGCAGGGCAATGATCTCACTCTCATCCCAGCCTGGTGCGGCAGTTTCAGCGGTGGGGGGATCCAGAGATGTGGTGTGGCAGTTTCGGCGGTGCTGCGGTGGACTCTGGCGACATAGGGTGGCAGTTTCGGTGGTGCACAGTGCTGCGGGGGGCTTCAACGACATGGTGTGGCAGTTTTGGGGGTGCATGGTGCTGCTGGGTGCTCCAGCAACATTATGTCGACATTGGCTGTAACTATTAAGCTGGTAGGATCTGGAAATGAAAGTTTGTTATGTATTACTCAGTGCTACTGAAATGTCCTCATATGAAGAATTAATTAGGAGAATACAATGCATAAACCTTAATTATTCCAGACTTTACAAATCCTAACATAAAGGAGTTCCAAATTATTCACAAACCATCTTGATTCTTGATTATTTAACACCTTTATGACTTTTGATGTATCCATACATCCAGGTCACTAGGTACTTACGTATGGATATGTCATATCTTTAATGAGGCACTGTGACCACAGTCGCTGCTATCGCATTAAGGAGTCTGCTGATTCTCACCGCAGGGCACCTGGAGTTGACATCAACCACAATTGCTCTGATTGGTGCAATCGGACAATGACGTTGATTGCATCAGAGTGTACAGATGCGATTTGACCCCACAGTGACCTCCCTGTACTCCCTGATCCTTTCCTGATCCGTTCCTGATCTTTCCTAATTCACCCCAATCCTCCTCTCCCCTCTTTTCTCCTCTTTTCCCCATTCTCCAGCCCCCTTTCTGCCATCAAGCGCAGATCACTCGATTTTTGGCAAGTTTTTTCTTTTTCATGTATCCTACAGCCTCTGAGCGCTAATCACTGACACAAATCACAGATCCACACACATGCTCACTGTTTTCAAGGACTTTTTTGTCCCTGTCTATTTTTTCTCCCCCCTTTGCACCACCTAAATTCATGAGTTCTGCAGTCGCCGAGCACTGATCAGTGACACAAATCACGGACCCTCACTCATGCTCGCTGTTTTCAAGGATTGTTTTTGTTCCTGTCTATTTTCATCCTCTCCTTTGCTTCACTCTGTTTGTGTGTCCTACAGCCACTGTTCAGACACACATCAATGATTAGCATCTGTGCTCGCTTTTGGCAAGGACTTTTTTTCCCTATTTTTTTTATCCCCTTTTTGTATCATATCCGTGCATGCGTCCTACAGCCATCAAGCGCTGATCACTGACGCACATTAGTGATTGGTCTCCAGTTGCTTTTTTTTGTTTTTGTATGAAAAAGAATAAAAAAAATAATTTAGATTAGTTCATGGGACTAGATTAAGGACAATAAAAATATACTGTAGTAATCGGCGTCTACTACAGTATTTTTGAATGAATTGAGCCATGGTCAGTGTCAGATAGTAAAGAATAAAAATGAAAATAACATGACCGTTTTGGGAGGGTGGATTGTTCTGACAAATTCCCTTTAACTCTGAGCATGAGCCTTGCTAAAGTCATAAAAGTTCAAGGGCACAAACCCCAGTAAACGTTTTAGACTCTAAGGCTGTTCCCCCAAAGAGGAATATTACTACTTTTACAACACATTAAGCTTGAACACAGCAGATTAACTCCTTCTATAACAGTATGCCTTTTAATAATGCAGTCACTAAAGCAGGTCAGATGCTGTTTGCGTAAATACAAAAATTAATAGAGTACAGTTGCATGGTCAAGGTACACACATATGTTGTCAATAACGTTTTCTCGTATAGCTCCTTCCTGACATTGAACCAAATAGTTAATCAAATATCAGAAACCTGTGTCCGATACGGGGTCAGGAGCTGAGACACAATTGGATTGTTATTATGACCTTAAATAGATTGATATCATAGAATATAAATTGGCTGCAAATTGAGATGATTGATTCGATTAGTGGAGAATTGACTTTGAATCAAATTTTAAGAAATGTGTAGTTTCCCGCGTATTCAATAGGTTTGTAATATAATTCATGTAGATCATCCAAAAATAAAATGCTTGGTACCATTTCACACACTGATGAAAAGTCACAGAGTGGACTAATGATGGTTAAGTGGGCTTACCCATAATGCCTCACAACTATTTTATCACATGGTTTAGTGCAGTTAATCAGGGGAGACTATCACAGCCAATATGAAAGATGAGGGCTGGCCTATCAGCGCCATTTTATGCTTTTTCAGAGTACAGAGCTTATTCTCACAGCTTATATCATAGGGTCAGAAAACAGCCAAAAATGGACTGTGATGTATTACAGCACATGTAAAATGTAGAGTAGTTGTCAGTCTGTGAATAATGATTCTAAGATTCAAGTGAGATAGGGAGAAGTACTGTACCTGTAAAGTTAAGTGACTGTGAATTCATTAATCTGTGAAATATTGCAGTAAATGCAGGGCACCTTAGTAACAGCAAACAGCAACATAGTAATCATCATACCCCTAACTTACCCTGCATCATACTTAGCTATATAACTATATATCTAACTTATTTAACTATATATCATACCCCTAACTTACCCTGCATCATACTTAGCTATATAACTATATATCTAACTTATTTAACTATATATCTGTCTATAACAGTATATAGTACAAACAATCAGAATATCATAGGTTCAAGTCCCTTAAGGGGACTAAAATTAAAGTGAAAAACAAAATATAACATTTGAGTTACCCATTATTTCATTAAAATAAATTTAATTAAACAAAATAAATAAAAAATGTAAACATATTTGCTATCGCTGTGTCTGTTAAAGTCTTATCTATAAACATATAAAATTAATTAACAAAATCGGCAACCACTGTAAAGAGAAAATAAAATCAAAATGCCATAACTGCTTTTTCATGGTACTGCAACTCTGCTAAAAATTCTATCAGAAACCTTCAAAAAACGTAATTTACGGTAACCAAAAATAGTATCAATAAAGATCTTACTTTGACATTTAGAAAACAAATCTCCATGTAGATCTATCGACGACAGACTTTTTTTTCTACAATTTTTGTAATTTTTTTCCCTTCACCTTAATAAATAAGAATATACATTTTTGGTAAGTCTGTGTATGTAGTGACCTAGAGAATCAAATTATCTAGTGATTTTTTCACACAATGAACATCGTAAAAGCAAAACGCAAAAACTATTGTGGAATTGTGATTTTTTTTGCGGTTTCACTGCACTTAAATTTATTTTCCATTTTCTAGTACATTGCATGATAAAATTAATGACTGCATCGAAGGAAAAATTACAAAAGTTATTGTTCTTGGAAGAAAGATAGAAAAAACATCACAGAAAGAAGGCAGCTATATTTATCAATATACGATATTAATGCACTGTAGGATGCATAAGGCCCCCACTATATAGGTTGATTCAGAAGTCCTGCCCCGTCGACCAGAAAAGAAGCCTCCACTCTGTAGACGTAACATCAGCAGAGGCTTCTGAATCCTTGGTAGTAGCAATATGTTTTCAACTTGAAAGCCTAAGGAACAAAAGTCTTACAGTGGTTGAGTTGCTGAGGTGCTTTAAACAGCAACTCGCACTATCACTTATAATGAATTGCAGGTGAGAATTGCCTTGAGTGACAATGCCCAGATCATTATTGATGCCTTAAGATTGGGCAAAGTAACTTAAGCTAAATCCATAACCCATAAACCCACATCCTGAATTTAATAGTGCATCATTCCTTTCACAAATATATCCACTTGAAGAGGGTGAAGGTTATGGCCTGGAAAGTGTTGGCTCATTTCCACCATCCTTACAAGGCAAAGCACAACTTTACAATTTTGCAAAAAGAGAAATGCCTGCCAGAGTGCTACCTGATTTGTGAAATTCAACCAACCAGTTAGAATTCAATGTTGAATATGTTGAAGTATGTGAGACTCTTGCAGCAATCCAACTGGAGCATGGGTTATTTTGAGACCCACCATTGGCAGCTGATGATGTATATCACCTAATGAAGCCCGTTGAAGAAACAACTAAATTTGTCAATAAGGACAAGTGTGGAATCAACATTGTCATCCTCTTCATATTTAACTTGGATTAAACACTTACGAGAATGCAAGAGTGGATAGAGGAAAAACAGCAGCCAACTTGCTCATGTTTATCACCACCTTGTTTCTGTTGTGGACCCTCAAAGTCCATGTTGAATGTAGCAGGATGTGTAGCAGGAGGAGGAAGAGGAGGATGAGTATAAGCAGGAACAAGTTGCTGTGAAGGGAAATGAAGTTGGCACAGCCAGGAAATAAGGCTGATTGTCAGAGTGAAAATGATGACCACAGTGGCCTTGATAACCAACCGTCACAGTGGGGTGATGGTTGTGCTGTCAATGTGCAAGCCATTTGCTGAAATGCTTGTGGGATGTCAGGTGTATTGCTATCATCTGTGTTACCAGCACTTTGAATCTTTCACTGAGTGGACATCTGCAAACCGCACGACTGACCAGCAGTCCCCAAGCACACCTTATTATCCAACGCAAACATGTAAAACCTTAGATTTCTTAACATGAATTGAGTAAGGAGGAGTACTAATTTTAATTTACATCAGACTTACCATCTGCTTGCCTGATTGCCTGTTGTGTGCCTTTTATTACTCCTTTCTACTGCCACAAGTGTAATGGCTCACACTTAGCTGGGAATCTATTCCTTGGCCATTATGTTATCTACATTACTGTATAGTGCTGCCTGTGCCAACATTGCTGACCCTACTATGCCAGACACATCCTTGCCTGCCCACTCTTAACTGTCTACCATGCAGAATTTGCACTGTCACTTCCACTGCACAATACCTCCAGTCATACATCTGCTGTAAATTCATATGGAGAAATAGCACACCAACATGCACTAATCTGCTCAAAATAGATTAACTGGTTCTGTTTCATATCCAATTTTCACACCACTGTAGTTGTTTGGCATATGGTGAAAATTATCATTGCAGCATTTTGTTTTTTTAACACTTCATCAGGACAAAAAAGTCACCAATTCAATATAGGGGGCTGTGTAATGGACTAACAAACCTAATAAATGGCTAATCTAACGGTGATAGTATAGTAATGTGAGACCGTCCTCCCTGCGCTTGCGCCGGGTGTGATCACTTAATTGACCGGTGTCTGCCATTTTCCCAGCACTCAGAAACATACTGCACAGTTATAAGTAGTGGAGACATTGGTCTCTACGTCAGTGATTTTACATGTTTCGATAATATGTCTCTAAAACACTTTTCCATAAATTGGGATATTGATTACTGTGGCTCCCTACTCCCCTTGCCTCTCTGCCATTCATCTACCAATGAGGGTCTATTTATACAGTGGGGGAAATAAGTATTTGATCCCTTGCTGATTTTGTAAGTTTGCCCACTGACAAAGACATGAACAGTCTATAATTTTAAGGGTAGGTTAATTTTAACAATGAGAGATAGAATATCAAAAATAAAATCCAGAAAAATCACATTGTATAAATTACATAAATTTATTTGCATTTTCCAGTGAAAAATAAGTATTTGATCCCTCTGGCAAACAAGATTTAATACTTGGTGGTAAAACCCTTGTTGGCAAGCACAGCAGTCAGACTTTTTTGTAGTTGATGATGAGGTTTGCGCACATGTCAGGCGGAATTTTGTTCCACTCCTCTTTGCAGAACATCTCTACATCATTAAGATTTTGAGGCTGTCGCTTGGCTACTCAGATCTTCAACTCCCTCCATAAGTTTTCTATGAGATTAAGGTCTGGAGACTGGCCTGTAGGCACCCATATTGTACATAGATACACTGACATTCAGGCGTGAGATCCCAAACAAGCTTCATATTATGAACCACCTTCTATATACCTCCTGATAAACCAGTAATACAATGGGGAAACGTGTTGGGGGTTGCATCGCGGTGAACTGGTAACTATGTGGAGTATTTTTTTAAGTATTATTCCTTTACTGTCCTTTTCTTGTGGTTGTAGTGAATTTGGTAACTATGTGGGGTCCCTTGTATTTGTGACATCCCTTCTTGCTTCCTACCTTTCAGGGTGCATATAACCCTGTATTTTACACCTGAATAAGCACTATCAGCATTTTATATCTACTTGTAGTCAGTATATATTGAGAATTTTGCTGATAGTGTTTTATCTCTGTTACCTTTGGGATAATTGATTTGTTTGTATGGATAATGCTTCTGTCCCCCTTACATAAGGGGTTTTGTTCATATAAGGGGTTGATTTTTCCATGCATAGGGCTCCCTAGGGTTTCCAAGGCAAGACATCATTGAGCTGGGGCACAATTTTTGCGTGCTTTTATAGGGTGCCAACCTGTGCAGTCAGGCTGGGTCATCTATAGGGTGAATTGTGGAGGAAAAGTATCCTCCTTTTCCCTTATCCTTCCTACTCTCTTCCTTATACTGAATAGTGGACATCATATGTGACCCTTTGGTGAATTTGTAGTTCTATTTTAATTATTATTAATAATGATTATTTTTTGTTTGTCATTTTTGGCTGTGTAAAGACGTTCTAGGTCTGAGGTTATATTCCCCAGCAAGTGCCTTTGTAGTCCAATGTAAGGAAAAAAAACATGGTCTTGGGTTGGTATTCTCTAGTAGACTCCACATAGCTATGATGCGTCCTGTATGGCAGAAGAGGTGGTGTGAATTGGTGACTTTCATTAGAGTTGCAAAACTCTAAGTGTTGTTACGATAATTGTCACTTTATGTCAAAAAGCCACAAAGGTGTGGAAATTGGATATGAAAAGGAACCAATAAAATCCTATCAGTGCCTATTGGTTTGTGGTTTCTTTACTATATATGACTTTACAATTTAGCTGAATTGGGAAGCTCAGCGTCCGCTCCACATGAACCAACACCTTTTTGAATATTCATTTTTGGCTAGGGTGTGAAAATCATATTGTTCTATTACATAACCACACATCTCTTGCCTGCCTGCTCATTGTATTTTATAGTGCTAGACTGTACTGCTGCTAACAGGCCTGTTGTTGCTGGCCCTACGCTGCCAGTCATACTCTATGGCTTATGACCCTACCACTGCCAATATACATGTACAACCTTTACAACCACAGATTCCTTGGCTACACATTGTGTTTTATAATGATAGACTACGCTGCTGATGCAAATTATACTCTCTTGATGGTACAAAAACATCAAACAGCTCAAAAATTAGGGCCAATTTTTTTAAACGGATTGTTCACAATAAGCCATTAGTTTTTCACTTTGAAAATAGCTGGCCTGTTCCTGCTATCTTAAAAAGGTATCATTTTTGTAATTGTTTTCTTGTTTTGAGAATAGGAAATCTGTTACAAATCCCAAAGGAGGGATAATTTTTCATTACTAATTGAGAAGCCATTACTTCTTAACTTTGAAAAATGCTTAGCACACTGTTTTTGCTCCCTAGATAAAGGGATACTTTCTGAATGACTTGTTAAAAAGCTTTCACTTCTTATTTTGGGAAAGTAAAAAGCTATTGAAATGCCTCAAACAGGGATAGTGTATAAACAACAGCAAGGAAGACATCTGTCCCCAAAAAAGAAATAGTTTAAGATCTTTTTTACACTTTAAGTATCCTAAAATTTCTGATACTGTAGTGTGATAATAAATAGGCTGTTGGCTACCAATGGTTTTTATACCTTTTCCTCTATGCATATAGGATGAGTTCACTTGAAATTAATAAGGCTGTGTTTATATTAAAAAGCTCAAAAGGGGTTCAATACAATCCTAGGAGACCTCCGAATGTTACGCACCTATTTTCAGAACAATTAAAGGGAATCTTTACCCCCTGGGACGCTTTTAATATATCACTATAGGCATACAGGTGATAGAATTGTTAAAATAGTCCTACCTGTATGCCTATTAGCTACAGTCTTGTTGCTGAGAAATAGACTTTTATTTTTTTATGTTAATTAATTCTTCCAGGCACCAGGGAGTGCAGTGTCTGGGAGAAAACTCTGCCTCCGGTGTTGCGTACTACTCCCTTCCCATGCACGTCACAGTGCTATGTGACATGCAGTTGTGTTGCCGAATTCCCAGCTTGCGCCCTGCACTGGCCCAATTATGCCTACCTTTTCCTTCCTGGTTTGGACATTGGCTCCGTTGTTCTGTGCAGGCCATTGCGAGTCACTGCTACTAAAGTAGCGGTGACTCGTCGGCGCCTGCACAGAAGTACATGAAGATACTGCCCATAAAAGGGCTGAAATGGTACTCATAATAACACCAGTGCAGGGCGCAGGTGCGGGATTCCCTTTAAAGGCTTTGCAGTATTGTGATTTGCAGGAAATATATTTGCCGCAAATAAAATTTTGGGGGATATTTTGTCGAAGTCTGCAAATTTGTCTTTCAAATGTTTTGATTATCTTTAGCTGGAATATTTGCTGGTTATGGTATTTAGTACTAAATGTAAGATTTTTTTTTCTTTTAATTTATGCTTTTCTTTTATTTTCTCCTCCTACTCCAAAAGCCATAGCATTTCTATTTTTCCATTAATATAGCAGTATTTTGGCTGGACAAACTGTAGTTTTGAAGGCTCTATTCACGTTTTTATATAATGTACTTTTAAGTTGGAGCAAAAATTGTACGAGGTGGGAAATGGTAATAAATAAGATCTGCCATTATCTTTTTGGTTTCTTTTCTCAATTGTGTTCAACTTAGGCATGGAACAACTGATCAGATAACGCTGATATTTTTTAATTGACACTTGCAATATTTTAAGTTACACACAAAATGTTGGAATTGTTTTAACCCCTTTCCGACATCGAGTGTATATTTATACCGATGTTGGACTCCCTCCCTTTGATGTGGGCTCCGGCGGCGAGCCCACATCTTTTTAGGAACATGTCAGCTGTTTTGAGCAGCTGACATGTGCCCACAATAGCCGCTGATGGAATCGCGATCCACCCATGGCTATTAACTAGTTAAACGCCGCTGTCAAACTCTGACAGCGCCATGTTATAAGCGCTTCCGGCAATCGTGCTAGAAATACGCTCACTGGTGACCTTCGTCACGTGATCGCGGGTCACCGGTTCATTGGCATGACAGTCTCCTAGAGACCTCTATGGTTGTCAGTGCCGGCTTGCTGTGAGCGCCACCCAGTGGTCGGCGCTCACAGCAAGTGAGTAATTTTGCTACATAGAGGCGATCTGCTCATCGCCTCTATATAGCAGAGCCAATAAGGTAGTGGCAGCTACTAGTCTCCCATGGAGACTATTGAAGCATGTCAAAAGTGAAAAAAAATGTTTTTAAAAATATGAAAAAACATAAAAAAATATAAAAGTTCAAATCACCCCCTTTTCGCCCCATTCAAAATAAAACAATAAAAAATCAAACATACACATATTTGGTATCGCCACGTTCAGAATCGCCCGTTCTATCAATTAAAAAAGGATTAATCTGATCGCTAAACGGCGTTGCGAGAAAAAAAATTCACAACGCCAGAATTACAGTTTTTTGGTCGCCGTGACATTGCATTAACCCCTCTCTGACATTAGACGTACTATCCGTCCATAAAACCCGTGCCATTCTGCCCATGGACGGGATAGTACGTCATAGGCGATCAGCTGCGCTCCTGTGTGTCAGGAGCGGTCACGGACCGCTCCCGGCACATTAACCCCTAGCACACCGCGATCAAACATGATCGCGGTGTACTGGGGGCACAGGGGAGGATCACGCAGGGTGGGGGCTCCCTGCGCGCCCCCCTGAGACCCTCAGACCAGCGCAATGTGATCGCGCTGTTCTGAGGGCTTCCTCCCTCCCAGGACCCGGATCCAAGATGGCGCCGGGGTCCTGGAGGGAGGCGGCTTCCTCAGTGCCTGCTGAGAGCAGGCACTGAGAAGCCTGCTGCACTGCCTGAGCGATCGCTGGTGTGACAGTGTGCTGTGCACACTGTCACACCAGCGATTTGATAAAATACAGTGATGTCCCACCCTGGGACAAAGTAAAAAAGTTAAAAAATAAAAATAAACATGTTATAAAAAAAAATCCAAAATAAATAAAAAAAAAAAAAAAATATTCCCCAATAAATTCATTTCTTCCTGTAAATAAAAAAAACAAAACAATAAAAGTACACATATTTGGTATCGCCGCGTCCGTAACGACCCCCCTATAAAACTGTCCCACTAGTTAACCCCTTTAGTGAACCCCTTAAAAAAAAAAAAAAAAACAAAGCAAAAAATCAATGCTTCATCATCATACCGCCGAACAAAAAGTGGAATAACGCGCGATCAGAAGACCGATATAAATAAACATGGTACCGCTGAAAATGTCATCTTGTCCCGCAAAAAACGAGCCACCATACAGCATCATCAGCGAAAAAATAAAAAAGTTATAGCTCGCAGAATAAAGCGATGCAAAAATAATTATTTTTTATATAAAATTGTTTTTATTCTATAAAAGCGCCAAAACATAAAAAAATGATATAAATGAGGTATCGCCATAATCGTACTGACCCGAAGAATAAAACTGCTTTATCAATTTTACCACACGCGGAACAATAAAAACGCCTCCCCCAAAAGAAATTCATGAATTGCTGATTTTTGTTCATTCTAACCTTCCAAAAATCGAAATAAAAAGCGATCAAAAAATGTCACCTGCTCAAAAATGGTACAAATAAAAACGTCAACTCGTACCGCAAAAAATAAGACCTCACATGACTCTGTGGGCCAAAATATGCAAAAATTATAGCTCTCAAAATGTGGCGATGCAAAAAACTATTTTTGCAATAAAAAGCGTCTTTTAGCGTGACAGCTGCCAATCATAAAAACCCGCTATAAATAGTAAATCAAACCCCCCTTTATCACCCCCTTAGTTAGGGAAAAATAATAAAATTAAAAAAATGTATTTATTTCCATTTTCCCATTAGGGTTAGGGTTAGGGTTGCGGCTAAAGTTAGGGTTAGGGTTGGCACTAAAGTTAGGATTAGGGTTAGGGTTGGGATTAGGGGTGTGTTAGGGTTAGGTTTGTGGTTAGGGTTGGGACTAGGGTTAGGGGTGTGTTGGGGTTAGGGTTGGAGTTAGAATTGGGGGGTTTCCGCTGTTTAGGCACATCAGGGGCTCTCCAAATGTGACATGGCGTCTGATCTCAATTCCAGCCAATTCTGCGTTGAAAAAGTCAAACGGTGCTCCTTCACTTCTGAGCTCTGCCATGCGTCCAAACAGTAGTTTATCCCCACATATGGGGTATCAGCGTACTCTGGACCCCAAGAGTTATTGTGCAATTTGTCCTATTTCTTCTGATACCCTTGGGAAAATAAAAAGCTGGGGGCGAAAATATCATTTTTGTACAAAAAAAAATATTTTTTTGTTTTTACGGCTGTACATTATAAACTTCTGTGAAGCACTTGGGGCTTCATAGCGCTCACCACACACCTAGATAAGTTCCTTGTGGGGTCTATTTTCCAAAATGGGGTCACTTGTTGGGGATTTCCACTGTTTAGGCGCATCAGGGGCTCTCCAAATGCGACATGACGCCCCCAGACCATTCCATCAAAGTCTGCAATCCAAAACGTCACTACTTCCCTTCCGAGCCCCAACGTGTACCCATACAGTAGTTTTCTCCCACATATTGGGTATCAGCGTACTCAGGACAAATTGGGCAACAACTTTTGGGGTCCAATTTCTCCTGTTACCCTTGTAAAAATAAAATATTGGGGCGAAAAAATCATTTTTGCAAAAAAAAAAAAAAGATTTTATATTTTTACGGCTGTGCGTTATAAACTAGTGAAGCACTTCGGGGTTCAAAGTGCTCACCACACATCTAGATAAGTTCCTTGTGGGGTCTATTTTCCAAAATGGGGTCACTTGTGGGGGGTTTCCACTGTTTAGGCGCATCAGGGGCTCTCCAAATGCGACATGACGCACCCAGACCATTCCATCAAAGTCTGCAATCCAAAACGTCACTACTTCCCTTCCGAGCCCTGACGTGCGCCCATACAGTAGTTTTCTCCCACATATTGGGTATCAGCGTACTCAGGACAAATTGGACAACAACTTTTGGGGTCCAATTTCTTCTGTTACCCTTGTGAAAATAAAATATTGGGGGCGAAAAAATCATTTTTGTAAAAAAAAAAAGATTTTTTATTTTTACGGCTGTGCGTTATAAACTTCTGTGAAGCACTTCGGGGTTCAAAGTGCTCACCACACATCTAGATAAGTTCCTTGTGTGGTCTGTTTGCCAAAATGGGGTCACTTGTGGGGGGTTTCCACTGTTTAGGTGCATCAGGGGCTCTCCAAATGTGACATGACGCCCCCAGACCATTCCATCAAAGTCTGCAATCCAAAACGTCACTACTTCCCTTCCGAGCCCCGACGTGTGCCCATACAGTAGTTTTCGCCCACATATTGGGTATCAGTGTACTCAGGACAAATTGGACAACAACTTTTGGGTTCAAATTTCTTCTGTTACCCTTGTGAAAATAAAATATTGGGGGCGAAAAAATCATTTTTGTAAAAAAAAAAAAAGATTTTTTATTTTACGGCTGTACTTATAAACTTTAGTGAAACACCTGGGGTTCAAAGTTCTCAACACACATCTAGATAAGTTCCTTGAGGGGTCTAGTTTCCAAAATGGTGTCACTTATGGGGGTTTCCACTGTTTAGGCAGATCAGGAGCTCTCCAAACACGACATGGCGTCCAGCCAATTCTGCGTTGAAAAAGTCAGACGGCGCTCCTTCCCTTCCAAACTCTGCCATGCACCCAAACAGTGGTTTACCCCCACATATGGGGTATCAGCGCACTCAGGACAAATTGCACAATAACTTTTGGAGTCTTGTTACCCTTGGAAAAATAAAAATTGGGGTGAAAAGATCATTTTTGTGGAAAAAATATGATTTTTAAATTTTACGGCTCTACGTTATAAACTTGTGTGAAGCACTTGGGGGTTCAAATTGCTCATCAAAAATCTAGATAAGTTCCTTAGGGGGTCTAGTTTCCCAAATGGGGTCATTTGTGGGGGTTTCCACTGTTTAGGCACATCAGGGGCTCTCCAAATGCAACATGGCATCCAAACTCAATTCCAGCCAATTTTGGTTGGAAAAAGTCAAATGGTGCTCCTTCCATTCCGACTCTGCCGTGCGCCCAAACAGTGGAACCCCCCACATATGGGGTATCAGCGTACTCAGGACAAATTGTACAACAACTTATGTGGTCCAATTTCTCCTGTTACCCTTGGGAAAATAAAAAATTAGTGACTAAAAGATAATTTTTGTGGGAAAAAAATAGGATTTTTTATTTTCATGCCCGGGCATTATAAACTTGTGTGAAGCACTTGGGGGTTCAAAGTGCTCACCAAAGATCTAGATAAGTTTCCTTAGGGGGTCTAGTTTCCAAAATGGGGTCACTTGTGGGGGGTTTCCACTGTTTAGGCTCATCTGGGGCACTGCAAACGGAACATGACCCCCATTAACGTCTGCATTCCAAAACGTTACTACTTCCTTTCCAAGCCCTGCCGTGCGCCCAAACAGTTTCCCCCCCCACATATGGGGTATCAGCGTACTCAGGAAAATTGGACAACAACTTTTGGGGTCCAATTTCCTTGGGAAAATTAAAAAATTTGGGACTAAAAAATCATTTTTGTGGAAAATTGTTTTTTTTTTTTTTCACACCCAGGCTTTATAAACTTTTGTGAAACACTTGAGGTTTCAAAGTGCTTACAACAGATCTAGATAAGTACCTTAGGGGGTCTAGTTTCCAAAATGGTGTCACTTGTGGGGGGTTTCCACTGTTTAGGCGCATCAGGGGCTCTCCAAACGCGACATGGCATCCAATCTAAATTCCAGCCAATTTTAGTTTGAAAAAGTCAAATGTCGCTCCTTCCCTTACGAGCTCTGCCGTGTGCCCAAACAGTGGTTTTCCCCCACATATGGGGTATTGGCGTACTCAGGAGAAATTGCATAACAACCTTATCTGTCCATTTTCTCCTTTTACCCTTGTGAAAATAAAAAAAAAGTTTGTAAAAGATAATTTTTGTGGCTAAAAAGTAAAATATTCATTTTTTCCTTCCACGTTGCTTTAGTTATTGTGAAGCACCTGAAGGGTTAATAAACTTCTTGAATGTGGTTTTGAGTACCTTGAGGGGTGCAGTTTTTAGAATGGTGTCACTTTTGGGTATTTTCTGCCATATAGACCCCTCAAAGTGACTTCAAATGTGAGGTGGTCCCTAAAAAAAATGGCTTTGTAAATTTTGCTGTAAAAATGAGAAATCGCTGGTCAACTTTTAACCCTTATAACTTCCTAACAAAAAAAAATTTTGGTTCCAAAATTGTGCTGATGTAAAGTAGACATGTGGGAAATGTTATTTCTTAACTATTTTGTGTGATATATTTCTCTGTTTTAAGGGAATAAAAATTCAAAGTTTAAAATTGCAAAATTTTAAAAATTTTCGCCATATTTGCGTTTTTTTTTCCAAAATAAACGCAAGTTATATCGAAGAAATTTTACCACTAACATGAAGTACAATATGTCACGAGAAAACAATCTCAGAATCGCGAAGATCCGTTGAAGCGTTCCAGAGTTATAACCTCATAAAGAGACAGTGGTCAGAATTGTAAAAATTGGCCCGGTCATTAACGTGCAAACCACCCTTGGGGGTGAAGGGGTTAAAATACAATAACGAGTGATCAAATGATCATATCTGCACCAAAATAGTATCATTAAAAACATCAGGACATCACGCAAAAAGATACGCCCTCTCCGTCCTGAGATCATGAAAAATGAAGATACTACAGGTCTCAGAAAATGGCACAATTTTTTTTAACAAAGTTTGGAATTTTTTTTCACCACTTAGATAAAGAAGAACCTAGACATATTTGGTGTCTATGAACTCGTAATGACTGGAGAATCATAATGGCAGGTCAGTTTTAGCATTTAGTGAACCTAGTAAAAAAGTCAAGCAAAAAACAAGTGTGGGATTGGATTTTTTTTTGCAGTTTCATCGCACTTGGAATTTTTTTCCTGTTTTTTAGTACATGTCATGGTAAAACCAATGGTGCTGTTCAAAAGTACAACTCATCCCGCAAAAAACAAGCCATCATATGGCCATATTGACAGAAAACTAAAAAAGTTATGGCTCTTGGAATAAGGGGAGCAAAAACAAAATCACAAAACTGAAAAAAGCTGCGGGGGTTAAGGGCTTAATTATTTATTAACTATACTAATTTTCATAGTGCCATACAGATATTATCATCTCCATCCTCATTGGGGCTCACAACCTAATTTTACTATCAGAATGTCTTTGGAGTATGGTAAAAAATCATAGTTCCCAGAGAAAACCCACGCAAACAGGGGAAGAACATACAAACTCCTTGCAGATGTCCTTGGTGGGATTTTAAACCACAGCCTCAGCACTGCAAGACTATAGTGTAACCACCATGCTGCCTTAGTAATTTTCTGTCCAGGATGACTAATATTGACACTAAAAGAATAGCACTAGCTAAAACATTTAATAGGATATGCACTTCAGTTCAATTTAATACTTTTCAGATTACCTGTTCTACAGATTTTCAAAGGTTGTCAGGTTCAGTTTATGAAATGAGCGATTTCCCAATGATTTTGACCACCGGAATTCAAATCTGACAATGAAAATTTTTAGTTGGCTCTTGTTTATATGATATCAAAGAGCTTTCTTTTTACTGCTAAATATAATTAATACATTAGAGTTTCAGTATTTTGAAACATTTTTATTTTTGCAAATATACAGCTCTGGCAAAAATTAAGAGACCACTGCAAAATTTTCAGTTTGTCTGATTTTTCTCTTTATAGGTATATGTTTGAATAAAATGTAAATTGATCTTTTATTCTATAAATTACTGAAAACATGTCTCCGAATTTGCAAGCAATAAATTTTGTATTTATTTTCAGAAAATGAGAAATTTTCAAAATAACAAAAAAATGCAGAGCTTCCAAACATCAAATAATATTAAGAAAACAAGTTCATAATCATTTAGAAACAACAATACTAATGTTTTAACAGAGTTCAGAAATCAATATTTTGTGGAATAACCATGATTTTTAATCACAGCTTTCATGCGTCTTGGCATGCTTTCCACCAGTCTTTCACACTGCTTTTGGTGACCTTATGCCACTCCTGGTACAAACATTTAAGCAGTTCTTTGTTTGATGGCTTGTGACTATCCATCTTCCTCTTGATTACATTCCAGAGGTTTTCAATGGGGTTCAGGTCAGGAGAATGGGCTGGCCATGACAGGGATTGACCTACCTGTGTGGCATGGTGCACTGTCCTGCTGGAAAAACCAGTCCTCAGAGTTGGGGAACATTGCCTGAGCAGAAGGAATCAACTGTTTTTCCAGGATAACCTTGTATGCGGTTTGATTCATACGTCCATCGCAAAGAATAACCTGCCCAATTCCAGCCTTTCTGAAGCATCCCCAGATCATCACCGACCCTCCACCAAATTTCACAGTGGGTGTAAGACACTGTGGCTTGTACGTCTCTCCAGGTCTCCTTCTAACCAATAGACGACCAGGTGTTGGACAAAGCTGAATATTAGACTCATCAGAGAAGATTACCTTACTCCAGTCCTCTATAGTCCAATCCCTATGGTCTTTGGTAAACTTCAGCCTGGCTCTCCTTTGCTTCTCATTGATGAAAGGCTTTTTTCCAAGCTTTACATGACTTAAGCCCTGCCTTTAGGAGCCTGTTACGAACTGTTCTTGCCATGCACTTCACCCCAGCTTCCATTTGCCATTCCTTTTGTAGGTCAGTTGATGTCATCCTGCGGCTGCTGAGTGACATTGGAATAAGTTGACGGTCACCCCGGTCAGTGGAAAGTCGCTTTCGCCCTCTGCCGCTAGACCTTGTTGTAATGGACTGCCATGTTAGACACTTTAAGGATGGAGGCAACATGACGCTCACTGTATCTCTCTGCTACTAAATCCAGAAATGAGCCCTTCTTTTCCTCACTCAAGACTTTTCTTTTCAGCTCCTTTTGCATGGTTAAACATTATTTTTTCATTCCTATTACTTTTGGGATATTACTAGCACTTGTTTTGCCATCCAGCTTGTCCTATAGCAAGAGGATTGTGAACACCACAGCAGTGTTTTTCATACTTTCCTTCCTTAAGATTTGGTTCAGGTGATCACCTAATCAGAAGCACATTAAGTAGAATGAGGTGTACTCTGGTTGGAATTCAACTGACACTGGAATGGAATGGCTGTCAGACATGTAGAGAAGCTGATATTTATAAAACTGTGCAGTGGTCTCTAAATTTTTTTCCAGAACTGTAAATATGCAGAATATTTTGTTATGCCAATTTTTATGATATTTATTTAGAGGACACTTAGAAACAATTCAAATAACTAAAACATGTCTGGACACTATTGCAAAGTATAAACAACTACAGAAATTGCACTTCAAAATTTGATCCTCGTTCAGAGACAACTCTTTTTTGCTTGTCTCTTGTACTACAGCATTGGATCATCTCTTGCAATTGTCCATCAGTAATCTGCAAACATTAATGGATTCCATTTTCCTTGATATCTTTTCTATAGAGCTGCGATATCTTGGTAAAATCTCTCACCGTGTTTGTCACTCACTGCTCTGCAGCTTGGTGGAAAAAAATATAGATGCAAATGTAAGAAATTAATCTTTAAGGACATATCACAGCCAAGGTCCTTATATGTTTTGAGGAGATTTTCCATCAACTCCTCATAGTTATCTACTCTTGATTTCCTCAAAAATGTATTACCACTATTGGGAATGCTATTTATGCAGCCTTTTACTTGCCCTGCAACAGAGAAACTCTTCATCTTGAAGAAGCTTACGTACCTGAGGTCCGATAAAGAATCCTTACTTTATCTTTGCTTCACTCAACCTTGGAAATATATCAATGAGATACTTGAAGGCTTTTGCATTTTTATCCATTGCTTTTATAAAGTTCTTCATTAGGCATAACTTGATATGCAATGGTGGTTACAAAATCTTATATGGGTCAACAAGTGCTGGATGCCGGACATTTTTACTTCCTGGCTGAAATGAATATCAGAGAAGCAAGTCTCTTTTATTGTAGTGATATTCTCTTGCACAACTATTCTACTCATACAGAAAGCAGCAGTACTTTGTGAATTCACACTGGAGACCAAGTAATAGGGCCACCACCTTTAAGCCACCACAAAGGGGCCGCAAATGTTGATCATATTTCAGGCACCTCAACAGTTGTTTCATGCTGTTATAGGTTTCTTTCATTTGGACTGCATAACCAACTGGAATTGAAGGTAGTGAGTCGCACAGCCAGGGCTTATGGGGTACTCGGCACCGAGCCCGTTCCCTTCAATGGGGGATGTCATGGGTAGCGCAGCTCGGTCCGTGGCCCTCGGCACTCACTGAAAAGGGGGATATTTACAGGGGATTATAGGTTTGTAGAAATGTTCGTGACGCCACCTGTGGTTCCTGGTCAGGATGACCAGCGCTGCTGGGTGAATCCTCTGAGGGGTTGTTACTGGGCAGCAAGGTGTTAAGTCTCCCACAGGCAAGACTGGTCCCTCAGGGTATATGGCGGTGTAGGGGTGCAGGATCAAGAAGGCAGACACACACAAGAAAGTCTCTTTCTGTACCTTTACTGGTGGTAGATGCAGGCACGTCCCGGGAAGCTGTCAGGGTGGAGGATGCACATCCAGTAATCCCACTGAGTAGGTGTAGGGCCTCCTTACTTCTTTATATGTGTGAGTTTCTGACTTGTATAGAACAAAGTCTAACTCTGTCTTCTCAGCTACGCCCGGCTGACCTTGTGGTGGAGCCTTCTCTTGGACAGAACTAAGTCTCTATGTGCAGGGCCCTGCTAGACTCCTGTTCTTCCTAACCCCGTTTACGTATCAGCACTATTGGGCCCCTGCGACCTAAAGTCCAGCAGGGTCTCCGGTTTCTCCTACTAGTCCTGAAGATGCTAGCAAGCTCGGACCCGGTGTCCGTTAGTGCAGAGCAGAGGTAAGCGATCAATGCTGTGTCAACCTCTGAAGCTCTCTCTCTAATCTTCCACTTGCCTTTCGTCCTACTCACACCTTTAACATAAGCACAACCAGCAGTAGATGTCAGCTTTCTTTATCTTCACCGTTCTCCAAGCGTCGGCACGCTTAACTCACTGAAACGCTCACTGAAGGTACTCTCAGTGGACTCAAATTTGACCAGACTAAGTGGCAATCCGACCCACTACTACTGGACTCCACGATGTAAGCTGAGTATATGCTGAAGTCTTCAGGCTTTCAAATAAGTCTCTCTCTCTCCGGCTAGTATTTCCCTATCAGCTCGTCTGAGGTAACTAGCTTGTCCGTCTCTCACAATCTGACTGATCTCTTCAGCTCTCAAGCTAATTTGATCTCAGAATCTGATCTGACTGGAACCTCTCTCACAGTCTATCTGACAAAAAGCTCTCTGCTCATCTCTCCACACCCTTATATACCTGCGTACTCTCCAAGGGCTCCCTCTGGTGGCACCAGGGAAATGTGAAGTGTGAATGCATATCAGGTTGTTTCGTGGGTTACCTTTTGTACATCCTCCAGGGTAACATGTGGCTCCAGAGCGCAGCTGGGCTACACAGTAGCACTGTCACGGTTCCCCCCCTCAGGGTGCCTGGAATGCAGTTACTGACAGCTCGGCCGTTCAATCCGGTACCAGGGCGTGCTGAAGCTGTCAGTACTTTGATGGAAAGCATGGCCTTCCATTCTGGTACAGGGGCATGCTGAGCTGTCAGTGTGTTGATTCACAGCTTGATTAGCTAATCTGTGACTGGGAAGCGTTGGCTGTCTCAGGTGTTCACTATCCCAGGTAATTGCTATGCCTACTTAAAGGGAATCTGTCACCTATTTTTTCCCCTATGAGATGAGGCCACCGCCATCAGGGGCTTATCTACAGCATTCTATAATGCTGTAGATAAGCCCCCGATGTAACCTGAAAGATAAAAAAAAACGAGTTATATTATACTCACCCATGGGGCGGTCCGGGTCCAATGGGTGTCGCGGTCAGGGTCCAGTACCTCCCCATCTTCTAGCGATGACGTCCTCTTCCTTGCTTCTGTTGCGGCTCCTGCACAGGCATACTGATCTGCCTTGTTGAGGGCAGAGTACTGCAGAGCGCAGGCGCTGGACCTCTCTGACCTTTCCCGGTGCCTGCGCACTGCAGTACTCTGCTTCTTCCACACATGGTTTGACTGAAAATGTTTCTGGTGCTTTTGGAACTGGTAGTTCTTCTGCATGTGGTACTGGGCATTTTGCAGATGGATACTTTAATGTCCACTTATTT
>JARQOD010000005.1:267271175-267300750 GCA_033576555.1 Oophaga sylvatica | reverse complement strand
TTCCCTTCAATGGGGGATGTCATGGGTAGCGCAGCTCGGTCCGTGGCCCTCGGCACTCACTGAAAAGGGGGATATTTACAGGGGATTATAGGTTTGTAGAAATGTTCGTGACGCCACCTGTGGTTCCTGGTCAGGATGACCAGCGCTGCTGGGTGAATCCTCTGAGGGGTTGTTACTGGGCAGCAAGGTGTTAAGTCTCCCACAGGCAAGACTGGTCCCTCAGGGTATATGGCGGTGTAGGGGTGCAGGATCAAGAAGGCAGACACACACAAGAAAGTCTCTTTCTGTACCTTTACTGGTGGTAGATGCAGGCACGTCCCGGGAAGCTGTCAGGGTGGAGGATGCACATCCAGTAATCCCACTGAGTAGGTGTAGGGCCTCCTTACTTCTTTATATGTGTGAGTTTCTGACTTGTATAGAACAAAGTCTAACTCTGTCTTCTCAGCTACGCCCGGCTGACCTTGTGGTGGAGCCTTCTCTTGGACAGAACTAAGTCTCTATGTGCAGGGCCCTGCTAGACTCCTGTTCTTCCTAACCCGTTTACGTATCAGCACTATTGGGCCCCTGCGACCTAAAGTCCAGCAGGGTCTCCGGTTTCTCCTACTAGTCCTGAAGATGCTAGCAAGCTCGGACCCGGTGTCCGTTAGTGCAGAGCAGAGGTAAGCGATCAATGCTGTGTCAACCTCTGAAGCTCTCTCTCTAATCTTCCACTTGCCTTTCGTCCTACTCACACCTTTAACATAAGCACAACCAGCAGTAGATGTCAGCTTTCTTTATCTTCACCGTTCTCCAAGCGTCGGCACGCTTAACTCACTGAAACGCTCACTGAAGGTACTCTCAGTGGACTCAAATTTGACCAGACTAAGTGGCAATCCGACCCACTACTACTGGACTCCACGATGTAAGCTGAGTATATGCTGAAGTCTTCAGGCTTTCAAATAAGTCTCTCTCTCTCCGGCTAGTATTTCCCTATCAGCTCGTCTGAGGTAACTAGCTTGTCCGTCTCTCACAATCTGACTGATCTCTTCAGCTCTCAAGCTAATTTGATCTCAGAATCTGATCTGACTGGAACCTCTCTCACAGTCTATCTGACAAAAAGCTCTCTGCTCATCTCTCCACACCTTATATACCTGCGTACTCTCCAAGGGCTCCCTCTGGTGGCACCAGGGAAATGTGAAGTGTGAATGCATATCAGGTTGTTTCGTGGGTTACCTTTTGTACATCCTCCAGGGTAACATGTGGCTCCAGAGCGCAGCTGGGCTACACAGTAGCACTGTCACGGTTCCACCCTCAGGGTGCCTGGAATGCAGTTACTGACAGCTCGGCCGTTCAATCCGGTACCAGGGCGTGCTGAAGCTGTCAGTACTTTGATGGAAAGCATGGCCTTCCATTCTGGTACAGGGGCATGCTGAGCTGTCAGTGTGTTGATTCACAGCTTGATTAGCTAATCTGTGACTGGGAAGCGTTGGCTGTCTCAGGTGTTCACTATCCCAGGTAATTGCTATGCCTACTTAAAGGGAATCTGTCACCTATTTTTTCCCCTATGAGATGAGGCCACCGCCATCAGGGGCTTATCTACAGCATTCTATAATGCTGTAGATAAGCCCCCGATGTAACCTGAAAGATAAAAAAAAACGAGTTATATTATACTCACCATGGGGCGGTCCGGGTCCAATGGGTGTCGCGGTCAGGGTCCAGTACCTCCCCATCTTCTAGCGATGACGTCCTCTTCCTTGCTTCTGTTGCGGCTCCTGCACAGGCATACTGATCTGCCTTGTTGAGGGCAGAGTACTGCAGAGCGCAGGCGCTGGACCTCTCTGACCTTTCCCGGTGCCTGCGCACTGCAGTACTCTGCTTCTTCCACACATGGTTTGACTGAAAATGTTTCTGGTGCTTTTGGAACTGGTAGTTCTTCTGCATGTGGTACTGGGCATTTTGCAGATGGATACTTTAATGTCCACTTATTTTTTTAAACTCTTTTCCTAATGGGAGGCACCATGTAGAAATAAGAATTGGCAGTGCGATCGGTGGCTCTATCCAGATTATTGGGACTGCAAAGGGCATAAATTGCCTCTTCCCATGCAAACACTGGGTAAGATGTGATGCACTTCTATTGCAAGATATGTGCGAAGTCCAACTCTTATCCTGATATCTTATTCTGCAGCCAAAATATAGGTTGTAGGCTTTCCTTATTATGTAGCAGAAACTATCTGCTATGCAAGAATGAAGCATATCTGAAAAACCTATATAAACATGTCATCATACTAAGAAATTAAGCTAAGAAATCAGAAAACTGTATACCTTACACAGAGAGCATTTGGAAAAATAGGTGATGCAGCTTTAATTAGGATTACGTAATTGAAGCTGAATTGAAGTGTTTTGTTTGGTCACCCAAGATAAGAATACTGGAAGCATCAATAGACTAAATAGATGATGTAATAGAGTAGCTATTATCAATGTAATAATGATGATGAAATAATACACAATTTTTCTATAAACCTGCATGAAAGGTGTCATAATTAATTACAACCTCCTCTGGATCTTGAAAATTAGAGCCAATCAGCAAATTTTAGCATCGCTTAATGAAGTTCAACTGTTTTTGTCTATCAACCAATTTGGCTGTAGAACACTGTTACACAGGCGTGACTTTAGGAACTGGATACATGAGGATTCTGATCAATTTAGTTTTTTATGCACTTACATAGCGCTAGTGTAAACAGAACAATTAAAGGGAATCTGTCACCCCAAAAATGCCATATCAAGTAAAGATATGACTGAATAGAGCGTCCCATAACTAAGCTAACGGTGGGTATCATATATCATGATACCCCCGTTTTCATAGCAAAATACCTTTGTAAAGTTGGTGATTGAACGTGTCAATCACTGCAGTCAGGTCAGGAGGGCGGCGGTTTTCATGTCCTCCCCCGCTCCTCGTCATATGTTTCGTATCGCCGTCTGTGAATACCACAGACGGCGTTAGTTTCCCGCAATTGCGCAATTCAAAATTCTGCCGGCGCATGCGCAGTCTTCTTTGCCCAGCAGTGGGCAAAGCATAAAATGACTACAGCGCATGCGCTAGTCTTTCCTTGCCCCGGAAGTTGTCCAAGGCAAGCAGGATTTTCCGGGGCAAGGAAATACTAGCGCATGCGCTGTAGTCATTTTATGCTTTGTCTACTGCTGGGCAAAGCATACTGCGCATTCGCCGGCAGAATTTTGAATTGCGCAATTGCGGGAAACTAACGCCGTCTGTGGTATTCACAGACGGCGATACGAAACATATGACGAGGAGCGGGGGCGGGGGAGGACATGAAAACCGCCGCCCTCCTGACCTGACTGCAGTGATTGACACGTTCAATCACCAACTTTACAAAGGTATTTTGCTATGAAAACGGGGGTATCATGATATATGATACCCACCGTTAGCTTAGTTATGGGACGCTCTATTCAGCCATATCTTTACTTGATATGGCATTTTTGGGGTGACAGATTCCCTTTAAATGCAGTGCTCGGTTAGGTCTCAAATCTACACACAGGGAAAACCCATAAATATCAACTAATTGTGATTATGGCTGCAAAGAACCAAATTTAAGTTGTGACTGGAGTTCATGCTAAGTATAACTTTACCACACTTTTTTTTGCCTTGTAAAACTTTTTTTGTGAAAGGATATATTTAATTTGCCATGTTTAATATATATTTTGGCCATGGACCTTTAATCCAAAAGATCTCTAAATCTTCATATAAAGGAAGCAAGTAGTATGTGTGGAAACAAATAATACCTCCCCTATAAGTAGTGCTTCAATTTCCTTTTCAATGCATCTAAATATCCTTAAAGAGTAACCATCATTTTTGTTTCATAAATCAATAGTACACATGAAAATAAGCAATATCTTATCAGAGCATTTTACTTCTTTCTCCTCCTGGATTGATTTTTGACTCTTGATTTATGGGTAAAATGAGAATTACAGTTGCTTGCAAAAGTATTCACACCCTTGGCTTGTTACCTATTTTGATACATTACAAACTTTGTTAAATATCTTTGCAATCTCAGTGGTGTGAGACACATCAGCATTAAGCCCGGGTCTCACATAGCGATACACCAGCGATCCCGACAACGATCAGGATCGCTGGTGTATCGCTACATTATCGCTGCTGAGCTGCCACACAAATGCAGCTCAGGCAGCGATCAGTACAAGCGACACTGCGGGTAACATCGCTTAGTTACCCGCAGTGTACCTTGGATACCAGCGCCCTGATGCAGGGAGCTGGTAACCAAGGTACACAGCGGGTTTCCAGGCGCTGCGCGGTGCCTGGAAACCCGCTGTGTATCTTGGTTACCAGCTCCCTGCATCAGGGCGCTGGTATCCAAGGTACACAGCGGGTTTCCAGGCACAGCCCCGCGCCTGGAAACCCGCTGTGTACCTTGGTTACCAGCGGATCGCTGGTCTCCTGCCTGTCACACGCAGCGATGCGTGCCTGTCAGCGGGAGACCAGCTATCAAAAAAATGTCCAGGACATTCAGCGACGATCAGCGATACACGGCAGGGGGGCTGATCGTCGCTGAATGTCACACACAGCGATATCGCTGGGGAGATCGCTGCTGCGTCACAAAACTAGTGACTCCGCAGCGATCTCGCTAGCGAGATCGCTGTGTGAGACGGGGGCTTTAGTCTAAGTTGGTGAAGTGAAGTGAGAAAAATATAGGCATAAATTATCTTATGGGATCAAATAACTAAAAATTGGCATGTACATATATGTTCACCACTTTTGCGATGAAGCAACTAAAAATTTCTGGTGCAAGCAATTACCTTCATGAGTCACATACATTGTGAAAGGAAATCCACCCATGTACAATGTGTGTCACATGGTTCGTCAGTATATACACACCTTTTCTGAAAGGCCACAAAGGCTACAACACCATTAAGCAGAAGGAATCGCTAACAAATAACACCATGAAGAAGACTAAGGAGATCTCCAAACAAGTCAGGGACAAAGTTGTTAAGAAGTACAAGTCAAGGTAGGGTTTTAAAAAATATCCCAACTCTTGATAATCCCCAGTAATTCCATCAAATCCATTATCGTCAAATACAAAGAACATGGTACCACAACAAACCTACCAAGAGAGGGCTGCCCGCCAAAACTCTCAACCTGTGTAAAGAGGGCATTAATCAGAGAGGCAGCACAGAGACAAAAGGTAATCCTGAAAGAGCTGCAGAGTTCCCAAGCACAGACTGAAGTATCTATCCATATGACCACAATAAGCTGTACACTCCATAGAGGTGGCCTTTATGGATGAGTGGGCAGAAAAAAGACTTTAGTTACACACAAAAATTGTAAGGCTTATTTTGAATATGCCAAAAGGCACGTAACTGTATAGACAAAGGTGCTGCGGTTAGATGAGGTCAAAATTAAACTTCTTGTCCACCAAGGCAAACACTATGTCTGGCACTCAACCACCACAGCTCATCACACCAAGAACACTGTACCCACAGTGAAACATTGTTGTGACAGGCAAAATGGTCCGAGTTGAGTGGAAGATGGATATTGTGAAATGCAGGGATATTCTTGAGCAAAACCTGTTTCAGTCTGCCAGTGATTTGAGATTGCGACAGAGGTTCACCTTCCAACAAGACAATGACCCAAAGCATACTGCTAAAGCAACACTCGAAGTGGTATAAGGAGAAATGTGTAAATGTTTTGGAGTGGCATAGTCAAAGCACAGACCTTAATCCAATTGAGAATCTGTGGTCAGACTTGAAGATTGCTGTTCACCAGAGGAAACCATCTAACTTGAAGGAACTGGAGCAGTTTTACTTTGAGGAAGGGGCAAAAATCCAGTGGTAAGATGTGGAAAGCTCATAGAGACTTATCCAAAGTGACTTGCAGCTGTAATTGTCCCAAAAGGAGGCTCTACAAAGTACTGACTTTAAGGGGGTGAACAGTTATGCACACTGAAGTTTTCAGTTATTTTGTCCTATTTGTTATTTGCTTCACGAAAAATAGGATAGCAAATGTTCACAGTTGTAGGCATGTTCTTTACATCAGGGTTCCCCAACTCCAGTCCTCAAGGCCCACCAACAGATCATGCTTTCAGGATTTCCTTTGTATTGCACAGTTGATGCAATTAGCACCTGAGCAATACTAAGGAAATCCTGAACACTTGACCTGTTGGTGGGCCTTGAGGACTGGAGTTGGGGAACCCTGCTTTACATGAACTGATGCAAACCCTCAAAAAAACAACAGTGAAATTCCAGGTTGTGAGGTAACAAGACATACAAAATGCCAAGAAGGTGAATACTTTTGCAAGCCACTATAAGTGAAGACATATTTTTCCCATTACTGAGATAGGAGATAACAGTAAGTGCTTTTAAAATTCTATGGCGATAGGAAGGGGTAGGTTCTAGAGGCAGACATAGACTACAGATTCAAGTTCTTCTGACACACAAGTTGCAGTTCTTCATAATAATTTATGAGCACATATTGTCATCTTCTTTCTCAGCAATGGGAAGATCTGTTTTAGCTGAACACAGATTTTACCTAAGAATTAAGATTTTTGAGAACTAATGATCAATTCAGGAGGCACAAGCGTATTTCTCTAATAAGATGTGTTACAAAGGGTCTTATTTTCATGCATACTAGTGACTTCTGAAAAAATAAAAATAAACCCATGACTACTCTTTAAAGAGGCATAGTAGAGACCTCCTAGTACTCAACACTGATGGAACATGCCATTCTAGTCTCCACTAGGTACACCCTCTTTTCCATAATTTCCATTGGGTAATTTTTTGCATACACTAAAATCAGTTGTTAACCATGGATCTAGCATTAGGGGTGCAAAAATTTTTTTTTACAAAATTCAGACAATGGGTACTTGAAGACAAATAGTTTATTCAAACATCGACTTATCAGAAATATTATTATTTAATAAGGAGAAAAAAACATTAAACTATAGAAATTTCAAATCATTCATGTTTAACCGTGTCTAACATGAGGGTCATTATATACTGAGGGCTTGAAAAACAGGACAAGGTCGCTTTTTTATTCTTCTTATATAAGAAACTATAAATATGGAGTCATGTTAAATCTTTTTTGGGTTCAGATGTTTAAGAAATTCTTAAATAAAATGGAAAAAAAAACATCACGTGTAATAATTCAAATAGTAAAATCTGAAATATGCAGCTATATTATCCAGTTTTTTTAACCTTTCCACTTTCAGGAGTGGCTCCTATTAGTCATATCCAACATTATGAGATTATTATCGTCTTATTCAGATTCCATTACCATACGCATGGAAAGTTAACTGTGAAAAGAAAAGCAAACTATTTAAAATGCACGAAGCCAAACCAGATTGTAAGCATGTATTGTTTAATAAAATGTTGATATGTGAACTAAAGAAAAATGTATTTCTGATATTAATGTACGTCAATTTGTATGATACAATAATACAAACTGACATTATTATATCACAATAGTTTATGTGGTGTGTTCATGACTACTTTATAGATATAGAAGCATGTGGATAATTATCTAGAATAATTGGTGTTATTTGTATTGTTCTTTTAGGAACTGCAGGAGCGAGCTCTTTGTTGTCTGGATCTGGAGCAGCAGCTCATCCTCACTTATTGCCAGGTTCCCCCTGCTCTTCTCCAGCTTTCCATCTTGGAGCAAACACAGGTCAGCTTTGCAGCCTTTCGCCAGCAGATTATTCAGCCTGTGGCAGATCTAGCCTTGCACTTAACAGATATAGCACTTCTCTTGCTGAGACTTACAACAGACTTGCAAACTCAACCAGTGACACCTTTGCAACCCCAAGGACCCCTTCCTATGTTGGAATGGGGAGCAGCACTACAGTAAATATGCCCATGGCAGGTTCTGACAACGAAAACTTTGGATGTCCCCAAACAAGCTTATCGATGCAAATTTCTGGAATGTCTCCTCAGCTGCAGTATCTCATGCCTTCACCAACAAGCAATGCTTTTGGCAATGGACAGCCACATCAAAGTTCGTACAATGCATTTAGACTTCATAGCCCATGTGCTTTGTATGGCTATAACTTCTCCACTTCCCCCAAACTAGCTTCTAGTCCTGAAAAAATTGTATCTTCTCAAGGAAGTTTTTTGGGGTCTTCTCCAAGTGGAACTATGACTGATCGTCAGATTCTCTCTCCTGTGGATGGAGTTCATCTCCTTGGTGGAACAGGACAGCAAAATTTCTTTGACTCCAGAGGATTAGGGAGTCTTACACTATCAACATCTCAAGTACCTGCACATATGGTTTGATGGAAATGTTAAAAGCAAATGTTTTCTTCCAGGAATGGACTTTTAAATTAATTTGTATTTGTTTGTAAATATGTATATATAACACTAAAAATAATGCACTAACTGGTTACAAATAATGTATCTTTTAAATTTTTTTTATTGCATTTCTTGTAGTTTGCTTTCTCACAGAATAAATATCCAAAGTAACACAACCACTCACTTCCACTAAATATATATGTTTCTCCACATAAATTCTAATTCATATCTTCATATTTGTTCTTATCGTAAGGTGTGAATATTATTAAAAATTGGAAATTGTTGCCTAAAGTGTAAGAAGCTTATTTTATATTATAATGTAGGACTATGCAAAATTTATGGGGTTGTCCACCACTTTGACAACCCTTTCTCAATTGCTATATTCTATACTCACCTCCTGTGTTGGTGCCATTCCAGAATGATGGCACTGGCTTGCCCAGGGCTTCCATGACATTTTTATGCCCTGCAACCAATCAGTGGCCGCTCTAACTTTATTTGGACAAAACTGACACCCAGAAGAAGTGAGATCTACTGTTGCTCTCTGACTTTCTTCAAATGTCAGTTACGTCCAAAGGAAGTGAGGGTGAAACAGCTGCTGACTGGCTGCAGAGATTGCATGACATAAAATATTCTGTGAGTTCCGGGAGAGTCGATGCAGTCATCAATAGAACGACACCACAGGTGAGTATAGGTGGTTGTTATTTTATAAGGGGGGATAAAGCAATTGAGAAGGGGTTGTCCAAGGAGTGGACAACCCCTTTAACTAATTTGGTGTAAGCCTGGAAGAGCACTAGTTGATAGAGGTTCAGATGAAAGCTAAATGCACACTCAGTATTATTTTTGCATGATACCGTATATTGAGGGAAAGCAACTCAAAAAATACAATGAAACAAATCATTGAGAAGTTTACGCCTTATTTCCAATTCCCTGATATAGTCTATGTTAATTGTATCTCTTCAGTCTGTGGGGCACACCTGTATTGAATACTATAACTATATTTTACTTGCCACAGTTAACATTGTTTTTACTTTCAAGGGAAATGGCCACCAACAAAAAAAACCACTATTAATCTGCAGATATTGGGTCAATCTGCTGGTTAATAGCGTTACTAACCTGCATACCCGAACACTACGGGGAGAAAATTAACTTTTATTCTCCTCAGCATCGTACGGGTCATGAGGGTGGCGCTGGCACAAGTTCAGTAATGGCTCTAATGCAGAGCGAGTGTCTGTCAGGACCGGGGGTGCGGTTACAGTGTCAGAGCGGTGACTGAACCCAGAACTAAAATCCAAACTCTGCCAGAAGGAATAACGTTCATTTTCTCTCTGCAGTGCAACACTATTAACCTGCAGATTAGCCTCATATCTGCAGTTTTGTAGCATTTTATTTCTGGTGACAGGTTCCCTTTAAATTGAAAAATCACAACCTTTTGTATGTATGTATACATTGATACATGCATTCATGTATGTGGTAATTATTTAGGGGCATGTAAATTTTTTATTTTCATTTAATTTATATACTTATAGACAAGGTAAAACGATACATTTCAATAATAAAAAGTAAACTACGTGAAAGGTATAAAAAAGGGCAGACTCTAACAAGATCTTCAGTAATAATGTTCTAATCATTACAACCTCACCTAGGTCATCTGAGCATGTCCTTCACAGCCATCTGCTAACCATGTAATATGAGTGACAATACTGATATAGATAATACATTAAGGTAAACATCAATCCGCATTATGTTTTAACAATTACGTTTTTTTTTTTCGGTAAAGCACATTCCAAGACATATATTACGAGCTAATCTCTAGTTAACATTTGGGATAGCTTGCAGTCCATATTTAAACATACCAAAGGCTGGAATCTTCGCCTGTCATTAGATTGACACCTGTTACAACATACAAGTAACCCCTATCCATGTCAAAGGAGGAATCTGCTGGTGACTGGCATAACAAGGTCTGAGAAATGTTGCCTACATCACATTATAATATTCCGATGTCTCTAGATTGTTGCTGATGGCTCTTGTCTACAACATTCCTATGTCAACAAAATGAGACTGAGTGTTACCAGCGTCATCTTCTGCAAATTAGAACATTGTGTGTAGGGGACGATTTGACGGATGCATAGGAATGATAATAGTTGTGAAATCACATTCGCAGACTGTAAATACTGATGATTTCTGCACAAATTGGATTTTTTAAATTATTATATGTAATAATATACATTAATAATAGCAATAGTATTTATTATTATTATTTAGATTTATACTATGAAAAATGCCTGGTCATTTCTTTTAGGATTTTCTTTTATAGCCTTGTAATCTCTGATTGGAAACAGCCATAAATATTAAAGTAGCTGCTTAACATACCTATTGTTTTAGTGGAATGGATGAGATGAGCAGCTGCCAGAAACCCCAGGTGACCCTTATCTCCAACTAACAGGTGGATCCCACTATAAAAATCTACGGGGCCTATTACTACTTTCCAACGCATATATTGCATAGATTATATAGGATTTGACAATTTTCGCTCGCTAAATTCAATTATCAGATCGTATATAAAGAAAACATTATTGAATATTATATTGAATATTATACTAGAATACCCAACATTTTCTCAATTAGTTGTCTGGGAAGTGGAAATAAAACATATCATTAAATTAATATCTTTGGAAACCAAACACTGGCAAACTACTTTGCATGCTACATTGGTGTCTCCCTGTTTCAGAAAGGGCAAAATTACACTTTTCAAATAAAGAAACATGCAAATACATGTTATTCACAAATTGACAACCCAAATGGGGACACGTTCTTATTTCGAAATTATGTATAAAAAATTGAAGTTCAGAAGGTAGAATCCGTAGAACTGGAAAGTTGTGAGTTGGGGGAGTCTGGTTTTGAACTTTTTTTCATAACATACTATACATTGGAGAAAAATGTTGTTAAAGGCGAACAATAAATCCAATTTTTAGCATGTTTTCATTCAGTGTGTGTCCGGTGCTAAACTCCGAACACAGACTTCTCCCGGAAGTCGGCTGCAATGTTTTGAGTCCCGGGGTAAGTCCATGTAGAAAGAGAGACACACATTTTTTTTTCAAGCTCAAATTTTTGTAATGTCACCATTATTTTCAATGGGGTTCGGGTTCTGGTTCATGTTCGGGTACAGTTCTATTACCTGAACCGAACTTTGGAATAAAGTTTGGGTCGGGTTCCGGCACCGAAACTTCCATGTGTCTGCTCATTCCTAGATGTAATTATATACTGGCAGTAATTGCCATCACTTTATGATCAATGGGGGTCCAACCTATGGGTCTTCCACTAATTCTGAAAATAAAGAGACCACGGCTCTAATTTTTCACTGCATCTCCTTCTAAGTTTCCCTGTGTGGCATGGCACTCCTTGTCATCTGCAAAAAACTTGACGTCAAGCTGCTATTCTTTGCAGTTTGGTTGGCCAGGGCACTGCTGGGAAGGAGAAAACAGTGAAGGGGATGTAATGCTGAACTAGTGCTGCGTCCGCTTTACATTATACTTAGAATATTCTCAGGATCATAAGCGTCCTAACGGTTGGACTCCCATCAATCACAAAGTGATGGCATATTTTAGTCATATGCTATCATATTACAATATTGGAACACCCTTTAGGTCTTATTTTAATTTATTTTGGTGAAAAATAAACTACATTTTATGTGCCTTTATGTATTTGTTATATGCTGCTATTATCACACACAAATTATCATACTAAAATATTTGATTAAACATATAGCTGTAGAATAAAAGAAGGAATGATACGTGTGATCGAAAAAGAGAAATATAGAGTACATAGAAAGATGGTCGATGGATAAAACACAGTATTGCATACTAGTTGACATCTTAAACTTGGCTAAAATAACTGAGGATCACATGTATCTCTCGGAGGCAAATTGCTCTGTGGCACATTCGTGTAGGACACTTAAAAACTCATCAGTTTGACTAAGCTGAAATATTACTGCTGCTTAGCGAGAACACATTGCTGCGTGTTATATTTAACCAGCGAGTGTAAAAATGTTCTGTCATTTGAAGGTTAAGACCATGACAAATGTTGAGTATATGAACGTCTGATATAAATACCAGGCAAGAGGTTTTTATTTTAGCAGTGTAGAATGAGCAGCTTGCAAGTCTGGGCGGTCAATGACAGCTCCCTGCTAGGTTCACATATCTAAACTCTTACCAGAAAAAAGGCAATCCTAGGAAGAATATTTCAGCAGGGAAATATGATTTAGTAAGAATAACATGTGTCCATGTGAGAAGTTCAACACCTCCAAAGCTCGTCCGTTCATTGTGTTTTTGGCCAGTCAGATAGCATGGAAGATTGGTTATTCTGTGACACGAAAACAGCACCGCAAAAAGACAACTGATAAATCAGGATTATCATACATCATATTACTAATAGATACTCCTAATTGCTGTCAGACAAGGTGTGATTTGCAATAAAAAACTGGAAAATCCATTTAATTATTATTACCATTCTAATAATTGTAATAATATTACATTATTATTTATATACACATTTATTATTATAATGCATATAACACATGTATATATTATTTATGTATTATTATTATTCATATTGTATTATTATTATAGTTCTTTACTAAGTTCGCACACACTGCAGAAGGGATTTTGGCCCATTCCTCCATACTGACCTTTTCCAGACCTTTCAGTTTTCAGGCTGTCACAGGGCAACATTGATCTTCAGCTCTCTCCGAAGATATTCTATTCGGTTCAGGTTTAAAGACTGGTTAAGCCTCAAACAGGCCTGGACATGCGCTGGCGTGAGCAGGGAGGCTTTGCGTGCCCTGCAGGATTTTAATCTATGATTCTTTAGTTTGTTCATATTGGTAATGTTTGAAGCTGTGGTCTCGGCTCTCTTCAGGTCATTGAACAGGTCTTCCCTTGTAGTTCTGAGCTGATTCCTGACCTTTCTCAGAAGCATCTTTAACCTACAAGGCAAGATCTTGCATGGAGCCCCAGACTGAGGAAGATTGACAATCACCTTGTGTTTCTTCCATTTTCTTATAATTGTGCCACTAGTTGTTGCTTTCTCACCAAGCTGCTTGCCTATTGTCCTGTAGCCCATCCCAGCCTTGTGCAGGTCTAGAATTTTGTCCCTGGTGTCCTTATTCAGCTCTTTGGTCTTGGCCATGGTGGAGAGGGTGGAGTGTGTTTGTGTGGACAGGTGTCTTTTATACAGGTAACAAGTTCAAACAGGTGCAGTTAATACAGGTAATGAGTGCGGAGTAGGAGGGCTTCTTAAAGGTCGGTGAGAGACAGAATTCTTGCTGGTTGGTAGGTGATCAAATACTTATTTCATGCAATAAATTGCAATTTAATTACTTAAAAAACATACAATGTGATTTTCTGATTTTTTTATTTATAGATTCTGTCGCTCACAGTTGAAATGTACAGTACAGACCAAAAGTTTGGACACACCTTCTCATTCAAAGATTTTTCTGTATTTTCATGACTATGAAAATTGTAGAATCACACTGAAGGCATCAAAACCATGAATTAACACATGTGGAATTATATACTTAACAAAAAAGTGTGAAACAACTGAAAATATGTTTTATATTCTAGGTTCTTCAAAGTAGCCACCTTTTGCTTTGATTACTGCATTGCACGCAGAAAAGGTGAACGGCTGGACTCTACATGCCTAGATCCCACCGTGAAGCATGGAGGAGGAGGTGTGATGGTGTGGGGGTGCTTTGCTGGTGACACTGTTGGGGATTTATTCAAAATTGAAGCGGTGAGCGGTCCATCTCACCCCAAACCATCTCGATTGGGTTCAGGTATGGTGACTGTGGAGGCCAGGCCATCTGGCGTAGCACCCCAACACTCTCCTTCTTGGTCAAATAGCCCTTACACAGCCTGGAGGTGTGTTTGGGGTCATTGTCCTGTTGAAAAATAAATGATGGTCCAACTAAACGCAAACCGGATGGAATAGCATGCTGCTGCAAGATGCTGTGGTAGCCATGATGGTGCAGTATGCCTTCAATTTTGAATAAATCCCCAACAGTGTCACCAGCAAAGCACCCCCACACATCACACCTCCTCCTCCATGCTTCACGGTGGGAACCAGGCATGTAGAGTCCAGCCGTTCACCTTTTCTGCGTGCAAAGCAGTAATCAAAGCAAAAGGTGGCTACTTTGAAGAACCTAGAATATAAGACATATTTTCAGTTGTTTCACACTTTTTTGTAAAGTGTAATATATAATTCCACATGTGTTAATTCATAGTTTTGATGCCTTCAGTGTGATTCTACAATTTTCACAGTCACGAAAATACAGAAAAATCGTTGAATGAGAAGGTGTGTCCAAACTTTTGGTCTGTACTGTACCTACGATAAAAATTATAGACCGCTCCATTCTTTGTAGGTGGAAAACTTGCAAAATCGGCAGTGTATCAAATACTTATTTTCCTCACTGTATATATTATTAAAGTATTATTTATTAAATAATAATAATAATATTGAATCTTAATTATAGTGAGTAATAATAATATTTAGTGATGAGCGAGTATGCTCGTTGCTCGGGTTTTCCTGAGCATGCTCGGGTGGTCTCCGAGTATTTGGGCGTGCTCGGAGATTAAGTTTTTGTCACCGCAGCTGCATGATTTGCAGCTACTAGACAGCCTGAATACATGTGAGGAATGCCTGTTTGTTAGGGAAAATCCATCCTATGATGGATGATGGCATTCCATAATGGATGAGACATCAATATGGTGACATCCTTGTATTCTGGCAGAAAGAGGAATGAGACTTGTAAATCCAGCCATGGTCAGAGATATGTGTAACTTCCCAGTTACTTCAGTTTATGAAGACAATAAATATAATTGATTTCTCCATAACTGGTTGTTGCTTAATTACATAGTCCCACAATCTTTGACCGAACTGTTCTTTTTTTTTTTTTGCTTGATTATACCAGTTTCACTCATCATTTTTTTCTCATATATGAAAAAAAAGTTAAATTATTTTTTCAATGTGATGGATCCATTTTTAGTCTGTCAGTTTTTGTAATCCCTGTTGCATCAGCTTTTCTCATATGGAGAAAGAAATTACTTATCTTCTGTCTGCGGACAGCACACAGATGACATACTTGTGCAGTTTTAATGGGGCTATTGGTGGGCTTGACCTAGAACATGGATCAAAGTCTCCTACAGATCAAGCTTCATTTGTGTCGAAGATCAATCTCTCCAATGCAACTCAATAGTCTCCTTAAAGAGAATCTGTCACATGCTTTTTGCTATGCAATCTGAGAGCCCTGTGATGTAATGGAAAAGGGTCTGTTTCCAATGATGTGTCGCTTTCTAGGATGTGTTTTGTTTCAATAAAACCAGTGTTTTATCAGTAGATGATCAATACAGGACTAGCTGCCCACATGCCTCCTAGTCCAACAATGCCCCCCTACTGATTAGCAGCTTACTGTGAAAACATAGTCTACACAGAAAGCTGGTAATCATTGATGTGGGCGGGGTTACCTATTCTATCATAACTGCTGCACTCAGTAAACTAAGTAATACATCGTTAGAATCAGGGTCTTAATACTTACCTCATGCTGCAGCCAGATTACATAACAAAAACTTTCTGACAGATACCTCTAACCCTCTAACGTCATATGCTGTCTCCTTGAGTTTGATATGTGTTCCCATGCCAAGCCGACGTTTTTGCCTACACATGATGGGTGATTTAACAGCTGCAGGTGGATTGGACCTCCACCCACGGCTGTTAACCTGTTAAATCCTGATGTCAGTCTCTGACAGCAGCATTTAACGTGCGAGCAGGGTGGTGCATCATTCCACACTCCCATCGATCTGCCTGTGACATGATCGCGGGGCTCCAATGGGTAGTCATGACAGCCAAAGACCCTCATGCCTGTCATTACAAACCTCCTGTGAAAGAGATGGAGATCATGATTTTCACTACACAGAGCAGTGCTGATGCACTGCTATGTATGGCCCAAACGGTCAGTCGATCACAGATCGTTGTCCTCTAAAGGGACTATTGAATACAGTAAGAAGTAAAAAAAAAGTTTTTAGAGGTATTAAAAAATAAAAAAAACACAAAACTTCAAATCATCGCCCTTTTGCAGTCATTAAAAATAAAACAATAAACAAAAAAAAGAAAATACACATATTTGGTCTCACTGCATTTGTAGTCTGATCTATCAAAATATAAAATAACTTAACCCGATTGGAAAACAGCGTATTGAGAAAAAAATGCTACAGTTAAGTTTGTTTGGTCGTCACAACATTGCTATAAAATGCAATAGGTGGCAATCAGCGTATCTACCCCAAAATTATATCAGTAAAAATGTCTGTTCATGTCGCAAAAAATAAGCTCTTACACAGCTCCAGATCACGAAAAATGAAAACGTTACAGGCCTTAAGGTTTTTTTTTTTTGCAAATTTTCTATTTTGTTTTCACCACTTAAATAAAAAATACTAAACATATTTGGTATCTGCATATTCGTACTGACCTGGAGAATCATATTGCCAGGTCAGTTTTACCATATAGTAGACATGGTATATATACAAAAAAGTTGTGAAATTGGACTTTTTTTTTGCAGTTTCAAAGCACTTGGAATTTTTTTTACCACTTTCCAGTGTTTCACATGAAAAAAATGAATGTTGTCATTCAAAAGTATAACTTGTGCCACAAGAAACAAGCCCTTGTATGACCATATTGACAAAAAAAAATAAAAAAGTTATAGCTCTTGGAAGAAGGGGAGGAAAAAATGAAAAAAAAAAAAAAAGAACCCAAACAAACAGCAAATGGCAGGAAGGGGTTAATATTGAACCAATGTTGACAAGTTAGAATCATAGAATCAAAGAATGGTAGAGTTGGAAGGGACCTCCTGTGTCATCTGGTCCAACCCCCTGCTCAAAACAGGATTCACTAAATCATCCCAGACAGATGTCTGTCCAGCCTCTGTTTGAAGACTTCCATTGAAGGAGAACTCACCACCTCTCGTGGCAGCCTGTTCCACTCACTGATCACCCTAACTTTCAAAATGTTTTCCTAATATCTAATATCTAAGTTCATCTTGTTCAATCTGAATATACAAAATTATTTCTCCTGGAGCAAGGCCGCAGGAGACTGGGGTGCCATTACCAATTCTCTGCCACCCTGTGCTCTGCACTCTGCTGTTACTCCACAAAGAAACCTACATTGTAACTTTAGCCACAGCGGGCTGCTGATTTAAAAAAAACATTTTTCAGGGTGTATTAAGGCTTCTTAGAGACAGGATGAGATTGGCTCATCTGTTTATGAAGAGATCATCTCCCTCAATTCAGGGCTATCTGCTGTGGTCAGGGTAAATGGTGTCCTCTTAGACTCTTTTCTGACCCTTATTTGTACATAACAGGGGTACCCATTGTCTCCAATACTTTATGTAATGATCTTGTAACACCATAATTTTGAGGTCCAATGAGGAATATGCATCGATGACCCCAACAAAAATTGTAAAGTTAATTATGCAAAAACCAAGGCCTTGAATATTTAGCAACTTGCACATGAGGTTCTGACTTTACAATTATCCTTCTCCTTCAAATGGCAGTAATTTTCAATCAAATACTTGGGTTTCCCTACAAATCCAGATCTTTACCTCTAATTAATGCTTCAATACTTGTCACTAGGAATTGCGGGACCTTAAATCATATCACAACAAACACTTGCCCTGGTTTGGAAGAATTAACATTCTTAAGAGCAGGCGCTGAGAAAGCCTGCAGCACTGCCTGTGAGATCGCTGGTCTGACAGAGTGCTATGTACAGTGTCAGACCAGTGATCTGATATAATACAGTCCCACCCTGATGTCCTACCCTGGGACAAAGTATAAAAGTCAAAAAAACTAAACATAACATGTGTAAAAAAATTCATAATTAAAGAAAAAAAAATATTTCCCAATACATTCCTTTCTTCATGTAAATAAAAAAAAACAATAAAAGTACACATATTTGGTATCGCCGCGCCCGTAACGACCCGCACTATAAAACTATCCCATTAGTTAACCCCCTTAGTGAACCCCTTAAAAAAAACAAAAAACAAGGCTAAAAAACAATGATTTATCATCATACCGCAGAACAAAAAGTGGAATAACACGCGATCAAAAAGACGGATATAAATAATCATGGTACCGCTAAAAACTTCATCTTATTGTATAAAAGAGCCAAAACATAAAAAAATGATACAAATGAAGTATCGCTGTAATCGTACTGACCCGAGGAATAAAACTGCATTATCAATTTTACCACACGCGGAATGGTATAAACGCCCCCCAAAAGAAATTAATGAATTGCTGGTTTTTGTTCATTCTGCCTCCCAAAAATCGTAATGAAAAGCGATCAAAAAATGACATGTGCCCAAAAATGGCACCAATAAAAACTTCACCTCGTCGCGCAAAAAATAAGACCTCACATGAATCTGTGGGCCAAAATAAGAAAAAATTATAGCTCTCAAAATGTGAGGATGCAAAAACTATTTTTTGCAATAAAAAGCGTCTTTTAGTATGTGACAGCTGCCAATCATAAAAACCCGATATAAATAGTAAATCAAACCCCCCTTTATCACTGCCTTAGTTAGGGAAAAATAATAAAATTAAAAAAATGTATTTATTTTCATTTTCCCATTAGGGTTAGGGTTGGGGCTAAAGTTAGGGTTAGAGTTGGGGCTAAAGTTAGGGTTAGGGTTGGGACAAGGGGTTATGGGTGTATTAGGGTTAGGTTTGTGGTTAGGGTTGTGATTAGGGTTGGGATTAGGGCTAGGGTGTGTTGGGATTAGGGTTGGAGTTAGAATTGGGGTTTCCACTGTTTTAGGCACATCAGGGGCTCTCCAAACGTGACATGGCGTCTGATCTCAAATCCAGCCAATTCGGCGTTGAAAAAGTCAAACGGTGCTCCTTCTCTTCTGAGCTCTGCCATGCGCCCAAACAGTAGTATAACCCCCACATATGGGGTATCAGCATACTCAGGACAAATTGCACAATAACTCTTGGGGTTCAATTTCATCTGTTACCCTTGGGAAAATAAAAAATTGGGGGCGAATATATCATTTTTGTGGAAAAAAATATGATTTTTTATTTTTATGGCTCTACGTTATAAACTTCTGTGAAGCACTTGGGGGTTCAAAGTTCTCACCACATATCTAGATAAGTTCCTTTGGGGGTCTAGTTTCCAAAATGGGGTCACTTGTGGGGGGTTTTCACTGCTTAGGCACATCAGGGACTCTGCAAACTGAACATGACACCATCAAAGTCTGCATTCCAAAATGTCATTACTTCCTTTCCGAGCCCTGTCGTGCGCCCAAACAGTATTCCCCTCCCACATATGGGGTATCAGCGTACTCAGAACAAATTGGACATCAACTTTTGGGGTCCAATTTCCTTGGGAAAAATCAAAAATTGGAAAATTGGGACTAAAAAAATCATTTTTATGGATTTTTTTTTCACACCCAGGCATTATAAACTTTAGTGAAAGGGGTCCAGTTTCCAAAATGGGGTCACTTGTGGGGGGTTTCCACTGTTTAGGCACATCAGGGGCTCTCCAAACGCGACATGGCATACCGCCAATTCAGCGTTGAAAAAATCAAACTGCGCTCCTTCCCTTCTGAGCTCTGCCATGCACCCAAACAGTGGTTTACCCCCACATATTGGGTATCAGCATACTCAGGACAAATTGCACAATAACTTTTGAGGTGTTGTTGCCCTTAGGAAAATAAAAATTGGGGTGAAAAGATCATTTTTGTGGAAATAATATGATTTTTTAATTTTACGGCTCTACCGTTATGAATGTGCTAGATATGGTTTCTGAGCAGAGACTCCCTCTGGTGGTTACAGACAGTACTGAACCTTACAGCGAGGAATGGCAATCTGGAATCACTGACTGGACTGATATAAGGGAGGTTCCCTCCCATGATGGTCGCCGGTGATCAATTGTTCTTGTCTCAATTGTGGTTCCTGGTTCATTTGGAAGTTTGCTGAGTCTTGCATGCATCTGCTGCTTTCAGATAAGATATTTTCTGCTTTTCTTTTTGTGCTTGCTTTTTGCACTTTTGTGGAGGTTAGCCGGGTCCCCTCCGGGGGCCTGTGCTCCTCTCAGCTTATCTGCCAATGTGTTAATACTGACACTCCTGTTTTTTCTGCCTCTCCCCAGTCTCAGGATGTTCCTGACTTTTTGACTGATTTTTTCGGATGTATTTAGTGAAAGTAAATCTGCATCCTTGCCCCCTCACAGGAGCTATGATTGCGCTATTGAATTAGTGCCTGGTGGTAAGTTTCCTAAAGGTCGCCTTTTTTTACTTGTCTGTACCTGAACACGAGGCTATGCGATTTTATATCAAGGAGTCATTGGAGAAGGGTCATATCAGACCATCCTCTTCACCCTTGGGTGCCGGTTTTTTCTTTGTGGCCAAAAAGGATGGTTCATTGAGGCCGTGCATTGATTATCGTCTCTTGAATAAGATCACTGTGAAGTATCAATATCCGTTACCTTTGATTTCTGACCTGTTTTCCAGAGTGAAAAGTGCTAGTTGGTTTACCAAGCTTGACCTCAGGGGGGGCGTATAACCTTATCCGCATTAAGCACGGGGATGAATAGAAGATGGCGTTTAATACCCCAGAGGGGCATTTTGAGTATTAAGTGATGCCCTTTGGGCTCACTAATGCTCCTTCCGTCTTCCAATCCTTTATGAATGATATTTTCAGGGATTTTGTGGATAAGTTTCTGATTGTTTATTTGGATGATATCTTGATTTTTTCCAATGACTGGGACTCTCATGTGAAACATGTTCGGACTGTGTTCCAGATTTTGAGAGAGAATGCACTGTATGTGAAGGGATCAAAGTGTCTTTTTGGCGTACAGAAGGTCTCATTTCTGGGATTCATTTTGTCTCCATCTGTTATTGAAATGGACCCGGTCAAGGTTCAGGCCATCTGTGATTGGGTCCAACCTACTTCATTAAAGGCTCTTCAGAGATTTTTGGGTTTTGCCAATTTTTATAGTAAATTTATTGGTAATTTCTCCGGTATTGTTAAACCATTGACTGATTTGACCAAAAAGGGTTCTGATGTGGTGAATTGGCCTCCTGAGGCAGTTTCTGCGTTTCAGGAACTTAAGCAGAGGTTCACTTCTGCTCCTGTTCTACGGCAGACTTATGTTTCTCTACCGTTTCAGGTGGAGGTTGATGCCTCTGAAATTGGGGCAGGTGCCGTTTTGTCCCAAAGAGATCCAGAGACCTCTAGGAGTAACCCTTGTGCCTTTTTCTCTCGAAAATTTTCTCCAACTGAACGTAATTATGACGTGGGTAATCGGGAGTTATTGGCCATGAAGTGGGCCTTTGAAGAGTGGAGACATTGGCTGGAAGGAGCCAAACATCAGGTGGTGGTCCTCACGGACCATAAGAACCTGGTTTATCTCGAATCAGCCAAGCGACTTAATCCTAGACAGGCCAGGTGGGCCTTGTTTTTCACACGTTTTAATTTTGTGGTTTCTTTTCTTCCTGGCACTAAGAATGTTAAGGCGGATGCCCTCTCGAGGAGTTTCTTTGCGGACTCTCCTGAGTTATCTGATCCTGCTGATATTTTGAAAGAGGGTGTAGTTCTTTCCGCCATCTCGCCCAATTTGAGACTGGCTCTGGAGGGGTGTCAGGAGGATAAACCCGAGCGCTGCCCTGTTGGGAAATTGTTTGTCCCAGACCAGTGGAAGAAGAGTGTGATGTCTGAGATTCATTGTTCTGCGTTGGCCGGTCATCCCGGAATTTTTGGTACCAGAGACTTGGTGAGTCGGTCATTTTGGTGGCCTACTTTGTCTCGTGACGTCAGGGAGTTTGTGCAGTCCTGTGGGACTTGCTCTCGCTCCAAGCCTTGCTCTCGCTCTAGTGGTTTGTTAATGCCATTACCTGTGCCCAAGAGGCCATGGACCCATATCTCTATGGATTTTATTTCCGACCTCCCTGTTTCTCAGAAAATGACCGTTATCTGGGTAATCTGTGATAGGTTTTCCAAGATGATACATCTTGTGCCATTACCTAAGTTACCTTCCTCCTCCGAAATGGTGCCTTTGTTCCTTCAGCACTTGGTTCGGTTACATGGCATTCCGGAGAACATTGTGTCTGACAGAGGAGTCCAGTTTGTTTCCAGATTTTGGAGGACATTTTGTTCTAAACTTGGTGTTCAATTGTCTTTCTCCTCTGCATTTCATCCTCAGACCAATGGACAAACAGAGAGAACAAACCAGACCTTGGAGACTTATTTGAGATGTTTTGTGTATGCTGATCAAGATGACTGGGTCTCTTTTTTGCCTTTGTCTGAGTTTGCTCTTAATAATAGGGCTAGCTCTGCCACCTTGATGTCTCCATTTTTCTGCAATTCTGGGTTTCACCCTCAATTTTCTTCGGACAGGCGGAGGCTTCTGTCTGTCCAGGTGTTGACTCTGTTGTGGAGCGAATGCAGCAGATTTGGGACCAGGTAGTGGAGAGGTTGTCTCTCTCTCAGGAGAAGGCCCAACGGTTTGCCAACCGGCATAGGACTGATGGTCCTCGGTTTAAAGTGGGGGACTTGGTTTGGTTGTCTTCAAGAAATATCCCTATGAGGGTTGCATCTCCAAAGTTTAAGCCTAGGTTCATTGGACCTTATAAGATCATGGAGATTCTTAATCCTGTTTCCTTCCGTTTGCTTCTTCCAGGGACATTTAAGATCCATAACGTGTTCCACAAGTCCTTATTGAAGAGGTTTGTCGAGCCAGTGGTTCCTATGGCTGCGCCTCCTGACCCTGTTTTGGTTGAGGGCAATCTGGAGAATGTGGTTGAGAAAATAGATTCTCGTTTTTCTAGACAGAAACTCCAGTATTTGGTTAAGTGGAGAGGTTTTGGTCAGGAGGACAATTCTTGGGTGTTTGCTTCGGACATCAATGCTAGGAGACTGATCCGTGCCTATCACCGAGCTCATCTTGATCGGCCTGGTTGCACAAGTGAGGGTTTGGTGACCCCTCCTCAAGGGGGGGTACTGTTATGAATGTGCTAGAGATAGTTTCTGAGCAGAGGCTCCCTCTGGTGGTTACAGACAGTACTGAACCTTACAGCGAGGAATGGCAATCTGGAATCACTGACTGGACTGATATAAGGGAGGTTCCCTCCCATGATGGTTTCCGGTGATCAATTGTTCTTGTCTCAATTGTGGTTCCTGGTTTATTTGGAAGTTTGCTGAGTCTTGCATGCATCTTCTGCTTTCAGATAAGATATTTTCTGCTTTTCTTTTTGTGCTTGCTTTTGCATAATTTTCTGCACTTTAGTGGAGGTTAGCCGGGTCCCCTCCGGGTGCCTGTGCTCCTCTCAGTTTATCTGTAGCCACTGTTATTTGATCATTTGCTTTTTCCTGTTTTTTCAGTGGCTGCGGCTTAGTTTTGTTACACGAGAGATCTGATTTAGGTGGTGGAGATCGTGTGATCTCAGGTGTTTTTGCAATCAGAAGAGTTGGTATTTTTTAGGGTTTTTTGTTGGATTGCAGTCAGAATTCTTTCCTGTACTTTTCTGTCTAGACAGATTGGGCCCCAACGTTTGCTCATTCTATTTTCTGTCTGTGTCCGTGCTTCTTCTTGTCTAACCGCCATTACATGTTTGGGGGCTTCCTATTTTCTTTGGGGATCTGCTCCGGGGCAGATAGCTTTCATCTTTCTGCCTTTAGGTGTAGTTATCTCTCAGGCTGTGACGAGGCGTCTAGGATCAACGTAGGAACGCTCCACGGCTACCTCTAGTTGTGTGGTTAGTTAAGGTTACTGCAAGCCAATAGGTTCCAGCCTCTCTGGTGTATTGCAGTTTTTGCTTTTTCTCCTCAGCTACCTAAACATAACACTCTACGTTATAAACTTATGAGAAGCACTTGAGGGTTCAAAGTGCTCACTACAGATCTAGATAAGTTCCTTAGGGGGTCTAGTTTCTTAAATGGGGTCACTTATGGGGGATTCCCACTGTTTAGGCACATCAGGGGCTATCCAAATGCGACATGGTGTCCAATCTCAATTCCAGCCAATTTTGGTTTGAAAAAGTCAAATGGTGCTCCTTCCCTTCCGAGCTCTGCCGTGCGCCAAAACATTGTTTTCCCCCCACATATGGGGTATCAGCGTACTCAGGACAAACTGGACAACAACTTTTATGGTCAAATTTCTCATGTTATCCTTGGGAAAATAAAAAATTGGTGACTTAAATATCATTTTTGTGGGAAAAAAATAGGATGTTTTATTTTCATGCTCGGGCATTATAAACTTGTGCTCACCACAGATCTAGATAAGTTCCTTAGTGGGTCTAGGTTCCAAAATGGGGTCACTTGTAGGGCGTTTCCACTGTTTAGGCACATCAGGGACTCTGCAAACTGAACATGACACCCATCAAAGTCTGCATTCCAAAACATCATTACTTCCTTTCCGAGCCCTGAAGTGCGCCCAAACAGTATTCCCCCCCCACATATGGGGTATCAGCGTACTCAGGACAAATTGCAACTTTTGTGGTCCAATTTCCTTGGGAAAAATCAAAAATTGGGGACTAAAAAATCATTTTTGTGCAAATTTCTTTTTTTTTTTCACACCCAGGCATTATAAATTTTAGTGAAACACTTGGGGGTTCAAAGTGCTCACAACAGATCTAGATAAGTTCCTTAGGGGGTCTAGTTTCCATAATGGTGTCACTTGTTGGGGGTTTCGACTGTTTAGGCACATCAGGTAAGAGTAAATAATGACGTGCACTCAGCCTTATATGGTTAGGTGCTGTCACGCTGTCTAATGATATGTATACAATGTCAGTAAACTATTAATACAGGAACAACACTCTATACAACAACTAGTATAGCAACATCAGCATGTAAGTATAGAATAGATTTACCTGACACGATATCTGCTGAACTCAGGGTTAATCTTGAGGACTTGATGAGCTGAAACAGGAAAGAGGTGGACCGGGATCTAACCTGAGCCTAAACTGGGGTCCTAACTAATCCCTCACCTTGGAGGTACTGATAATGGTTCAGAGGTCCAAGTCTCCAACCTTACCCTGTCTCCTATCAGACCCTGAACCCTGTAATCAGTCCTAAGAAGGATCCTGACTACCACCAAAGGGATATGGGCTGATCTTAGCTAAATACACAGATTAGACATATAAGACAGTCAGGATAACACTCGCTTGCATACACACTCAAACACCAAAGGAACATAAATGGTCTGGGAAATAAACTCTAACCAAGTTGAGCTTAGAACAACTAAGGAGCTCACAACTATATCTATACAGATTCATTCCTATCTGTGGTCTGCATGAAGGTTTCACTGGCAACTCCCCAAGCAGACAACCAGGAATTTAAAGGAAACCAATCAACAAATAATCAATTGCAGCCGGGAGAAACTGCACCCAGTCCCAGCACCGAGCACAGACAGAATTAACTCCCTAGCTGCCAAACACAAAGAAACAGCAGCTCAGCTGTGAGAAGTCAAAATGTGCAACCGCGACGATCTTCGTGGCAATGCACACATGACAGGTGCTGGTGTAATGGACCAGTGGTCCTACAAATCAAAATAATGAATACACCGCACTCTAAGAGACAAAGTATGATGCTAGAAAATTGTGTTTTTATTACAAACTAGGCAACATATTAGGACAAAAAGGAAAAAGCGATCTTTTTAACGTTTCGGCTCCAACCGAGCCTTTATCAAAATATCGCTGTAAAACAAAAACATAGTATAAGAACAAGAAAAATTAAGCATACATAGATGAAAAGCTGAATATATACAAATATATACATGTTCCCCAGCAGAGGATAAAAGAGATCAAATATAGACAACATATGTACAACAGTTAATATATAAAACATGCAGTATTTGTTGAATAAAGTCACTTGTAAATTGGAAGAAATGAGTGAATCAAACAAAGTGAATAATTACCTTACAAATGTCCAGTGCCAAAGTATAAGAAAGTATTAGAAGAGAGGAACCAAGAGGATTTCTCTGTGTGGCTATAATGATAGAATATAAAGTCAATGGAAACATAAATGTAACTGAGTCAAGGCAGGTCACTTGAGAAAAAATGCCCAGGCAATATATAATAAAATGTGATAGATCAAGCAGTATGGAGAGAGTAGCCCACTGTCTGGGATATTGAGGAGTGGTAATGGACACTATAAGCCAGAGGGACTCCCTACTGTTTATAAGACTGAGTGAGTAAAGGCAAATACCTGTAATGAGGACAGCTTATTTTGGCATAAATAAACGGGCGGTCCCAGTCAGGGATCGTGCGCTGATGCTACAAAAATAATGAGCACTAATGAAAAAGGAACCAATATGTAAAAGGTTGGAAAAGTCATAGTAAATACCTGGAATAAGGCATAAGTATATGTGATGGCAGCTCCCGGTCAGGGATCGTTGCTGGCGCTATAGAAAAAATGATGATTGCTTAATCAAAAAACAGGCCCCAAGTGTGGATGGCTAGGTGATGGCAAGTAAATACCTGGAAAAAGCAGAGCCTCCTTGGGCAGCGCTCCCGCGCTGTGCCCTGTGTAAGTGCGCTGCAATAATGAGCGTTTGGCGCCTGTTTATACTTCCTGGTTTACCTAAACCGGAAGTAAGGGGTCCCGACCGGAAGTGACGTCGCGTCACTGTCAGTGTGTAATGCGCAGGCGTCATGTGATGACTAGGAACCAATGTTAATGAATTGGAACTATAGTACTCAATTCAAAGCACAGTAATAGATCAAATAAGGTCTGGCTAGGTTTCTTTTATCTCTTAAACTCAGCTTATGAAGCGGGAAAATGAATATAGTGGTATTCTGCAGTATCAATGACTGAGTATATGGGCACAGTGATAGTAGAAGGATATAGTGGTAGGCAGCAGAAAATAATTATTGCATATAAACATCATTCCAAAACGGCGTCATAACATAAAATCTATTGAGAGGCCAACTAAAGAAAAGAAAAGAGCAAAAAAACAAAGAAAGGCACTGGACCAAGAGCATAGGTCACATAAAATTATATAAATAGAACAAAATTGAGAAACCAAGAGTATTGTGGATTTTACATATCAATCATAAATAAAGGGCGGTAAACAGTATAATGATTACAGTCGCAGTCATATCACAGGGGGTAAGAATACAACTCACCTACAGTCATGAGATTTAGCGGGTCTGTGAATAATATAGAAGAAATTAGTACCGCATTATGACAACCAATCTATATCTCTATTGAGGCCCTTAGGGGCCAAAGTGTCTAATTTATGTATCCAATATGATTCACGAGATTTGAGCAAACCGACATGGTTCCCACCCCGTCTTGGACGGGGGACGTGTTCTATAATCTGATATTTAAGCTGCGCCACAGTGTGTCTCATATTGGAAAAATGGTCTGGTAATGGTAACCAGTTTTTACCACACCTAATCGTGGATTTGTGGCTAGCTATTCTGTCTTTTATATGCTGTGTGGTTTCCCCCACATATAACAATCCACACGGACATTTAATCAAATAAACCACAAAATTTGTATTGCATGTGAAAAAGCCGTGGATGGGATAAGTTTTGCCAGTCCTGGGGTGGGTAATACTGTCTGATTTTATGATATTGGAACAAGATGCACAGTTCAAACATGGGAAGGTGCCATTTCGTCTAGGAGCGAGGAATGTTTGACCAGTGGCAGGACGCGCGCTCCCTATATCTGCTCTAACGAGTTTATCTTTGATGTTTGGCGGTCTTTTAGTACACATAAGTGTAGGTTCTCTAAAAGAATCTAGATCTGGGTACGAGCGAGTTAGTAAAGGCCAATGCTTCCTAATGACCGAATATACTTTCGGCATCAGGGGATGAAAGTTGTGTACGAATGGAATTCTTTCTGTAGCCCTATGGCTTGGGGATGGAGATCTGGGTGATAGTGACAGAGTCTTCTCCTTATCTAGTAATGACCGTGGGTATCCCCTTTCTTGAAACTTATCGGTCATGGTATTTAACCTCTCCGTAAGAGTATTGGGATCAGATACGATCCGTGTAATTCTTTTATATTGTGAGCGGGGTAAACTGTCTCGGGTATTTCTGGGATGGCAGCTGCTATAGTGGAGCAAGCTGTTGCAGTCAGTGGGTTTACGGTAGAGGTCTGTCGAAAGGTTCCCATTGGTGTCTTTAAGGACCAGGGTGTCCAAGAAAGGTACTGAAGTCGTATTTGAGTATATGGTGAATTGTAGTTCCGGAAGGATAGAATTAAGGTATGAATGGAATGCATTGAGAGTGATAGAAGTGCCTGTCCAGATCATGAAGATATCATCTATGTACCGATGATATTCTAGGGCATACTGTAAAAAGAGCTCGTTGTCAAAGATATGTGAGATCTCAAAAAAATTCATAAAGGCATTTGCATAGGCGGGCGCCACGTTTGAGCCCATTGCGGTGCCCGTTTCTGGACATAGAATGTGTCCTCATATAAAAAGTAGTTCTCGTATAGCACCAGTCTAAGTAGATCTAGACAAAGTTGAACTGAATCTGTAGTCATGTCAGATTGGTCTAAGAGGTATTTGGTAGCCACAATGCCATGTTCATGTTGAATTGAGGTGTAAAGGCTATTTACATCCATAGTGACTAGAATGCTGTTAGGAGGTATTGTATCAAGTTGTCGGATAACGTTCAAAAAATGCCCTGTGTCCAGTAGGAAAGCTCTAGTTGTTTTGATAAGTGGTGTCATGATCTTCTCAAGGAACATAGATAGTGGGGACAGGATGGAGTCCGTCGAGGCCACTATAGGTCTACCAGGGGGATTATTGAGTGATTTATGTATTTTCGGTAATACATAGAAAACCGGGGTAATAGGGTGTGGATTGTTGAGAAAGGTAACGGTCTTTTTATCAATAACATGGCGCAGAAAGTAATTTTCAGTGATTTGTTGGATTTTTCTCCTAATGTCAAAGACCGGGTCATAGGGAAGAACGCCATATGTATTGTCATCTGATAATTGGCGTTTCACCTCATCAACATATTGATAGCGGTTCATAACCACTACTGCTCCCCTTTATCCGCTGGTTTAATCAAGATCCCCATATTGTTTTGTAATGCTGACAGTGCTAGCCTCTCATTTGAGGAAAAATTTGACCGTATTGGAAACAGGCCTAGACGTTGTTGGTGTATAATTGCATCTACATCACGGTCTACCAGTGAAATAAAAGTCTCAGCTGCATGGTAAGTACGAGGAGGACAAAAATTGCTACGGTTAAACAGGTTAAAGTCACTAATGTACAGATCAGGTGCTGA
>JARQOD010000005.1:267220081-267271075 GCA_033576555.1 Oophaga sylvatica | reverse complement strand
AAACATCATTTTGGGAAAAAAAATTGACTTTTTATTTTCATCCCCGGATTTATAAATTCGTAAGCACTGGGGTTCAAAGTGCCACCCACATCAACAAGTTTTTAGGGGTCTTTTTTCCCAAAAATGGGAAGTGGCTTTTCCACGTTGACACATTAAGCCTCTAAAAAGCGACAGGGGCGCCCCCAATTCCTTTAAAAAAGTAATCCGCTCCTTCCCTTCCAAGCTCCCAGCACCGAAACAGTGGTTTACCCCCACAAAGGGGTATCACATCTCAGGAAAAAATTTCACAAAAACGGGGGGCTTTTTTAATCTTGGAAAAAAAAGGGGTGAAAAGATTTTTTTTGTGGAAAAAATATGATTTTTTATTTTCACTGTTCCTTTTAAAAACTTCTGTAACGCTTGGGGGTTAAAGTGCTCCCACAAAAACCCAAGAAAGTTCCGGGGGTCTTTTTTCAAAATGGGTCACTTGGAGGGGTTTCCCACTGTTTAGACAATCAGGGCCTCAAAAAAAATGCACACGTCCACCAATTTTTTGTTTTAAAAAGTCAAATTCGCCCCTTCCTTTTTCGACCTCTGCCGCCCCAAACATGGGGGGAAATGGGTTATTCGGAAAAAATTGCACAAAAAATTTTGGGGTCATTTTTCTTTTAACAGTTGGAAAAAAAAAAAAATTTGGTTCCGAAGTAAATTTTTTTGCAAAAAAATTTAAAAATTTTTAAATTTTTTCCTTTTCTACATTGCTTCATCCTTGAACACGAAAAGGGTTAATAAATTTTCTTGAATGGGGTTTGAGCCCTTTTAAGGGGGGCATTTTTTAGAAGTGTCATTTTAGGGTATTTTCTATCGTATAGCCCCCCAAAAGGACTCAATTGATGTGGTCCCTAAAAAAAAAATGGTGTTGTAAAAATGAGAAATCGCTGGTCAACTTTTAACCCTTATAACTTCGTAACAAAAAAAAATTTTGTTCCCAAAATTGTGCTGATGTAAAGTAGACATGCGGGAAATGTTATTTATTAAGAAATTTGTGTGACATATCTCTCTAATTTAAGGGCATAAAAATTTAAATTTTGAAAATTGTTAAATTTTCAAAATTTTCGCCATATTTACATTTTTTTCATAAATAAACACAAGTCATATCAAAGAAATTTTACCACTAACATGAAGTAAAATATGTCACGAAAAAACAATCTCAGAATCAGCTGGATTCGTTAAAGCGTTCCAGAGTTATAACCTCATAAATTGACAGTGGTCAGAATTGTAAAAATTGGCCCGGTCATTAAGCTGCAAAATGGCTCTGTCACTAAGGGGTTAAAAAATGTTAACTAGAACAACATCATGATGCAACTTCCTTAAGTTTTTTTCACCAGTAGAGCAGCAAAAACCTGATAGCTGTGTTTTTTTGCTGCATTTTTGCATTTACCCATTGTTTTCAATGGGTGAAAAAACGTTGAAAGAAGTAATATGTTGCAGTTTTCTAAATCAGTCAGAAAAATAAAACCAATGCCTGTGCATGATATTTCTGAAATCTCAGGCTTTGCTGGTACTGTTAAACGCAGCTTCAAATTTGCATTCAAAAGCATAGTAAAAAAAGCAGCAAAAACTCAACGGGTGAACATAGCCTTACTCAGGATTTGGTAGGTTTATCCTATTTGTCTTCTTAGATTTCCATCACAAACACCTTATTTTCCTTGGTCTGTCTGCTTGGGCTATGGGATTGGGGTTGGGCATTATATAAGTACATTGCATATTTTCTCATATATTGCATATTTTTAAATTACCCTCCTATGATGTTTCAAAGTATAATTGTCAACACCACAAAAAGGAAACAGGACTGTATGACTTGCTTCAGTGTTATTTATTTTGATCCGGCAGGGCGACAAAACAGATATGGTCCAATGTTTTGACCGAGAGAGGTCGATGTCAAGGACATCTGTGTGTAGCAAGAGCCGGGAACCAGGAAGTGTGGCAGGGTATAGGCTGTTCATTAATGGAGCTCGAGACGAGACTAATTCTGCTCTACCGACAGGTCTCTCACTTGCATGTACAAAGGGAAAGACGCAAACCTGTCAATTACGAGCAGCAAAGGAAGAGCCAGTTGAGGGCTGAATGGTCTAGTCTTGTCTTTGGCAATGGTCCCCAGCCACATCTTTAAAGTATATTTTCTCTGAAACATCAGAGCACTTTAGAGAATAATCAATACAGCCAGGCTGACAGGTTACCTGCAATTCAATTAGATCAATGTCAACCAGGTCAATAGATCTTACAATAAAATTTCCACTGTTGTTTTTTCTCTCCATTATGAACATTAAACTTTTGTACTATTTGGACCAATACTAACCACTTTTTCAGCATTTTCTGGAAATAATTTTTCAGACTTTATTGCTTATAGGGACAATGAGTAAAAACGAGAAAGCAATGTCCGGAATTCAAAAGAAAAAATATCCTTTTTAAGGAGATAAAACTTCCAAAAACCCATTAAATTATGAAGATAGCCACTGTTAGGGGTCGAGTTCCCGCTTCTGCACAAGGGGAATCTCAAGCAATTCCCGCTGCTGTCCCCCATCCTTCTCCTGCCATGGTGGATCCTGCTCAGCAGAGATGTCGGTCCCAGCGTCTCACCCAGTCTAATACTGGGTAGAGGATGACTGCTGCCTCTCCAGGTCCTGCTATTATAACCAGTGCAGGTCAGCGGCGAGCAGACGTATTTGGGACTAAGTCCTGTGTGTTTCCTTCTGAGCATGCCCAGGGTAATATCTCCCATTGGAGATCAGGGGTCACAGGCTCTGGCACTGCAGCGACTCCCATTGGTCCTCCAGGAAGGTTCTGAAGCTGCTCGAGTTCTGGGGCAGGCTTCCATTGGTCCTTTCTGGAAGGTCCTGCAGTTGTTGCTGCTATAAAAAGCTTGCATGACCGCGCGGCCGTGCGCTAGTATTAATTCTGTTATGTGCTTTCCGCCAGTGTGGTCTTATGCATGTGTTTAGGGAGCCGGCTGAAATAAGCCCTAGAATACTGGCACCTCCGGTGAGGAGTTTGTGTGCATGGGTTCAGGGCTCTTGCTGAAATAAGTCCCTAGTGTTGTGAATGGGTTTGAGATGAGTTCTGAGCAGAGACTCCCTCTGGTGGTTACAAGCGGTACTGGTCTGTTCAGTAAAGATTGTGAGGACTGGGAATCAGGTGTTACTGACTGGTCTTATATAAGGGAGTCACTTTCCATCAGGGTTGCCAGTGATCAATTGTTCTGGTCTGAATCCTTCATTCCTGTTTCCCTTGTAGCCTGCTGTGTCGTGTCTGCATCTCCTGCTAACAGATAAGACATTTTCTTCTTTTTGTTTTTGTACTATATTTTTGCATTTTGTCCTGCACTTCTTTGGGGGCCTTCTGGGTCCCCTTCGGGGGCTTTTGCCCTCTCAGTTTAGTTCAGCCACTGATGTTTGTACTTTTGCTTTTTCCAGTTTTTTCAGTGGCTGCTGTTTTGATTTTGTTACACCAGAGAACTAATTTAGGTGGTAGAAGTCGTGTGATCTCAGGTGATTTTGAAATTAGTAGAGTTGGTGCTTTTCAGGGTTTTCTGGGATTGCAGTAAGTACCCTTCCTATCCTTTTCTATTTAGTTAGTTTGGGCCCCAGCGTTTGCTCATACTATTTTCTTTCTGTGTCAGTATTTCTTCTTGTCTAACCGCCATTACTTGTTTGGGGGCTTTCTATTATCTTTGGGGTTCTGCTCCGGGGCAGATAGCTTTCCTATTTCTATCTTTAGGTGTAGTTAGTTTCTCAGGCTGTGACGAGGCGTCTAGGACCAACGTAGGAACGCTCCACGGCTGCCTCTAGTTGTGGTGGTTAGTCAGGATACTGCAATCTCATAGATTCCAACTGCTCTGGTGTATTGCCTTTTTTACCTGCACTCCTCAGCTACCGAAACATAACACCCTAGTATACCGGCACCTCCGGTGAGGAGTTTGCTGTGTGCATTGTTGACTACATTATTACAGACTGCTATCTGCTCAGCAGTTAACTCTGTGCTCCTGAGTGCTTTGCAGGATACAGCGTTTATGTCGCGACTCTGTGAAGTAACAGAGTTCGCTTATACCGCCATATCGTGCTACACAGTGTCTATACCAGCGACTCTGTGAAGAAACAGAGTTAGCTTATACTGCTATATAGCGCCATTTGCTAGCAGCAGGTTCTTCCTGCACGGTGGACCCCGGGCTGTGAACGCACCTTTAATTTTATATTTAATTGGTGCGTTCCGCTAGCCTAACAGCCACTAATTGTGACATGTTTCTGACTCACATTATGTTAAAACTGAAGTCTTCACATAATTTTACTTAGCAAAACCGCTTACAGAGCAAAAATTATAGTCAAAAATTTTCACACAGGGACAGATGAAAATTGGTTAAGGCTTCTGGGTAAAACATTATTATTATACATTTTTATAGCACCATTTATTCCATGGCGCTTTACATGTGAAAGGGGCAAATATAGACAAGTACAATAAACATGAGCAATACAAGACTCACACAAGTACAGAAGGAGATAGGTCCCTGCCAACAAGGGCTCACAGTCTACAGGGGATGGGTGAGGATACACTAGGAAAGGGTAGAGCTGGTTGTGCGGCGGTTCAGTAGACTGAGGATCACTGCAGGTTGTAGGCTTGCCAGAAGAGATGGGTCTTCAGGTTCTTTTTGAAGGTTTCTGTGGTAGGCGAGAGCCTAATGTGCTGGGGTAGAGAGTTCTAGAGTATGGGGGAAGCACGGGAGAAGTCTTGTATGCAGTTGTGAGAAGAAGAGATAAGAGGGGAGTAGAGAAGGAGATCTTGAGAGAATCAAAGGTTGCGTGTAGGTAAGTACTGGGAGACCATGTCACAGATGTATGGAGGAGACAGGTTGTGGATGGCTTTGTATGTCATAGTTAGGATTTTGAACAGGAGCCTCTGGACGATAGGAAGCCAGTGAAGGGCTTGGCATAGAGGAGAGGCTGGGGAATAACGGGGAGACAGGTGGATTAAAACATGAGGTTTTATGCTACCTGCTATTTCGAACAACTACTGTGGCCTCTACCAACTTCATTCATTATTATTGTCCATTTTCTGCCATTTATAACCCAGCTCTGCAGTTACATAACATATATAAATTAAAAAGGGAGTATTGATTAGTCATCCAAATTTAAGGCACAACGGTCATTGTTTTCATAATTTAACAATATATTCCGTGTGTAATGAAAAGGATTTGTTATAATCTCTGTCTAATGTCTCCATTTTCGCACCCATTAGCATCTGTTGCTATACCGTCATTCTTACAGTATATGCCTCTAGAACAATGGCGTCATCACAGTTAAAGTCAATAACAGATTCATGGAGTATTGCTGGCTTCTAAAATACATTTAACATTGGGAAGAGCTTTTATAGTGCTGGTGTCTATGAAATATTCCAGCAACTGTGATCTGTAAAACAGATGTCTCTTAGCAAGTTATTATAGTGTCTGCTTGATACAGGTTTCTAAATGCCCAGTCCTTTCACTGCTCTTGGCTTCCACTATGCTCAGCTTCTAGAGGGTAATTTTATACATTCTGAAGCCAAGTAAAGTGGAATTTTAGAATGAATTTACCCAAAAATGTAACTGTTTTAATTTTTAGTTTAAACTTTGAAACACATAATTTATCTATGATCATATGCATATGTACTTACCGCACAACAAATTGATGGCTTAAGAATAGTGATGGGCGAGCATGCTCGCCACTACTCGCCCAAGGATCTCACTTCTCGAGATGCTCAGAGCTCGCCGAGTATTTCCGGGGTTGCTCGGCGGGAGCTCGGGTCCCCGCCCTACATGTTTGGCGCTCTTTAGAGAGCCAATGAACATGCAGGGATTGTCTGCCACACACTGTAATTCCGCAGCCATGTTAATTGTGGCATTACAGTGATTGGCTGGCTCCAGAGTATCATCAGGTCTATATCAGATTTGGCGCCGCCATGCTCGTCACTGTCTGCTCCAGATTCAGGCAATGTAGGGAGAGTTGGTGCTGAGCTAGGGAGAGACTTGCTTGCTTCGTACTGGTTTTAATCCAAATATATTACACATATCCATCTCAACTAACAGTCCTTCTGAGGACTAATAAAGCAGCATAGATATCAGTGCTAGGAAGGCAGTGTATGTGGCAGATTACAGTGTCCATTGCAGTTCTGTCTGCTGCTGCTATAACAGATATTTTGTAAAACAGGAGGCGCACAGGAGTGTTTAAAAATGTGCAAAAATACTTTATTAGCACACTAAAATATTACATACTAATCACACACAAACAAGTGCAAAATAAGGACACACAGTAGTGGTTCTCTGCAAAAGTGTATAAGTACAGAAGGTTCAGATACAGTTCAGAAAATTCTTTATGGTAGAGTCTACTATGCAAGTTTGTATCCCTTTAAATAGATACTACCTCAGACAGGGAAAATACTACATAAATCTCCCATATCAAAAAGAATCATTACTATCCCTTCAGAGGTACAAACACGAATGTGGAATAAAAAAGTTATAATTGCAAGTTTGTCATAGTAAACAACCCCGACGCTAAATTGCCATGCTTTCTCAAGGGGAGGTGTTATCTGATTACCTGCAAGGACCTTTTGTATCCTAGAAGACAGGTCACGGGTTACACCACGTGACCGGCTGTTTATTGGTTGTTTTGGACTGCGCGTTTGCCTGTGCCCAGCTGCACTGATCCCACGTTACCCGGTCCAACACCCAAGTGCAGGCAAGAAGGAGCCAGGCGATTGCCATAGCACCCTGTCGCAAGACGAGGAAGCCGGAGGGCCAGATGACATGGGGCAGAAACAGAGGGCAAGCGGGCACACATGCACAACAAGCCAGGCAAATATATATGAATGTAACACTACAAAAGCAATATAATGGATAATAAAGTAGGAATACAAATGCCACATTGCTTCATCATCCTCAATTCAGGAATTATTTCCATATTCTCATCATTCTTCACTTTATCCATAAAAGTATAACCCTAATAGACAATATTTGGATAGAAAATCTTCATAGTCTCATCATGGTGGGTAAAGTTATATCATTTGCCATAAGATGGAAGCCAATGTCATGAAATATAATTATGGGAACCAGTTAAACGTGGAAACTGCTAAAAATAAAAATAAGAAAATTATGGCAATTGTGCACAGAAAATCCAAATACACATTAAAAACATAGTGAGAAGAGAGGAACCTCAGGAGAACTAGTTAAATGATCTTTTTTATAAAAAAGGAGAACAATTCAGGGCATCAGTCAAACCATCTGATTTCATTATTCCCAATGTTACAATCCATTTTAATTCTCGTCTTGCCAGAAGTTGCTTAATATTTCCACCTCTTATACCAGTGTGGACTAAATCTATTCCTCTAACCATAAACCCTTTGGGATCACAGCTATGCACTGCTCTGAAATGTCTCAGAATGGTTTTCAATTCAGAGGGGTCGGTCGTTGTCCTGGCTGCGCCAATGTCCCTAATATGTTCCCTCACTCTTACTCTCAATTCTCTAGAGGTGAGCCCTGCATAAATAAGTGGGCAACTACAAGTGGTATAGTAAATGACATTCATGCTGCCACAGGAAATGTATTCCTTGATCTGAATGTTTGAAGGACATTGGTTCAGGCAAGACAGTGACCGCAGGTGTAACACCCCTTTAACGGTCCCCTTGTGCCAAATGGGTTACTTGTAGATGCAACATAATGACTTCTAATCAAGAGGTCTTTTAAATTTTTACATCTCCGTGGGGTCATCAACAGACGGTCAGCCAGATAGGGTCCCTGGGAGGGCTCAGTACTTAGTATAGGCCACTGATTGGTCAAAATGGCTCTCATATTATCCCATTCATTACTGAATACAGATATAAAGCGAATTGCCTCATCTCCCTTTTCCTTCTTTTTATGCTGATACAATAAATGATTTCGGGGTAGATTTTGCTCAATTATATCTGTATGGGATGCATCGCTTACTATACCCACGCTGTTCAAACTGGGTTTTAAGATCTTGAGCCTGTGTTTCAAATTTATTATCCATGGAGCAAACTCACCTCATCCTCAGGAACTGTCTGACATAAACGGCCCTAATGGTGGCTTGGCAATGTGCTGATTTGGCAGGTATTAAAGCATTAACAGATGTAGATTTACAAAACACATCAATCTGGATGGCTAAATGAGCATCCACTTCCAGACTGACGTCCAAAAGTCAATTTCATGTACATCATACCCATAAGTTAATTTTATATTGTAGGGATTTGTATTCCGCACAGCCATAAAATCCCCGAGCTGCTGCACCATTCCGCGCCAGAAAAAATAAAACATCATCTATATAATGTAACTAGCACAGCACATGGTCAGTGGCCCCCGTGCCCGCATCTTCAAACACAAATCTCTCCCAAAAACCAAGTAAGAGATTGGCGTACGCGGAAGCGCAAGCCGCACCCATGGCATTGCCACGTATTTGATGTAAAAAATGGTTCTTAAAAGTAAAAAATTTGTGCGTCAGAACATACTATAGCAGCTCGAGGATAAGCTCACACAGGGGGCTGTCCAGGTCGGAGGCCCCGGGGAAGAAGCGAACCACCCGCAAGCCATCTGAATTATTAATGCAGATACACAGTGTTTCGACTTCTGCTGTTACAAGTAGAGTTCCAGCTTCCACAGAGACGCCATCAACCCTGGTTAGGACATCTGACGTGTCCTTAATAGTGATGAGCGAACGTGCTCGGCAATGCTCGTTACTCACCCGAGCATCACTGTACTCGCGGTACTCGGCGAGCAGCGAGCATTTCCGTGTTTGCTCGGTGGGAGTTCAGGTGCACGCCCTGCATTTTTGGTGCCAATCAGCATGCAGGGATATTCTTCCACGCAATGTAATGCCGCAGCATGTTGTGGTATTATAGTGATTGGCTGGCTGCACAGCGTCATCAGGTGTATAAGAGACCAGGCGGCACCATGCTCGGCTCTGTCTGCTCCGGAATTAGCGAGTATAGTGAGAGCTGCTGCCAAAATAGGGTCAGATTTGGGGGTTTAGAAGGTAGTGTAGGTCTAACATCAAAGAAGACACAAATCCAGCTTAGTCAACAGTCCTCCTAAGGACTAATTACGGCGTATATAGATTGCAGCGCTAGGTAGGCAGGGAGTGTATGTGGCTATATACATATCAGTGTAAGGCATGCACGCACTGTATGTGGGTATATACTGTAGATCTCAGTAGCAGACAAGCATTCTATGTGGCATACATCAAGAGGGTCTATTCCATTACTCTCTGCTGCTTCTGCTGCTGCCTATAAGCTATATTAATAATAATAATTTTATTTCTATAGCGCCAAAATTTTCCGCAGCACTTTACATTATTGATGGGACTTGTACAGACAATAGACATTACAGCATAACAATAAACACAGATCAAAGTAGATACCAAGAGGAATGAGGGCCCTGCTCGCAAGCTTACAATCTATATTGATCGTATCTACACAGCCCTAGGTCTCAGTGGGCAGCAAATTTTTTTGGCATCTTAATTCTGACTATTTTTTACAAAGCAACCAAGAACCCCTTTTTCTTTCTCTAATTGCTTGTTGACACTGCAAAATACAGGAAAATCCTTATAGTACAGCATGAAAATGCAGCCATTTTAAAGGGGTTTGCCTGTCCCAGGCCTGACATCTGAGTGCGCCTACAAATCTGGCATTTTTTGTGGTACTGTAGAATTTTTTTTGGAGTGTCTCATAAAATTTTTTGACACCATTTTGCTGTCCAAAAAAATATTTATCTTCCCAAAAAATATTTAGCTACAGGGCAGATATATTACACTGGGATTTGTCTGCCAAATGGATTGCATACCATTGCACTAAAAATTTTGCCATTTCAGGCCTCCATAGAATTGTTTTTGTTGTGTCACTCATAGCCTACTTGTTGACACAATTTTGCTGGCCAAAAAAAAAAAAACATACAGGGCAGATATTTGAAAGTGGGCTCTCTTTGTCAGACGAATGAAAATCAGGAGAAAAACGAAGCAAACAGGTGAACAAAATATAAATAAAATACAAATTTTATTAGGATCAGTAATTAATATAGAAACACAGTACACAAAACATTGGTAGTAAGACGATACGTGCAGGAAAATCCCAGTATACAGCAGGGCAAAGAACCACACAGACAAACCCCAAGATATCACAAAAGTATCACAACATTATCATATCAATATGAGAGGAATAATCCCTCTAAAGTGCCAGTGCATATATGCCAATGCTTAAGATGGGTAAGTGTTTCCTAAATGAAAAGCGCCAAAGCAGCCATAGAAAGGTACAGAGATCGGGTACAACAAAGGACCCAAAAGTCAAGGGAAGAAAACTTACCCAAAAAAAGGGGGATGCTGGAGGGGTGCCCTGAGCCAGATATGTGACGTCTCTTTGACAGACGCCTGATCTATCAGTGTGCTAAAAATTGTGGCATATCAGGGCAACATTCCCCTTTTTTGCTGTGTCTTACCCTATTTCTATACAGTCTTTTTGGGCAAAAAAAAAATCCAGCCCACACATGGACCAGAGAGTTATCCGTGTCAGACGCCTATCTGTCTGTGTTCTAAAAATTGTAGCATTTCAGGGCTACATTACATTGGATTTGCTGAGTGTTACCCTATTTCTATATAGTCTTTCAGGGGGAAAAAAAATCCAGCCCACATATTGACCAGTGTGTTATCTGTGTCAGATGCCTATCTATCTGTGTGCTAAAAATTGTGGCATTTCAGGGCTACATTACACTGGATTTGCTGAGTGTTACCCTATTTCTATATGGTCTTTTGGGGTAAAAAAATAAAAATCCAGCCCACATATTGACCAGTGTGTTATCTGTGTCAGATGCCTATCTCTCTATGTGCTAAAAATTGTGGCATTTCAGGGCAACATTTTCCCTTTTTTTTGCTGTGTCTTACCCTATTTCGATACAGTCTTTTTGAGTAAAAAAAAAATCCAGCCCACATATTCACCAGTGTGTCATCTGTGTAAGACTCCTATCTGTGTGCTAAAATTGTGGCATATCAGGGCAGCATTTCCCATTTTTTGCTGTGTCTTACCCTATTTTTATATGGTATTTTGGGGTAAAAAAAAAATCCAGCCCACATATTGACCAGTGTGTTATCTGTGTCAGATGCCTATCTCTCTATGTGCTAAAAATTGTGGCATTTCAGGGCAACATTTTCCCTTTTTTTTTTGCTGTGTCTTACCCTATCTCTATACAGTCTTTTTGAGTAAAAAAAATCCAGCCCACATATTCACCAGTGTGTTATCTGTGTCAGACTCCTATCTCTCTGTGTGCTAAAATTGTGGCATATCAGGGCAGGATTTCCCTTTTTTTGCTGTGTCTTACCGTATTTCTATACAGTCTTTTGTTTAAAAAAAAATCCAGCCACCATATTGACCAATGTGTTATCTGTGTCAGACTCCTATCTCTCTGCGTGTTAAAATTTTTGGCATATCAGGGCAATATTCCTCTTTTTTTGCTGTGTCTTACCCTATTTCTATACAGGCTTTTTGGGCAAAAAAAAAATCTAGCCCACATATTGACCAGTGAGTTATCTGTGTCAGACGCCTATCTGTCTGTGTGCTAAAAATGGTAGCATTTCAGGGCTACATTACACTGGATTTGCTGAGTGTTACCCTTTTTCTATACTGTCTTTTGGGTAAAAAAAATAATCCAACCCACATATTGACCAGTGTGTTATCTGTGTCAGACGCCTATTTGTGTGCTAAATATTGTGGCATTTCAGGGCTACATTACATTGGATTTGCTGAGTGTTACCCTATTTCTATACACTCTTTTGGGGTAAAAAAAAAATAATCCAGCCCACATACTGACCAGTGTGCTATCTGTGTCAGACGCCTGTCTGTCTGTGTGCTAAAAATTGTGGCATATCAGGGCAACATTTCCCTTTTTGCTGTGTCTTACGCTATTTCTATAGTCTTTTTGGGTAAAAAAAAAATCCAGCCCACATATTGACCATATTGACATGGCGCAAGTAGATGGACTTGTACACATGCTGGTCCTCGAATACCGCCATATAGATGTTAGCATAAGTGGGGGCCACATTTGACCCCATAGTGCTACCCCGCCTCTGAAGGTAGTAATCATCCCCAAAGAGACTGCCATTTTATGTAATGTGCATGCTTGATAAAGACCTACAATGGTCGAAACGTCGCATCATGGCAGAATAAAGTTTTCTTGATTTTTTTTCATCACCTGGATGAGATCCTGTTACTTTTTTTATGCTGAACTGTTTGTTTTCCAATTTGGCCATTAGATCGGAGCGTGCATCTCCACATTGAAGTGCTGTCGGCTGCTATATATCTTTATCAGTGTGTTATCTGTGTCAGATACGTATCTATCTGTGTGCTAAAATTGTGTCATTTCAGGGCTACATTACACTGGATATTCTGAGTGTTACCCTATTTCTATACAGTCTTTTGGGTTTAAAAAAAATAATCTAGCCCACATATTGACCAGTGTGTTATATGTATTAGATGCCTATCTCTCTGTGTGCTAAAAATTGTGGCATTTCAGGGCTACATTACATAGTTTTTTCTTCTCCTTACCACAGTTATTGACACCAGTTTGTTAAACAAATAAATTACATTCCAGATATTTGAAAGTGCATTTTTCCTGCACACAGATCACATCTAAGTTTGCTCCCAATTCAGCCTTTTTTATTGAACTTGGAAAATATTGTACTCCATTTAAAATGGGAAAGGCACATGGCAAGGGACAGTGAAGTGGACGTGATGGTGATGGTGCATGCAGAGGCAGAGACCATAGGCAAGCTGAAATTGTGCCACAACAAACACCCACATCTTCTCGCATCAGATTCCTGTCAGAATTCATAGGGGACGGCAGAATGGCACTCTTGACACCAGAGCAGCTTGAAAAGGTAGTTGGTTGGATGGCAGATAATACTTCCATTCACTTGGCCACCACCACCAGCACCCTTTCTTCCACACGGTCAAGTCTGAGTAGCCGTGACTCTGGACCGCATATTCCTCATCCTGATCCTCCGTCCTACTCTCATGCCAAGCGCTCGCAGACAACTGATCCCACACTTGGACACTTCGAAGAGCTGTTCATTTGTCCATTTATAGATTCGGGCCTGTTGCCCGGTCCACTTGAAGCGAGGCAAACTGAGATTGCATGTAGCAATGCCCAAATATTTGAGCAGCCACGTTCACACAAAGGCGACGGTGGGAATGTGTCACTAGAGGTGGACGATGATGAGACACAATTGCCAGAAAGTCAGGAGAAGGAGCAGGGTGTAGAAGTGGAAGAGGAGGTGGTGGATGATATAGTAACTGACCCAACCTGGCAGGAGGACATGCAGAGTGAGGACTGCAGCACATACGGGGAGGGAGGCGTATCACCACAACAGGCAGGAAGAAGCACTGTGGTGGCCGCAGACAGAAGGTGGGCAACCGTTCCTCGTAACACCAACACAACGGAGGTTGTCATTACAACTGTTAGGTCTTCCCGAGTCTGGTTGTTTTTTAAAAACTCTGATGTTAACCCCAAACAGGCCATTTGCACCACCTGCCATGCCCGCATCAGCAGAGGCAGAAAAACTACCAGCCTGACCACCACCAGCATGATCAGGCACATGGCAGCGAAGCACCCGACTTTGTGGGCTGAACCCCAGGGTCCAGGAACAGTGTCTGCAGGTGATACCACAGCTTCTTCCGCTGCTGTGCATGGAAGCCAGTCCCCTGTCCATGGTGCCTGCGAAGATGCCTCCTGCCCTGCACCTGTCGTTGCACACACTCAACGACCACTATCAGCAAGCACGTTCATGGATCTCCCGCCAGGGCAGTGGGATACTCGGTACCGGGCCAGTGTTTTGAAGGGATCTGTCACAACGGCAGTGACCAGGTCCGTGGCCCTGGGCGTCCAATAAAAGGGGAATATTTACAGGGATGTTTAGAGCTTGTAATAAGATATTTGTGATGCCACCTGTGGTATCTTGTCAATGGTGACCAGCGCTGCGATGCAGATCCTCTGGGATAGATGTTGTGGTGCAGCAGAGTTGGTATAGCCTCTCACAGGTGAGGCTATGAGATCCCAGGGCAAGTAGATGTAGTAGAAGGTTGTAATGGTGCTGAGAGATGTAGCTGAGTGTAATAGGTGACGCAGGAAGAAACTGAGAAACAATCAGCGAGTTACAGTTTCCAAAGCTTTACTCACAGTTAATTTGCCGGCAGTACAAATGCCTGCTTGGTGCCACGTCCTCCAGGTGAGGAGTCCAGCCAACTCCCAGGTGGATGGAGAACACTAGTCCAAGGCTCCCTGTCAGTGTAAGCCTTCTCTGGCTGTCTCTCTGTGCTGATTTTCCCGCCGTCTCTCCTTCCAGCACCCTCGCAAACAGTGTCCCAGATCAGCAGCTGCGAATCCTATAGGACGTCTTACTTCTGCGTTCCTTTTGATTCTATATAGCTGCCTCTCTGGCGAAGATATTTGTGCTTTTTGTCTGTGATCCCTATGTTACCACAGCAGTTGACTTGCTAGCTGAATCATAAAGTTCTTCCACAAGTCTAAGGGGTCGAATTCCCTCTGCGACCTGGATTCTCCCAGCCGGCGTCCGCCAGTCCCGGAATGAGCCACCTGTAGCTTTCATCTCAGCTGTGTCTCTCTCTAAGAATCCCTTTTCTCTTCTAGAGAACCTCTCTTCTTTCTATGAGCAGCTCCTTAGGACTAGAGCCTGCTCCACAATCCTATCTCCGTCCCCTCTCCCCTCAGGGAGAGCTCTCTCAAACACGTCTGCTCTCTTCCTCCCCCCAAGGGGGAACTATCTTTCCTCCCCTCTAACTTCCTGCTCTGCCTCACAACTCCACCCACCATCTAACACCCTTACCCCCCTGTTAAATGCAGCACGTCCGCTGAGCTGAAACAGAGTAAATGATGTTACAGGAAACATACAAAATTTTTTAGTGATATATCACAACAAGTAGAACAATAACTTTCAACGCAACTCTCCAGTAGGGGAAGCAGTACTCCAAAAACGTTACCGAACAAGTACACAAATAAATAACATGACTAACACTATACACTACAACATTCTTTGGCATTATTTACTCCAAAAGTGCTTGTGATAGCAACCGTTAAAACTCTCTGATTCGCTATCAAGATAGGGCCTTCTATCGCTACAGTCACAACACTATATTCACATTATCACATTAGTCTCCTATCTTACAAAAAATACTGTGACCTTACTAACACTCGTTCTGTTCTATGAGTGCAATCCCCATCCGGGGTGTTTTCCGTGTAGCAACTACTAAAAACCGTCAAGTCCGCTACCAGGATAGAACATAATTTTTCCTATACAAAAATACGATAATATTTACATTTGCTCCTCTCTTCTATAAAAGGTACTATCATATTTACACTAACTTATTTTCCTATAAAAGTACTGTAACACTCACTCTTCTCTTAGTGCAAACCCCATCCGGGGTGTGCTCTTGGTAGCAACCGTTGCTAAGTGGTTCGCTACCTAATCTGGTCTTCTTTTTCCTGCAATAATACTCTTCTAAGTACTATTACTCTTAAAACATATTCACAAAAAGGTGCTTTAGTTCTCAACTATCTGTCTGTACATATTTACACTAAGTAATATCTATTACCCAAAAACTATCACACACATTATCTACAAGTATTCTTCTATGGTTCTGCCATATAAAACAAGTCTGCTATATAAAACACTTCAGTACAAAACAATTCTTACTTCACTCTTAGCATATTGTACAAATATAATAACACTTTTATTAATACACAATCAATACGGTCATCAAATGAGGTAGGTGGCAGATACTCGCCCAGCCGGGGTATCTTCAAGTGTCCTTGTACTTGTGGGGGACCTGCTAAAAACCCCCAACGTTGGTCTTGGGTGGGCTGCAAGACATAAGCCCGACCCAGAAGACCCTGTCTTCAGCCACACCTAACGGGTTTTTCTTCGGATCTGTGGTTGCAATGATGGGACTTAAAACATTTTCCTAAAGCACATGTAAAACTGAGATGGAGCACCTAAATAGGTGCAAGAACTATTTACAAAAACAAGAGTTCTGGATCAGCCCTTCATCCATACTCTCGCAGTCTGTCAGTGATTACAGTGCAACAAAACTTAAACAAGTAGAACACTTTTGGAAGACCCCTCCTGGGGTGAACTATACAGTATACAGTCCTTTTCCTGAAGGGTTGAACACTAGAAAAACTTTAAAACTTTCTTTACTTGCCTGAAGATCTATTCACTCCGATCTCCAGTTTGGGTGGAAGCATTTGACTTTTGTTGCTTCCATGGTAAAAGCTGCTTGCCGTTCTTGTCTGTCGCTATGGGAGCTGTGGCTTGTGAAGGCACTCCCTGTGTAAATGTAGCAGCAGCCTGCATAGATACCTGAGTCACTTCTGTTACTTCCTTTGCAGAGGCTACTTGGTTAGGAGCAGTAGATTGTGGCGCGCTCACCACTGGTGTCGCTATTGAGTTGGTTGAGGCCGTCGTGTCTGCTGCCCCCTGGTGACGGCGTGGTGTAAACTCATCTGGGATCCTGCACACGTGGAGAGCATACCATCCCCTCGCATCAAGATGGCGTGTGAAGGAGATGAGTTCTCCTGGAAACAGGTCCCGTTCTGGATGTCCCCGGATCAGATGGGTCTCCACATCCCTCCGGTTAACAAACAGATCAGGGGCTTTGCGGGAATCTTGAATGAAGCCGAATCTCCGCTCCAAGTCGAAGCTAAGAACCGGGCCCCATCCCATGGGATTCAGATATTCTAGAGACCTCTCCCTGGCCTTACTCTTGCCTGCCAAATCTCTTTTCTGCATGGCCTCTCACCGGGCATGCTGGTCTCTCTCCTCCTGCTTGAACTGCTGAATTTGCCGGCGGCAGTTTTTTTCTGTCGTCAGGGAAAACCCCATCAATTCTGCTCCGCCCTGGTCTTCCCATTCTAAGACCTCCGGCTTTTGTTTCACTAGCGCTGGTGGCTGCGGGATTGGCACCAGCTCTAGAATCCCCCCTGTGGAACGATGTTACGGTCCCAAGCGATGTCTAGCACTAGCTGGCCTGACTTAGTGGTTGGTGGCATCCCTATGGGGACCAGCTAGTCGTCCCACTACCCAGGGGTGCAATCCGTACCTGCGCTACTGGGGCCACCGTCCTCTGATGTGGCCTCCGGTGATAAGGTGGGTGGTCCGAGGGGATCGGCGATGAAGACACTGGGGAACCAGATCCGGTGGCAGCAGCTTCTGATGGTTCTGATCCAGGAGCTTCGGTACCAGTGATGAGAGTGCCCGCGCTTCCACAGCTTGCTGTCTGGCGGCCTGCCTCCTCTCTTTCAGCAGTGCCTGCTTGTTCTCCAGATGCTGAGCCAGCTCCTTGATCTCCTGCTCCACGTTGGCCAGGTCAACCTATTCTTGAAAGCCGGAGCCTGTCTCACCGGAGCCGGGGTGAAGCTTCTCCTGCTTCCCGCGCCACTCAGGCCTCCCACCGATCTCCATCATGGCTGCCCGGTCAAGTGCCTTCTTCTTCCTCGCTCTCCTTCCTGCTTCTGAGTGTAGCTCCACCCCCGAGGGGCGGTGTCTTTTCCTTTGCCGCCATATCATGCTAGGACGCGAACTCCCCTAGCGGTCAGCCACGATGCAGTTGCATAGAAATACAGGCAGGTGAGGTTCACTACTTTTCACGCTTTTCTTCGGGTGCGCCCACGATGGCATGCCTTTCTGCACTCCTCGTGGCACGGCCATATCCACCATCTTTACATTCACATTCTTTCAGGCACACAGGACCCTTGTTCAAGGGTCGGTTCATCCTGTTCGTGACGCCAAAATGGATCGTCCGCCAGGGCAGTGGGATACTCGGTACCAGGCCGGTGTATTGAAGGGATGTGTCACAGCGGCGGTGACCCAGTCCATGGCCCTGGGTGTCCAATAAAAGGGGAATATTTACAGGGGATGTTTAGAGTTTGTAGTAAGGTATTTGTGACGCCACCTGTGGCATCTGGTCAATGGTGACCAGCGCTGCGATACAGATCCTCTGGGATAGATGGTCTGGGGCAGCACAGTTGGTACAGCCTCCCACAGGTGAGGCTATGAGATCCCAGGGCAGGTAGATGTAGTAGAAGGTGGAAATGGTGCTGAGAGATGTAGCTGAGTGTAATAGGTGACGCAGGAAGAAACTGAGAAACAATCAGCGAGTTGCAGTTTCCAAAGCTTTACTCACAGTTCAGTTGCCGGCAGTACAAATGCCCGCTTGGTGCCACGTCCTCCAGGTGAGGAGTCCAGCCAACTCCCAGGTGGATGGAGAACACTAGTCCAAGGCTCCCTGTCAGTGTATGCCTTCTCTGGCCGTCTCTCTGTGCTGATTTTCCTGCCGTCTCTCCTTCCAGCAACCTCACAAACAGTGTCCCAGATCAGCAGCTGTGAATCCTATAGGACAACGTCTTATTTGTGCGTTCTTTTTGATTCTATATAGCTGCCTCTCCAGCGAAGATATTTGTGCTTTTTGTCTGTGATCCCTATGTTACCACAGCATTTGACTTGCTAGCTGAATCATAAAGTTCTTCCATTAGTCTAAGGGGTCGAGTTCCCTCTGCGACCTGGATTCTCCCAGCTGGCGTCCGCCAGTCCTGGAATGAGCCACCTGTAGCTTTCAGCTCAGCCGTGTCTCTCTCTAAGAATCCCTTTTCTCTTCTAGAGAACCTCTCTTCTTTCTATGAGCAGCTCCTTAGGACTGGAGCCTGCTCCACAATCCTATCTCCGTCCCCTCTCCCCTCAGGGAGAGCTCTCTCAAACACGTCTGCTCTCTTCCTCCCCCCAAGGGGGAACTATCTTTCCTCCCCTCTAACTTCCTGCTCTGCCTCACAACTCCACCCACCATCTAACACCCTTTACTAGCTGAGGCATGCTAGAGAACTCAACTAGTGTGTGTGATGGATGCAGTGTTGCCAGAGCCAGGTGTAATGTCTCCACCTCACCTGAAAGTTGGAAATACCACATCCCTGGATGAGATGCAGTACCTCTGTGGCGACTGGACCCACAGGGGCGCCACATTCACATCCTTGTCCCAGCGCAGCCTTCAGTTGTTCATACTCCAGTCATTAGAATGAAAGCGGAAATACGCAGCCAACGCCCAACAGGCCACAGTACTAAATTCACACATTTCTCGTCTGCTTGCGCTCGAAATGTTGCCTCTTAGGCTCGGGGAGATGGAAGGTTTTCGCAATCTGATGGCGGTGGCCATCCCAAGGTACTCTGTCCCCACCCGACACTATTTTTCCCGGTGTGTCATCTCGGTATTACACAAGCACGTGTCCACAACATTACCTGTGCCCTCAACAATGCAGTTACAGGGAAAGTACACTTAACCATGGACTTGTGGAAAAGTGCTTCTGGGCAGGGACGGTACATCTCGCTGACGGCACCCTGGGATAACATAGTGGAAGCCAGGACCCAGTCTGACCTTGGGATGTAACATGTCCGACTAACGCCGAGGATTGCGGGCCCTAGGTCAATCAGGGTTGCCCCCACAGTCTACAACTTGTGCACGTCATCCTCCTCCTCTTCAGTCTGCATCTCTGAAATTACCGCATCAGTCACAAGCTGGAAGCACTACAGCACTGCCTCAGCTAAGTGGCAACGGGCTGTGCTGAAGCTAATATGCTTAGGTGACAAACCTCACAAAGCTGAAGAGTTGTGGACAGCTCTGAAGAGCAGGCAGATATGTGACTAACAGCACTGAACATACAGCCAGGCATGGTCGTATGTGACAATGGCTGGAACCTGGTGGCAGCTCTGAGGTGAAGCGAGCTCACACACGTACCATGTCTGGCCCATGTGCTTAACCTCGTGGTTCAGCGGTTTCTCAAAACTTACCCGGAGCTACCGGATCTGCTTGTGAAAGTACGCCACCTGTGTGCCCATTTTAGAAAGTCAGCTACAGCTTCAGCTGCCCTTGCAGTGCTTCGGCAATGTTTGGAGCTTTCGGCTCAACGACTGGTGTGTGATGTCCCCACACATTGGAACTCTACACTGCATATGCTGGAAAGGATTTGTGAGCAGAAGAGGGCAGTTGTTGAGTACCAGCATCAACAAGGGTGTCGGTATTCAGTTCAGACTACACACATAATACCTCAGGAGTGGACATGGATGTCAGACATATGTATCATCCTACAAAACTTTGAGAAGTCCACCAAGATGGTGAGCGGCGATGACGCCATAATTAGCGTCATCATCCCACTTATCTGTGTTCTGAAACACTCTCTACTCACGATCAAAGTGGATGCATTGCAGGCGCAGCACGATGAGATGAAGCAAGGAACCATACAGGGTGATTGCACACAGCCCAGGCTCATGTCATCCCAATGTGGATTGGTTGACAATGAGGAAGAGGAGGAGGAAGAACAGGAGCTACTTTCCTGCACTATAGACTGTACTACAATCACAACTGTCATACCGCCTGTTGAGCGTGGGTGGCCTGAGGACAGGGAGGAGGAGGAGGACAGCATGGTCAGTCATCCTGTTACTGAGGACATGGAATCTTGCCTGTTAGCAGTCTGGCATGCATGGCAGACTTTATGTTGCGCTGCCTTTCCCGTGACCCTCACATCAAAATTTTCAGTGACACTCATTACTGGTTGGTGACACTTCTAGACCCACGCTACAAGGAGAACTTTCAATCTCTTCTTCCAGAGGCAGATAGATGTTCTAACATATTGCAGTACCAGAGGGCCATTTTTGTGGATTTACTGAAAAAATTCCCATCTGAAAACGCTGGCGGCAGAGATCACAGGTCGTTGGACAACCAAGGAGTAGAGGCGAGAAAGACACAACTCAAATTCAGCAGAGGCAGGATAGCACATGCAAAGCTCTGGGGCAGTTTTCTCACACCCTCCCATAGTCCTGACTCTCACAAGTATTGGAAAGTTTGGGAAGATGCTGAGGGAGTACCTTGCTGACCGTACCTTGCTGGCCCACACTACAAGGAGAACTTTCAATCTCTTATTCCAGAGTCAGATAGGTGTATTAAAATGATGCAGTACCAGAGGGCCATTGTTGCGGAATTACTGAAAAAATTCCCATCTGAAAACGCTGGCCGCAGAGTTCACAGTTCGTTGGACAACCAAGGAGTAGAGGCGAGAGAGCCCCAACTACAATCCAGCAGAGGCAGGGGAACACTGGCAATGTACTGGGACACTTTTCTCAGACCCTCCCATCGCCCTGGCCCAGAGTCGCGGGTAGTCTCACAAGGCCTGGAAAGTTTGGGAAGATGTTGTACCTTGAGTACCTTGCTGACTGTACCAACGTCCTCCGTGATTCCTCTGTGCCTTTTAATTATTGGGTATCCAAACTGGACACGTGGCATGAACTGGCTCTCTACGCCTTGCAGGTCTGGCCTGCCCTGCTGCTAGCGTTTTGTCAGAGCGGGTGCCACTGGTGGAATAATAACTGAAAAGCACATACACTTGTCAACTGAAAATGCTGACAGGCTGAATCTTATAAAAATGAACAAGACCTGGATTTGAGGCAGACTTCTGTACACAGCTGAATGATAACAGCGAAACATAACCTCAAAAACTGTATTTTTTGGGAAGTGTATTACCATGCACCTCTTCACACCCACACATGGGTATGTGCTTCCTGACTTTGGCTATTTGGTGTGTTATTATCCTCCTCCTTCTCCTCATCCTCATTTTCCACCACTACTATAACACAAGGGTGACTGTGGTCCGTGATGCAACAGCCAGTATAAATTTTTTCAAGGGTGTTTTGATGCCCGTTCCAAAAATGTTTACACTCTATGTTGAGGTGTCACCCCCCAGGGAAAAATGTTTTTCAGCCTATGCACTTAGTGTATGGGCATTACGAGTATAAGAGACCTGCTCCTTTAAACTGGGAAGACCTTTTTCGCAGGCCATACTCCACGTCTCTTCTGACACCACCACCAAGGGTGAACGTGTTCCGTGATGAAACAGCCACTATATTGTTTTGCAAGGGTGTTTAGAATGTCCGTAACAAAAAATATTTACACAGTAGGTTGATGTGTCCCCCCACAGGGGAAAATGTTTTTCAGCCTATGCAATTAGTGTGTGGGCATTACAAGTAGGAGACCCGCTGTTAGGGATCGAGTTCCCACTGCTGTACAAGGGGAACCTCGAGCCAGTCCCGCTGCGGTTCCCCATCTATCTCCAGCCGCAGTGGAGCCTGCTCAGTAGAGACGTCGGTCCCAGAGTCTCGCCCAGTTTAACACTGTGCAGAGGCTTGTTGCGGTCTTTCCTGGTTCCTCTGTTATAACCAGTGCTGGCGCAAGCAGTTCGGGAACGAAGTCCCTGCTTTCTCCATCTGAGCATGCCCAGGGCAAGATCTCCCATTGGAGATTAGGGGTCACATGCTCGGTTACAGCAGCGACTCCCATTGGTCCGCCAGGAAGGTCCTAAAACTACATGTGTTCTGGAATGGTTTCGCATTGGTCCTTTTCTGGTAGGTCCTGCAGTTGCTACTATAAAAGGGTGGCATGGCTGGGCCGCCATGCGCTAGTATTCAAATTCGTTACGTGCTTGCGCCAGTGTGGTCATGTATGCATGTGGTTAGGTCTGGCTGAAATAAGCCTCTAGAATACCGGCACCTCCGGTGAGGAGATTGTATGCACGTGTTCAGGGCTCGGCTGAAAATGCCATTAGAATACCGGCTACTCCGGTGAGGAGATTATTGCTTATGTTCTGACTGCATGATCACGGACTGCTATCCGCACAGCAGTTAACCGTGTACCTGGACCCAGTAGGGTTATTCAGCGACTCTGTGACACAACAGGGTTTGCTTTAAAACGCTAGTCAGTGCCCTAGTGTTTTACTTTGCGGCTCACTGAAGCTAAGTGAGTTCGCACTTATCGCCATATAGCGCTGTGGCATTCCCGCTAGCGGCTCTGTGGATTAACAGAGTTTGCACTAACTGCCAAAGTGCGCTACAGCGTTTATTTTAGCGACTTTGCAGGATAACAGAGTTCGCTACTCACGCCATCTTACTAGCAGCAGGCTCTGCCTGCACGGTGGACCCCGGGCTGCGAACGCACCTTTCTACATTATCTATTAGGTGCGTTCCGCAGACTATAACATAATACTAGCGCCAGGGTCAGGCTAGTAAAATGGTGGACGACCAGCGTCTACGGCAGTTCATCCAGCAGCTGGAGGGTAGGTTGGAGGCTCTCGAGCGCACAACCTCAGCTGTGGATGTTACTGCAGTCGCTGTTCAGGCTGCTAGCGCAGTGGCAGCCAGTTTGTCCTCCGCCAGAAAAGTTTTCTGGGGACAGTAAACATTGTCGGGGATTCGTAAGCCAGTGCTCTATCCAGCTCGAGCTGGCTGCACGTTTTCCCACGGAGTGGGCACAAGTAGGTTTCATAGTTTCACTTCTGTTGGGCAGAGCATTGGAATAGGCAACGCCGCTGTGGGAGCGCAACGATCGTGTGGAGTGGAGTGCTCCTCGGTTTCTGGAGGCTCTTAGAAAGGTCTTTTTAGGCCCTCAGGTCACCCACAATACGGCGCTCCAACTGCTGGCAATGTCACAGGGTTTGTCCATGGTCAGTCAGTTTTCGGTCCAATTCCGGACACTGGCCTCTGACTTAGAGTGGCCGGATAATGTCCTCATTCTGGTATACTGGAGAGGTCTGGCTGATCATGTAAAGGACGCTTTGGCCACCATGGACATTCCTGCTTCACTGGAGAAGCTTATCTCCATCTCTACCTGCATCGACCTCCGTTTTCACGAGCGGAGGTTGGAGCTGGCCCAGTGTAGGCAGAGGTTTCGGCTGGCTCCCACCTTTGCCAAACCTCTGGAATCCCCCGTTCAGGCGTCCGACCCCCAGGAGACCATGGCGGCTACTCGAGTGGGACCTAAGTCTCAGGCCGCTCGAGCTTCAGTGGTCTGTAGTGTGTGCCAGCAGCAGGGACATTATGCCAACCAATGTCCACAGCGGTTACGCAAACGGCCGTGTCCAGTAAGCATGAGGGCAGGGTCACTGGACGCAACGGCTTTTGTTCTGAAAGTGCTTCTTAAAGGAACAATTACCATAGGTCCATCCACTCTTCCAGTCAAGCTCTGTGTGGATTCTGGGGCAGAGGGAAATTTTGTGTCTTCCACCTTTGCCTCTCTCCACAACATACCTCTGGTGAAGCTCACCGAGCCAGTGTCAGTTAGAGTAGTAAATGGATCAATTGTGTCCTCACCGATCACCCATCAGACTGTCCCTCTTCCCCTGTCTGTGTCGCCTTCCCATCAGGAGAATGTATCTATTTTTGTCCTTCCTGAAGGAATGGACGAGGTTCTGTTGAGATTACCCTTGCTCCGCCACCACTCTCCCCATATTGACTGGTCTTCTGGGAGAATTATGGGTTGGGGTGAATCATGTAAAGGCAGGTGCATTAGGGACAACGTTCTGGTCACCACCACAGAGATACCCTTAGACCTCACTCCGATTCCCAAGGTTTACTGGTCTTACGCAGACGTATTCTCCAAGAAAGCTGTGGAGACTCTTCCGCCTCATCGCCCCTACAACTGTCCTATCGATCTCTTTCCTGGAGCTGAACCTCCTAGGGGAAGGGTTTATCCCATCTCTCTCCCTGAAACGGAGGCTATGTCCCAATATATTCAGGAGAACTTGGCAAGAGGATTCATTAGGAAGTTGGTATCACCAGCGGGAGCGGGGTTTTTCTTCGTGCAGAAGAAGAACGGATAGTTACGCCCGTGTATAGACTATAGGGGTCTTAACGCTACCACCGTGAAAAATAAATACCCTTTGCCGCTAATCTCTGAGCTCTTTGATAGGCTTCGGGGAGCAAGGATATTTACCAAGTTAGATCTGCGGGGTGCGTATAACCTGATTTGCATCCGTGAGGGGGACGAATGGAAGACGGCATTCAATACCAGGGACGGGCATTACGAATACTTGGTGATGCCCTTCGGGCTCTGTAATGCTCCAGCCGTCTTAGACTTTGTAAATGACATCTTCCGGGATATGCTTGCCACCTCTGTGGTAGTCTATCTGGACGACATTCTCATCTTTTCTCCAGATATAGATTCCCATCGGAGAGATGTCTGCAAGGTTTTCAACCTCTTGCGGGCAAATTCTCTATATGCAAAATTGGAGAAGTGCGTGTTTGAGCAGGAGTCTTTACCTTTCCTGGGCTATATCATCTCCGCCCAGGGATTGACTATGGATCCTGCCAAACTATAGGCGGTAATGGATTGGCAAGAACCCCACTCTCTTAAAGCGGTGCAGCGTTTTATGGGGTTCATTAACTACTATCGCCAATTCATTCCCCACTTCTCTACTCTGGTAGCTCCCTTGGTAGCCCTCACCAAGAAGGGAGCCAATCCCAAGTTATGGTCAGAGGAGGTTTCCAAGGCCTTTACTTCAGTTAAATCTCATTTTGCTAGCGCTTCCATCTTACATCTCCCCGATGTTGATAGGCCTTTTGCATTGGAGGTGGATGCCTCGTCCGTTGGTGCTGGAGCAGTCCTCTTCCAAAAGGATGCTCAAGGTCGGAAGCATCCTTGCTTCTTCTTCTCCAAGACCTTCACACCAGTGGAGAGGAATTATTCCATTAGGGACAGGGAGTTACTAGCCATGAAGTTGGCCTTTTCCGAGTAGAGACATCTCCTGGAGGGGGTCGTTTTCCCTTTCAAGTTTTTACTGACCACAAAAACTTGGTTTATTTGCAGACTGTCCAGCGGCTACATTCTCGCCAGGTCAGATGGTCCTTGTTTTTCTTCCGGTTCCATTTCACCCTCCATTTCCTCTCCGGTGAGAAGAACATTCATGCCAACGCTCTCTCTCGCTCCGTGGTGTCATCTGAAGAGGTGGAGGAGGAGCCTCGGCTGATTGTCCCCACAGAGAGCCTAAGAAGGTGGCCCCGGTTTCTCTTGAGTCTGTGCCTCCAGGCAAGACTTTTGTGCCCACCAGTTTGGGACAAAGAGGACATCATAGTTGCTGGCGAGGACATACTGGTGGCCACATGTGGTCCGTGACATCAGGGAATACGTTCAGGCGTGCGTCTCCTGCACCAAGAATAAGTCCCCTTGACAACGGCCAGTTGGCTACTTTTCCCTTTACCAGGTGGCAGACAGGCCTTGGGAGATGGTCGGGATGTATTTTGTGGTGGGCTTACCCAAGTCTCGGGGCTGCACCATCATCTGGGTGATATCCAACCACTTCTCCAAAATGGTACACTTGGTGCCGTTACCACGGTTACCGTCTGCACGGGCATTGGCAGCATTATTCATTAGACATATTTTCCGCCTACACGGTATGCCAGACAAAATTGGCAGCGATCAAAGTCCCGGTTTGCGTCTCGGTTCTGGAGAGAGCTGTGTTGTTTACTCAGCATTGAGTTGAATCTCTCCTCTGCATACCATCCCGAGACAAATGGGTTGGTAGAGAGGGCCAACCAGACCTTGGTCACATACTTGCGACATTTTATCTCTGCCAGGCAGGATGACTGGGCATCCTTGCTACCGTGGGCTGAGTTCGCTCTAAATAATGCTATGGCTGACTCCACCGGACAGATCCCATTCCTCCTAAACTATGGTCAGCATCCGTGGGTATCAGTGCCATGGCTTCCGCCAATTCCAGGGTGGCAGACTGGGCTGTGGAGGCACGGGACATTTGGGACCGCACCCAGGATGCCATTCAGGCCTCCAAAGAGAGAATGAGGTCTTCGTCTGATGTCCATCGGCGCCCCGCTCCTACGTTTGCTCCGGGTGACCTAGTGTGGCTCTCTGCCCGAAACATCAGGCTACATGTAGAGTCCACCAAGTTGGCACCTCGCTTTTTGGGTCCCTTTAAAGTCCTTGAGCAGGTGAACCCGGTGGTTTACCGCCTAGCCCTTCCGCCTCGCCTTGGTGTCACCGACACCTTTCACGTGTTCCTCCTGAAACCCGTGGCCATTTCGCCATTTTCCGAGTCACCTGCCGGGACGTCGGGTTCAGCTACTGACGATCATGAGGTGAACGCCATTGTTGGGTGCAAGGTGGTACAGGGCAAAAAAATTTATTTGGTGGATTGGAGGGATTATGGGCCTGAGGATAGGTCCTGGGAGCCTGCCGAGCATATTCACGCTCCGCAGCTCATCGCTGGCTTTGAACGTAGCGAGGCCCAAAGAAGGGGGACCCTAGGAGGGGGGGTAATGTTAGGGATCGAGTTCCCACTGCTGCACAAGGGGAATCTCGAGCCAGTCCCGCTGCGGTTCCCCATCCATTTCCAGCCGCAGTGGAGCCTGCTCAGCAGAGACGTCGGTCCCAGCGTCTCGCCCAGTTTAACACTGTGCAGAGGCTTGTTGCGGTCTTTCCTGGTTCCTCTATTATAACCAGTGCTGGAGCAGGCAGTTCGGGAACGAAGTCCCTGCTGTCTCCATCTGAGCATGCCCAGGGCAAGATCTCCCATTGGGGATCAGGCGTCACATGCTGGGTTACAGCAGCGACTCCCATTGGTCCGCCAGGAAGGTCCTGAAACTACATTTGTTCTGGAATGGTTTTGCATTGGTCCTTTTCTGGTAGGTCCTGCAGTTGCTACTATAAAAGGGTGGCATGACTGGACCGTCATGCGCTAGTATCAAATCCTTACGTGCTTGCGTCATGTGGTCATGTATGCATATGGTCTGGCTGAAATAAGCCCCTAGAATACTGGCACCTCCGGTGAGGAGATTGTATGCACGTGTTCAGGGCTTGGCTGAAAATGCCATTAGAATACCGGCTACTCCGGTGAGGAGATTATTGCTTGTGTTCTGACTGCATGATCACGGACTGCTATCCGCACAGCAGTTAATCGTGTATCTGGACCCAGTAGGGTTATTCAGCGACTCTGTGACGCAACAGGGTTTCGCTTTAAAACGTTAGTCAGTGCCCTAGTGTTTTACTTTGCGGCTCATTGAAGCTAAGTGAGTTCGCACTTATCGCCATATAGCGCTGTGGCATTCCCGCTAGCGGCTCTGTGGATTAACAGAGTTCGCACTAACTGCCAAAGCGCGCTACGGCGTTTATTTTAGCGACTCTGCAGGATAACACTGTTCGCTACTCACGCCATCTTACTAGCAGCAGGCTCTGCCTGAACGGTGGACCCCGGGCTGCGAACGCACCTTTCTACATTATCTATTAAAAAACCCTATATACCAGACGTGGGCAAAAGTCAGAGAACCCAATTGAACTAGATGTGAGAAATAAATATAAAAAATCAAATATGTATGACAAAAAAATAGTCTTTATTAAACAATGTTGTACAAAAAGCAAAGAATAATGACATTAAAGCATAACTGACAGTAACAACACCCAAATAATGCTCTCAGACTAAAATGTGTACCAGGAGCAGTGATACAACAAGCCAAGTAAACCCACACCTATGGATAGCATGTATAATCTAATAGCACTGTGTAACTAGTACTGAGGATATAAATGTGTCCTCAGTATCTAACACCACCGATGTGTGCACATAATATGTTGGATAGGAGCTTAATAGAAATCAAAGGGCGTGAATGCATCAATGAAAATAAATGGAAGTGAATGCTACCTGGGAGCCTGGAGGGATGTTGTCAGCCTGTCAGCCTGCAAGGACGCGCCCCCATTTATTTTCATTGATGCATTCACGCCCTTTGATTTCTATTAAGCTCCTATCCAACATATTATGTGCACACATCGGTGGTGTTAGATACTGAGGACACATTTATATCCTCAGTACTAGTTACACAGTGCTATTAGATTATACATGCTATCCATAGGTGGTGGGTTTACTTGGCTTGTTGTATCACTGCTCCTGGTACACATTTTAGTCTGAGAGCATTATTTGGGTGTTGTTACTGTCAGTTATGCTTTAACCCCTTACTGCCATCGGACGTACTATCCCGTCCATGGTACCTGGGCCCGTATGATCGGGGACGGGATAGTACGTCTCGTCAGTGGCGTAGGTGGGGGGGCGGTCCGCCCCAGGCGGCACGTGTGTGGGGGGGCGGCACCCTTTCCTTGCCCTCCATCTCTACAGCATTACAGCAGCTAGCAATGACGCTGCTATTGCTGTAGTCTTCTGTGCCCACAGGACCTGTGATGAGGTCACAGGAGGGGAGGAGTCAGGGGTCAGATGATCTTGCTGTAGTCTTCTGTGCCCACAGGACCTGTGATGAGGTCACAGGAGGGGAGGAGTCAGGGGTCAGATGATCAGTGTCCTCCTTGTGTGCAAGACTCTGCTGTGATGTTGTCATGGTGCTGGATTAGGGTAAGTTTGTGTGTGTGTGTGGGGGTCGGGACTCGGGTTTACAGTGTGGATGTAGCAGAGCCGTGTGTATGAGGTGTACGGAGCGGAGCCGTGTGTGTACGAGGTGTACGTAGCAGAGCCGTGTGTGTACGAGGCGTCTGAGCAGAGCCATGTGTGTACGAGGTATACGGAGCAGAGCCGTGTGTGTACAAGGTGTGCGGAGCCGTGTACAGAGCGGAGCCGTGTGTGTGCGGAGCCGTTTGTGTACGAGGTGTACGGAGCGGAGCCGTGTGTACGGAGCGGAGCCGTGTGTGTACGAGGTGTACGGAGCAGAGCCGTGTGTGTACAAGGTGTGCGGAGCCGTGTACAGAGCGGAGCCGTGTGTGTACGGAGCCGTGTGTATAAGGTGTACGGAGCGGAGCCGTGTGTGTACGAGGTGTACGGAGTGGAGCCGTGTGTGTACAAGGTGTGCGGAGCCATGTACAGGCGGAGCCGGTTGTGCGAGCCGTGTGTGTACGGTGTACGGAGCGAGCGTGTGTACGGCGGAGCGTGTGTGTACGAGTGTACGGAGCGGAGCCGTGTGTGTACGAGGTGTACGGAGCGAAGCCGTGTGTGTACGAGGTGTACGGAGCGGAGCCTTGTGCGTGTGAGGTGTGTGGAGCGGAGCCGTGTGTGTGTACAGGACCACAAAGAGCGGAGCCGCGCATGTACAAGGGTCCTGTTACTTGCTGGATCTGTGTGCTTGGGGGCTGCAGGGGGGAAGGAGGGGTGCCATTATGTGCATGGGTCTGCGTGGGGACGGAGCGAATGCTGTTATCTGTGTAGGGCTGGGTCCCTGTCCCACTGTCCTGGCCGGGAGGTTTACTTTCCCGCATTAGAATCGTACATGCGGAAACCCGGGGACCTCCCACACTTTCTGGCAGCCACATGTCACGTTCCACCGGAGGTGACGTGCTGTAAGTCAGCTGAACGCTGGAAATGACCGGTGACCTCATTTCCGGCGGTCAGCTTACAGCAGCGGTACTGTAACTCGTTCTCGGGAGAGTCTTCAGAACGGGAGCATCAAGCCATGGATCTGTTGGAGTGAGAGCCAGGTATTGTACGGACCGCTGCATACAATACCCGACTCTCACTGAGCGAGACAAGCAGGATGTGGGGATCTCAACATGGGATCTGTTCAACAGATGAAGAGATCCCCAGATCCTGCCTGTCTCGCTCAGTGAGAGCCGGGTATTGAATGGAGCGCCTCATAGCTGGTGAGATCCCCACATCCTGGGGAAATGAGGTCAGCGATGGAATGTGATTTGTGGCTGCCAGAATGTGTGGGAGGTCCCGGGGTTTCCGTATGTACGATTCTAATGCGGAAAGTAAACCGCCTGGTCGGGACAGCGGACAGGGTCCCGAAATCGGGACTGTCCCGCTGAAACCGGGACGGTTGAGAGGTATATGTTTATAATTATTGTTTATGAAACAGTGTGATCAGCAGTGCTAAGTGGGTGTGGTCAGGGCGTGGATATGGGTGTGACCAGTGAAATGGGTGTGGCTAGGGGTGTGGCCTAAAATGTGCCGCCCCGGGCGCCACAAACAGTTGCTACGACACTGCGTCTCGTGCGATCGGACGCGCTCCCTGGGGGAGCGCAGCCGATCGCGGCCGGGTGTCAGCTGATTATCACAGCTGACACCCATGACTGTGTGTCAGGAGCGGTCACGGACCGCTCCCGGCACATTAACCCCTTGCACACCGCGATCAAACATGATCACGGTGTACTGGGGGCACAGGGGAGGATCGCGCAGGGTGGGGGCTCCCTGCGCGCCCCCCTGAGACCCTCAGAGCAGCGCGATGTGATCGCGCTGTTCTGAGGGCTTCCTCCCTCCCAGGACCGGATCCAAGATGGCGCCGGGGTCCTGGAGGGAGGCGGCTACCTCAGTGCCTGCCGAGAGCAGGCACTGAGAAGCCTGCTGCACTGCCTGAGCGATCGCTGGTGTGACAGTGTGCTGTGCACACTGTCACACCAGCGATCTGATAAAATACAGTGATGTCCCACCCTGGGACAAAGTAAAAAAGTTAAAAAAATAAAAATAAACATGTTTTAAAAAAAAAATCCAAAATAAATAAAAAAAAATATATATATTCCCCAATAAATTCATTCTTCCTGTAAATAAAAAAAACAAAGCAATAAAAGTACACATATTTGGTATCGCCGCGTCCGTAACGACCCCCCCTATAAAATTGTCCCACTAGTTAACCCCTTTAGTGAACCCCTTAAAAAAAAAAAAAAAAAAACAAAGCAAAAAATCAATGCTTTATCATCATACCGCCGACCAAAAAGTGGAATAACACGCGATCAAAAAGACCGATATAAAAAAACATGGTACTGCTGAAAACGTCATCTTGTCCCGCAAAAAGCGAAAAAAAAAAAAAGTTATAGCTCGCAGAATAAAGCGATGCAAAAATAATTATTTTTTATATAAAATTGTTTTTATTCTATAAAAGCGCCAAAACATGAAAAAATGATATAAATGAGGTATCGCCATAATCGTACTGACCCGAAGAATAAAACTGCTTTATCAATTTTACCACACGCGGAACGGTATAAACGCCTCCCCAAAAGAAATTCATGAATTACTGATTTTTGTTCATTCTAACCTCCCAAAAATCGAAATAAAAAGCGATCAAAAAACGTCACGTGCTCAAAAATGGTACCAATAAAAACGTCAACTCGTCCCGCAAAAAATAAGACCTCACATGACTCTGTGGGCCAAAATATGCAAAAATTATAGCTCTCAAAATGTGATGATGCAAAAACTATTTTTGCAATAAAAAGCGTCTTTTAGCGTGACAGCTGCCAATCATAAAAACCCGCTATAAATAGTAAATCAAACCCCCCTTTATACCCCCTTAGTAAGGGAAAAATAATAAAATTAAAAAAAAGTATTTATTTCCATTTTCCCATTAGGGCTAGGGTTAGGGTTGCGGCTAAAGTTAGGGTTAGGGTTGGCGCTAAAGTTAGGATTAGGGTTAGGGTTGGGATTAGGGGTGTGTTAGGGTTAGGTTTGTGGTTAGGGTTGGGACTAGGGTTAGGGGTGTGTTGGGGTTAGGGTTGGAGTTAGAATTGGGGGGTTTCCTGTTATGTTACGGTAGCTGAGGAGTGCAGGTAAAAAAGGAAATACACCAGAGCAGTTGGAATCTATGAGATTGCAGTACCCTGACTAACCACCGCAACTAGAGGCAGCCGTGGAGCGTTCCTACGTTGGTCCTAGACGCCTCGTCACAGCCTGAGAAACTAACTACACCTAAAGATAGAAATAGGAAAGCTATCTGCCCCGGAGCAGAACCCCAAAGATAATAGAAAGCCCCCAAACATGTAATGGCGGTTAGACAAGAGGAAATACTGACACAGAAAGAAAATAGTATGAGCAAACGCTGGGGCCCAAACTATCTAAATAGAAAAGGATAGGAAGGGTACTTACTGCAATCTCAGAAAACCCTGAAAAAACACCAACTCTACTAATTTCAAAATCACCTGAGATCACACGACCTCTACCACCTAAATTAGTTCTCTGGTGTCAAAAACAAAACAGCAGCCACTGAAAAAAACTGGAAAAAGCAAAAGTACAAAACACAGTGGCTGGACTAAACTGAGAGGGCAAAAGCCCCCGGAGGGGACCCTGAAGGCCCCCACAGAAGTGCAGGACAAAATGCAAAAATATAGCAAAAACACAAAATAAGAAATTGTCTTATCTGATAGCAGGAGATGCAGACACGACACAGCAGGCTACAAGGGAAACTGGAAAGAAGGATTCAGACCAGAACAATTGATCACCGGCAACCCTGATGGGAAAATGACTCCCTTACATAAGACCAATCAGTAACACCTGATTCCCAGTCCTCACAATCCTCACTAGTACCGCTTGTAACCACCAGAGGGAGCCTCTGCTCAGAACTCATCTCAAACCCATTCACAACAGTACCCCCCCCTTGAGGAGGGGTCACCGAACCCTCATTTGAGCAACCAGGTCGGTCAGGATGAGTTCTATGATACGCACGGATAAGTCTCCTAGCATGGATGTCCGAAGCAAACACCCAAGAATTGTCTTCCTGACCATAACCTCTCCATTTAACCAAATACTGGAGTCTTCGTCTAGAAAAACGAGAATCCAATATTTTCTCAACCACATACTCCAGATTGCCCTCAACCAAAACAGGGTCAGGAGGCACAGCAGCAGGAACCACTGGCTCAACAAACCTCTTCAACAAGGACTTGTGGAACACGTTATGGATCTTAAATGTCCCTGGAAGAAGCAAACGAAAAGAAACAGGATTAATAATCTCCATGATCTTATAAGGTCCAATGAACCTAGGCTTAAATTTAGGAGATGCTACTCTCATAGGAATATTCTTTGAGGACAACCAGACCAAGTCCCCCACTTTAAACCGAGGACCATCAGTCCTATGCCGGTTAGCAAACCGCTGGGCCTTCTCCTGAGAGAGGGACAACCTCTCCACTACCTGGTCCCAAATCTGCTGCATACGCTCAACAACAGAGTCAACACCTGGACAGACAGAAGCCTCCGTCTGTCCTGAAGAAAATCGAGGGTGAAACCCAGAATTACAGAAAAACGGAGACATCAAAGTGGCAGAGCTAGCCCTATTATTAAGAGCAAACTCAGCCAAAGGCAAAAAAGAGACCCAGTCATCCTGATCAGCAGACACAAAGCATCTTAGATAAGTCTCCAATGTCTGGTTTGTTCTCTCAGTTTGACCATTGGTCTGAGGATGAAATGCCGAGGAGAAAGACAAATTGAACACCCAGTTTAGAACAAAAAGTCCTCCAAAATCTGGAAACAAACTGGACTCCTCTGTCAGACACAATGTTCTCAGGAATGCCGTGTAAACGAACCACGTGCTGAAGGAACAACGGCACCAATTCAGAGGAGGAAGGCAACTTAGGTAATGGCACAAGATGTATCATCTTGGAAAACCTATCACAAATTACCCAGATGGTGGTCATTCTCTGAGAAACAGGAAGATCGGAAATGAAATCCATAGAGATATGGGTCCATGGTCTCTTGGGCACAGGCAATGGCATCAACAAACCACTAGAGCGAGAGCAAGGCTTGGAGCGAGAGCAAGTCCCGCAGGACTGCACAAATTCCCTGACATCGCGAGACAAGGTAGGCCACCAAAAGGACCGACTAACCAAGTCTCTGGTACCAAAAATTCCGGGATGCCCAGCCAATGCGGAACAATGAATCTCAGACATCACACTCTTTTTCCATTGGTCCGGGACAAACAATTTTCCAACAGGGCAGCGCTGGGCCTATCCTCCTGACACCCCTCCAGAGCAAGTCTCAAATTGGGCGAGATGGCGGAAAGAACTACACCCTCCTTCAAAATAACAGAGGGATCAGATAGCTCAGGAGAGTCCGCAAGGAAACTCCTCGAGAGGGCATCCGCCTTAACATTCTTAGTGCCAGGAAGAAAGGAAACCACAAAATTAAAACGTGTGAAAAACAAGGCCCACCTGGCCTGTCTAGGATTGAGTCGCTTGGCAGATTCCAGATAGACCAGATTCTTATGGTCCGTAGGACCACCACCTGATGTTTGGCTCCCTCCAGCCAATGTCTCCACTCTTCAAAAGCCCACTTCATGGCCAATAACTCCCGATTACCCACGTCATAATTACGTTCAGTAGGAGAAAATTTTCGAGAGAAAAAGGCACAAGGGTTACTTTTAGAGGTCTCTGGATCTTTTTGGGACAAAACGGCACCTGCCCCAATTTCAGAGGCATCAACCTCCACCTGAAATGGCAGAGAAACATCAGGCTGCCGTAGAACAGGAGCAGAAGTGAATCTCTGCTTAAGTTCCTGAAACGCAGAGACTGCCTCAGGAGGCCAATTCACCACATCAGAACCCTTTCTGGTCAAATCAGTTAATGGTTTAACAATAACCGAGAAATTACCAATAAATTTACGATAAAAATTGGCAAAACCCAAAAATCTCTGAAGAGCCTTTAATGAAGTAGGTTGGACCCAATCACAGATGGCCTGAACCTTGACCGGGTCCATTTCAATAACAGATGGGGACAAAATGAATCCCAGAAATGAGATCTTCTGTACGCCAAAAGACACTTTGATCACTTCACATACAGAGCATTCTCTCTCAAAATCTGGAACACAGCTCGAACATGTCTCACATGAGAGTCCCAGTCATTAGAAAAAATCAAGATATCATCCAAATAAACAATCAGAAACTTGTCCACAAAATCCCTGAAAATGTCATTCATGAAGGACTGGAAGACGGAAGGAGCATTAGTGAGCCCAAAGGGCATCACAAGGTACTCAAAATGCCCTTCAGGGGTGTTAAATGCCGTCTTCCATTCATCCCCGTGCTTAATGCGAATAAGGTTATACGCCCCCCTGAGGTCAAGCTTGGTAAACCAAGTAGCGTTTTTCACCCTGGAAAACAGGTCAGAAATCAAGGGTAACGGGTATTGATATTTCACAGTAATATTGTTCAAGAGACGATAATCAATACACGGCCTTAATGAACCATCTTTTTTGGCCACAAAGAAAAAACCGGCACCTAAGGGTGAAGAGGATGGTCTGATATGACCCTTCTCCAATGATTCCTTGATATAAGACCGCATAGCGTCATGTTCAGGTACAGACAAGTTAAAAAGGCGACCTTTAGGGAATTTACTACCTGGCACTAATTCAATAGCGCAGTCATAGCTCCTATGGGAGGTAAGGATGCAGATTTACTTTCGCTAAACACATCAGAAAAATCAAACAAAAAGTCAGGAACATCCTCAGCCTGGGGGGAGGCAGAAAAAACAGGAGTGTTGGTATTAACACATTGGCAGCCCCAACTGGTTACAGACACAGATTTCCAATCCAAAACAGGATTATGAGACTGTAACCAAGGGAAACCCAGCACTATAATGTCATGCAGATTATATAGAACCAAAAATTTGCAGCACTCCTGGTGATCAGGTTCAACCCTCATTATCACCTGAGTAGAAAACTGGGGTTTATTCTCAGCCAAAGGGGTAGAATCGATCCCCAGTAAAGGAATAGACTTCTGTAGGGGTATCAAGGGAAACCCACAACGTTTAGCAAAATCATAATCCATCAGGTTAATAGCTGCTCCAGAATCAACGAAAGCCTGAGCAGAAAATGAGGACAGAGAGCATATCAGAGTGACAGTTAACAAAAACTTAGTCTGAACACTACCCAAGACAACCGAGCGTGCAAAACGTCTTCCCCGCTTAGGGCAGACTGAAATAGCATGAGAGGCATCACCACAGTAGAAACATAACCCATTGCGCTTTCGAAACTCATGACGCTGTGCCCCAGACACCACTCCATCACACTGCATGGGCTCAGCAGCTGGCTCACAAGGCAACACCACTCCACGCATACTTCTCCGCTCACGCAAACGTCTGTCAATTTGAATCGCTAATGACATAGAATCATTGAGACCAGAGGGGACAGGGAATCCCACCATAACATCCTTTACATTATCCGACAGACCCTTCCGGAAAAGGGCCGCCAAAGCGTCGTCATTCCACTTGGTCAGGACTGCCCACCTACGGAATCTCTGACAGTATAACTCAGCGTCATCAAGCCCCTGATTTAATGCCAACAAGGCTTTTTCAGCTTGATCAGTGACATTAGGCTCATCGTACAATAACCCCAAAGCCTGAAAAAATGCATCAACATCACTCAAAACAGGATCCCCAGGTATCAGGGAAAAAGCCCAATCCTGAGGATCGCCGCGCAGGAGAGAGATGATAATTTGAACCTGCTGCGCTGCGTTCCCTGAGGACTTAGATTTTAAGGCAAGAAACAATTTACAATTATTTTTGAAATTCTGAAACTTAGCTCGATCCCCTAAAAACAAATCTGGCATGGGAATCCTAGGTTCCACAACAGGCAACCCAGCAAGATAGATAGCAATACTCCGAACCTCAGTGGCAAGCTGATCCACACGGCCAGACAACTGTGCAAACTCCATTGGGAGAAAAGATCCTCCCCAGCACCCAGAGATACAGAGGGAAAAAAAAAAAAATGCAACAAACAGAAAAATATCTCTGACAACTTTTCTTCCTTCAAAATATTTTTTCCCTTCTGTGAGTACCATACAATTTTTATGGTCGGTGATACTGTTATGTTACGGTAGCTGAGGAGTGCAGGTAAAAAAGGAAATACACCAGAGCAGTTGGAATCTATGAGATTGCAGTACCCTGACTAACCACCGCAACTAGAGGCAGCCGTGGAGCGTTCCTACGTTGGTCCTAGACGCCTCGTCACAGCCTGAGAAACTAACTACACCTAAAGATAGAAATAGGAAAGCTATCTGCCCCGGAGCAGAACCCCAAAGATAATAGAAAGCCCCCAAACATGTAATGGCGGTTAGACAAGAGGAAATACTGACACAGAAAGAAAATAGTATGAGCAAACGCTGGGGCCCAAACTATCTAAATAGAAAAGGATAGGAAGGGTACTTACTGCAATCTCAGAAAACCCTGAAAAAACACCAACTCTACTAATTTCAAAATCACCTGAGATCACACGACCTCTACCACCTAAATTAGTTCTCTGGTGTCAAAAACAAAACAGCAGCCACTAGTGTTGAGCATTCCGATACTGCAAATATTGGGTATCGGCCGATATTAGCTGTATCGGAATTCCGAATCCGAGTTCCGATATTTTCGTCTTATCGGATACCGGAATCGGAATTGTCACTGTCACTGTCAGTGTCCGTCGGTCGGGTCTGTCAGGAGTCAGCGGCACTTACCCGGCAGAAGATCTCCGGCGGTCACGTCCTGGACTGCTTCATGGCCGCCATCCTCTTCCTCCCGGCGGTCACATGCAGTTTCTCGCGATAACTGCAGTGACTGCTGGGTAATCCCGGCCGTAAAGCAGTCAGTCCGATGACGTCACCGCCGGGGAAGCAGGTAATCAGCTGTGCTGCGTTGCAATGACAGGCTCTGCCTGTCATTGCGATGTAGCAGAGCTGGATCGTCGTGGGACTATCGTTATGGACTGCGTCGGACAGGTGGTATACTGTTGGTTTGTTTTTTTTCTTTTTTTACAGGAGATCGATGGCGTCGCAGGAATGAGAGTATAATAAAAGAAATGAAAACTGTGTTGTCTCTTTTATTTCATTAAAAGACTTTTTTCTTGCTTTGTCTTTTTTTTACACATTTAATAACTTTGGGATTAATAATGGATCGGTGTCTTATTGACACCTCTCCATTATTAACCGGGCTTATTGTCACCGTGCAATCAACGGTGACAATAACCCCTTATTACCCCGCTTGCCACCGCTACAGGGCAAGTGGGAAGAGCCGGGTAAAGTGCCACAATTGGCACATCTTTTGATGCGCCAAATGTGGGGCTGCTGTAGCCTGGTATTATCAGGCTGTTGAGGGCCAAAATCCATGGGCCTTGACAGTCTTTTAATACCAGGCCGCAGCAGTCTGCATTTTACTTGGCTGGTTAACAAAAATAGGGGGGATCCCCACGCCGTTTTTTTTTTCGAGGGGATCCCCTATTTTTGTTAACCAGCCAAGCTAAGCAGACTGCTGTGGCCTGGTATTATCAGGCTTGCAAGGTCCATGGATATTGGATCCTTACCAGCCTGAAAAACCAGGCCTCAGCGGTCTGCTTCATCTGGCTGGTTAACAAAAATAGGGGGGACCCCACGCTAATTTTTTTCGAGGGGATCCCCTATTTTTGTTAATCAGCCAAGATATGCAGACTGCTGTGGCCTGGTATTATCAGGCTGGCAAGGTCCATGGATCTTGGCTCCTTAACAGCCTGAAAATCCAGGCCTCAGCGGTCTGCTTCATCTGGCTGGTTAACAAAAATAGGGGGGACCCCACGCCAATTTTTTTCGAGGGGATCCCCTATTTTTGTTAATCAGCCAAGATATGCAGACTGCTGTGGCCTGGTATTATCAGGCTGGCAAGGTCCATGGATCTTGGCTCCTTAACAGCCTGAAAAACCAGGCCTCAGCGGTCTGCTTCATCTGGCTGGTTAACAAAAATAGGGGGGACCCCACGCCAATTTTTTTCGAGGGGATCCCCTATTTTTGTTAATCAGCCAAGATATGCAGACTGCTGTGGCCTGGTATTATCAGGCTGGCAAGGTCCATGGATCTTGGCTCCTTAACAGCCTGAAAATCCAGGCCTCAGCGGTCTGCTTCATCTGGCTGGTTAACAAAAATAGGGGGGACCCCACGCCAATTTTTTTCGAGGGGATCCCCTATTTTTGTTAATCAGCCAAGATATGCAGACTGCTGTGGCCTGGTATTATCAGGCTGGCAAGGTCCATGGATCTTGGCTCCTTAACAGCCTGAAAATCCAGGCCTCAGCGGTCTGCTTCATCTGGCTGGTTAACAAAAATAGGGGGGACCCCACGCCATTTTTTTTTCGAAGGGAACCCCTATTTTTGTTAATCAGTTCCCTCTGACGTCACTGATTGTGTCCCTGGCTGACCTGAAGTGAAAGTGGAAAGCAATCAATTAAGCTTTCCACTTAAGGGCCCGTCTCACATAGCGATATCGCTACCGAGATCGCTGCTGAGTCACTAGTTTTGTGACGCAGCAGCGAGCTCACCAGCGATATTGCTGTGTGTGACATTCAGCGACGATCAGCCCCCCTGCCGGGTATCGCTGATCGTCGCTGAAATGTCAGGACCTTTGATCGCTGGTTTCCCGCCTGTCACACGCAGCGATGCGTGCCTGTCAGAGGGAAACCAGCGATCAAAAAAAGGTCCTGACATTTCTGCGACGATCAGCGATACCCGGCAGGGGGGCTGATCGTCGCTGAATGTCACACACAGCGATATCGCTGGTGAGCTCGCTGCTGCGTCACAAAACTAGTGACTCAGCAGCGATCTCGGTAGCGATATCGCTATGTGAGACGGGCCCTTAAGCGATGTTACCCGCAGTGTCGCTGTCCCAGATCGCTGCCTGAGCTGCCTGTTTGGCAGCTCAGCAGCGATCATGTAGCGATACACCAGCGATCCTGACAAGTGCATATCGTTGTCGGGATCGCTGGTGTATCGTTATGTGACACCCAGCCTTTACTCTCCTGTCAGGCAGGAGAGGAACTCATTCATTTGGGGTTTACTGTGAGGCTGCAGCATTAGCTGCGGTCCCAGCAGTAAACATTAACCCTTTCTGAAGGATTACACCGTGGGACCTGACTGTGCATGGGATAGGTAAGAATAATTTTGCTTTTTTATTTTATTTTTATTACAGGAAATGGTTTTTGCAGTAAAATAAAAGATGGTCAAAAACATGTGTCTTTATTTCATTAAAATGATTTTTAATTAAAGTGTGTGTGTTTTATTTTTATTTCATGCAATAGGATTAATAATTGATAGTTGTCTAATTGACAGCTCTCAATTATTAACCTGGCTTAAGGTCACCTTTCAATAGCAAGGTGGCTTTAACCCCATATTAACCCATTCGCCACCGCTACAGGGCAATGGGAATAGACGGGCAAAGTGCCAGAAAGGGCGAATCTAATTATAGATTTGTCTTTCCTGGGGTGTCTGGGGGCAGATGTTAGTAGCCGGGGGGGGGCAAAAATAATGGTCCCTCTCTGGGCTATTATTATCTGCCCCCACTCACTGGCTTTGTCTGTCTGGTTGCGAAAATAGGGCGGGAGCCCACGCATTTTTTTTCAGCAATTTTACACCTCATATATATATATACATGTCATTGAATTTGTGACACATATATATATATATATTTATATTTGTAGTTCATACACTTCTACATAGTATAATAGCCGCTAATTCAATTGCCGGCTTTTGTGAAAATGCAGAACCCGACATGAAATGACACTTGGTGTACATAGGGTTAACCATGTCTTTTCATGTCCTTTGCTATCTAATTTGCACAAACAATTAAATCAGACTATGTGTGCAAAATTTCACACCTCTAGGGGTTAATTAAAGGTGTAAATTCGTAGCAAAAAAGTCCGTTTTTTTTACAACGAATTTACACCTTTAATTAACCCCTAGAGGTGTGAAATTTTGCACACATAGTCTGATTTAATTGTTTGTGGCAAATTAGATAGCAAAGGACATGAAAAGAAATGTTTAACCCTATGTACACCAAGTGTCATTTCATGTCGGGCGACCCATTTTTGGGGTCCAATTTCTCCTGTTACCCTTGTAAAAATAAAATATTGGGGCAAAAAAAATCATTTTTGCAAAAAAAAAAGATTTTTTATTTTTACGGCTGTGCGTTATAAACTTCTGTGAAGCACTTCGGGGTTCAAAGTGCTCACCACACATCTAGACAAGTTCCTTGTGGGGTCTATTTTCCAAAATGGGGTCACTTGTGGGGGGTTTCCACTGTTTAGGCGCATCAGGGGCTCTCCAAAGGCGACATGACGCCCCCAGACCATTCCATCAAAGTCTGCAATCCAAAACGTCACTACTTCCCTTCCGAGCCCTGACGTGCGCCCATACAGTAGTTTTCTCCCACATATTGGGTATCAGCGTACTCAGGACAAATTGGACAACAACTTTTGGGGTCCAATTTCTCCTGTTACCCTTGTGAAAATAAAATATTGGGGGCGAAAAAATCATTTTTGTAAAAAAAAAAGATTTTTTATTTTTACGGCTGTACGTTATAAACTTCTGTGAAGCACTTCGGGGTTCAAAGTGCTCACCACACATCTAGATAAGTTCCTTGTGGGGTCTGTTTGCCAAAATGGGGTCACTTGTGGGGGGTTTCCACTGTATAGGTGCATCAGGGGCTCTCCAAATGTGACATGACGCCCCCAGACCATTCCATCAAAGTCTGCAATCCAAAACGTCACTACTTCCCTTCCGAGCCCTGACGTGCGCCCATACAGTAGTTTTCTCCCACATATTGGGTATCAGCGTACTCAGGACAAATTTGACAACAACTTTTGGGTTCCAATTTCTTCTGTTACCCTTGTAAAAATAAAATATTGGGGGCGAAAAAATCATTTTTGTAAAAAAAAAAAGGATTTTTTTATTTTACGGCTGTACGTTATAAACTTTAGTGAAACACCTGGGGGTTAAAAGTTCTCACCACACATCTAGATAAGTTCCTTGACGGGTCTAGTTTCCAAAATGGTGTCATTTATGGGGGTTTCCACTGTTTAGGCAGATCAGGAGCTCTCCAAACACGACATGGCGTCCAGCCAATTCTGCGTTGAAAAAGTCAGACGGCGCTCCTTCCCTTCCAAACTCTGCCATGCACCCAAACAGTGGTTTACCCCCACATATGGGGTATCAGCGCACTCAGGACAAATTGCACAATAACTTTTGGAGTCTTGTTACCCTTGGAAAAATAAAAATTGGGGTGAAAAGATCATTTTTGTGGAAAAAATATGATTTTTAAATTTTACGGCTCTACGTTATAAACTTGTGTGAAGCACTTGGGGGTTCAAATTGCTCACCAAAGATCTAGATAAGTTCCTTAGGGGGTCTAGTTTCCCAAATGGGGTCATTTGTGGGGGGTTTCCACTGTTTAGGCACATCAGGGGCTCTCCAAATGCAACATGGCATCCAATCTCAATTCCAGCCAATTTTGGTTGGAAAAAGTCAAATGGTGCTCCTTCGATTCCGAGCTCTGCCGTGCACCCAAACAGTGGTTCCCCCCCACATATGGGGTATCAGCGTACTCAGGACAAATTGGACAACAACTTATGTGGTCCAATTTCTCCTGTTACCCTTGGGAAAATAAAAAATTAGTGACTAAAAGATAATTTTTGTGGGAAAAAAATAGGATTTTTTATTTTCATGCCCGGGCATTATAAACTTGTTTGAAGCACTTGGGGGTTCAAAGTGCTCACTAAAGATCTAGATAAGTTCCTTAGGGGGTCTAATTTTCAAAATGGGGTTACTTGTGGGGGGTTTCCACTGTTTAGGCTCATCTGGGGCACTGCAAACGGAACATGACCCCCATCAACGTCTGCATTCCAAAACGTTACTACTTCCTTTCCAAGCCCTGCCGTGCACCCAAACAGTCCCCCCCCCCACATATGGGGTATCAGCGTACTCAGGACAAATTGGACAACAACTTTTGGGGTCCAATTTCCTTGGGAAAATTCAAAAATTTGGGACTAAAAAATCATTTTTGTGGAAAATTGTTTTTTTTTTTTTTTCACACCCAGGCATTATAAGCTTTTGTGAAACACTTGGGGTTCAAAGTGCTCACAACAGATCTAGATAAGTACCGTAGGGGGTCTAGTTTCCAAAATGGTGTCACTTGTGGGGGTTTCCACTGTGTAGGCGCATCAGGGGCTCTCCAAACACGACATGGCGTCCAATCTCAATTCCCGCCAATTTTAGTTTGAAAAAGTCAAACGGCGCTCCTTCCCTTACGAGCTCTGCCGTGTGCCCAAACAGTGGTTTTCCCCCACATATTGGGTATTGGCGTACTCAGGAGAAATTGCATAACAACCTTATCCATTTTCTCCTTTTACCCTTGTGAAAATAAAAAAAAAGTTTGTAAAAGATCATTTTTGTGGCTAAAAAGTTAAATATTAATTTTTTCTTCCACGTTGCTTTAGTTCCTGTGAAGCACCTGAAGGGTTAATAATCTTCTTGAATGTGGTTTTGAGTACCTTGAGGGGTGCAGTTTTTAGAATGGTGTCACTTTTGGGTATTTTCTGCTATATAGACCCCTCAAAGTGACTTCAAATGTGAGGTGGTCCCTAAAAAAAATGGCTTTGTAAATTTTGTTGTAAAAATGAGAAATCGCTGGTCAACTTTTAACCCTTATAACTTCCTAACAAAAAAAAATTTTGGTTCCAAAATTGTGCTGATGTAAAGTAGACATGTGGGAAATGTTATTTCTTAACTATTTTGTGTGATATATTTCTCTGTTTTAAGGGAATAAAAATTCAAAGTTTGAAAATTGCAAAATTTTAAAAATTTTCGCCATATTTGCGTTTTTTTCAAAAATAAACGCAAGTTATATCAAAGAAATTTTACTTCTAACGTGAAGTACAATATGTCACGAGAAAACAATCTCAGAATCGCGAAGATCCGTTGAAGCGTTCCAGAGTTATAACCTCATAAAGAGACAGTGGTCAGAATTGTAAAAATTGGCCCGGTCATTAACGTGCAAACCACCCTTGGGGTGAAGGGGTTAATGTCATTATTCTTTGCTTTTTGTACAACATTGTTCAATAAAGACTATTTTTTGTCATACATATTTGATTTTTATATTTATTTCTCACATCTAGTTCAATTGGGTTCTCTGACTTTTGCCCACGTCTGGTATATAGGGTTTTTTATTTTTCCGGATGGTCTGCCATCTCACTCTTTCTTGGATTATTGGTACTTTCTTATTATTTATTTACATATGTATTATTCTTTAGCACTATATTATATACAGATATTATTCATTTAGTACAAGTTGTACCAATTTTTCTTGTGTATTTTACATTATCTATTAGGTGCGTTCCGCAGACCATAACACCCGCTGCTTTGTAATAGAAACAGATTTTTAAGAGAACTTCATACACATCTCTTCCAAGAGGTATTTTGGTTTGTCCAAATTTGGGGCAGGCCTTGCATTCACTGCATAGGCAAACAATATGGGAGACCCACTTCCTAATAATGTAAACTTTCTTGGTTGTTCATCTTCAACAATGCAATTCTTCACTGCCAATTCTTCAGCCTCAACACTGCAGTGCTAAAATGTGGAGTCTTCTGCCTCACCATAGCAATGGAGGTTCTTAAGTCTCAACAGTGCAATTATCCACTGATGGTTTTTCAGGCTCAACACTGAAATGCTCCACTGCAGGGTCTTTAGCGTCAACACTGCAATTGTCCACTGCCAGGTCTTCAGCATCAACACTGCAATTGTCCACTGCTGGGTCTTTAGCATCAACACTGCAATTGTCCACTGCCGGGTCTTTAGCATCAACACTGCAATTGTCCACTGTCAGGTCTTCAGTGGCAACACTGCAATTTTCAACTGCAGGCTCTTTAGCGTGAACACTGCAATTGTCCACTGCGGGTCTTTAGCATCAACACTGCAATTGTCCACTGCTGGGTCTTCAGCGTCAACACTGCAAGTTTCAACTGCAGGCTCTTTAGCATCAACACTGCAATTGTCCACTACCAGGCCTTCGGCATCAACACTGCAATTTTCCACAGCAGGGTCTTTAGCGTCAACACTGCAATTATCCACTGCCGGGTCTTCAGCATCAACACTGCAATTGTCCATTGCCAGGTCTTTTGCATCAACACTGCAATTGTCCACTGCCGGGTCTTTAGCATCAACACTGCAATTGTCCGCTGCCTGGTCTTCAGCGTCAACACTGCAATTTTCCACAGCAGGGTCTTTAGCATCAACACTGCAGTTGTCCACTGCCGGGTCTTTAGCATCAAGACTGCAATTGTCCACTGCTGGGTCTTCAGCGTCAACACTGCAGTTTTCATCTGCAGGCTCTCTAGCACCAACATTGCAATTGTCCACTGCTGGGTCTTTAGCATCAACACTGCAATTGTACACTGCCGGGTCTTCAGCGTCAACACTGCAATTGTCCACAGCCGGGTCTTTAGCATCAACACTGCAATTGTCCAGTGCCTGATAACACCTCCCCTTGAGAAAGCATGGTGATTTATAGGGCCAAATGCGTGTTGGGGTTGTTTATTTATGCTGTGGTGGTGTCTCTGCAACTTGGTAAGGTTATACATGCCACTATTAGTATACACACATCTTAGTAGGCTACTATGCCAAACTTGCATTTATAAATTTTTAATCCCACATTTGTGTTTGTACCTCTGAAGGGATAGTAATGATTCTTTTTGATATGGGAGATTTATGCAGTGTTTTCCCTGTCTGAGGTAGTATCTAATTAAAGGGATACAAACTTGCATAGTAGACCCATAAAGAATTTTCTGAACTGTATCTGAACCTTCTGTAATTTTACACTTCTGCAGAGAACCAATATTGTTTGTCCTTATTTTGCACTTGTTTGTATGTTATTAGTATGTAATATTTTAGGTGCTAATAAAGTATTTTTGTACATTTTTAAACACTCCTGTGCTCCTCCTGTTTTGTAATGTTTTTTCTGTGGTGGAGTGGATAGTGCTCTGTCCACATATCACTATGAGACTGGGTTTTCTGGTATTAATCTATGTTTCTGTATTTTTCACAGTTTGTCCAGCAATACTAAAATGGACTTTGAGCCCGTGACGGCACATGGCTCTCGAAATAATGATATTTAAACGACACCAGTGATATGATTATTTAGGGGAACAACAAAGGTTTACAAGAAATAGTAGTGAGATTTAAAGATGTTTTGAGAAAAAGGACTAAGGTTTGGTATAGCCCCTTAACGACCGCCGATACGCCTTTTAACGGCGGTCATTAAGGGTACTTAAAAGCCTATAGCGCCCCCCACAGCCGGATTTTCTCGGGGTCTCGGCTACCGGGGGTAGTCAAGACCCCAGAGAACATGAATCGGGTCGGTTTTTACGACCCCGATGTTGCGATCGCCGTTATTAACCCTATAACAGCGATCGCAACATAAAAATAATAATCTTTTGTGCCTTTTAATTTCTCTCTCCTCTGATGTGATCGAACATCAGAGGAGAGAGAAATAGGGTCCCCCAAGCCCCCTTTGTGGCCACAGGTGGTCTTAGGGCCCTCCGATGCCCCCTGGTGCCGCCGCCACGCTCCTATGGCTGGAAAATGGCGGGAGCATGCTCAGTGCGCCCGCCGCGAGGTGACGGGGGGATGGGCGATTTTCTCTGGGGTTTTGGCTACCTGGGGTAGCCGAGACCCCAGAGAACATGATCCGGGTCGGTATTTACCGATCCCGGTGTTGCGATCACCGTTATAACACTATAACGGCGACCGCAAAAAAAAAAAAATTCTCTCCCTCTGATGTGATCGCACATCAGAGGGGTGAGAATTAGGGTCTTCGATCCCCCCCCGGTACCTCAGGTCCCCATGATCCTCTGGCCCCCCTCCTTCCTCGGGCAGAAAGAAAATGGCGGGCGCAAGCGCAGTGCGCCCGCCAAGATCTGCCTGCCTTCACCTAGCAACCAAGGAGAATTTTCTCATTGGCTGCTGGGTTTTGATTACTGTGGTAGACCCTATCACAGTGATCAAAACCCCCAATATTTGTAAATATGGCAGCACTTGGGCTGCAGTTTCTCTCTTCTCTCCCTGTAGTTGTTCTGGGAGAGAAGAGAGATAAGCTACGGTCCAAGTGCTGCCCTGTCAGTAAAAAAAACACTCCAGCGTCCGCAATCATCCTTTTTAGGACGTCATCCTGTGTCCGCAAGCGTCCTTTTTAGGACGCAAAATTCCGTATCCCATCCCTTTGTCAGGGGAATATAAAAAAAATAATTTTTTTTTATAATTTTTTACATTTTTTTTTTGAAGTTAGCGTAAGGTTAGCGTTAGACGTGTTAGAGTTAGCGTTAGGGTTAGCGTTACACGTGCTAGGGTTAGCGTTAGGGTTAGCGTTACATGTGCTAGGGTTAGCGTTAGGGTTAGCGTTAGGTTAGTGTTAGACGTGTTAGGGTTAGCGTTACACGTGTTAGGGTTAGCTTTAGTGTTAGCATTACACGTGTTAGGGTTAGCGTGAGGAGGAAAAAAAAATACTAGGTTAAAGTTAGTATATTAGGCAGGGAAATAAAAAAAAATGGCCCGCAGAATGTTCAGCGCGGAGAAAGCATACAGCCTGCTTTGCTCCGGAAGCTCCGGCAGCGAAACGGAATCTGCCTCTGAAGCGGAGCCGTTTTCAGACAGTGACGACGACTCTTCCTCCATGGGATCCCCCAGCCCGATGGTAGCGGAGTCGGTAGTCACTGCTGAAGGTTCAGAGGCAGGACCAAGTACCGCTGTCCCCCCATCGCTGTGGTGTAATGACCCCTCATTTTCCCCTCAAATTCCCCCTTTTTCTGCTGTCCCAGGAATAAGATTAGATGTCGCCAATTTTACCCCCACTGATTTTTTCCAAATTTTTATTAGCCCCGAAGTCCTAGAATTAATTGTCCACCAAGCTAATCTATATGCCCGACAATATATTTCCCAAAAACCCACTGCCTTTCATTCCCGTTCCTAGATGCCCACAAATGTCCCCGAAATAAAAAAAATTTTTGGGCCTTACCCTGAATATGGGTATAGTAAAAAAACCTCACACTCCGCTCTTACTGGGCAACAAAAGCTGTCCACAGCACCCCTGTATTTGCAGCCGTCATGTTCCGAGTCCGCTACGAAGCCCTGATGAGATTTCTCCACTTCAGTGATAATTCCCAAGCCCCCCCAAGAACTGACCCCAACTATGATCGGCTAAACAAATTGAGACCCCTAATTTCCCTCTTACAAAATTAATTTCTTAATTCATATACCCCAGAGCAAATTGTGGCGGTCGACGAGTCCTTGATGAGCCACAAGGGCTGTCTGTCATTCCCCAATTTATCCCCTCCAAACGTGCCAAATATGGCGTCAAACGTATAAAATGTGTGAGAGCTCATCAGGGTACACATCCACCTTCATAATCTATGAAGGTAGGGACCGCCAAATAAACCCCCCAAACTGCCCCAGACAATTGGCATCCCAGGGAAAATTGTGTGGCAGCTAATGACGCCCTTTCTCCATAAAGGGTACCACATGTACACTGACAATTATTACACGAACATCCCCCTATATAAATCCCTCTACGCTGCAAATACAGGGGCCTGTGGGACAGTAGGAAAAACAGAGTGGGGTTTCCGTCACAGTTGGTGTCCAGACGTTTGTAGAAGGGGGCGTCATTCTCACTCGCAAGTGACCAACTTCTTGCAGTGAAGTGGAATGACGGGAAGGATGTATACATGCTGACCACACTGCATGCGGACACCACTGTGATGGTCAGAGAGAGGGGTGCCACCAGGGACAAGCAAAAACCATTCTGCGTCACACAATATAATAAATATATGGGTGGCGTTGATTTATCCGACCAGGTTCTGCAGCCATACCTGGTCAAGCGAGAGACCAGGGCCTGGTACAAAAAGGTGGCAATTTATCTAATCCAAACGGGCATCTACAACAGTTTTGTGATGTACAAAAAGTCCCAAGGACCCCTCACATTCCTCTAGTATCAGGAAACCATTATTGAGGGCCTCATGTTTGACTCAATGGCACCGGGGGATGCCTTCGAGTCTGAGGATTCCCGGACTTTCAGAGCGCCATTTTCCTCACCCTGTTCCCGTCACTCCCACCCAAAGGTATCCTCAAAAACTATGCCGGGTTTGCCGGAAGCGTGGCAAACGGAGTGATTCCCGTTACCATTGCCCCACATGCCCATCCCAACCAGGCCTTTGTATCTCCCCCTGCTTTGAGACCTACCACACCACCCACAATTATTAGTTTTTTTTTAATATAATTTTTATTTTCTGCTTAGAGGCCCCAGTAGAGTAATTTGGAACACGTAATAGAAAATATTATCATTAGTAGATCCCATTTGACCCCATTCCACAATTAATTCCAACACTTGATCAATCCCATACCAAACTACTATTCCAACAAATTCTCATCCACGTAACCACGTCTGCACACCCCAGAGTGTGGACCCCACAAATGTTCCTGAAAAGTCAGGTCATCTGAAAATTAATTCTAGGACTTGATCAATCCCATACCAAACTACTATTCCTGCAAATTCTCATCCACGTAACCACGTCTGTACACCCCAGAGTGTGGACCCCACAAATGTTCCTGAAAATACCCACTGCACCCCAGAATCCTATGTACTCCTTTTTTCTGTTGTAACTGGTTCGTCTGAACCACCTTTCTATCCAGAATACCCACTGCACCCCAGAATCCTATGTACTCCTTTTTTCTGTTGTAACTGGTACGTCTGAACCACCTCTCTATCCAGAATACCCACTGCACCCCAGAATCCTATGTACTCCTTTTTGCTGTTGTAACTGGTACGTCTGAACCACCTCTCTATCCAGAATACCCACTGCACCCCAGAATCCTATGTACTCCTTTTTTCTGTTGTAACTGGTACGTCTGAACCACCTCTCTATCCAGAATACCCACTGTGTTAAGGCTGGCGGAACGCACAAAATAATATAAATAATAGGTGCGTTCGCAGTCCAGGGTCCACCGTGCAGGCGAAGCCCGCTGCTGGCAAAAAGGCGCAAGAAGCAAACTCTGTTATCCCGCAGAGCTGCCAACATAAACGCCGTAATGCGCTGTGGCAATGAGTGCGAACTCTGTTACTCCACAGAGCCGCTAGAAGAGGAGCCGCAACGCTATATGGCGATGTGTGCGCACTCACTAGACACAACTGAGTGGCAAAGAAAACACGCTAGGGCGCTGACTAGCGTTGAAAGCGAACCCTGTTACGTCACAGGGCTGCTTGAGAAAAAGCACTGTGTCCTGTAAGGCTCTCAGATACACAGTTAAGTGCTAAGCGTACATAAAGTGTGATCATGTGCTAACGTCCTCGCGGGAGTCACCCGCAATCTATGGCGTCTGAACGCCAGACCCTGAATACGGCAATCAAAACTCCTCACCGGTTATGCCGGTAATCTAGGGCATCTAGGACACCGACCCTGACCAGCTACCATACCAAACTCCTCACCGATTAAGTCGGTATTCTAGTGGCTTATTTCAGCCGGGTCCCTATCCACACATACACATGACCACACTGGCGCATAGCATACAAAGATTGATATTAGCGCATGGCGGCCCAGCCATGCTACCC
>JARQOD010000005.1:267150454-267219981 GCA_033576555.1 Oophaga sylvatica | reverse complement strand
TTAAGAGATTCACTTCTGCTCCTGTTCTATGGCAGCCTGATGTTTCTCTGCATTTCAGCTGGAGGTTGATGCCTCTGAAATTGGGGCAGGTGCCGTTTTGTCCCAAAGAGATCCAGAGACCTCTAAAAGTAACCCTTGTGCCTTTTTCTCTCGAAAATTTTCTCCAACTGAACGTAATTATGACGTGGGTAATCGGAGTTATTGGCCATGAAGTGGGCTTTTGAAGAGTGGAGACATTGGCTTGAGGGAGCCAAACATCAGTGGTGGTCCTCACGGACCATAACAATCTGGTTTATCTGGAATCAGCCAAGCGACTTAATCCTAGACAGGCCAGGTGGGCCTTGTTTTTCACACGTTTTAATTTTGTGGTTTCCTTCTTCCTGGCACTAAGAATGTTAAGGCGGATGCCCTCTCGAGGAGTTTCCTTGCGGACTCTCCTGAGTTATCTGATCCTGCTGTTATTTGAAAGAGGGTGTAGTTCTTTCCGCCATCTCGCCCAATTTGAGACTGGCTCTGGAAGGGTGTCAGGAGGATAAACCCGAGCGCTGCCCTATTGGGAAATTGTTTGTCCCAGACCGGTGGAAAAAGAGTGTGATGTCTGAGATTCATTGTTCCGCGTTGGCCGGTCATCCCGGAATTTTTGGTACCAGAGACTTGGTTAGTCGGTCCTTTTGGTGGCCTACTTTGTCTCGTGACGTCAGGGAATTTGTGCAGTCCTGCGGGACTTGCTCTCGCTCCAAGCCTTGCTCTCGCTCTGGTGGTTTGTTGATGCCAATTGCCTGTGCCCAAGAGACCATGGACCCATATCTCTATGGATTTCATTTCCAACCTTCCTGTTTCTCAGAGAATGACCGTTTATCTGGGTGATTTGTGATAGGTTTTCCAAAATGATACATCTTGTGCCATTACCTAAGTTGCCTTCCTCCTCCGAATTGGTGCCTTTGTTCCTTCAGCACGTGGTTCGGTTACACGGCATTCCTGAGAACATTGTGTCTGACAGAGGAGTCCAGTTTGTTTCCAGATTTTGGAGGACTTTTTGTTCTAAACTTGGTGTTCAATTGTCTTTCTCCTTGGCTTTTCATCCTCAGACCAATGGACAAACTGAGAGAACAAACCAGACATTGGAGACTTATCTGAGATGCTTTGTGTCTGCTGACAAGATGACTGGGTCTATTTTTTGCCTTTGGCTGAGTTTGCTCTTAATAATAGGGCTAGCTCTGCCACTTTGATGTCTCCATTTTTCTGCAATTTTGGGTTTCACCCTCAATTTTCTCGGGACAGGCGGAGGCTTCTGTCTGTCCAGGTGTTGACTCTGTTGTGGACCGTATGCAGCAGATTTGGGACCAGGTAGTGGAGAGGTTGTCCCTTTCTCAGGAGAGGGCCCAGCGGTTTGCCAACCGGCATAGGACTGATGGTCCTCGGTTTGAAGTGGGGGACTTGGTCTGGTTGTCCTCAAGAAATATCCCTATGAGAGTTGCATCTCCTAAGTTTAAGCCTAGGTTCATTGGACCTTATAAGATCATGGAGATTCTTAATCCTGTCTCCTTTCGTTTACTTCTTCCAGGGACATTTAAGATCCATAACGTGTTCCACAAGTCCTTATTGAAGAGGTTTGTCGAGCCAGTGGTTCCTATGGCTGCGCCTCCTGACCCTGTTTTGGTTGAGGGCAATCTGGAGTATGTGGTTGAGAAAATATTGGATTCTCGTTTTTCTAGACGGAAACTCCAGTATTTGGTTTAAGTGAGAGGTTATGGTTCAGGAGGACAATTCTTGGGTGTTTGCTTCGGACATCCATGCTAGGAGACTGATCTGTGCGTATCACAGTGCTCATCCTGACCGACCTGGTTGCCCAAATGAGGGTTCGGTGACCCCTCCTCAAGGGGGGGTACTGTTGTGGATGTGTTAGAAATGAATTCTGAGCAGAAGCTCCCTCTGGTGGTTACAAACAGTACGAACCATTCAATGAAGATTGTGAAGATTGGCAATCAGGAGTTACAGACTGGTCTTATATAAGGGAGGTTCCTCCCATCAGGGTTGCCGTTGATCAATTGTTCTTGTCTCAACTTTGGTTCCTGGTTCACTTGGAAGCTTGCTGAGTCTTGCCTGCATCTTCTGCTAACAGATAAGATATTTTCTGCTTTTATTTTTGTGCTTGCTTTTTGCATTTTTCCTGCACTTCTGTGGAGGTCAGCCAGGTCCCCTCCGGGGGCTTGTGCTCCTCTCAGTTTTATCTGAGCCACTGTTATTTGTTCATTTGCCTTTTCCAGTTTTTTCAGTGGCTGCGGCTTAGTTTTGTTACACCAGAGAACTAATTTAGGTGGTAGAGGTCGTGTGATCTCAGGTGTTTTTGCAATTAGTAGGGTTGTATTTTTTAGGGTTTTTTGGATTGCAGTAAGTGTCCTTCCTATCCTTTTCTTTCTAGGAAGATTGGGCCCCAACGTTTGCTCATACTATTTTCTGTCTGTGTCTGTATTTCCTCTTGTCTAAACCGCCATTACATGTTTGGGGGCTTCCTATGTTCTTTGGGGATCTGCTCCGGGGCAGATAGCTTTCCTCTTTCTATCTTTAGGTGTAGTTAACCTCTCAGCTGTGACGAGGCATCTAGGACCAACGTAGGTACGCTCCACGGCTGCCTTTAGTTGTGGTGGTTAGTCAGGGTACTGCAATCAAGTAGATTCCAACCTCTCTGGTGTATTGCCGTTTTTGCCTGCTCTCCTCAGCTACCAAATCATAACACACACACAGCCCCGCAGACCCCTCCAGACACACACACAGATACACACAGACCCCCACACACAGAAACGCACACATTCTCCGCCCACACACTCTTCCTCCTCCCATTTACTGCCTCTATTTAAACAATCATGCACACATTACTCGCATTTCACATTGAGTAGCATTGGACTCGCTACTCGTAACAAATACCTGAGTATTAGGACCTACTCGTTACGAGTATAGCAGGTCAAATATCTCACTACTCGCTCATCGCATGTACTACTCGTAATGCTATTTATTTTGCCACCTGTCCTTGTGGACTAATATATATTGGGCTTACCACTCGGACCCTAAAAGTACCTGTGAGAGAACACATTCTGGGTATTATTGCCGCCAGTGGCCACAGAGATCCATCCAAGCTCAAAACTATTCCTTTGCATTTTTGGACTCACCATAGTAATCACTCCCTTGAGTGAGAGGCATCGACTGTGTCGATGTCAGCATCCGGGGAGGAAGACGTCACAGAAATTGGCTCAACTCGAGTCATATTGGAAATGGACCCTCAATACTCTGCAGCCTAATGGTTGAATGAAAATATAAGTTTTGCCCCTTTTTTGTGACTCTCTTCTGCCTGCAATCAGTTTTAGTTTCCATCACATGTGCATTTTTTGCTTTTTGTTTTTTAATAATCTTTTAATTTTTGTATGTTTTTATAGATTTTTTTGTGTCCTATATATGTGTTGTGGGTGGATGTCATCATGGTTTTCTGACTTCTCTTTCTCATACGATCAAACAGAAGTGAATATCTTCGGGCTAATTTCTCATGTCTAATATGCAAATTAATTCTCTTGATGTACGATTTGATTGAATTTGATTCTTTTTGTATACTATTTTCATCTGCATATTGTGGACATTACTCCTTTTGATTGATCATCTTTGTCATTTAAACTAATTATTGTGGAATGATTTCAATATTTTTATTCTTTAAAATGCATTTCCATACCTAAGTGGCTTGTACGCATGCGCGCCATGCCACTCTCTCTGACAATCAGCTTTCTGTGTCTTCTCATGAGGGCTGACTCCTGGTTGACACCTGTGTCCCTGGCACTGCCCCCATGTGACGTGGATGCCGTTGGACATAGCAGTGGAATGACAGTGCATGCTTCATTTATAGCCCTGTTTGAAATTTCTGTGCGCACACGCAGTTTTTTACCTGCTGCGGTCTTTTGTGCATGCGCGGTGGTCCTGTGCTAAAATGGAGTTGCGGTTTGGCAAATTCCGGTCACCGCTGTGTACCATGGTCTCTATCTCGTTTCCTGGCGCCGGCTGCATGTAGTGAGATATGCGATATACCTAATTTCCGCCCTCACATTTATTGGCTACAGATCTCGTTTTAAACCCTGCACAATTCACTTTGGCACGACCCCGATGAATGCAATGCCGAAACGCACGTTGGGGTGGACGTAGCTGCTGCGATGTCCCTGATTTTACTTACCTGGGTAAGGCTGACTGACTATACTTGATTATATTATATATTACTTCTGTGCCATCTCTGGTTCTAGTATTAAATAGTAGTATATGGCATATTTCTCTATCACCCTGGTTAATTTAATGCTGTCATCCTTCAGTGACAAATGTCTGTCTATGCAATATTCTGTGGTTATTTATCAATATGATTGCTGATATGTTAAAACCTCCTGAATGCATTTAACATCCTTTGGATGTTTTCTTGTAAGCACTTATGCACTTTTTGCTCTCCCCTCATCTACTTGTGTGTTTTTTTGATATGAAGAATTCAATAAAATAATCTTAATTTTAGATTACAATTGACCTAGTTGATCGTTTTTCCTTTTTTCTTCATTCTTCATTTCATTGCTATCGGTCATGTATTTGTCCTATATATTAGCACCATAATGATTGATTCTCTCTATGTACATAATCTATTTCTTTAATCATGGTGCCTTATGCTTTGCTGAGTATTATTACTATAAACACCAGCAAGGTTGCTTCCAGGTTAGATTTGCCTAGCTCTTAATTTGATTATGTGCCTAGTGGATTTTATTTTTCTAATTTTATAGTTTAGAATACTGTGATTTTATTTATTTTATTTTTTATTTTTCATAACATTTATAAACACTTTGCTACTCCCACAAGGAACTTAGACATTTGAACCTTTGATCGCATTAATATTACACTGTAGTGCTTTGACTACCAGTCAATCAGACCTCCCGTGAAAGTGATGATATCACCCCCACAGAGCCCTAATCGCCACATCATTGAGTTTAATCGGACTTCCTTGAAGATTAAGAAGGATTTGCTCAAGCCTAAATGTACAGAAGATCAGTGGTTAGTTCATCCATATGCTTGGAACAACCTACCTGCTAGGCTCATTCAAAAGTAATGTGTGCAAGAAAACCTAGAATAGATGCTGTTTTAAAGTCAAATGGTGCTCACATCAATATTATTCCCTTCACCTTCCAGACCAGGCCAATTTTTTCAATTCTGACTAGTGTCGCTTTATGAGGTAATAACCATTCAACAGATCCCACTGATTCTGAGAATGTTTTTTCGTGACATCCATGATTAAGACTCTTTTGAGTTGAAACACGTCAGATTTATTACAATCCACTGGGGTATCCATTACCTGTAACATGTTCTTTTAACCATATGAAATAAAGGTATAATTTTTATAACTACCTTCCTGTCTGAGATCGCTGGAGATTACTGTGTGTTGGACTAGTATACGCCAGGCCAGGGCGGCTCCGTGTGAAGGTGTGGATCCTGCTATCCTGAGGACGCCAAGGAGTGAGCTTAAATATTTTTGTCATATTTATTTTATTTTCACATGTGTAATAGGAGAAAATAGACCACAAAATGTGTTGAGTGATTTTTCCTCAGTATGCCAATACCCTATATGTGAGGGAAAGCCACTGTTTAGGTGCAAGGCAGGCATCGGAAGGAAAGAAGCACCGTTTGACTTTTTGAATGCAAAATTGGCTGGAATTGAGAGCCAATGCCATGCCACGTTTGGAGAGCCACTGATGTGCCTAAACAGTGGAAACCTGGACAAGTGATCCCATTTTGGGAAACTATACCCCACAAGGAACTAATCTAGATGTGTAATGAGCACCTTGAACCCCAACTTCAAAGAGGTTTATGACACAGAGCCGTAAAAATAAATAACATTTTTCCCAAAAAAAATATTTTTCACCCATCTTTATTCACAAACAGATACAACATTTTTAATATAATTATGCTTGGATGGCCCCCAAAAATGTCTAGCAATGAGTAGCAGTAACCCCAGGATGACCACTCAAGATGGAATCAAGAAATTCTTGTAACAACCGCAATCTTAGTTACACAGGCACAAATAACTTGGACCCTGAAATAGCTGAAGGAGCTAACGATTGGACTATACGGATCTCCTCTTTCAATTCTGAGGCTGCCATAAAAGCCACAATACCGGAGGAATAATGGAGGATGGAGGTTGTGGAGGAGAAACTGAATCAAGATATACAAGATAATGGCTAAGCTTTCACATTCCTAGACCCCGGCCTGAAAGTAATCAAAAAATTTAACCTATAGAAAAACAAGTACCATCTGGCCTGAATAGGTCTTTGTAAACTAACTGTCCATAAGCTTAACTTCAGAACCAGTCTGAAATCATTAAATTTAGGAGCAGTCAATGAACGCCAATGTCGTTAACACCTGGTTCTCAAAGGATAACACTGTATTTATCAGTACTTTATCGGAGGAAGAAAAAGGTACCTGGGAGTCTGGGTGACTTCCTTGGCCGTCAGCCAGACTCAGACATTCTCCCAACGGTTTTGCTAGCCTGAGGATGAATTCAGCAATTCTTGTGAAAATGTCCAGCGAGACCACAATACATACAGAGTCCAAGATCTTGTCTACGTCTTTTCTCCACAACATGAAGATGAGCCACTCTAACCTCCAATGGCTCCACCTCTTGTAAATGGACCTGCTCTGTGGAAGCAAATGGGCAGCTTGCTGTTCACCACGTCTCTCATGGATTCCGCAGACCATTTGTATGGCTGGGTTATGGCCAGAGAACAAGGGGCAACATGAATGACCAGAGCATCCTTAAGGGTTTCAGAAAGGCCTTTGTGGAACTGGCAGCTGAGAGCTGCAATGTTCCCAGGACTTTAGTGGACCCAGAACTCAATGCAGTAGTCCTCAGCTGTGCGACTCCCCCTGTGCAAAGTTCATGATCTTAGCCTCCGAGACCTGGATCCTGTCGGGTTCATCATATATCAGACCTAAACTGTCAAAAAGACGTCAACTGAACACCATTCTGAGGCTTGTGGGGACAAGGAAAATGCCTAGGTCTGAGGACCCCCTCACAGTAGGGACAGGATTATTTCCATCTGCTGGAACTCTCCCGTGACAAACAAGGGCACAGGGTAAAAAATAACCTACAGCTCTCCCTGAATACCCTTAGCTGTCCTTTCTCTCCTGAAAATTTATCAGGGAGGGCCATTACGGGTTTGGGAGAGACCAACTGTACATCAGAGTGTACTGACATCACAGCCACTGCCGGCATGGAAGGCTATATCTGATCTTACTTACAACTGACATTGTGCTGACTCCAGACTTTGGCATTCCTTAATCAGATCCTGAGTCATCCACATCAAATTCGGCACCTGATCACAGTGCGTGTGAAAATGCTCAGTACTGGTGAAAAAGAAAAATGTATCAGCCAGAAGTAATGTGACACTAATTCACTTCTCATGTCCAAGTCGTGAGACAGGATAGCCAAGGAGTCTGAGGTCAAAAGCCAAGAAGGCATGTCCTAAACAGATGGAAAAGACAAAGGTTCTGAGTTCAGAATACCAGGAAGATTGCAGATCAGAGCAGAAGGGGTTAAACAGACGGATGGTCAGAGTGAGGTCCAAAGTCAGGCATTGAAAGATATACAAACAGAACGTAAGGCACAGACAGACAAACCACACAGTAGATGAATGAACATCTGACAGAGGTCTGGGAGTAATAGCACAGTTAAGTAGCCTGGCAATCACCTGGGACAATGAATACCTGAACACAGTCAGCGCCTCCCAGTCTCAGGTTGGATGGTCGAGCTGTCAATCAACACACTGACAGCTCAGCATGCCCCTGCACTAGACTGGATGACTTGAGCTGTCAAAGTACTAACAGCTTCGGCATGCCCCTGTACCAGATTGAATGGCTGAACTGTCAGTAACTGCATCCCAGACACACTGAGGGGTGGAACCATTACACTATTACCATTGCACCCTGTTGATGTCTCTTCTCAGGCAAAGAGGCTGCTTTATGGCACTGTTCACAGAAGCTGTGTGTCGGTGCTGTGGTCACTTCTCTACTTCTATCACAATTATTGATTCCAGACATCAGCAGAGGGCAGCAGTGATAAAAGATGTGGTAAATGACCACAATGCCGCCTACTGATGATGTCCTGTTCTAGGTGGGTGATAAAAGCTGCTGGAAGTGACTTCAGGGCCATTCTCATGATGATGTCCTGTTTGAGACTACCCTCAAATGGAACATTACAGGAATTAAGGTAAAAAAGACAGACATACTGATTAGCTGTGTAGGGTAAAAACTAAGGCATTTTAAAATAAAGTAAATACCAACAAAAGATGGAGCAGAAAATAGAAAAACATTCAGGAGACATACTCTAAATCAGATTAATCGAACGAATATGAGGAAAGAGGAGTGCTAATGAAGTCTCATAAAATAAACTTTTTATTAATATAGATTAAAAAAGGTTTAAATAAATAACAAGAAAAGGGACTGTATCAAAGCAAACAGAATACTCCTATAAAGTGATGCCAGAGCACATATGTAGTATATATCATATACAAGTAGCAGAGAAAAAGTGCAGAGACCCTACCCTAAATACCCTTAGTCATAAAAGCATGGTGCTGTGACTAATCCTTATTAGGAAAAGATTCATAAATATAAATAATATGTCAAAGTAGAGGAGGGTAAGGTGTAAGTGCTCTGGCCCACGAGTCCCAAAGCACGTTTCACCCAAGGATTCATCAGGGGTCGTGACAGATTATATCCGTAGGATGGCGAATGGCGAACTCTGTTACTTCACAGAATCGCAACTATGGACACTGTGGCCCTATATGGCGGTATAAGCGAACTCTGTTACACCAAAGAGTCGCTAAGGTATAAACACAGAGATATGGACTGTGTCCTGTTAACTCCACAGGTATGCACAGACAACTGCTGTGCGTACAGCAGTCCGTAGCAACGCAATCAGCAACGCAATCAGACAATCTCCTCACCGGAGAAGCCAGTATTCTAGGGGCTTATTTCAGCCGAGCCCTAAACACGTGCATACAATCTCCTCACCGGAGGTGCCGGTATTCTAGGGCTTATTTCAGTCGTGCCCTAACACATGCGTGCAAGATCACCCTGGCACAAAGCACATAATGTGATTGATACTAGTGCATGGCGGCACGACCATGCCACCCTTTTATAGTAGCAACTACAGGACCTGCCAGATAAGGACCAATAGGAAACTGCTCCAGAACACAAGCCAGCTGGCCAGCTGCTAATTTATCCCAAAGCAGCTCCCACAACTCCTCCCACCTGATCCTCTACTCAGTCCTATATATTTAGTAGCAGTCTAAGGGGGGCACGCGTGTGGGGTCAGGCACGCACATGCAGCAGAAGTACCACTGCAGCAAAAGTACAGTGAAGCTGCCGTTATTTCAACGGCAGTTAGTCATGGCAGGAGTCAGGACCCCACACTATGTCTCTTTTGGGTATGTCTGCTGAGTAAGCACTTCTAATTACTTTTACCTGGCTTTTCTAATTACTCATCTTACTCTTTCACCATGTTTACATATGCCTTCACAGTGTTTGCTCCATTAATCCTCTCTCTCCTTCGCTATCCCCAAACCCCAGCACCCTCTAATCAAATAATCATCTCCCCTTCCCTCCTTTCTCCCTACCTGACCTCCTCTGCTGACCTGCTCCTCAACTTCAAATCTGTCCTAATAAAACACAAAACAAGCTTCCCTCTCTCCTTCTCCCACCTGCTCTCCCTTTCTCTGCTCCTCCTCACTGCTGTGACATATCTCCCAATCCTGGACCTCCACAGTTCATACCCACCATTAGTACTCCTTCCTACCGCTCCCTATCTAATAAGAACTACCGTAATCTTTCCAACGTAAAACCCGTGCCATTGACACCCACCCCCCTGCTCCCTCTCTCTGGAGCACTCTGGAATGCCCGCTCCATCTGCAATAAGCTTCATGTGATTCATGACCTCTTTCTCTCTCTCAATCTTGCTTTCCTCGCCCTCACAGAAACATGGCTGACACCCTCTGACACCGCCTCCCCTGCTGCGCTGTGTTACGGTGGCCTCCAATTCACCCACACTCCTCGCCCTGGAAACAGACATGGTGGAGGAGTGGGTGTTCTCCTTTCCTCTAACTGCAACTTTAACCCAATCCCACCTTTTCCCTCCCTAATCCTCCCCTCCTTTGAAGTCCACTGTGTCCGCATCTACTCTCCCTCCAACCTCCAAGTGGCCGTCATATACCAACCTCCAGGCCCGACCACTGCCTTCATCGACCAATTCACTACCTGGCTTCTTCACTTTCTCTCCACTGACATCCCCACCATCATCATGGGTGACTTCAACATCCCCACTGATACCCTTCAGTCAGCAGCCTCCAAACTTCTGTCCCGTACTTCATCCTTTGGACTTACTCAGTGGTCCTCCTCAGCCACCCACACGGATGGTCATACATTAGACTTGGTCTTCACCCGCCTCTGCTCTCTATCTAACTTCACCACCTCCCCTCTCCCTCTATCTGACCACCATCTACTCACTTTCTCATCCCTGTCCTCCTCTCCTGTCACCCATGTCCAGCAACACGTGCACCCCCGCAGACACCTTGCACACCTAGACATCCACACACTCTCTGACTCTATTCTTTCACTGGCATCAATATCCTCACTCCACGATACAGACAGTGCCACTGCTTTCTACAATGCCACTCTCACATCAGCTATTGACATGGTCGCCCCTCTCGTTCATGGCAGAGTGCGACGTACCAATAGACAACCCTGGCACAATAACACCACTAAAAAGCTCCGGCAAGTGTCCAGGATTACAGAACGGCGTTGGAAAAAAACAAATTCGCAAGACGACTTCACTGCATTCAAACAAGCAACACTCTCTTTCAAATCTGCCCTCACCTCTGCTAAACAGGCCTACTTCACAACCCTCGTATCTTCCCTATCCTACAACCCCAAACAGTTATTCAAAACTTTTAACTCCCTCCTCCGCCCACCACTGCCCCCTCCTACCTCCCTCATCTCTGCTGAGGACTTTGCCACACACTTCAAAAATAAGATCGACCAAACAAGGCAAGTCTTCATTGTTCAACCACCACAACCCCTTTGTATACCAGACCAATGCCCTAACCCCATAACCTCCCTCTCCAACATAACTGAAGGGGAGCTTAATTGTCTTCTCTCCAAATTGCACCTCACAACCTGTGCACTTGACCTCATCCCAACCCACCTCCTCCCCAACCTCACCACCACTATTATTCCATCCCTAACCCACCTCTTCAACCTATCACTAACTTCCGGTACCTTCCCTTCTGCTTTCAAGCATGCCACAATCACGCCTATCCTTAAAAAGTCAACCCTCGACCCAACCGCTATGTCCAGCTATCGCCCAATATCACTGCTCCCATTCGCTTCCAAACTCCTGGAGCTGCATGTCCACGCTGAGCTTTCCTACCACTTCTCTTCTAACTTTCTCTTTGACACTCTACAATCTGGTTTCCGCCCCCATCACTCCACTGAGACAGCCCTGACCAAAATTACTAATGACCTACTTACAGCCAAAGCGAACGGACAATACTCTATACTCCTGCTTCTTGACCTGTCCTCTGCTTTTGACACAGTTGACCACTGCCTTCTACTACAGATTCTTTCCTCCTTTGGCATCAAGGACCTCGCCCTATCCTGGATCTCCTCATACCTTTCCAACCGCACATTCAGCGTCTCCCACTCCCACACTACCTCCTCGTCCCACCCTCTCTCCGTTGGAGTCCCCCAAGGCTCTGTTCTAGGACACCTACTCTTCTCAATCTATACACTTGGCCTGGGGCAACTCATAAAGTCCCACGGATTCCAGTACCACCTTTACGCTGATGACACTCAGACCTACCTCTCTGGCCCAGACATCACCTCTCTGCTATCCAGAATCCCGGAGTGTCTATCAGCCATATCCTCCTTCTTCTCCTCCCGCTTCCTCAAACTCAATGTGGACAAATCTGAACTCATAATCTTTCCCCCATCCCACAGATCTTCCTTACCTGACCTATCTATCACAATTAACGTCATCACGCTTTCCCCCGTACCAGAAGTCCGTTGACTCGGAGTAACCCTTGACTCTGCCCTGTCCTTCAAACCGCACATCCAAGCTCTTTCTACCTCCTGTCGCCTTCAGCTCAAAAAATATTTCAAGAATCCGTCCTTTCCTCAACCCTCAATCTACTAAAATGATTGTGCATGCCCTCATCATCTCCCGCCTCGACTACTGCAACACCCTTTTCTCTGGCCTCCCTGCTAACACCCTCGCACCTCTCCAGTCCATCCTTAACTCTGCTGCACGACTAATTCACCTCTCTCCTCGCTACTCCTCCGCTTCTCCCCTCTGCAAATCTCTTCACTGGCTCCCATTCCCTCAGCGTATCCAGTTCAAATTACTAATACTGACCTACAAGGCCATCTATAATCTGTCTCCTCCTTATATCTCTGAACTAATCTCCCGATATCTTCCCTCACGTAATCTCCGATCCTCCCAAGACATCCTTCTCTCCTCCACACTTATTCGCTCCTCACCCAACCGCCTCCAAGACTTCTCCCGAATATCCCCCATCCTCTGGAATTCTTTGCCCCAACACGTCCGACTATCAAACACATTCGGATCCTTCAGACGGAACCTGAAAACCCATCTCTTTAGGAAAGCCTACAGCCTGCAATGACCCTGCTACCTCCTCACCACTACCGGAGATATCGCCTCAACCAACACCGGAACTGCTGCAACCCCCCGACCTACTGTCTCCTGCCTCACAATCCTGTAGAATGTAAGCCCGAAAGGGCAGGGTCCTCTCCCCTCTGTATCAGTCTGTCATTGTTAGTTTGTTTACTGTAAGTGATACCTGTAATTTGTATGTAACCCCTTCTCATGTACAGCACCATGGAATCAATGGTGCTATAGAAATAAATAATAATAATAATAATATCCCCCTTTTTTCATTCCAATATATATTCTGGGCTAGTTGGTATGTTGCATAAATCATTTGCCATGTAATTGAATACTATCATCTCTGTATGTATACTATTTAGGGTAATTTGTAAAGGGATTACTACATTTATACATTTTAATCACTAATTTTACCACCTTAATTTTTCTATGGTCCCCTCTTTAAATTAACTTCTATACCTTTGTGTACATATCTTGTTTTTACTATGTTTTTATATTGAATCATTGTACTTGTGCGGGTGTTAGGACTGGCGGAACGCACAAAATAAATATAAATAATAAGTTCGTTCGCAGCCCGGGTCCACCGTGCAGGCAGAGCCTGCTGCTAGTAGGATGGCGGAATGGCGAACTCTCTTACTTCACAGAATCGCAACTATGGACACTGTGGCCCTATATGGCGGTATAAGCGAACTCTGTTACACCACAGAGTCGCTAAGGTATAAACACAGAGATATGGACTGTGTCCTGTTAACTCCACAGGTATGCACAGACAACTGCTGTGCGGACATCAGTCCGTAGCAACGCAATCAGCAACGCAATCAGACAATCTCCTCACCGGAGAAGCCGGTATTCTAGGGGCTGATTTCAGCCGTGCCCTAACACATGCGTGCAAGATCACCGTGGCGCAAAGCACATAATGTGATTGATACTAGTGCATGGCGGCACGACCTCGCCACCCTTTTATAGTAGCAACTACAGGACCTGCCAGATAAGGACCAATAGGAAACTGCTCCAGAACACAAGTGGTTTCAGGACCTTCCTGGCGGATCAATAGGAGCTGCTGCAGTACCTGAGCATGTGACCCCTGATCTCCAATGAGAGATCTTACTCTTGGCATGCTCAGAAGGGGAAAGCAAGGACTTTGTCCTAAAGACGTCTGCTCGCCGCTAACCAGTACTGGCTACAATAGCAGAGCCTGGAGGAGCAGCAGTAATCCTCTGTTAGACTGGGCGAGACGCTGGGACCGACGTCTAAGCTGAGCAGAGTCCACTGCGGCCGGAGACGGATGGGAGACCGCAGCAGGGACGGCTCGAGATTCTCCTTGTGCAGAAGCTGGAACTCGACCCCTAACATTACCCCCCCCTCCTAAGGCCCCCCTTTTTTGGGCCTCGCTGCGTTCAAAGGCAGCAATGAGCTGCGGAGCGTGAATGTGCTCGGCAGGCTTCCAGGACCTATCCTCAGGCCCATAACCCCTCCAATCCACCAAATAAAATCTTTTGCCCCGTACCACCTTACACGCTATGATGGCGTTCACCTCATGGTCGTCAGTAGATGAACCCGATGTCCCGGCAGATGACTCGGAAAACCGGGACATGAGCACAGGTTTCAGGAGGGATATGTGAAAGGTGTCGGAGATACCCAGGCGTGGTGGAAGAGCCAAACGGTATACCACAGGGTTAACTTGCTCGAGGACTTTGAAAGGACCCAGGTAGCGGGGTGCCAACTTAGTGGACTCAACTCGCAGCCTGATGTTACGGGCGGAAAGCCACACCAAGTCCCCAGGAGCAAATGTCGGAGCGGGGCGCCGATGTGCGTCGGCGGAGGACCTCATCCTCTCCTTGGATGCCTGAATGGCATCCTGGGTACGGTCCCAAATGTCCCGTGCCTCCACAGCCCAGTCTGCCACCCTGGAGTCAGCAGAAGACACGGGCATGGGCACCGGAACCTGCGGATGCTGACCGTAGTTTAGGAGGAATGGAGTCTGTCCGGTGGAGTCAGCCACTGCATTGGTCAGTGCAAACTCAGCCAACGTAGCAAGGATGCCCAGTCATCCTGCTTGGCTGAAATAAAATGTCGTAGATAGGTGACCAAGGTCTGGTTGGCCCTCTCTACTAACCCATTCGTCTCGGGATGGTATGCTGAAGAGAGATTTAACTCAATACTGAGTAGATGACAAAGCTCTCTCCAGAACCGAGACGCAAACTGGGGCCATCGGTCACTGACAATTTTGTCCGGCATGCCGTGTAGACGGAAGATGTGCCTAATAAACATCGCTGCCAGGGCCCGTGCAGAAGGTAACCGTGGTAGTGGCACCAGGTGCATCATTTTGGAAAAATGATCGGTGATTACTAGTGTTGAGCGATACTGCTCGATATCTAAAAATATCGTATCGAAATTGTATCGCCGATAGCACTAAATATCGTCGATATCCGATTCTGATACCGGAAGTCCCATGTAAGTCTATGGGAACAAAATATCGCAACAAAAAAAACCCTTTCTTTCGTTGTAAACACAAAATATACACACATAGAATACATATATATATATATATATACATGTCATTGTGACATATATATATATACATATATTTATAGTTTATACACTTCTACATAGTAAAATAGACTCTGATTCAATTGCCGGGTAAAGCCGTGACATACCCCATAGAAGTCGACGGGCTCGGTGCCGAGTACCCCCAAAACCTCTGGCTCTGTGCGACTCAACTTGGGCGTCACGAACAGGATTCTGTAGCTCGCTATAAGCGAGTCCTGTGTGCCTGAATTGAACTGGTTTTGTGCTTGAGAATTGCTAAAATCATCAGAGAATGTATTTGCCATTTTTCCGCTATATCTGCGTCACGACGAGGCACTGGTGAAGAAGAAGGGCGTGCTCTTCATGGGTGTACACTCACTCAGTGACGCGAAAACGATGGCTCTAAATGGTACTGCAATGTAAGATCGTGCCCCACAGCTCTTCAGTTCCGCCTCCTCATCCTCCTCAGTGTGCGGAAACTAACACGAAGGTCCCGCCTCCCTACAAAAGAGGGGCCCTCTCCAGATGCTAATGACACATGTGACTTGGCAGAGATGGCTAATGGACACGAGCAGAAGTGTGAAGGGATGGAGCAGTCAGAGCTCTCCCCCCACGGAAGCGACCCGATCGCCACGGAACCACCGTTGGGCACCCGGCCTGGAAACCCTCCTACACTGCAAGAAGCGGAGGATACCCTAAGAGGCCTGGCCCGGCACCGGGAGGAGGTCGCCAGGATGGAAGCCAGTTGGCGTGCCCTAAAACTAAACTTTGAGCGGCGCCAATCCCTCTTACCTGAAGTGTCTGTACCGGAAGGTGAGGCACCCGTTCTAGTAGAGGAGCCCTTGCAATGTGATCCGGTTGACGTTGTCGCAGTGGAGGCACCCGTTCGTGCAAAAAACTCTGCACCGGCAGCACCCCAGATCCCGCTGTCTGCCCCCGTCGCTGAGACAGAAGAAGCGACACCCGTCCTCATGGAGGAGGCCGCGCAGGCACCAGAGCACTACCTGCCTGTACCGGAGCCCCGACTGTCATCTGTTCCAGAGCCGGCTGCTTCCTCCGCAGGTGAGCGCCGCCAGGACTGGGGGGCGCCAGGAGAGCTGCCGCAAACCGGACACTGTAAGCTGGCATTTGATGGTGGAGACATGGAGCTGCTGGTGGAGGAGAATTTCAACCGGCGTCAGGAGGAAGAGTGGAGACGTTGGGAGCGGGAAGCAGAGCGACAAAGGGAGCAGCGAGAAACCCAAAAGCTTCGGCAACGTAACCTGGAGAAGGACCGGGCAGATAAGGACCGGATGAGAAAGGATAAAGGAACCCTGTGGGAGCCGCGGCGTAAGGGTGCAGTACGGAGCTTTAAATTGAAAGGTGGTTGGGGCTTCATCCAGGAGCCTGGACTTTATTTAGAAGTTTTTGTGAACCGGCGGGACGTGGAGGCTCACCTCCCAGAAGGACACCCGGGGAGGGACCTGTTGCCAGGAGACTTGGTGACTTACACCCGACACTGGGGTTACAATGGATGTTACGCCCTAAATGTTACCAGGTGCGACCCCTACTCCCCAGAGTGTCAGGAACCTGTGAGACCCTCGGAGCCTTCAGCCTCCCACATCCAGGCCTCTGCAAAAGTGCCCACCCCATGCCGTAAATCTCCACAGCCTCCCTCAGTGGTCTCCTCAGCAGCCCCAGCTATGGACATGATAAGTATAGCTGGCCCGTACCCGGCGCCTGTTAGGCCCCCTGGGGTTCGTTCAGTCCGGGACATAGGGTTCCAGACCCGGAGGGAGATGAAAGAGGTGGCCACACAGACCCAGATAGCGGGTCACGACTTGACTGTACAGGCCACACGACGTAATCAGGTCCTGGTGGTCCTTGGTGCCTCGGATGTTTGGCAAGCATCAGAAGAGTACCAGGTGGTACCTGGAACACCCCGGCCAAAGAAGTATAAATAACCCGGACAGGGTCCCTGTATGTAAATAGTTAAATTGTTGATAAATAGTTAAATTGTTGATGTACCCGGATGGGTGAATGTTCATAAAAAAGTTTTTTAATTTAATAAAAAAAAAAAAAACACATTTTTCATTACTTTTATTACAGTCTCATCCTGCGACGCCATCCATCTCCTGTAAAAAAATGAAAAAAAAAAAAAAAAGTATACCACCTGACCGACGCAGTCCATAGTAACGAGTGTCCCACGACGATCCAGCTCTGCTACATCAGAATGACAGGCAGAGCCTGTCATCCCGGCGCAGCACAGCTGATTACCTGCTTCCCCGGCGGTGACGTCATCGGACTGGTTTACGGCCGGGATTACCCTGCAGTCACTGCAGTTATCGCGAAAAACTGCATATGACCGCCAGGGAGAAGATAATGGCGGCCATCAAGCAGTCCAGGACGTGACCGCCGGAGATCTTCTGCCAGGTAAGTGCCGCTGACTCCTGACAGACCCGACCGACGGACACTCACAGTGACAGTGACAAATCCGATTCCGGTATTCGATAAGACGAAAATATCGAAACGAATTATCGAAAGGCCGATAGAGCTAATATCGGCCGATAACCGATATTTGCAGTATCGTATCGCTCAACACTAGTGATTACCCAAATGATGGTGCAGCCCCGAGACTTGGGTAAGCCCACCGCAAAGTCCATCCCGACCATCTCCCAGGGCCTGTCTGCCACCGGCAAAGGGTAAAGTAACCCAGCTGGCCGTTGTCGAGGAGACTTATTCTTGGCGCAGGAGACACACGCCCGAACATAGTCCCCAACGTCATGGACCATATGCGGCCACCAGTATGTCCTCGCCAGCAACTCAGATGTCCTCTTTGCCCCAAAGTGTCCACCCACCCTGGACGAGTGTGCCCAAGAAAGTACCTCCGGACGCAAATTGGTAGGCACAAAAGTCTTGCCTGGAGGCACAGACTCTAGAGAAATCGGGGCCACAGTTCTCAGGCTCTCTGTGGGGACAATAAGACGAGGCTCCTCCTCTGAGGACACCACACAGCGAGAGAGAGCGTCGGCACAGATGTTCTCTCCCGAGAGAAAATGTAGGGTGAAATGAAACCGGGAGAAGAACAAGGACCATCTGGCCTGGCGAGAATTAAGCCGCTGGGCTGTCTGAAGATACACCAAATTCTTGTGGTCGGTGAAGACTTGGAAGGGAAAGCGAGCCCCCTCCAACAGATGTCTCCACTCAGAGAAGGCCAACTTCATTGCTAGAAACTCCCTATCCCCGATGGAATAATTCCTCTCCGCTGATGTGAAGGTCTTAGAGAAGAAGAAGAAGCAAGGATGCTTCCGACCCTGAGCATCCTTTTGGAAGAGGACTGCTCCAGCACCAACGGATGAGGCATCCACCTCCAATAAAAATGGCTTATCAACATCGGGGCGATGTAGGATGGGAGCGCCAGCAAAATGAGACTTAATAGAAGTGAAAGCCTTGGAAACCTCTTCCGACCACAATTTGGGATTTGCTCCCTTCTTGGTGAGGGCTACCCAGGGAGCTACCAAGGTAAAGAAATGGGGAATGAACTGGCGATAGTAGTTAATGAACCTCATAAAGCGCTGCACCGCTTTAAGAGAGTGGGGTTCTTGCCAGTCCATCACAGTCTGTAGTTTCGCAGGATCCATAGCCAATCCCTGGGTTGAGATGATATAGCCAAGGAAAGGTAAAGACTCCAGCTCAAACATACATTTCTCTAACTTAGCATATAGGGAATTTGCCCGTAAGAGGTCGAAGACTCTACAGACATCTCTCCGGTGGGAGTCAATATCTGGAGGGAAGATGAGTATATCATCCAGTTAGACTATGACCGAGGTGGAGAGCATATCTCGGAAGATGTCATTGACAAAGTCTTGGAAAATGGCTGGGGCATTACAGAGCCCAAAGGGCATCACCAGATATTCGTAATGCCCATCCCTGGTATTAAAAGCCGTCTTCCATTCGTCCCCTTTACGGATGCGAATCAGGTTATAAGCACCGCGCAGATCTAGTTTAGTAAATACCATTGCTCCCCAGAGCCTATCAAAGAGCTCAGAAATCAGGGGCAACGGGTACTTGTTCTTAACGGTGATGGCGTTAAAACCCCTGTAATCAATGCATGGACGTAATTCTCCGTTCTTCTTCTGCACGAAGAAGAATCCCACCCTGCCGGTGACACCGACTTCCTAATGAGCCCTCTTGCCAGGTTCTCCTGGATATATTGCGACATAGCCTCTGTCTCAGGAAGAGAGAGGGGATAGACCCTTCCCCGAGGAGGTTCTGCTCCAGGCAAGAGGTCAATAGGACAGTCATAGGGGCGATGAGGCGGAAGAGTCTCCGCAGCCTTCTTGGAGAACACGTCTGCATATGACCAATAGCACTTGGGAAGTGAAGTAAGATCTGCGGGTAACTTAGTAGTGGTAACCTGAACGCAACTCCTGACACATCTGCCTCTACATGCACCACTCCAACCCAGTATCCTACCCGAAGTCCACTCTATATGTGGGGAGTGAAAACAGAACCAAGGTATTCCTTGTAGGATCTCGTCTATTCCTCAGGAAGGACGAGTAGGGAAATAAGCTCCTGATGGGAAGGGGATACAAACAATGCAAGAAGAACAGTCTGGTGTGTAATTTGTGAGGGCAATGTCGACCCATTCACTGCCCGGACAGTCACTGATTTGTCGAGCGCCACCAGAGGTATTGCGTGATGGCGAGCAAAGTTAGAGGACATGAAGTTCCCCTCTGCTCCTGAGTCCACGCAAAGGTCGACTGTGAGAGTGGAAATGCCTACAGTGATTGTCCCTTTAAGTGTCATCATGGAGGAAACTGACGCTGTCTCTAGTGAACCTCCTCCCAGAGTCACTAGACGCGATTGCCTCTGCGATCGCTATGGACATCTGTTAGTATAGTGTCCTGCCTGTTGGCAAAAATTACAGACCACCGTTACTCGAGCGGTCGGGGACTTAGGTCCCGCTCGAGAAACCTCCATGGCTTCGATGGAGTCGGACGCTTGAACGGAAGATTCCAGAGGTTTGGCGAAGGTGCGAGCCAACCGAAACCTCTGCCTGCACTGGGTCCGCTCTAACCTCCGCTCGTTAAAGTGGAGATCAATGCGGGTAGATAAGGAAATGAGCTTCTCCAGTGTGGCGGGAATCTCCCTGGTGGCCAAGGCATCCTTCACATGATCCGCCAGTCCTCTCCAGTACACCGGAATGAGGACTTTATCCGGTCACTCTAGCTCAGAGACCAGAGTCCGAAATTGGACGGCGAACTGGCTGACCATGGATGAACCCTGTGATATTGCCAGCAGTTGTAGCTCCGTATCGTGGGTGACACGAGGTCCTAAGAAGACCTGTCTCAGAGCCTCCAGGAAAAGAGGAGCACTCTGTACCACACAATCGTCGTGCTCCCACAGCGGCGTTGCCCACTCCAACACCCTGCCCGACAGGAGGGATAAGACAAAACCCACCTTCGCCCGTTCCGTGGGAAAACGTGCAGCCAGAAGCTCAAGATGAATGGAGCACTGACTCACTAATCCCCGACATTGCTTGCTGTCACCGGCAAACTTGTCTGGAAGCGGGAGACGGGATAAAGTCGGAGCAGGCGTGGCAGAGGACAAACTGGCTGCAGCCACGCTAGCAGCCTGAACAGCGACAGCGGTAACATCCACAGCTGAGGTTGTGCGCTCTAGAGCCGCCAACCTACCCTCCAGCTGCTGGATGTACCGCTGTAGACGCTGGTCGTCCACCATTTTACTAACCAGACCAGGCGCTAGTATCATGTTAGGGCTGGCGGAACGCACAAAATAAATATAAATAAGTGCGTTCGCAGCCCGGGGTCCACCGTGCAGGCAGAGCCTGCTGCTAGTAGGATGGCGGAATTGCGAACTCTGTTACTTCACAGAGTCGCAACTATGAACACTGTGGCCCTATATGGCGGTATAAGCGAACTCTGTTACACCAAAGAGTCGCTAAGGTATAAACGCAGAGATATGGACTGTGTCCTGTTAACTTCACAGGTATGCACAGACAACTGCTGTGCGGACAGCAGTCCGTAGCAATGCAATCAGCAACGCAATCAGACAATCTCCTCACCGGAGAAGCCGATATTCTAGGGGCTTATTTCAGCCGAGCCCTAAACACGTGCATACAATCTCCTCACCGGAGGTGCCGGTATTCTAGGTGCTTATTTCATTCGTGCCCTAACACATGCGTACAAGATCACACTGGCGCAAAGCACATAATGTGATTGATACTAGTGCATGACGGCACGACCATGCCACTCTTTTATAGTAGCAACTACAGGACCTGCCAGATAAGGACCAATAGGAAACTGCTCCAGAACACAAGTGGTTTCAGGACCTTCCTGGCGGACCAATAGGAGCTGCTGCAGTACCTGAGCATGTGACCCCTGATCTCCAATGAGAGATCTTACTCTGGGCATGCTCAGAAGGGGAAAGCAAGGACTTTGTCCTAAAGACGTCTGCTCGCCGCTAACCAGTACTGGCTACAATAGGAGAGCCTGGAGGAGCAGCAGTAATCCTCTGCACAATGTTACACTGGGCGAGACGCTGGGACCGACTTCTAAGCTGAGCAGAGTCCACTGCGGCCGGAGACGGATGGGAGACCGCAGCAGGGCCGGCTCGAGATTCCCCTTGTGCAGAAGCGGGAACTCGACCCCTAACAGCAGGCACTTTGTTACACACAGTGCCAATTATTGCCACACACTGTTTAATTAAGGTGTTTTACAAACCTTTTGTCCCATCTTCATTCTTCTTAATCCATGTCTAGTAGTTTCTTTGGTGTTTAACCTCAGAATAGTATGTAGACTGATTCCTGAGTCAGAAAAAGAAAATCATACTATAGATAGTTAAGAGACTTCTGCTTGTGTCTGTACAGAACTGTAAACTAGTAACTATGAAGAGTAGTCACAAAGCTGGGAAGTACTAAACAAGCTACAGAAAGTCACTGCTACCAAAAGTAGAATTCAAGGGAAGACAACAAGCACTTTGAGTGTAGGCAGAACTACTGAGAAAATGACACAGGGACTGTTAATGTGTAAAGGATGTGCTGACAAAGTTTTTCCAAAAGCCTGTTACAACTATCAACAAACTGTTGATACGTTAGCAAATTGTCACAAACATAAACCCTTCTTGGCCAATACTAATGTCTACCTCAGTTCAATTGCTTCTGTTGCCTCATGTAAAACTTTTGAAACCATATTAAGCTTGTTGCCTCATGTACAACCATGTAACCATCAAGCGTGTTCCCTTTTTATGAGTAAAGTTATTAAACATTCATCTTGCATTCTTCCATTATCCATGAGCAGGCGAGCACTCGACAACTATGGTTAAAAACATCCTACAATACATTTAAACAATTATCCCTTCATAAGTTTCAGTAAATACACACAGAAGAGTTTTTCTATAGAGTAGGAACAATTAAGTTTTTACCACCTGATTATAGTCATCATTCAATGAATTTAAAACTAGCTGTATGGCTTTCTGGGTGTCTGCAAATTAACAAATTTTATGTACTGATTGCTTTAAATTCAGGAAATATTTTTGAAAACGGCAAAATAGTTTATAAATGTACATTTAGTGTAGTTTCACTTAGACTTTTTTTAAACTTACTGACTCCAATATGTTCAATTAAATTCCCACTCCCTTTCAATTGGATCCACCTATTGTATAGCCAAAGGTATTCAACTGTTTCCACTTGGCACTGTCTGCAACAAACATATGGATTATACATATTTTGTGTACAGTTATGTTGAAAAACTGTCAATTGAACTTTCTCATTCAGTTGGAATAGGATCTTGATGCGCAGCAATAAGTATTTAAAAGGGACACCCTTGGGATATATGACTAATAAATTCTATAAATGCAGTATATGTTTAAAGATTTTCCCACTTTATAAGTCAACAGTGCACAATGGAATGAACCTAGCCTAACTTTGCTTACAAACGCCAATTAAGAGAAATAAAGACAAGATCTGGACGTGTTTTTCTGCTTTATAATATGGCCATACATATTTCCACTTGAATAGTGAATCATTAAAACACAAAGCTACACTGTTATTGTAATAAATCTGTCTTAAAGTTTATTATAAAGGAAATTAAAAATTTGTTTCTACCATGATTGGTATAGGTGAAAAAAGACATTGGTCAATCAAGTTCAACATTTCTCCATCAGTTATACATTCTCTATCGCTAGATTGATGATTTGTTGCAAATAACTTTTCAAATTTAATAAGTATAATTTTTTTCACAACTATTTAATTTTCCCAATTCTGAAATGATATATGTGTTTCTTCTTTGGAACATAAGTCTACTTAAATCTAAATATTATCTAATAAGAGTAACAGAGTTGTAATTAAAGCCATAATAGCTTTTTTTGTCATTAATCAAGCGAGATTTTGGTGAATAATATCCAATGCCTTAAACAATAACATTTGATGACAAGCATCATTAAATAAAACCTAAGTGATGAAACGCTCAGCATGTTTTACTGAGGTAGTCCAGACAGCTAGTTATTAACTGTTAACTAAACATTGTCTTGGCAGAGATTGTACAATATTAGACTACTGTGGAAATGGCTAATCAAACAATTGACTGAAAAAATCTGAATGAGTAAGCTCAATTTTTATTATTCTGTGGTCTCCTTCAATATGTTATAGCTCTGAGCTTAATCACTTCAATATTTTAGGACCATAAGAGCTTGAAATAAACTTTATTAAAATAGAAAATAAACCTTTACTGTTTCATCATGTGTCATAAACTAAAATGGGGACATCCACACACATTGAATTAATGTTACTTTATATCAAAGAGTCATTTTATTTTATGATCAAACAATGGAGAATTAAACAAAGAAAATTCAGGATCATCAGACAATGAAATAGCCAAACAGTATCCTACTAGTGATAAGCAAATCTGATGAAATTCGAATTTCGAAATTCGAATTTATTCAAAGAGAATTGAATGTACATTGTTATGCTCTGAGGTTTCTCCAGACTTCAGAGCATAATAAATAAATGCTCTGATCCACAACCCCTTCTCCTTTCTGGTTGTTATTTTTAGTCAAGTCACCAATGTAGCCTTAACTTGGTCATCTTCAGAGTCTTCCGACGCTCAGCATTTTTGGCATATTCCAATGCTCAACATCTTCGACATCTTATGTGCTTACCAGGTCTTGAAGTCATGATGTTGCATCCTAGTCAGGGAGGCAGATGCTGAAAATGCAAGGCATCAGAAGATGCCAAAAATGCTGGATTCCATAAGATTCCGAAGATACCAGGCCTGAAAGACACTAATGATGGCCCAGTGAAGATCACCCTAGTAACTGGACCAAATAAAATGACCAGAGTAGAGCAGAGCAGAGCTTTGTTGTTAGATAGATGAGGGTGTGTATTATATTTCTATTTTTTTTTTATTTTCATTAATGCTACCAAAATGAATAATATTAGGAGTAGTGATGAGCGAGTATGCTCGTTACTTGACTTTTCTGAGCCTGCTCTGGTGTTCTCGAGTATTTTTGGCGTGCTCGGAGATTTAGTTTATGTCGCTGCAGCTGCATGATTTGTGGCTGTTAGACAGCCTGAATACATATGGGAATTGCCTGTTTGTGAGGAAATCCCACATGTATTCAGGCTGTCTAGCAGCCACAAATCATGCAGCTGCGGCGACACAAACTAAATCTCCGAGCACGCCAAAAATACTCAGAGAACACCGGAGCATGCTCAGAAAACTCGAGTAACGAGCATACTCACTCATCACTAATTATGAGAGATGCATAAATAAATGCCTTAAATATGCAATATATGAAGACTAAGAAATTAAAAACATTTAAACATTTGTGTAAAATTAGATTCGTCAAAATAAAAAAAACTCTCTTCAATGCATGTCCTTTGGTTACATGTTAATAAATATTTATTCATCTAATATTTGATGGTGATCCCCCTTTTTCTTTCATCCTTCTTTTTCTCTCTTTCTTTATACATGGTTATTCACGGTATGTACAAGGTGATCACTTTCCTTTAGTGGTGCCATCCATTTTTGTTTGATTAAGCCCTATATACATAATGTCCATAACTTATTTGGCTGATATATATTCCTTCATCCAGACAGCTTTATTTCCAGTCTTTGTGTTGTCCATGTATGCAACAGATAGCACACTGATCCTGTCTGTAGTGATCTATTGTCAAATATGACAAGTTAAGAATTACTACATCTACAGTACATTACTAAAGGATCAGAACCACCATCAATACATGAATACAGCAACAGAACCATCATAAATAATTAATACATTATTAGAAACAACATCAGTACATGAATAGAGCACTGGAACCATCATCAATACAAAAATGCATCACCAAAACTACCATCAGTGCATGAATACAATACAAAAACCATCACTAATGAATGAAAATGGCACCAGAACCGTCACCACTACATGAATACAGCCTCAGAACAGTAATCAGTACATGAATAGAGAACTAAGCTTAGGAAAGCAATTGTTTGCCATGTCATGTTAGTCCTGCCACTTACAAATGTATCACATGAACCTGCAACTTCCAGTATGACTTGAAGAATGGTAAGGAGATGATTGGAGTTGTTTTTACTAGTTACCTGACTGCAGATCATGCAAGAATCACAGTCCTGATTTGACAATGACTAGAGCATTAATAAGTATTTAAAGAGTAACTTATTGGGAAATATATTATAGGTTGTAGGCCATTTAATTCTGAACAGATTGGTGATATCTGGGTCCTGTGACCCCCAAGGATTGCTTAAAAAAATCTCTTTGAAGTGTGCAGCTTTGTAACATATGACTTTCTACTGCATTCATGCTCTGCCATGTGTGCTCTTCTGTCTACTGTGGTCAGCATTTTAAAGATGTCTTTTGAGTGATAGATAGAGGATTTAGGTCCCGGTCCTCCATCGATCTGCTCCAGATTAAAGAATCTGAAACATATAAAAAAATACTTACCGTATATACTCGTGTATAAGCCGACCCGTGTATAAGCCGACCCCCCTAATTTTGCCACAAAAAACTGGGAAAAATTATTGACTCGTGTATAAGCCGGGTGTATAAACTGCCCTCCTGCTCTGTGCTGCCCCCATCCAGCTCTGTGCTTCCCCATTCTCCTCTGTACTCCCCCCCCTCCTGCTCCGTCCTCTGCTGTGCTCCCCCATTCCTTCTCCGTCCTCCTGTGCCCCTGTCCTGCTCCGTGCTCCTCTGTGCCCTCCATCCTCCCCTGTCCTGCTCCATGCTTCCCCCGTCCTCCTCCACGCTTCCCCCGTCCACCGATCTCCCCCCCGTCCTCCACGCTTCCCCGTCCACCGATCTCCCCCCCGTCCTGCTCCATGCTTCCCCCGTCCTGCTCCAGCTTCCTCCGTCCTCCTCTATGCTTCCCCGTCCACCATTCTCCCCCCCGTCCTGCTCGTGCTCCTTGTCCTCTCCTCCATCATACTCACCCCTCCCCGTGCCATCGCTGAGCGTCCCTGCAATCCTGCGTTCTCCCCGTCTTCTTGCAGCTCTCCAGCACTGAGCGGTGATGTAATACCGCTCATTAAGGCCATGAATATGGAGGCCACGCCCATGGGAGTGGCGTCGCGTCCATATTACATGACCTTAATGAGCGGTATTACATCACCGCTCAGTGCTGAAGAGCTGCAAGAAGACGGGGAGAACGCAGGATTGCAGGGACACTCAGCGATGGCACGGGGAGGGGTGAGTATGATCCCAGCCACCGGCTCCTGCCGCGGCATCCACACCCCCGCTGGTTTCTGCCCTATGACTCGTGTATAAGCCGAGGGTGCATTTTCAGCACGAAAAAAGGTGCTGAAAATCTCGGCTTATACACGAGTATATACGGTAGTTACTTTTTTAGGTGCGTTTACACTACACCCCATCAGGAACTAATGATTCCTAAATAGGCTGTCAATCACCTGATACACAAGCAAACTGTTTTTTCCTCCATTGAAATAATTTTTAAGCTTACCAAAATACCATCGTTCTTGGCAGCAGATCATCCTATGTAGATGTGCTGCCGAGAAGAATGCTATAATATGTTATATTATGATATAATATTATGTTATGTTCACAGAATGATATCATATTGACTATCGTTATGTGGTGCACATTACCATGCAGTCGGCCTGTTAAAATTGGCTATTAAATGACCGCCGATTGGCTTCATATAATTGATCTATGATCATTCAAAAAGGCCGCATTTGGCCAGTGTAAATATGACATCTTCTCCGATTGGAGTTGTTCTCTTCCCTTTCTACTTCTTTTGGTCTTGATGTCATGTTTTTTCACAACCAGAGACTTTCTTCTTCCCTGGTCTTCTGCAGCACATCCTTACACAGTGCACTTAAAAGTAACAATGTCATTATAGTGCCCTCTGAATAAAAGTATCTGTCCCTGCTGTGCCTTAAATAAGACCTACTCTGTGCCCCTAAATACTTCAAATATAATTGCCTCTCTGCACAAAGAATGACCTTCAAACTGTCCCTTTTATGATATATGCCCTCCAGACTATACTTTGTTATACAATTTAGCTTCCATAGCATCCTCCCTTGTATACCGTAAAAGCCTCACTGCCTACTCCTATGAATTAAACCCATCACACTGCCCCCTCTTATGAACTATGGCCGCCACATTACCCCCTTATGAGTTATAACCACACCATCACGTCCCATGAACTACCCCATGGCCTCTACAATGTCCCCACTTCACACTATTCTCATGTTCATGCTGCCCCATCTCCATACTGTTTCCTTACACTATCCTTTCATCTGTATGTTGTGCCCTCACACTGTCCCAACTGTATACTGTCCCTTTTTCTGTCTGCTGCCCCCTTGCAATGCTTTCATAATGTCCCTCATTCTGTATACTACAGTCATGGCCAAAAGTTTTGAGAATGACACAAATATTATATTTTCACATGATCTGCTGCCCTCTGGTTTTTATGTGTGTTTGACATATGTTTTTATCACAGACAGAAATATAATTGCCAACATATGAGTAACAAAAGCTTATATTGACAGTTAGAATGAGTTAATGCAGCAAGTCAATATTTGCAGTGTTGACCCTTCTTCTTCAGGACCTCTGCAATTCTCCCTGGCATGCTCTCAATCAACTTCTGGACCAAATCCTGACTGATAGCAGTCCATTCTTGCACAATCAATGCTTTCATTTTGTCAGAATTTTTAGGTTTTTGTTTGTCCACCCGTCTCTTGATGATTGAACACAAGTTCTCAATGGGATTAAGATCTGGGGAGTTTCCAGGCCATGGACCCAAAATCTCTATGTTTTGTTCCCTGAGCCATTTAGTTATCACCTTTGCTTTATGGCAAGGTGCTCCATCATGCTGGAAAAGGCATTGTTGATCGCCAAACTGCTCTTGGAGGGTTGGGAGAAGTTGCTCTTGGAGGACATTCTGGTACCATTCTTTATTCATGGCTGTGTTTTTAGGCAAGACTGTGAGAGAGCCGATTCCCTTGGCTGAGAAGCAACCCCACACATGAATGGTTTCAGGATGCTTAACAGTTGGCATGAGACAAGACTGGTGGCAGCGCTCACCTTGTCTTCTCCGAATGAGGCGTTTTCCTGATGTCCCAAACAATCGAAAAGGGGATTCATCAGAGAAAATAACTTTACCCCAGTCCTCAGCAGTCCACTGCCTGTACCTTTTGCAGAATATCAGTCTGTCCATGATGTTTTTTCTGGAGAGAAGTGGCTTCTTTGCTGCCCTCCTTGAGACCAGGCCTTGCTCCAAGAGTTTCCGCCTCACAGTGCATGCAGATGCACTCACATCTGCCTGCTGCCATTCCTGAGCAAGCTCTGCACTGCTGGTAGCCCGATCCCGCAGCTAAAACACTTTTAAGAGACGGTCCTGGCGCTTGCTGGTCTTTCTTGGGCGCCCTGGAGCCTTTTTGGCAACAATGGAACCTCTCTCCTTGAAGTTCTTGATGATGCGATAGATTGTTGACTGAGGTGCAATCTTTCTAGCTGCGATACTCTTCCCTGTTAGGCCATTTTTGTGCATTGCAATGATGACTGCACATGTTTCTTTAGAGATAACCATGGTTAACAGAAGAGAAACAATGATGCCAAGCACCAGCCTCCTTTTAAAGTGTCCAGTGGTGTCATTCTTACTTAATCATGACAGATTGATCTCCAGCCATGTCCTCATCAACACCCACACCTGTGTTAATGGAGCAATCACTGAAAAGAGGTTAGCTGGTCCTTTTAAGGCAGGGCTGCAATGATGTTGAAATGTGTTTTGGGGGATAAAGTTCATTTTCTAGCCAAATATTGACTTTGCAAGTAATTGCTGTTAAGCTGATCACTCTTTATAACATTCTGGAGTATATGCAAATTACCATTAGAAAAAGTGAAGTAGTAGACTTTGTAAAAATTAATATTTGTGTCATTCTCAAAACTTTTGGCCATGACTGTACCTCTGATACTTTGCCCTTACACTGTTCCTCCTTCCATATACTGACCTCATACTGTGCCCTCAAAGTATCCCTTGCTCTGTTTACTACTCTGCCATACTGTCTCCTCACACTATCCCTCACTCTGTATATTTCCTTTGCAATACTGTATCCTCACACTGCTCCTCCTGTATATTGTCTCCTTATGAGGTCCCTCCTTCTGTATATTGCACCCTATACTGTGTCTTCACACTATCCTTCCTTCTGTATACTTCCCTTTGATGTTTTGCACCCTCACATTATCCCTCCTTTAAGAGTATAGTTTATACTTATGTTTGTCTGAAATAATTTGACTTGTTGTTCCTTGTTCATTCTTCTATATTTTTCACCACCAAATCCCCTAAAAATAAAAATGTAACATTATGTCAATCTCATTTGGTAAGAGTGTGTACAGAGTACAGAATCAGAACAGGGGTTTACCAAATTGACCCCGTCAGAGGAGGGAAACCCTCCTGTATTCACCCTAGAGCTCCTAGCAAGATTTGGATAGAAGCACTAAGCCTTATTGAGGTGAGAACTACCAGACACCTTGCTTACATGGCTGTCAGATAGGATAAAGGGGTTAAGCACATGTGCCTGTCAGCCATTTGCAGAGAGCCCATATACAAGGCAAATAGATCTTATACAAGATTGAAGTCTGAAGACAAACACAAAGGTATTGCCACTAGTGTATAGTATTAACAGCTAAATAAGCATAAACAAAGGCAATTAACAATAGGGGGCACAATGCTCCTTTACCTGGATCCTAATAGTGTGCAAATAGTCTATCAGATTCCTGTCTCTCTGCCCAGACGCACACGTTTCGCCCTGCTTCTTCAGGGGGCGTGTCCAGGGCAGAGGGTGTCAGAGGTTTAAATGTCAACAAGAGCCAATTTGATAGAGGAATGTAATTATGTGATGACACACCTCTTCAGAGTATGACGGCGCATGAATGAGTAGAGCACTGTTCTAATAAAAAAGAACAGCAAGCTCGGTCACACAGGAATCATCCTCGTCCACCTCCCCTATGTGGCAGACGGTGGAGACAGGACGCCCGCAATCACACCACGCGTACTAGCTCATGAATGCGCTCTTATCCAAAGCATGCGCACCACTCGGGGGGCGTCAGAGCAAACATAACAAAAAAAATCTTGCCAAATGTAAATTGCCTGTGAAATGAATGGATAACTCCATTGGAAGGATGAGGATGAAGAAAAAAAAATAAAAGAATAATAAACCTAATAATAATAAAAGTCAAAACAATGTGAAAATAATAAAGTGTAATAGAGTAAATGATAAGTATGGGGCTATAGTGAAAAATATAAGAAAGGTACAATAAAACAGAAAGTGACGATGACAATTAAATGGATGGGCAATAAACCATTAAAGGGGAGTGACAAAAATAAGAATTATTGCCCCATAAATGTAAATAGTGTACATTAATGATATAACAAGCCTTTATGGGACAAAAAAATATATATATGTTTATATATATATATATAAACACATTATATAACCGATAGCCGGTATCCCATAGAAATGGCCACATACACAATGTCTCCCCTCTTGAAGTTTGTCATCCCCGACACATCTGCATCTGTAAAACAAAATGAAACAGCATACAGGTATACATATTCAATTCATACGATTACTTAAAATATTCTTGGTTTTCTGAATGCTTGTGAAGAAACCTAAAACATACGAAGTGTCTCCAATTTAGATAAGTAGTGAGCAACTAGTACAGGTAACAAGCGGGTAAGTGTCCCTTGGTCATTCGTTCGGATCTCCGCAGAGCAGGAACTTCTCTTTCTTCTTGGGTGGATGTAGGAACTATGTCAAATCCTCTAATGGAGAATGAGGCACTGGCAGCATAAACTGAAGACATGAAGCATGAAACCAAACAAATGGTGTGGTGAGGGTTCATCTGGTGCAATAGGGTTAGAAACTGACAGGACCGGAACTTCCAGGGCTATGCAAATCTTAATCTGGCTATGATGGACCACCTTTTCTTGTTGAATGTCCTCTCTGACAATTCTATACACTTTCACCCCTGGGTAAGTGATACTGGTGATGATATAAGGATATGATTCCCACTGGTCATCCAGTTTGTGGGAGTGGTGGTTGTTTTTAACCCAAACTCTGTCTCCTACTTGTAAGGGTTTTGCCTTGGCCCTTGCATTGAAATCATCCTCCTGCTTTTGGCAGACAGCTTTCATTCAGTCTTCCACAATTTCATTAACTTCTTGTAGAAGTCTTCGGTGGTCTACCACACAATCTGACTGTGTTAGGGAATTAGTCATCTTGCTCTTAAACGTTTAGCTCAAAGTCTGCAGGCAGTTTCCCTGGATGGCCAAACATCAGGTAATATGGAGTGTAACCGGTGGAACAGTGGGTGGTGTTATACAGGTAAGTTAACTCTTGGAGCAACTCAGGCCATTCTTGTCTTTCTTTGGCTGGAACATTTTTTTAACATGTCAATCAAAGTTTTATTCATCCTTTCACATAGTCCGTTGCATTGGGGATGGTATGCAGTTCGTGCAAAGTTTCTTGCAGCCATAGAGGGCACACAGTTCTTTGCATAACTCTGACTCTAATGCGGGACCTTGATCTGTCAGGATCTGCTCGGGGTATTCACAAGGCCTTACAAAATGTTTCCAAAATACTGTGGCAGTGGTCCGGGCAGTCTGATCTCTGACAGGCACAGCCACAACGAATTTAGTGTAGTGATCGATAATGGTCAGAGTATAGAGGTATCCAGTACGACTGGGTTGCAATGGTCAAGGGCAACGAGCTCCAGAGGATGGTGAGTTTCAATGGGATGCCAAGGGACTCTTTGTTCCATACCTTCTCGGCTACTTAGAGTACAATAATCACATTCTCTGCACCATTTCACAATGTCTTGGCGCATTCCTATCCAACAGAAGCGTTCTCGGAAGTTCATCTCAGTCTTTTGGCAGCCAAAGCCTCTAGGATGTGGCTGGCACCTTGTCTGGGCACGATTACTTAAAACACTTCCTTGTGAGTGTGGGGTTTCATGGTGCGTCAAACAAGCACTCCTTGTGGAACTGCAGACGTTTTTTCTGTCGCCATAATTGACAGAATTCTGGATCAGATTGTTTGTGGCCCATAGGCAGTTTTGAGGATCCAGATTTTAGCAACTTCCGTAGGGGTCTGAAAGTTCTGCTCTCCTTCTGGATTTCAGCCCAATCGTGACTCACTGTGGATTTGAGGCTAAGTTCAGAAACTGGTTTCCTTTTGACTCTCCGCACATTCTGTTTGGCAACATAGGAATAGAAGGTAGGCATTTCTACTTCTTTCCACTTGTCTTCGTCATAACGAGGTGTTTCTGTTGTGGGCAACCTGAACAAGGCATCAGCATTGGCATTTGATCAGCCTGCTCGGTACTTCAGGATAAATTGGTAATTAGCCAAGCGAGAAGCCCATCTCGGCTCAAGAGCTCCAAGTTTAGCAGTCTATAACAGGGACAATGGGTTATTGTCGGTGAAAGCGATGAAGGGGGTTCTTAAATTTTTCAGTGACGGTCCACACTTATGCAAGGAATTCCAACTTAAAAGAAATGTAGTTCTGATCATTTTTTTCGGTTGGCAGAAGCTATAACTTTTTCTTTGCCATCTTGGACCTGAGCTAGCACTGCACCTAGTCCCAGATAGCTGACATCTGTATACATGTCGAAGGGGATATTATAGTCTGGGAAGGCAATGATTAGGGCTTCAGTTAACTTCATCTTAAGTTCTTGGAAGGAATGTTCTAGCTCTGGAGTCCATTGAATAGGTGGGCTTTTGTACGTCTTTCGGCATGGTTGTCCTTTTTGGAGGTCTTTTAAGGGAGCAACAATCCGAGTGAAGTTTTTGATGAATCTTCTGTAGTAGCTAGCAAATCCGAGGAATCCGCAAACTTCTTTAATGGTAGTTAGGATAGGCCAGTCTTTTATCACAGCAATCTTCTCAGGATCTGGAAAAACTACTTCTGCACTAACTACACTCTCTAGATATTGGACCATGGATTATAGAAGATGGCACTTGGACGGTTTGACTTTAAGGCTATGCTTGGCTAGAACTTCAAAGACCTCAGCAAGACGCTGAAGATGTTCCTCATAGGTTTTGGAATAGATTATTGCATCATCTAAATACAGTAGCACAGTTTCAAAATTCTTGTGACCCAAGCAGCATTCCATGAGTCTTTGGAAGGTTCCCAGAGCATTGCACAGGCCAAAGAGCATGCAGTTAAATTCAAACAAACCCATGGGGGTAGTGAATGTGGTCTTCTCTTGGTCCTCTGGGGTCATTGGTACTTGCCAGTATCTGTTGGTTAGATCTAGAGTGGAGAAGTAGGCTGCTGTTGTGAATGGGTTTGAGATGAGTTCTGAGCAGAGACTCCCTCTGGTGGTTACAAGCGGTACTGGTCTGTTCAGTGAAGATTGTGAGGACTGGGAATCATGTGTTACTGACTGGTCTTATATAAGGGAGTCACCTTCCCATCAGGGTTGCCGGTGATCAATTGTTCTGGTCTGAATCCTTCATTCCTGTTTCCCTTGTAGCCTGCTGTGTCGTGTCTGCATCTCCTGCTAACAGATAAGACATTTTCTTCTTTTTGTTTTTGTGCTATATTTTTGCATTTTGTCCTGCACTTCTGTGGGGGCCTTCTGGGTCCCCTCCGGGGGCTTTTGCCCTCTCAGTTTAGTTCAGCCACTGATGTTTGTACTTTTGCTTTTTCCAGTTTTTTCAGTGGCTGCTGTTTTGATTTTGTTACACCAGAGAACTAATTTAGGTGGTAGAGGTCGTGTGATCTCAGGTGATTTTGAAATTAGTAGAGTTGGTGCTTTTCAGGGTTTTCTGGGATTGCAGTAAGTACCCTTCCTATCCTTTTCTATTTAGTTAGTTTGGGCCCAGCATTTGCTCATACTATTTTCTTTCTGTGTCAGTATTTCTTCTTGTCTAACCGCCATTACTTGTTTGGGGGCTTTCTATTATCTTTGGGGTTCTGCTCCGGGGCAGATAGCTTTCCTATTTCTATCTTTAGGTGTAGTTAGTTTCTCAGGCTGTGACGAGGCGTCTAGGACCAACGTAGGAACGCTCCACGGCTGCCTCTAGTTGTGGTGGTTAGTCAGGGTACTGCAATCTCATAGATTCCAACTGCTCTGGTGTATTGCCTTTTTTACCTGCACTCCTCAGCTACCGAAATATAACAGTATCACCGGCCAAAAATATAGCACAAAAACAAAAAGAAGAAAATGTCTTATCTGTTAGCAGGAGATGCAGACACGACACAGCAGGCTACAAGGGAAACAGGAATGAAGGATTCAGACCAGAACAATTGATCACCGGCAACCCTGATGGGAAGGTGACTCCCTTATATAAGACCAGTCAGTAACACCTGATTCCAGTCCTCACAATCTTCACTGAACAGACCAGTACCGCTTGTAACCACCAGAGGGAGTCTCTGCTCAGAACTCATCTCAAACCCATTCACAACAGGCTGCTGATTTCATGGCAGTCAATGATTCCTCTATTCTGGGCAGGGGGTATGCATCTTTGTGGGTAATGTTGTTAAGTTTGCGATAATCAACACAAAAACGAATACTCCCATCCTTCTTTTTGACAAGAACAATTGGTGCAGCCCAAGGACTGCGACTGTCCTTAATCATTTCTTGCATCATCTTGTTTATTGGTTGGTACATGGATAGAGGTATAGCTCTGTACTTTTCTTTGATAGAAGGATGGGAACCAGTAGAAATTGGGTGCTCAATTGTAAGGACTCTCGCGAAGTCAAAGGTAAACTTGCTGAATATATGCTGATATTCATTGGCAACACTAAGTACTCCATCTTTTATCTCGAGGTGGATCTCTTCAGTGCCTATGTTGAGTTTGTGCCACCACTCCTTTTCAGCTTCTGGACTTGGTGAAAGTTTCACTTGGATAGAGCATTGGGATTCTTGAAGGATATCCTGAAAATTTAGTCTACTCAGTTTTGCTACCATGGTATATTTATGCAGGGTCACAGTTTGGTCCCCACAATTTATGAGACGTACGGGTACTTGACCGTGAGTTACCATAGCCAAACTTCATCTTTGTGTTCATTTGGTTCAACTAGAACCTCATAGTCCTGACACTTTAGATCCATCTTGGTTTTGCACCACACCATAGTTTTTGTATGAGGTTTCAGGATTACAGGCCTGGAGTCCATTATCCTAGCAGGACTGATTTCTCCTCTTGAATTAGTGAATTTCTGGTGACTAACGAAAATGCGGAGTGTCTTCTGAATGGTTCTCCTCTTTGAGGGGGACGCAGCACTAAGAGCGCAAGTCATGCCTTCAATCAGTTCGTCAAAACAATTTTGTAGTACATTCATCCCTACAGAGGGACATTCATCTTCTCTCGTATTGACTACAATAAGACCTTGCTCAGGTAGTTCAGTTCTGCCAATTTTAAAAGTAGCTGTCCAGTAGCCCACTTGAGAAACAGGTTGTCCATTACTAGCGATAATGTTGAGGTCAGCCGAAGTAATTTTTCCTAGCTGGTCTGCTTTCCAGTAATGTTTATATTGTGGTAGCTGAATTGTGGTGACTTGCGATCCAGTGTCTAGTAGTGCTGAGAAACGGATACCATCTATTGTGATTGGAATGATAGGGCGATAGCCGACATATTTCAGGCCCCAGTCAGGGTCATCTGGACCTAGGCATTGTTCTCCTGAGGGTTGTCCTTCGCCTCAGGAAATTCCAGTTTAAAGACCGACATTCCCTTTCTATGTGATCCACTACAGTTGCATCTGCGAAAAATTGGTCGACCTAAGGAATGAAATCTGTCGGTAGGTTTCTTACCTGTCCCATAGTAGTTGTTTCTAGGACTATAGGGTGGCACATTCTGTATAAAACGTGGACGGTTTTCTTGACTGGGGGCTTGATGCTTCAACTCCTTTACTTCTTTGCATAGGAGTGCAAGATTTTTGGTTAATTCTGCAATTTGATTACGCATCTCTTCAGTAGAGCCTTGTAGCTGTTGGGGAGCACACTGAACAACAAGTTTGGCAGGAGCAAACACAGCACTTTCTTAGTCATTCAACCCTTTATCCCTTGGACTCAATATTTTTATGACAGAGTCTTTAAAATCCAGATAATTACTATCAGGGTGTTGTAGTGCCAGCATTCTAAATTGTAACCTGGTAGTATCAGACATTACTCCTTCAATAAGTTGTTCCTTTAAAATTTTAGCAGCATAAACAGCATCCGCGGGATCAGCTTGGTTAAGGGCATATCAGGCTTCTTGTAAAATGAGGGCTAAATCTCTTAAAGATTCATGGGACTGTTGTCTTTTCCTGAAGAGTTTCATCTTTAACTCTGACAGGGTTTTGGTTTCAAATATAACTCGTAACCTGTCTAGTATCTGTTCAGGAGTGCTCTTTATACTGGGAAGCCAAGACTTAACTTCCCTTAGTGCAGTGCTCCCTAGCTGACCAATCAATAGCTCCATTTTTTGTGCAGGGCTCACTGGGTACAGTCTGAACATTGCCTGCATTTTCTCTTTAAAGTGTTTTAATGTGTGAGGTACTCCACTGTAGCTGGGGAACCAGGGTGCCCCAAAATAATAAGGCATTGTTAATGGCATTGTTTGAGCCATAGGAGTGGATGGGCTAGTCACTTCACTCTCCTCTTCTGAAGACATGTTTATAACTCTGTATGTATAATGAAGTAATTCCTATTACCTTTCCAGTGGCTTTATGTCTCTCCCCTCTTTTTTGATGTATAGCGGAGAAAATTTCAACTTCAGTTGCTTATGCCTGCAGTGCACCGACTTTATATACAAGATATCTGCGCAACAACTAAGAAAAGCACAGTTTAAATCAGATCACAGTGCTCAATAAAGCAGCCAATGGGATGTGTACAGTCCAATAACAGCTGTGGTGTAGTAAAAATTCTTTACAGCAGTAAAGACTGACATTTTCTAAGGTAATTTTCTCTTAAACTTCCGTCAATATCAGCAATATTTATTTACTCCGTCTTCAATAAATATAAGGCACAGAGGATTCATCCTGTTTGTGACACCAAATTCTTGTGGGATTCTCATGTGGTGTATGGCTGAGGGTTGTACTCCTGACAGGTTATGATGTATCTTAAAGTGGCCAAGCTTTCTGTCAGGAGAAGAGTCTTTACTTCCCAAATTACACACACACACAGCAAACTCCACAATACAATGTTTGCGCAGTAACTGCCTCTACACAGAAGATGAAGATGGTGATAGTAGTTGGTGCATTTGAGCCCCAGTCATGAAGCAGCCATAAGAATCTGAAACAAGTCTTTTTACTGAAGTTAATGGGGCCTATTATTATTTACAAACAGCAGTAAGCTGAGGTACTTGATTACACTCATGGTTGATGATTGCTGTGTACCTGCAGACAGGAAGTAACCTCTGGTTTTATTAAGTCTGAATATCTCTTCTTCAGCACTGTGCTCTTTTTCTGCCTTAAGGTAATTCTTCCTCCTAGAGGTGCAATGGTAGTCTTCCTCATATGAAGACTAACTCTCCCTATTGTGTCAGTCTCCTTTTTAAGCAAAGTCGGCAGGGAGAAGGTAGGTAATTCCTTCACCTACAAAATGGCTTCCTCTTCTCGATGCCTGACCACCAACTGCCACTTCAAATTTTGAAACTCTCTCCCAGGACTTGGCACCTCCCCCTTCTATGTAACTGTAGAGCTGCAGTCATTGGCTGACTGCCCTAAGGTGCTTTTCCAGAACCTTCTGCATATTAAAACAGAGCTGGGTCACCTGATCAAGCCTGTGAGGAGGAGATTAACCCTTTTTGTGCTGCCTGTCAGCAGGTCTCACAATGTATTTAAAATGCACAGTCCACATAAAAATTCACAGCAATTATATGAAAACACACTATATATTCGGTATCCCATAGAAATGGCCACTTTGTGGGATACCACACATGCCCTCATCATCTCCAACCTTTCAATTGCCCAGCGATCCCAGTTTAAAAGATAAAGAAACATATGCAAGGCTGCCAATAATCTGTCTCCCCATAGATCTGCAAACTAATCTCTCAAAATGTTCCCACACTAAATCTTCATTCTTCATTAGATCTTGTTCTTTCTTCCACATCTCATCTTCTTCTCACATCTTCAAGACTTTTCCAGTGCATCACATCGAATGTCTTTTGTGACTGAAATCTTCAGACACAATTAGAAAAATCATCTATTCAAGAGTCTACAACCTACAAAAAAGCCACTGCCACCTCATTACCACTCAGTTGTTTCAACTCCTTAACATATCATCTCCTTCCTCCGAACCTTGTAGATTCTAAGCCCTTGAAGATGGAGAGTTTTTACCAGGTAGGCGGGCAGGATGGGGGGGAATTATCCAAGGAAGGGAACCAAGATGGGGGTATTATACCAGGATGGGGCCCAGAAAGGGGATCATTATACAAGGAAGAGGGCCAGGATGAAGAGCAGTATACATGGAAGGGGACCAGTATGGGGGACATTATACAAGAAAGCAGACCAGGATGGGGGCATTATAAAAAAAAGGGTACCAGGATGGGGTGCATTGTATCAGGATGGGGGTAATTATATCATGGAATTGCCCATGATAGAAGACATTACACCAGGATGAAGCCTAGAATGGGAAGTATTATACAAGGAGGGGGCCATGATGAAGGGCATTATACAAGGAAGGGGCCCAGGATGGAGGACATTACACCAGTAAGAGGCCCCTGAATGATGGTCATATACAAGGAAGGGGCCCATGATAGGGGACAGTAAACCAGGATAGGGGACATTATGTCACAGGTGTGTCAGGTGTGAGAGACAGTCATCCTGGATTCAGCTGTAGAAGGTCATTGCGATTAACTCTACAAGCACCTTCTTGACGTTTGCATCTCTGTTATGGAGGGATATCCTTCTCCCTCTAGGGCCCAACAGTTATCTCCACCTTCTGCTGCTAATTAACACATGCTTGCTAAAGGTTTAAATACCTTCAGTCTCTTCAGCAAAGTGGTGTTAGTTCAATTTCCCTCTGTCTGGTTGGAAGTACTAGCAGTCAGCTAGTGTCTTTTTGGAGTACTCTTGTAGCATTGCTGATATGATATCTCGGTGGTCTTCTCAAGCTAAGAGTATCCCCTTGTTTGTCCACCCTCTCTGTCTTAAGTTGTAGTGGTGGCTGATTACCCCATACCCCATCCCCTCCCTATCCAGGGCCTATCGCTAGGGTCAGGCAGGGACTGGGTTCCTGCTCGGCGATAGGTGCAGAACCTATTGAGGAACGTCAGGCGAAACAGGGTGTTGTTAGATCTACCTAGGGGTCTCCACTCCCCCCTTCCCAATTGTTTTGGCTTCCCTTCCCTCTCCCCATTGTTGTGCACCTGGCTTTTCCCTCACCAAGTGTGACACATTGTAACAGGAAGAGGCACAAGTCAGAAGATATAATAACGGGAAGGGGCACAGGATGTGAGACATTATTACAGAATGTGGGCCATGATGGGCAAAATTATTACAGAAAACAGCCAGGACAGAGAACATCATATGGGGGTGAACACGCATGTAATTGTAGGATCTAGAGTGCTTCAGGGGCCAATACATCTAACCAACATGCATTTGAGAGCCCAGGTCCAAATTTTGTATTGGGGGACCATCAAAATCTCTTTACACTACTGATTGTAAAGCATTACTGGAACACATAATATCTGCATAAAACATTTTAATACAGCATAATTTTTATTAAGATTTTTATATTACAAATATTTTAAAAATCACATTTACAAAAACATCTCATGTTTATATTTTGAACTATTCTAGTTTATTTTTATCTAACTTATATTGTTTTAGTAGCTGGAACAAGTTAGACGTGTGTGCAGGTGTGTACCTATTGGAGGTGAGGGCTCAGCTAGCCGTCCTACATAGACTCTAATGCCTGACTGGGCCAAATAACTTTTCTTCTACTTCAGTATTAAAACTGTTGTATTTGAGATGGTAGAATAGCCTGTTAAAGGTTTTACAATATGGCCAATAACTTTAAGGTATACTTTTGAAATTTAATGTATGTAATGTGTGTGTGGGTTTTGTGAGATGTTTTAAGTTGTAACTTTGTTTTTCTCATGAATATTTTCACAAAGAATAAAACTGTCAATCAATGGACTTTAGATAGAAATTCAGACACAAATCACCACATGTATGCCAATTGAAACATAAAGCCCAAACATGCTGTAATAAAAACACATGTTGGTAGCTATAAACACTTTGAAATAAATCTATAATAAATCCATATTTTTCGGTGTCATAGTTAAATTAGTTCTTTACAGACAACAATCGCCTGTTTTTCTCTAATTAAAACCAGCAATTAAGCCTTTAAATGTTTAGACTATAATCCTCTTTCACACTTTATGTGGAAAACATTTGCCAGTAGATGAGTGCTGATTTCATGTTATATTTCAATTTCAATTAACATAAAGCTTCTTTACCCACCATATGAGTAAAGCCATACTTTCAGAAGTGAGAAGTAAAAACTGTGGAGCTGTTTGTTGAAATGTACAAATGCTACAAGTATAATATTCAGCTACTGATTAAAAAAAGGTTCACACACATCCATGGTACATTAGCCTGGCAATGGAAATCAGTGTGTTTGCTTATGGCACCTTTCCATCATTAACACTTTTGCAGTCACACTTAGAGGAGATCCAAGGGTAATAGGTACAGTCTGGATGTCTGCCTTGCTGAACACTCTATATTCAGGTCACTTTGAGACAATAAGCCTTTGTGAAGGGAAGTAAGTTTGCACTTTAACCTTCCAGGTGGCATAGATGACTTCAGTCAACTCTCCTAGTGGTTTCTTAACTAACCCAAATTAAGACATAATAATCAAGGGTTAAACCAACACCCAGAAGCCCCTCTATATATGAAACAATCAATGTGTGGTTTCTTAATCTGATTTCTTATATTAGCATTATCATCGTTTTGATATATTTATCAAATTTCTGCAATTATAACAGATCTTGCTGTCTCTCATCAAGATATTTCACATTAGCAGTGCCAGTAGCGAGCTGTAAAGAAAATCTTACATCTCAACAAATCTTTGCATTGAATTGTTACTTGCAAAGTCAGTGAGCATTAATATCTTTCTTTTGGTACCTGCTGTGCACCACAGGAGAGGACTGTGCCGCAGCCATTGTATGCACAAGATCCTAACCATCACACCCACACCGCCCTTACTTGGCCCATATTCTGCTGTTCTCTTCCATTGACCACAATTAAGAAGTGTCAGCTCAAGAAGATATAAATGGAGTTACCATTAGTGGAGAATGAATATATGCAATTTGGGTGATCATTCCTACCACTATTGATGACTTTCAGCTCAAAAAAGAGATTCCTATCTTTAACTAAACATAGACCTTCAATCCCCTTAAAAATGACCTATAAGCTTTCCTAAAATGTCAGTTTTAGTGAATGATTTTATTACCCGTGAAATAAATATTTTGGCCTTTGTTTTCACTTTTTGTCATGCTGTTCTTCCAGAAACGTATACATTTGCAACTGGTTGTTACTTTTCTATTTGTCAAACCGGTTCATATCTACACCACAAGAAACTATAATTGCTATTTAAACCATGTTGCATGCTTTAGGGACCAAGACAGCTGAAGGGCTGAAAACAGTGGCCCACAGACCACATCATGCCCTCGTCCATCCACTGCCGCTCTCTTCTTCCTTGTTACAGTGATCCTCAGGATGCAGACAGCAGTGAATACATTGGTGGAGGAAGGGCCGCCATCTCCTTCTTCCACTAATCAGTGTGTGCTACTGAGATAGCAAATGTGATCACGTCATTACATCATATCTGCTGTATGGAGAGCCAGAGCACCAGAGTCCGGAGCAGAGCGCCGAGGGAACGGGAGCAAGGTGAGTATGTGTTTTTTTTTTCATGTTTATGGGATATTTGCATGTGAGGGCTCATATTGTATCCAGGACGCTATGTGAGGGCTCAAACTGCCCCCTGAAAGAAGGCTAGCGCCAAAACGATCGTAGGGACCCTGTAGCACATTTCTTTTTCAGGTAAAAAAGCCCCTGTATACTGTATGTAGTTTATACCATTTTAAATGTGAATATGCCACTACCTTTACTATTGCATTGCATCACCTTCTCATTGCTATTGGCAAAAGCACATTTATTGGATTAAGTCCTAGTACCCATTTGCACATTGCACTTTAGCACTTTTTATAGCACAACACATTTTTGCACCGCAGCACTTTTTGCAACACAGCTCATCTTGCATTGTAGCACTTTTTGTTGCACAGCAAATTTTGCACTGTGACATTTTTTGTGCACTTCAGCACTCTTTTGTATGCACAACATGTTATTGATTATGTTATGCTGTGCATAAGGGTATTATTAAGGGTTTAAATTGGCATCTTGAATAACCACATTGTTATGTGGTATTTTATATATGTTTTTGGGGGTTTCTATTGTGACATTGTCTTTAATATTTATATATAGTTTACAATACGTGCTACCGTACTTTTATTAATCAACTGTAAAATATTTATATATATTATGTATATTTTTTACTTCATTTATTATTTCAATAAAGATATACATTATTTATATATAAACAAATTGTCCATAGTGCACAATTTTTTTGTAGGATTTTGTTTGTATATAGACAACTGTTTGAGGGCTTACACTTCATAAAGGAGGCTATAGGGGGGCTCATACTGTATTTAGGAGGCTATGTGGTGGCTCATACTGTACTGTATATATGTGGGTTCTCACACTTTTAGGGGTTATGTGGGAGGGTCATACTGTATATAGGGATACTGTGAGGGGGCTCATACTGAATATAGGGAGGATATGTGGAGGCTTACACATTATATAGGAAGCTATGTGGAGTCTCATACTAAATATAGGGGGCTGTATGTGGGCTCATATGGCATATAGGAGGGTTGTGTGCTGGCTCATACAGTATTTAAGGGGGTGTCAGCTTACTTAATTCTGCTCAATATTAATATCAACATATTCATTATAATGATGATTATTTATTAATATTAATTTTAATTAATATGTTAATATTAATATTGAACAGAATTAATTTCTCCAAAACAGTTACGGTTAGGGATGAGCGAGTAGTAAGATATTCAGACTCGCTATACTCGTAACGAGTAGATCCTAATGCTCGGGTATTCGTTATGAGTAGCGAGTCCAATGCAAGTCAATGTGAAATGCAAGTAATGTGTGCGTGATTATTTAAATGGAGGCGGTAATCAGTAGGAGGAAGAGTGTGTGGGTGGAGAATGTGTGTGGGCGGAGACTATGTGTCTGCGGAGAATGTGTGTGACTGTGTGCGGGGGTCTGTGTGTATCTGTGTGTGTGTCTGTGGGGGTCTGCGAGGCTGTGTTTGTGTGTGCATGGCTGTGTGTGTGTGTGTGTGCGGGTCTGTGTGTAGGCAGGCATAGTCCGATGGGACTACAAGTCCCATCCAGCTATGCTGCTACCGTGACAGCATTAGCGGATGATGGGAGTAGTAGTCCCATCATCCAGCTAATGCGTTGAATAGTAAAAAAAACACATACAGACATAGAGCACATACTCACCATATACAGCTAATCCCCGAAGCCCTCGATCACTTGGAAAAAAAATAATAATAAAGAAACAAAATGTTACCTGTTCCGACATAGTACATATAATAACGATTGTCCCACGATAGTGTCCCGTGGAGAGCGGTCACATCAGCAGATGCGACCACGCTCCAGGGGCTCCGGTGTACAGTGACCGGAGATAATTCTCCCGCTGTGGATCACTCCGCTGCCAAGGTCACCTGAGTTCATCTTTTACTTGCGGTACAGCTGTGTGAGAAATTTCTCATGCAGCAATGGTGAATAAAACCAATTCTTGACCAGTTGTTGATTTGTTCATTCTGCCTCCAAAAGATTGCAGAAAGGCCCAACTCACTTTTATCTTGTGCTCTGCACTGAGCAATTACACCAGAACTTCCTTGTAAATATCTGAAATACATGATTCAGACGGAACCTCTGAAAGAAGATTCTCTATAATGAGGCAAATGGAGACATTGTCTGGCCAATGATCTGATGGTGTCCATCTTTTTAGGTATGCATAAAAGCGCAGACAGACATAGTTTTGTGCACCTTTGAAAAGAATTACACCCCTGAACAGAGGCCAGATGGAGTCCAGAGTAACTCTGCCCTCATAGTGAATGGATCCATCAGGAGTTTCATCTGAATTACATTATTCAGAGATTTAGATGGAAACCCAGATTAAGTGCTTAGCATAGAGTGCCAGATAAATATGATCCCAAACATTATGTAAAATGTTCCCAATAAAAGCTAAAACTCAATCCACAAAAAAAATAGGTCACCACTCAGTTCCGTCATCTGTTAACAGAAATATAGGGGGCTACCACGTTACTGGTAGCATAAAGGCTCTGGAAAAGCAAAATGTCTCCATCCAAAAGTAATCCAGTGCATTTTGCACTTCCAAGTCTAAATGCCCCCCCTTTTTTTCTAAGCCACAGAATGTGCCTAAGGCCGGGATCACACATGTGAGAAAGTCGCACGATTCCCTCACGAGTCTTTTGCATGAACACCCGGCGCTGCTGCCGGCACTCAGACCGGAACCACATGCAGCCGCACGCTCCAGTCTGAGTGCCGGCAGCAGCGCCGGGTGTTCATGCGAGAGACTCGCACTTAGCGGAAAAAAAAATCGAAACGCCAGAATTACGTTTTTTTGGTTGCCACGACATTGCATTAAAATGCAATAACGGGCGATCAAAAGATCATATCTGCACATAAATGGTATCCTTAAAAACGTCAGCTCGGCATGCAAAAAATAAGCCCACATCCTAGCCCAGATCAAGAAAAATGGAGACGCTACGGGTATCGGAAAATGGCTCAAAATTATTATTTTTTTTAGCAAATTTGCAATTTTTTTCACCACTTAGATAAAAAAAGAACCTAGACATGTTTGGTGTCTATGAACTCGTAATGGGTTGTATAATAACGTTTAGCACAACCAAAGAGGAGGGTGCTCGAGTAGGGTCCTAATCCCGTATACTATGTAGTAAGAAAAGCTCGGCACACCAACGGATATATTGATATCCAAAGTGATATTTAATGATTTTTAGTACATACACAACCAACGTTTCAGTCTGTGCTCAGACCTTCATCAAGGTACTATATATGTACTCTCACTTTATAAACAGATTCCCACTTTATAAACAGAATCCTATATGGTGGTAAACTCCCCCTAGGAACAAGCTGATTTCTTAAGTAAAGTATTCAGTGCTGTGGAGCACGGTCCCTGTGCGTTGGACGCGGTATCCACCGCTTGTCCTGTGTGCTCACAAGTACCTTGATGAAGGTCTGAGTACAGACCGAAACGTTGGTTGTGTATGTACTAAAAATCATTAAATATCACTTTGGATATCAATATATCCGTTGGTGTGCCGAGCTTTTCTTACTACATATGAACTCGTAATGACCTGGAGTATCATAATGGCATGTCAGTTTTAGCATTTAGTGAACCTAGCAAAAAAGCCAAACAAAAAACAAGTATGGGATTGCACATTTTTTGCAATTTCACCACACTTGGAATTTCTTTCCCATTTTCGAGTACATGATATAGTAAAACCAATGATTTAGTTGAAAAGTACAACTCGTCCCGCAAAAAATAAGCACTCACATGGCTATATTGATGAAAAAATAAAAAAGTTATGGCTCTGGGAAGAAGGAGAGCGAAAAATGAAAACGCAAAACCGAAAAAAGCTGGGGTCATTAAGGGGTTAAATAAATCATTAAAAATGGTGTGAGGTCCCCTCCATTTTTGACAGCCAGCCTTGCTAAAGCTCACAGCTGGGAGCTCGTATTCTCAGGCTGGTAAGGAGCCATTGATATAGCCCCCCAGCTTAAAAATAGCAGCCCGCAGCTGCCCAGAAAAAGCACATCTATTAGATGCACCAATTCTAGCGCTTTGCCCGGCTCTTCCCACTTGCCCTGCAGCGGTGGCAAGTGGGGTTCATATTTGTGGGGTTGATGTCACCTTTGTATTGTCAGTTGACATCAAGCCCACGGCTTAGTAATGGAGCGGTGTCTATGAGACACCGCTCCATTACTAATCCTATAGTTACATGGTAAATAAAGACACAGCCAGAATAAAGTCTTTTATTAGAAATACAACAAAACACAGTTTTACTTTTTTATTTAAAAATAACAAACACAGTTATGCTCACCTAACGCCTATTTCTACCGAAGCCCTCGTTCTCCTGAAATAAAAATAAAATAAGAAAACAACAATATATCATACCCGTCGGTCATTCTGTCCCACGTCGTAATCCATGTCTAGGGGCCAAATAATGTTCAACCTGGACGGTGCCAAGATACAACCGTCCAGGCTGAGAACCTCTGCCGGCTGTCCGTGTGGTACTGATGCGGCACACAGGCAGCACACGGTTGCCACACGTATGTCGCAAGTATTACACACATGGACACGGATATCTCCGGTACTGATTTTTCCAGTACCGGAAGTAAACGGGCGTGTGAAACCGGCCTTAACCACATTTAGCATCCACATGTTTGTCAGTGTTGTAGCAATGAGAACCCACTTAATTTACTGGTTGTGTGTCTCCATAAACATGAACTGGGCCATTTGTATGACCACTGCATCATACTGGGCACTACAATGAGAGATTTGCAATTTTCTCTCAGCAACATCTATTGCCGTTTCTTTCTGGAAAAAAATTCAAAATGGTCATTACACCTGTAGATAAATTCTCAAAGAGGTGTAATTTCCAAACTAGGCTAACTTGAGGGAGGATTGTACAGTTTTGGAATTTAGGGGCTATGAATATGGAGTCCTCAAACTATTCTAGGAAAATCTGTGCTCCAAGAGTTAAATAGAGGTCCTTCCGTCTCAAGTCTCGCCGTGTGGCTTAGTAGTAATGTACTGCCACATAGGGGGAATTGCCACAGAAATTGTGTGACACATTTTGATACCATTTTACCAATTTCTCTCATTGAATATGTTAAACCTTGGGCTAAAACAATTTTTTGTGGCAAAAATGTAATTATGTTTTCTTTACTGCCCGATGATATAAGGTTGTGTGATGCACTTGTGGTGTCAATATGACATGTACCATTTGATGAATTCATTGAGGGGTGTAGTTTGTAAATGAGTGTCATGACACAGCTCTCGGGTTACCTGAGACCAGGGGCTCCTTCCCTGTCCCTGACACTAGGGAGCACCCTAGCTCGCCCTAGTCCCCAGGATACTTCTGAAGGTGAAGATGCCAGGGTCACCACCCTTGCCTTATTTCCTGAGTTAGCCCTCCGTCTGTTCTCTTCCCCCACCCAGGAAAGAGGGGCGCTACTGTGCACTGCAGTACACCAACACGACTAAGAAGGCGACACAAATAAGGGTTAAAAGAAAACTCCAGGCATACAAAATATTCACTTAAATATAAAGAGAGGCCCAGTGCCTGCGCACTGCAGTACTTTGCTCTGCCCTCAACAGGGCAGATAAAGCACGCCTGCGCAGGAGTGCGACAGAAGCAAGGAGGAGGACGTCATCGCTAGAAGATGGGAGGCGCCGGGCTCCGGACCGCGACACCCATCGGACCGGACCCCGGGTGAGTATAATATAACTCGTTTTTCTTATCTTTCAGGTTACATCGGGTGCTTATGTACAGCATTCCAGAATGCTATAGATAAGCCCCTGATAGCGGATTATTCCCACCTCGAATGGAATTATAAATTTTCTCAAAAGCATAAAAAACGCGAAATATGTGGTGTCTAGTGTTGAGCGATACTGCTCGATATCTAAAAATATCGGATCGGAATGGTATCGCCGATATCACTAAATATCGGCGATATCCGATTCCGATACCGGAAGTCCCATGTAAGTCTATGGGAACAAAATATCGCAACTAAAAAAACACTTTCTTTCCTTGTAAACACAAAATATACACACTTAGAATACATATATATATATTATATATTATATATACATGTCATTGTGACATATATATATACATATATTTATAGTTTATTCACTTCTACATAGTAAAATAGCCTCTGATTCAATTGCCGGGTAAAGCCGGCATTTGTGAAAAGACAGAAGCACCCGAGGGTCCAGTCGCCACAGAGATGTTGCATCGCACCCAGCGAACAGGATTCAGAAGCTCGCTATAAGCGAGTCCTGTGTGCCTTAATTGAACTGTTTTTTTGCTTGAGAATTGCAAAAATCATCATAGACTGTATTTGCCATTTTTCCGTCATATCTGCGCCACGAGGCACAGGTGAAGAATAAGGGCGTGCTCTCGTGGGCGTACACTCACTCCGTGGCGCGAAAACGATGTCCGCACACTCTAAATGTTACTGCAATGTAAGATCGTGCCCTACAGCTCTGGAGTTCCGCCTCCTCATCCTCCTCAGTGGGCGGAAACGAACGCGAAGGTCCCGCCTCCCTACAAAAGATGTCGCCTCTCCTGATGCTAATGACACATGTGACTTTGCTGAGATGGCGAATGGACGTGAGCAGAAGTGGGAAGGGATGGAGGAGTCAGAGTTCTCCCCCCACGGAAGCGACCCGATCGCCACGGAGCCACCGTTTGGCACCCGGCCTGGAAACCCTCCTACGCTGGAAGAAGCGGAGGATACCCTGAGAGATCTGGCCCGGCACCGGGAGGAGGTCGTCAGGATGGAAGCGAGCTGGCGGGCCCTAAAACTACAATTGGAGCGGCGCCAATCCCTCTTACCCCTGAAGTGTCTGTACCGGAAGGTGAGGCACCCGTTCCAGTAGAGGAGGCCGTGCGGGCATCCCAGCCCTTGCAATCTGAACCGGTTGCCAGTATCTCAGTGGAGGCACCCGTTCCAGTACAGGAGGCCGTGAGGGCATCCCAGCCCTTGCAATCTGAACCGGTTGCCAGTATCTCAGTGGAGGCACCCGTTCCAGTACAGGAGGCCGTGCGGGCATCCCAGCCCTTGCAATCTGAACCGGTTGCCAGTATCACAGTGGAGGCACCCGTTTGTCAGGATCCCGTCTGGGTTGGAGCCGATGTTACTGCAAACACTAGGGGAAGCAGAGGCAGGTAGCGTAGTCAGAAGGCAGGCCGAGGTCGGTACACAGGAAAGGCAGTGTTTGTAGCAGGGAAGCAGGCAAATAACATAGTCAGGTGGCAGCCGGAGGTCGGTACACAGGAAAGGCAGTGTTTGTAGCAGGGAAGCAGGCAAATAACGTAGTCAGGTGGCAGCCGGAGGTCGGTACACAGGAAAGGCAGTTCGGTAGCAGAGGAGCAGGCAGATAACGTAGTCAGGTGGCAGCAGGAGGTCGGTACACAGGAGAGCAGTGTTTGTAGCAGCAGGAACAGCAGGAGAAAGAGCTTGACTAAAGGCTGGAAGCACAATAATCTCGCAATGACACACCCACAGGGCCAGGTTTATATAGGGTGTGTAATTGGCAATCAGAGGCCCAATCAAGAGAGCACTAGGTGTAGCCAATCAGGAAGAACAGTCAATGGTATCTGGGTTCAGCAAGGAACTTTGCAGCCAGCAGAATAGCTCAGATGGTAGAGCTGCTGGCCAGTGGACAAGAGGTACTGAGTTCGACTCCTGACAGTACTCCCCTCCTTCCAGGATGGCCTCTGGACATCTCAGGAGCTGGCTTATCCGGGTACCTTTGATGAAAGGCTCTTGTTAGTCTAGGAGCATGGACGTTGTCCCTTGGTTCCCATGAATTTTCCTCTGGTCCGTAACCCTTCCACTGTACCAGATACTGCAGTTTACCTCTGAATTTTCGGGAGTCCAGAATCTTATCCACAATGTATTCTTCTTCACCACGGATCCTTTCTGGTGGAGGAGGTGGCTGAATTCTTCCTGGAAACGGGTTTTCACAGAAGGGTTTGAGCAAGGATATGTGAAACACTGGATGAATCTTTAGATTGTTGGGAAGTTTTAAACGAAAAGCAACCTGGTTAATTTTTGCAGAAATTTGAAAAGGTCCAATGAATTTCTGACCCAATTTGGAGGATGGCACATGTGTCTTAAGGTTTTTAGTGGACAGCCAAACTTTGTCTCCAACCTGAAGAGCAGGGGGCACTCTCCGATGTTTATCTGCTGCTTCCTTATATTCTTCCTGGGTCTTGAGCAATATCTCTGATAATTCCTTCTGGGATTCCTGTAATTTTGTAAGCCTGTCATTAACAGCAGGAATGGGAGTGTTCACTGGCAGATTAGGGATAAATACTGGATGTACTCCATAGTTAGCAAAAAATGGGGTTTGAGATGTAGCGCTATGTATGGAGTTGTTGTAGGCAAACTCTGCTGTTGGTAAATAATCCACCCAGTCATCCTGAAGATAGGAAATGAAGCAACGGAGGTATTGCTCCAAAGTCTGGTTCGTTCTCTCCGTCTGGCCATTGGACTGAGGATGGAAAGCGGTAGAAAGATTCACCGTGACTCCCAAGGCTGTACAGAAACTCTTCCAAAATTTTGACGTAAACTGAACGCCTCTGTCAGACACCACGCTGTCAGGAATTCCATGTAACCTGAATACCTCTTTGATCATCAGTTCTGCAGTTTTTTCAGCAGTAGGAATTCCTTCAGTTGGAATAAAGTGGGCCATTTTTGTGAGTCGGTCCACTATGACAAGGATGACGGTCATCTGTTTGGAAGGGGGTAGTTCCACAATAAAATCCATGGAAATAGATCCCCAAGGCCTGGATGGAACTGGAAGTGGTTGCAAGAGTCCTAGAGGAGACGATCGTGGGGTCTTGTTTCGTGCGCATGTTAAACAGATTGAAACATATTTCCTCACGTCCTTCCTACAATTAGGCCACCAAAAGAAACGAAGTAGTAAGTCTTGTGTTTTTGCAACTCCAGGATGTCCTGCCAGTTTAGAATCATGGACACTTTTGAGGACTTCAAGGCGAGAAGATTCAGGTACATATATTTGGTGTTTCTGCATCCAAAACCCCTCTTTGAATGAAAGATCGACGTCTTCCGAAGGATGGTTAAGGAAAGAGTCCTCTTGATATCCATCTTTAATTCTATTACCTAGTCCTCTAGAGTGCAATATTCCCAAAAAATTTTTAGGGCCTAGAATTGTATCATCATTACTAGACCTCTCCTGAGGTTCCGAACACATCCTGGACAGGGCGTCAGCCTTGCCATTTCTTGAACCAGGCCGGTAAGAGATTATAAAATTTAATCTTGAGAAAAATAAGGCCCATCGTGCTTGTCTTGCAGACAATCTTTTTGCTGTACGGAGGAATTCAAGATTCTTGTGGTCCGTGAGGACAGTCACAGGGTGATTGGCCCCTTCCAGAAGATGTCTCCAATCGGAGAAGGCAACTTTAATGGCTAACAGTTCTTTATTACCAATGTCGTAATTCTTTTCTGCAGATGACATGGTGTGGGAAAGAAACGCACATGGGTGAAGTTGCATCTTGTCCCCAACTCGCTGAGACAGAATGGCTCCCACTGCAGAGTCCGAGGCGTCCACTTCGACAGTAAATGGCAATTCAGGATTTGGGTGTACTAACAATGGAGCAGACGTAAAAAGAGTTTTCAACTTGTCAAAAGCCTCCTGTGCCTCTGGAGACCAGAAAAATGCTTTGGTCTTTTTTGTTAGTGTAGTAATTGGTAGTATGATCCGTGAAAAGTTCTTTATAAATTTTCGGTAAAAATTTGCAAATCCTATGAAACGCTGGACGTCTTTTAAATTTCTTGGAACAGGCCAGTCTACTACAGCATTGATTTTGCCGGGATCCATGCTCAAACCTTCTGGGGAGATGATATATCCCAGAAATTGGATACTGGTTTGTTCAAACTCACATTTTTCAAGTTTAATGTAGAGATGGTTCTCCTGTAGTCGTTCCAAGACTAACTGGACGTGCCTGCGATGCTCTTCCAAGGTGTCTGAAAATATAAGAATGTCATCGAGATAAGCCACAACGAATTGGTCCAAGAAATCTCGAAATACATCATTAATAAAATGTTGAAAGGTGGCTGGGGCATTGCTAAGGCCAAAGGTCATAACAAGAGATTCAAAATGTCCATATCTCGTTCTGAAGGCGGTCTTCCACTCATCTCCTGGGCGAATCCGTATGAGGTTGTAAGCCCCTCTAAGATCCAGCTTCGTAAAGATTTTCGCAGAACGGAGTCTCTCAAATAGTTCAGGAATCAAGGGTAGCGGGTAGCGATTCTTGACAGTGATATTATTCATCTCTCTGTAGTCAATACATGGCCGCAGAGTGGAGTCTTTCTTTTCAACAAAGAACAGGGGTGCCCCAGCTGGAGATGTGGAAGGTCGAATAAAGCCTTTCTCTAAATTTTCATCCAGGAACTTTCTTAATACCTTCAATTCAGGTTCGGAAAGATTGTAAATCCGTCCAAATGGAATGGTTGCTCCTGGCAGCAATTCAATGGGACAGTCGTAAGGACGGTGAGGAGGTAATTGATCTGCTTTCTTCTTACTGCAGACATCAGAGAACTGCTGATATTGAGGTGGTAGTTTCTCTTCCTTCTCATGCGAAATCTCAGAGATTTGGACTTGTTGGAGAACAGGGGGTTCCTTATGACAATTATTCTTACAGTAGTCAGATGGAAAGGTGATGGTCCTTGATGCCCAGTTGATAGAAGGGTTATGGACTGAAAACCAGGGATCCCTAGAATAACCGGAAATTTCGGAGATGAAATAAGGTGGAAACTGACAGCTTCATGATGATCCGGGTCGATACAAATCTCCAGTTCGATTGTCTCATGCGTGACAGGTCCAGAAGACAAAGGTGATCCATCCACAGTTTCCATTTCAATTGGTGTGGATTTGGTCCTACTGGAAATATTATTATCACGTGTAAATTTTAAGTCCATAAAATTTCCTCCTGCTCCCGAATCCAACAGGGCAGAGCATTGTATTTTTTGGGTGCCCATTACAACCTGAATGGGGATTACAAAATGAGATGATGTGGTATGTATTTTGTCTATTTCTGGCGTTACTGATGAGATAGTCTGCAAGATGGAATCCGACTGCTGAGAAAGGTCCGTATTGCTGGCAGACCTGTTGTTGGTAAAGGCTATAGTCCTTTTGTTAGGACAGTTGATGGCATAGTGTCCAGGGTCCCCACAATAGAGGCAGAGATGTTCTGCACGTCGCCTCTCCTTCTCCTGTGCAGAGAGTGGTCTTCGGATGACGTCGATCTGCATCGGTTCAGACACAACTTGCGTCTTTTCTTGGTGGTCTGATGCTGAAAATGAGAAGCCAGGGCTATTCCCAAGTGCTCGCAGTCTCTCCTTTCTCCTTTCAGTAAGTCTCTGGTCAATCCGGATACATAGTTGAATAAAGTCCTCCAACTGGTCAGGGGTCTCAACCCTGGCAAGCTCGTCTTTCACTGGTTCTGATAACCCTCGTCGAAATTGACTTCTCTGGGCCGCTGGATTCCAGGTGGTGTCGGCCACCCAGCGACGGAACTCCGATGTATATTCCGCAACAGAGCGACGTCCTTGGCGCAAATTATGTAATTTGGTTTCTGCTGTGGCACAGCGGTTTGGGTCATCAAAAACTTGATTCATAGCTGCGATGAAAGCTTCCAGGTCATTAAGGAGGGCATAGTCTTTTTCTACATAAGGTGAAGCCCAAGCAAGAGCTTCATCCGTCAGGAGATTTATCATGAAAAAAACTTTCTTCCTCTCACTGGTAAAGGGAGCAGGTTGCATCTGGAAGTATATGCGGCATTGATTGAGGAATCCTCGGTACTGCTTGCGATCCCCACTGAACTTTGCAGGCAGCGGCAGCCGCGCGTTTGATTCGGACCCTGAATTGCGCACGTCCAGTAGTTGTTTTTGTAGCTCAATTACTTCCTGTTGTATCGCCGTGAAATCAGTTTGTAACTTGGCATATTTTCCTTGAGAGTCAGTACAAAAACTTTGAAGCTCCGTAACTTGCCGCCTCAGGGTGTTCACAGCGGACTCCATTTTGGCGCGAGATTATTCTGTCAGGATCCCATCTGGGTTGGAGCCGATGTTACTGCAAACACTAGGGGAAGCAGAGGCAGGTAGCGTAGTCAGAAGGCAGGCCGAGGTCGGTACACAGGAAAGGCAGTGTTTGTAGCAGGGAAGCAGGCAAATAACGTAGTCAGGTGGCAGCCGGAGGTCGGTACACAGGAAAGGCAGTGTTTGTAGCAGGGAAGCAGGCAAATAACGTAGTCAGGTGGCAGCCGGAGGTCGGTACACAGTAAAGGCAGTGTTTGTAGCAGGGAAGCAGGCAAATAACGTAGTCAGGTGGCAGCCGGAGGTCGGTACACAGGAAAGGCAGTTCGGTAGCAGAGGAGCAGGCAGATAACGTAGTCAGGTGGCAGCAGGAGGTCGGTACACAGGAGAGCAGTGTTTGTAGCAGCAGGAACAGCAGGAGAAAGAGCTTGACTAAAGGCTGGAAGCACAATAATCTCGCAATGACACACCCACAGGGCCAGGTTTATATAGGGTGTGTAATTGGCAATCAGAGGCCCAATCAAGAGAGCACTAGGTTAGCCAATCAGGAAGAACAGTCAATGGTATCTGGGTTCAGCAAGGAACTTTGCAGCCAGCAGAATAGCTCAGATGGTAGAGCTGCTGGCCAGTGGACAAGAGGTACTGAGTTCGACTCCTGACACCGTTCCTGCAGAAAACGCCGCACCAGCACCCCAGATCCCGCTGTCTGCCCCCGTCGCTGAGGCAGAAGAAGCGACACCCATCCTCATGGAGGAGGCCGCGCAGGCACCAGAGCTCTACCTGCCTGTACCGGAGCCCCGACCGTCATCTGTTCCAGAGCCGGCTGCTTCCGCCACAGGTGAGCGCCGCCAGGACTGGCGGGCGCCAGGAGAGCTGCCGCAAACCGGACATCGTAAGCTGGCGTTTGATGGTGGAGATATGGAGATGCTGGTGGAGGAGAATTACAAGCGGCGTCAGGAGGAAGAGTGGAGACGTCGGGAGCGGGAAGCAGAGCGACAAAGGGAGCAGCGAGAATCCCAAAAGCTTCGGCAACGTCACCTGGAGAAGGACCTGGCAGACAAGGCACGTATGAGAAAGGATAAAAGTACGGTGAGGGAGCCACGGCGTAAGGGTGCAGTACGGAACTTTAAGTTAAAAGGTGGTTGGGGCTTCATCCAGGAGCCTGGACTTTATTTAGAAGTTTTTGTAACCCGGCAGGACGTGGAGGCTCACCTCCCAGAAGGACACCCGGGGAGGGACCTGTTGCCAGGAGACTTGGTGACTTACACCCGACACTGGGGTTACAATGGATGGTACGCCCTAAATGTTACCAGGTGCGACCCCTACTCCCCAGAGTGTCAGGAAACTGACAGACCCTACGAGCCTTCAGCCCCCCCAACCAGGCCTCTGCACAAGTGCCCACTCCACGCCGTAAATCTCCCCAGCCTCCCTCAGTGGTCTCCTCAGCAGCCCCAGCTATGGACATGATAATGATAGCTGGCCCGTACCCGGCGCCTGTTAGGCCCCCTGGGGTTCGTTCAGTCCGGGACATAGGGGTCCAGACCCGGAGGGAGATGAAAGAGGTGGCCACACAGACCCAGATAGCGGGTCACGACGTCACTGTACAGGCCACACGACGTCATCAGGTCTGGGTGGACCCTCCTGTCACGGATGTTTGGCAAGCTCCAGAAGAGTACCAGGTGGTACCTGGAAGAGGCCAGCCAAAGAAGTCTAAATAACCCGGACAGGGTCTCTGTATGTAAATAGTTAAATTATTGATGTACCCGGACGGGTGAATGTTCATAAAAAGAAGTTTATTGTTGCCTTAATATACCCAGGTTGGGTAATGGTTTGATGTACCCGGACGGGTGAATGTTCAGAAGAACAAGTTTATTGTCGCCTTAATATACCCAGGTTGGGTAATGGTGTTTCACTGTAATGAAAATGTTGAACTTTGAAGCCATGAACTGTACTGGCTCACAAACTTTTCTGTAAATAGTTGGCACTTCGGTGCTCCATCTTGGTTTTACAAAAAACTTTACTGTGCACTATTTTCAACTACCTCAGAAACTAAAAACCCGTTTGGTGTGGCCGAAAGTGAGGTCTGCTCAAGGAAAGTCTTGCAGCCCACCCAAGACCACAGTTGGAGGTTTGGAGCGGGTCCTCCACAAGCATAAGTAAAGGACACTGTGAAGTTACCCCGGTGGGGGTAATCCTAAGAAGTCTCCACGAACTTCGGCACTAATGCTATTTGCACTTTTGTTGAATATGTATTTATTAACACACATGTATAACACATATCAAGGGTATGAACAGTAACAAAACATGTCACATAATATAAGCCATTTGCACTTTTTTAATGTTATTATTAAAAATTTTATTATGCAACGTTTAACTTGAAGTGTTTCCTGCTTTCTTACTACGTCGCATAGTCCACTCTGCTACATCACTTTGCACCATTGCTCTATCTCACATCTATCTGCCCTGGAAGGATAGCGTGTTACCTGTAGAAGACTTTTCACCTACCTGCACTACACCATCCCTTCCAGAGGACCTGCACAGCAGCGCTGGACACCCTGACCAGGTACTACAGGTGGCGTCACGACAAACTACACGAACATTCTATCATCCCCTGGAAATATCCCACATTCCAGTGATCGCCCAGGTCACGGACCGAGCTGTGCTACTCGTGACATCCCCCATAGAAGTCGACGTGATCGGTGCCGAGTACCCCCAAAACCCCTGTCTCTGTGCGACTCAACTTCCCTCACTGTGCTGGCACTATACATTTACAAATGCCTCTGGGTTTTTTTTTTGGGGGTGGGGAACATTCAGACTTTTGCTATGGGGCCCCATGATTTATATGTACGCCCCTGCTGCTGAGGCATGGTATTTAAGGCTGTTAAGGAGCCAACATACATGGACCTTGCCAGCAGCGTCGGACTGGAGTACCTTGGTCCCACCAGAGAAAATATATTCTTGCGGCCCAACATCATACTTCCCAACCTTTGAATAAGGGAAAGAGGGACAAAGGCTGTGGCACGCTGTGCATGCTGCAGCAAATTTTAGGCCATGCCACGTTGCACCACAGACTGTCCAGGAGTTGGTGGATGCTTTAGTCCAGGTGTGGGAGGAGATCCCTCACGAGACCATCCGTCGCGCTCATCAGGAGCATGGCCAGAAGTTGTAGGGAGGTCATACAGCATACCTCCCAAATTTGGAAGACAGGAAAGAGGATTAAAGGCTGCGGCGCGTGTTGCGCGCCGCTGAAAATTTTAGGCCACGCCCCGACAACACCCATTTCACAGCTAATCACACCCATATCCTCGCCCCAAGCGTAACCATTTAGCACTGCTGATCACACTGACTGGTAATGAGGGCACAGTGGCTGGTACTGAGGAAAAGAAAGAAAGAGCAGCGAGAGAGAAAGAACAAACAGAGAAAGAAAGAGAGGAAAGAAAGAAAAGAGAGAAAGAAAGAACAGAGAGAAAAAAGAACAGAGAGCGAGAAGGAAAGAACAGAGAGCGAGAAAGAAAGACTAGAGAGAGAGCCATAGGCGTAGCTAGGGTTTTGGTTTAGTGGGGGCAAAACTTCTGAGTGGGCCCATCATCAGAGAACCTCAGCAAATGACCGCGCTGTTGGCCAAAATAATCTATATATAAAAAGACCAATATTGATATTACCGCCATATGGTCTGTGTTAAATAATACCAGTCCTACAGAACATATAATAGATTACAGCACAGGTACAGATAATGACTTACTCCTGATGTTCTTTCTAATGGAATTGTTCACTTTTCATGTCTTTTCCATCTGGCCCACACCGACATGACGACTTCTCCAGCCAGGACTCGACTGCACCCCCATTAAAAAAAATAAAAAAAAAAACTCACCTCCCGGCTCCTGTGCTGCTCACTGTTCTCCCTCTCAGTGTCTGACAGCGGGCGCCGCCCCCTCTGCCCCGCGACCTATCCTTTCAAATCAGGGCCCACCACGCAGGAGCTGGGGCCCACCGTAGGTTTCTCCGGTGTCCCGGTGCCTCAGTCCGACCCTGCTTGCCAGCCTGATAATACCAGGCCACAGCAGTCTGCTTATCTTTGCTGGTTAACAAAAATAGGGGATCCCCTCAAAAAAAAATTGGCGTGGGGTCCACCCTATTTTTGTTAACCAGCCAGATGAAGCAGACTGCTGAGGCCTGGTTTTTCAGGCTGGTAATGAGCCAATATCCATGGACCTTGCCAGCCTGATAATACCAGGCCACAGCAGTCTGCTTAGCTTGGCTGGTTAACAAAAATAGGGGATCCCCTCGAAAAAAAAAAACGGCGTAGGGGCCCCCCTATTTTTGTTAACCAGCCAAGTAAAATGCAGACTGCTGCGGCCTGGTATTAAAAGACTGTCAAGGCCCATGGATTTTGGCCCTCAACAGCCTGATAATACCAGGCTACAGCAGCCCCACATTTGGCGCATCAAAAGATGTGCCAATTGTGGCACTTTACCCGGCTCTTCCCAGTGCCCTGTAGCGGTGGCAAGTGGGGTAATAAGGGGTTAATGTCACCGTTGATTGCACGGTGAGAATAAGCCCGGTTAATAATGGAGAGGTGTCAATAAGACACCGATCCATTATTAATCCCAAAGTTTTTAAATGTATAAAAAAAAACACAGCAAGAAAAAAGTATTTTAATGAAATAAAAGAGACAACACAGTTTTCATTTCTTTTATTATACTCTCATTCCTGCGACGCCATCGATCTCCTGTAAAAAAAGAAAAAAAACAAACCAACAGTATACCACCTGTCCGACGCAGTCCATAGTAACGAGGGTCCCACGACGATCCAGCTCTGCTACATCGCAATGACAGGCAGAGCCTGTCATCTCGACGCAGCACAGCTGATTACCTGCTTCCCCGGCGGTGACGTCATCGGACTGACTGCTTTACGGCCGGGATTACCCAGCAGTCACTGCAGTTATCGCGAGAAACTGCATGTGACCGCCGGGAAAGATGATGGCGGCCATCAAGCAGTCCAGCCCGTGACCGCCGGAGATCTTCTGCCAGGTAAGTGCCGCTGACTCCTGACAGACCCGACCGACGGACACTGACAGTGACAGTGACAAATCCGATTCCGGTATCCGATAAGACGAAAATATCGGAACTAAGTATCGAAAGTCCGATAGAGCTAATATCGGCCGATACCCGATACTTGCGGTATCGTATCGCTCAACACTAGTGGTGTCACCTTGATGAATGTTAACGAAATGCTTAGTTGCACCAGAATATGCAGCATTTTTATTTTGAATGTTGAACAAATGTTCTGCTATACTTTTTTTATTTTAAGTGTATTGCAACCAATATATTGCATCTTGCACACAAGGCAACAAATGCAATAAATCACGTATTGTGAATCACAATTCATAAAAGAGGAAATAACCTGAGAAAAACCTGAAAAAGAACGAATAGTCTTGGTTTTGTCCAACGCATTAACACATGTATTACAGCGACTGCCGACACATTTGAAAAAAACGGTGGTGGAAAGCCAATTGATTCATGAGGGCTTTAATTCCGGTGTGTTAAATTAAAAATTGGTAAATGGTTGCTACCGGATCACCCCATAATTTTCATTTTTCACGGGCTACCGAAAGCACATAAAGATAAATTCCCTCCTCCACTCCGATCAATTATATCCAGTATTGGCTCCCTTAAAGAAAATTTGAGTTCCTGGGTTAATGATCACTTACATCCGTTGGTTTCCAGGATTCCTGGATACCTTAAGGATACGTCTTTTGTCTTGGCAGCATTTAATAATGTACATTTTTGTTTTTTTACATGTGGTGTGGTGAATTTATATTCATCTATTCCTCACCTGTTAGCTATTCATGCCATCAGTCACCATTTGGATTGCTATAGTGATTATTCACAAGAATTGAAATAGTTTCTTATCAGGTCGCTCATGTATCTGCTTGAACACAACTATTTTATGTTTAATAAAAAAAATTTTTGCAGATTCTTGGTGCCCCTATGGGCTTGAAATTCTCCACATCCCTCGCCATCCTATATATAGTGTGGTGGGAGGAACAATCTTTGTTCATTGATTCCAAACCGTTTTCTAATGATATCCACTGGTTTGGCAGATACATGGACGATCTGATATTCATTTGGCGAGGTTCCCGGTCTGATCTATACAATTTTCATGCATATCTAAATTCCAATAATCTAAACCTATCGTTCACCAATAGTGCTATGGGCAATGAGGTACCTTTTTGGATATACTTTTAGTAGGTATCCCGATCACACATATGATACATACTTCGGTTTACAGGAAAAATAATTCAGGGAATTCCCTGCTTTTGTCGTCATCTTCCCATACCAAGCACATAATCAAAGTCATTCCCTATGGTGAGTTTAACAGAATCAAATGATTGTGTTCTGATCAGGATGTTTTTTTGAATGAGAGTCGGATTGTTTCCCAACGTCTTTATGACAGAGGGTACAACCAGCATGATATCAGAGAAGCTTTTAATAGAGTCTCTAATCAGCCCAGATCCCTGTTATCTAACAAAGGCATTTCTTCTGATGATTCTGAGTCCATTGTGACTTTTTCTACCCCCTATAGTCCTCAATTTAACTTGATTAAAAATATAGTTAAAAAATATTTACCCGTTATTAATCAGGATGAAAAATTACGTTCTATCCCGGGTAATAGCTGTAGATATGTGGCAAGGAAAGATTTCAGCATTGGTAATGCCCTTTCACCTAGTCTTTTAAAACAACAACCAACTTCTAAATCATGGCTTTCCACCACCGTTTTTTTCAAATGTGCCAGCAGTCGCTGTAATACATGTGTTTATGCGTTGGACAAAGCCAAGACTATTCATTCTTTTTCAGGTTTTTCTCAGGTTATTTTCTCTTTTATGAATTGCGATTCACAATACGTGATTTATTGCATTTGTTGCCTTGCGTGCAAGATACAATATATTGGTTGCACTACACGTAAAATAAAAAAACCTATAGCAGAACATTTATCCAACATTCAAAATAAAAATGCTGCATATTCCGGTGCAACTAAGCATTTCGTTAACATTCATCAAGGTGACACCACACATTTTGCGTTTTATCCTTACGTTTTATGAGAAAATGTATGATTCCATTTGAGGTTAGAATAAGCAGAGAATGTTAACAACTAGGGAAACTTTTTGGATTTTGAAGTTGGACACCAAATTTCTGAAAGGAATGAATTTTAGAAATGACTTGTTTTACATTTATTAAATGCGCCTTTTTCATTGCAGCCTTCACTTTCACAATCTTGAGCATATGTAATTGATGACTGTGTAATTCTGATTGGTCCTTTGTTATATTTATTGGTGTCTTACATTTTGTTATACATCCTATGAGTAAAGGTGCAACTAACGCACCTGAAACACATCAGGTTACTATGTTTTTAACTATGGCTTGACATGCCTTCAAAAAGTTTTTCGATTTTACTCAGTGGTATGCCATCACCCCTTTGGTTCCCATTGTTGCTGTGCTTACCAGCTAGACAAGCATCCACCTGTCTCATCAATTCAGCTCGACCTATTTGGCTACACACGTGGATTCCGTTGAAGCTCCCAGACCTCTCTCTCCTGCACCACTGTTATAAAATTACATGAAGCAACTGCGGGTTTAAGGTGCTCACCACACCTCTAGATAAATTCCTTGAGGGGTGTAGTTTCCAAAACAGGTTCACTAGTAGGTGGTTTCTACTGTTTAGGCACATCAGGAACTCTCAAAACGTAAGATAGCGTAGGCAATCTATTCCTGCCAATTTTGTGCTCCAAAAGTCAAATAATGCTCCTTCCCTTCGGATTCCTACCGTGCGCTCAAACAATAGTTTTCCACCACACATGGAGTATCAGCGTACTCAGGAGAAATTGCCCCACAAATTGTTGTCCATTTTCACCTGTTACCCCTGAGAAAATGAAAAATTTGGTGCTAAAGCAACATTTTTGTGGGAAAAAAATATTTTTTTTATTTTCAAGGTTCACCATTATAAAATTCTTTGAAGCACCTGTGAGTTCATGGTGCTCACAAGCAAAAAGAAGAATAGAAGTATGCAATACAATGGGATCACCATGTAATAAAATCTTTATTACAAAAAGAAAGGAACAAGTCAAGACACAAATATTAAAAATATATTTAAAAGCCAATAGGGTACATGGATACAAAATAGGGGTGTCTAAATATGACAAACACCTAACCTCATCTGCCTAATGATGACAGTAAGCAGGATTCCCCAAAAAGTATCACTGCCCAAAAAAAGACAATAAGTAGATGAAAATGATGAAAAACAATATAAAAGATCTAATATTCCCAAATAAATACTTGTAGCAGAGTATAACCAATGGAACCAATATCATGAAAGTGATATACAATTCACTAAAACAACTGATGTAGGTATTAATCAAAACAAATGCCATGATAGTACCTGCTATAACAGAGGAATTGAAAGTAAGGCCGGCGTCACACACAACGACAAAAAATCGGTCCGTTTTAGACGGTCGATTGTCGGATCAAAATGCAAACATCACAAATCCTTCTGGCATCCGATTTTCCTTCAAAGATGCGATTTAGTCGCATGTGTGTGTACCTTGTAACATCCGATTTTCATCCGACTTGTGAGATTTTCTCGCAGGCTTGCAAAACTGACATATAATGGATCCAAAAGAATAGTATTTCAATCACAAAAAAAGAATAGATATATACACATAGAACACATATATATATATATATATATATATATATATATATATATATACATGTCATTGTGACATGTATATATACATATATTTATAGTTCCTAGACTTCTACATACTGTTATAGCCGCTAATTCAATTGCCGGCTTCTGTGAAATCACAGAAGCCGACATGAAATGATACATTGTTTCCACACAGTTAACCATGTCATTTCCTGTATTTTGATATTTGTTTAGAACTTACAATTACATGAGTGTATTTGTGCAAAATTTCAGACATGTAGGGTTAATTAAAGGTGTAAATTCGTTGACAAAAAAATGCGTGGGCTCCCGCTGTATTTTCTCCACCAGACAGACAAAGCAAGCGAGTGGGGGCAGATAATAATAGCCTAGGGAGGGTACTTTTTTTTGTGCCCCCCCTGGCTACTAACATCTGCCCCCAGACACCCCAGAAAGGGCAAATCTATAATTAGATTCGCCCTTTCTGGCACTTTGCCCGTCTATTCCCATTGCCCTGTAGCGGTGGCGAATGGGTTAATAATCTCACCTTACTGTCACCTTAGTATTGAAAGGTGACCTTAAGGCAGGTTAATAATTGAGAGCTGTCAATTAGACAACTATCAATTATTAATCCTATTGAAGTAAATTAAAAAACACACACACATTAATAAAAATTAATTTTAATGAAATAAAAACACATTTTTTTGACCATATTTTATTTTACACTTAATCCGTGCGAAGCCATTGATCTCCTAAAATAAAGAAAAAAAAATAAAAAAACATTATTCTTACCTATTCCGCTGATCTGTCACGTCCCACGCTGTAATCCTTCACAAAGGGTTAACTAGCTTTGAGCCAAGCAGTGCAAGTAATCCTGCATGCTCAGCTCAAAGCTCCTGAATGAATAAGTTCCTCTCCTGGCGACAGGAGAGGATGTGTTTCATGAATGAAGCTTAATTGATTGTGTCCACTTTCCCTTTAGGTCAGGTCACTAAAGTTAAATTGCCAATAAATCAATTAAGCTCCATTCATGAATCTATTCCTCTACTTTCTGTGGTAGAGGAACTTATTCATTCAGGGGATACAGCTAGGAGACAGAATTATCTCCCTGCTAACTGTAACCTCTTAACCCTTTCTGATGGATTACAGCGTGGGACCTGACTGTACATCAGATTGGTAAGTATAATTTTGCTTTTTTATTTTATTTTTATTACAGGAAATGGTTTTAGCAGGAAAATAAAATATGGTCAAAAACTGTGTGATTATTTAATTAAACTTATTTTTTATTAAACTGTGTGTGTTTGATTTTTCTTTCATACAATAGGATTAATAATTGATAGTTGTCTAATTGACAGCTCTCAATTATTAACCTGCCTTAAGGTCACCTTTCAATACTAAGGTGACAGTAAGGTGAGATTATTAACCCATTCGCCACCGCTACAGGGCAATGGGAATAGACGGGCAAAGTGCCAGAAAGGGCGAATCTAATTATAGATTTGCCCTTTCTGGGTGTCTGGGGGCAGATGTTAGTAGCCAGGGGGGCACAAAAAAAAGTACCCTCCCTAGGCTATTATTATCTGCCCCCACTCGCTTGCTTTGTCTGTCTGGTGGAGAAAATACAGCGGGAGCCCACGCATTTTTTTGTCAACTAATTTACACCTTTAATTAACCCCTACATGTCTGAAATTTTGCACAAATACACTCATGTAATTGTAAGTTCTAAACAAATATCAAAATACAGGAAATGACATGGTTAACTGTGTGGAAACAATGTATCATTTCATGTCGGCTTCTGTGATTTCACAGAAGCCGGCAATTGAATTTGCGGCTATTACAGTATGTAGAAGTCTAGGAAATATAAATATATATATATATATATATATATACATGTCACAATTACATATATATATATATATATATGTGTTCTATGTGTATATATCTATTCTTTCTATTCTTTATTAAAGCTGTCAGTGTGATTTTACAGTATAGCCGGGGATGAATTGCCGGCTTTTCTAAAGGACAACCGATGCGATTTCATCGCAAGTCACACAGTGTGGTCCGTTTGTAATCCGATTTTTCATCGCTCCCATAGACTTGCATTGGTGATTGTCGACCCACAATCGGTGACAATCGCAGCATGCTGCGATTGTACACGGACGTTTAAAACGGACCACAAAATAACGGATACTGGGAGCTGCTCCATAGATTAACATAGGGCAGACTGCAATACGATTTTTCATCGCATTGCAGTCGTCCGATTATGTCGCCAGTGTGACGCCGGCCTAAGACTAAATGTGAAAGGGATCTGGGAATAGAGACAAAAACATATAGATTAGGAAGAGACCTCACTTGTTTCTCCACCTGCTCAGTGGCTTCCTCAGGTGTAATGTGAGTCATGCTGTAAGGCCGGCGTCACACTGGCGACAGAATCGGACGACTGCAATGCGATGAAAAATCGCATTGCAGTCGGACCTATGTTGATCTATGGAGCAGCTCCCAGTATCAGATTTTTTGTGGTCCGTTTTAAACGTCCGTGTACAATCGCAGCATGCTGCGATTGTCACCGATTGTCGGTCGACAATCGCCAATGCAAGTCTATGGGAGCGATGAAAAATCGGATTACAAACGGACCACACTGTGTGACTTGCGATGAAATCGCATCGGTGTCCTTTAGAAAAGCCGGCAATTCATCCCGGCTATACTGTAAAATCACACTGACAGCTTTAATAAAGAATAGAAAGAATAGATATACACACATAGAATACATATATATATATATATATATATATATATATGTAATTGTGACATGTATATATATATATATATATATATAATATATATATTTATAGTTCCTAGACTTCTACATACTGTAATAGCCGCAAATTCAATTGCCGGCTTCTGTGAAATCACAGAAGCCGACATGAAATGATACATTGTTTCCACACAGTTAACCATGTAATTTCCTGTATTTTGATATTTGTTTAGAACTTACAATTACATGAGTGTATTTGTGCAAAATTTCAGACATGTAGGGGTTAATTAAAGGTGTAATTTCGTTGAAAAAAATGCGTGGGCTCCCGCTGTATTTTCTCCACCAGACAGACAAAGCAAAGCGAGTGGGGGCAGATAATAACAGCCTAGGGAGGGTACATTTTTTGTGCCCCCCCTGGCTACTAACATCTCCCCCCAGACACCCCAGAAAGGGCAAATCTATAATTAGATTCGTCCTTTCTGGCACTTTGCCCGTCTATTCCCATTGCCCTGTAGCGGTGGCGAATGGGTTAATAATCTCACCTTACTGTCACCTTAGTATTGAAAGGTGACCTTAAGGCAGGTTAATAATTGAGAGCTGTCAATTAGACAACTATCAATTATTAATCCTATTGTATGAAAGAAAAATCAAACACACACAGTTTAATAAAAAATAAGTTTAATTAAATAATCACACAGTTTTTTACCATATTTTATTTTCCTGCTAAAACCATTTCCTGTAATAAAAATAAAATAAAAAAGCAAAATTATACTTACCAATCCGATGTACAGTCAGGTCCCACGCTGTAATCCATCAGAAAGGGTTAACAGGTTACAGTTAGCAGGAGATAATTCTGTCTACTAGCTCTAACCCCATGAATGAATAAGTTCCTCTCCCAGCGAAAGTAGAGGAATAGATTCATGAATGAAGCTTAATTGATTTATTGGCAATTTAACTTTAGTGACCTGACCTAAAGGGAAAGTGGACACAATCAATTAAGCTTCATTCATGAAACACATCCTCTCCTGTCGCCAGGAGAGGAACTTATTCATTCAGGAGCTTTGAGCTGAGCATGCAGGATTACTTGCACTGCTTGGCTCAAAGCTAGTTAACCCTTTGTGAAGGATTACAGCGTGGGACGTGACAGATCGGCGGAATAGGTAAGAATAATGTTTTTTTATTTTTTTATCTTTATTTTAGGAGATCAATGGCTTTGCACGGATTAAGTGTAAAATAAAATATGGTCAAAAAAATGTGTTTTTATTTCATTAAAATTAATTTTTATTAATGTGTCTGTGTTTTTTTAATTTACTTCAATAGGATTAATAATTGATAGTTGTCTAATTGACAGATCTCAATTATTAACCTGCCTTAAGGTCACCTTTCAATACTAAGGTGACAGTAAGGTGAGATTATTAACCCATTCGCCACCGCTACAGGGCAATGGGAATAGATGGGCAAAGTGCCAGAAAGGGCGAATCTAATTATAGATTTGCCCTTTCTGGGGTGTCTGGGGCAGATGTTAGTAGCCAGGGGGGGCACAAAAAATGTACCCTCCCTAGGCTGTTATTATCTGCCCCCACTCGCTTTGCTTTGTCTGTCTGGTGGAGAAAATACAGCGGGAGCCCACGCATTTTTTTTCAACGAAATTACACCTTTAATTAACCCCTACATGTCTGAAATTTTGCACAAATACACTCATGTAATTGTAAGTTCTAAACAAATATCAAAATACAGGAAATGACATGGTTAACTGTGTGGAAACAATGTATCATTTCATGTCGGCTTCTGTGATTTCACAGAAGCCGGCAATTGAATTAGCGGCTATAACAGTATGTAGAAGTCTAGGAACTATAAATATATGTATATGTACATGTCACAATGACATGTATATATATATATATATATATGTGTGTTCTATGTGTATATATCTATTCTTTTTTTTGTGATTGAAATACTATTCTTTTGGATCCATTATATGTCAGTTTTGCAAGCCTGCGAGAAAATCTCGCAAGTCGGATGAAAATCGGATGTTACAAGGTACACACACATGGGACTAAATCGCATCTTTGAAGGAAAATCGGATGACAGAAGCATGTGTGATGTTTGCATTTTGATCCGACAATCGACCGTCTAAAACGGACCGATTTTTGTCGTTGTGTTTGACCCCAGCCTAACGGGTTGTACCTAATATGTCAATAAGAATAAGATAATAATGAACATAAGCATTACCAGTAGGAATGTCAATAGTGTAATTTTTATTGAAAGAGTTTCTTCATCTCCTTTTTAACTTTTTTATTTTTTCTAAAACATTTTATTATGCTATTTCATCTTATAATTTTTATTATGATGCAATAAAAGGAGTATTTGTATTTTATATGTAAGTATTCAAATTTTATTTAGGGAGGATGACATTATTTTTATTCTAAATTTGATAATAACAAGATATAAAATTTTTGCATGCAATTATTTGTTAGATGAATTCTATTCTGTGAAGAGGGAGGGGTCAATGTCAACACAGGAAAGAAATCGCTTGGGGTATACCTTTATCAAGTTTCACCACTCAGTGCAGCACTGAAGAGTCAGTATTTTTATTTAGCCTATATTTTATAAAACCACTCCTCAGGTTTTTTTGAATTAAGCCTGTAGGTAACAAAATATATATTTGATTAAAGCTCCGATCATTCTTATTATAAAACTATTTGTGCATGACGTAAATGGTTTTATCTTTCATTCATCTAGAGAATAAAGAAAAGTACAAATTAAAAATTGCAAATACAACTACTAGATTCCTCATTTTATATGTAAAATGACAACTATTTCAAACATAGAGATTATTGTAGTTAGAATATTAAAGGGAGTTGCCTCATTAAAGATATTGGGTGAAATTTACAGTATTTATACTGGAGTACCATTTTGTTTATTATACTAGTGCATCGGCTGATGGACTTCACATAGACTAAAAAACAACAAAATAATGTTGTTTTCTGCAATTTTTCAAAGTGAAAAGATTCTTCCTCACAAATAAGTGAATTGGGTTGCAACCGTTAGAAAAGGAGTCATAGGCTATGTGAAAGCTACATCTGTTCACTTAGTCTACAGTTTAGGTCGGAAGATTTTCCTGGCATGCAATAAAGTTCCTATAGGCCCTATTCATCAAACTAAGGACAAAAGTGTGTTATTTCAGCCTCTCACTGGCAGGTATGTGTCTGCATATTGTTTGTTTCACTGTTTATGAAACTGCAGAAGATTGCAATTAAGTATATGTTATTCGATAGAAAAATATTTAGACTTGAGAGTCCTCAGTGTTGTTATTCGATATACATTTTTACAATGGGTTCATATGG
>JARQOD010000005.1:267134505-267150354 GCA_033576555.1 Oophaga sylvatica | reverse complement strand
TTTCCTGAGCCGTAACAGTGCAGAACGCAGCACAGTGTAGAGGAGAGCTCCATATTTTGTATGGAGCATTATATGTGGTCCAGTATTCTGTATGGAGCATTATATTGGGTCCAGTATTCTGTATGGAGCATTATATTGGGGATGGCGGGGTGACATCCTGCATGGGGTATTATATGGATGATGAGGGGAGACTATGTGGTGCCCATAATATTGTATGGAGGACTGTACTGTCCAGTCTGTACTGTGCGCTGTGAGGATTTGGCGGTTTTTGAGCTATTGTACAATTTACAATAGGTATCAGTCATGTAATGGAAGAAGAGAAGTGTTTTGGCGTTGTGCTATACCCATATTTCTCTGCAGTATCTGTGCATCATGAATCGTGGTCTGTGTTAAGGGGGCCCACTGAGACTCTTTCGCCCGGGGCCCATAAAAACCTGGAGCCGGTCCTGCCTTGAGGGGTCTAGTTTCCAAAATGGTGTCATTTGTGGGGGTTTCCACTCTTTAGGCACATCAGAAGCTCTCCAAACACGACATGGCGTCCAGCCAATTCTGCTTTGAAAAAGTCAAGCGGCGCTCCTTCCCTTCTGACCTCTGCCAGGCACCCAAACAGTGGTTTACCCCCACATATGGGGTATCAGCATACTCAGAACAAATTGCTCAATCACTTTTGGGGTCTTGTTACCCTTGGAAAAATAAAAATTGGGGTGAAAAGATCATTTTTGGGAAAAAATATGATTTTTTAATTTTACGGCTCTACGTTATAAACTTGTGTGAATCACATGGGGGTTTAAATTGCTCACCACAGATCTAGATAAGCTCCTTAGGGGGTCTAGTTTCCAAAATGGGGTCACTTGTGGGGGGTTTCCACTGTTTAGGCACATCAGGGCTCTCCAAATGCAACATGGCGTCCAATCTCAATTCCAGTCAATTTTGGTTGAAAAAAGTCAAATGGTGCTCCTTCCATTCCGAGCTCTGCCGTGCGCCTAAACAGTGGTTCCCCCCCACATATGGGGTATCAGCGTACTCAGGACAAATTGGACAACAACTTTTGTGCTCCAATTTCTCCTGTTACCCTGGGGAAAATAAAAAATTGAGACAAAAATATAATTTTTGTGGGAAAAAAATAGGATGCCCGGGCATTATAAACTTGTGTAAAGCACTTGGAGGTTCTAAGTGCTCACCACAGATGTAGACAAGTTCCTTAGGGAGTCTAGATTCCAAAATGCGGTCACTTGTGGGGGATTTCCACTGTTTTGGCACATCTGGGGCACTGCAAATGGAACATGACCCCCATCAACGTCTGCATTCCAAAACGTTATTACTTCCTTTCCAAGCCCTGCCGTGCTCCCAAACAGTTCCCTCCCACATATGGGGTATCAGCGTACTCAGGACAAATTGGACAACAACTTTTGGGTCCAATTTCCTTGAGAAAAATCAAAAATTTGGGACTAAAATATCATTTTTGTGGAAATTTGTTTGTTTTTTTTCACACCCAGCATTATAAACTTTTGTGAAACACTTGGGGGTTCAAAGTGCTCACAACAGATCAAGATAAGTTCCATAGGGAGTCTAGTTTCCAAAATGGTGTCAATTGGGGGGTTTTACACTGTTTAGGTGCATCAGGGGCTCTCCAAACACGACATGGCATCCAATCTCTATTCCAGCCAACTTTGGTTGAAAAAGTCAAATGGAGCTCCTTCCCTTACGAGCTCTGCCGTGTGCCCAAACAGTGGTTTTCCCCCACATATGGGGTATTGGCGTACTCAGGAGAAATTGCACAACAACTTTATCTGTCCATTTTCTCCTTTTACCCTTGTGAAAATAAAAAAAGTTTGTAAAAGATCATTTTTGTGACTAAAAAGTTAAATGTTAATTTTTTCCTTCCACGTTGCTTCAGCTCCTGTGAAGCACCTGAAGGGTTAATAAACTTCTTGAATGTGGTTTTGAATACTTTGAGGGGTGCAGTTTTTAGAATGGTGTAACTTTTGGGTATTTTCTGCCATATAGACCCCTCAAAGTGACTTCAAATGTGAGGTGGTACCTAAAAAAAATGGCTTTGTAAATTTTGTTGTAAAAATGAGAAATCGCTGGTCAACTTTTAACCCTTATAATTTCCTAACAAAAAAAAATTTTGGTTCCAAAATTGTGCTGATGTAAAGTAGACATGTGGGAAATGTTATTTATTAACTATTTTGTGTGACATATTTCTCTGTTTTAAGGGAATAAAAATTCAAAATTTGAAAATTGCAAAATTTTCAAAATTTTCGCCATATTTGCGTTTTTTCAAAAGTAAACACAAGTTATATCAAAGAAATTTTACCACTAACGTGAAGTACAATATGTCACGAGAAAACAGTCTCAGAATCACGAAGATCCGTTGAAGTGTTCCAGAGTTATAACCTCATAAAGAAATACATTTACATTTGACCAGCTTACTTTTTCTGAAAATGCCTGTGCCCGTAACGACCAATGTGCGAAAATTTTGCACGGGCCAAGCTAGTTCCAGCATATTTTACATTAAAAAAGTCTAATGGTGCTCCTTCCCTTGCAAGCCCTGCCATCTGCCCAAAGTTGTTTTCCTCCACATAATGGACATCTGCGCACTCAGGAGAAATTGCACAACAAATTGTAAGGAGCAATTTCTCTTGTTATCTTTATAAAAATGCAAAATTTGGAGCTAAAAAAGATTTATCTTAGAAAAATGTGATTTTTTTTATTTTCACGGCTTAACGTTATAAACTTCTGTGAAGAACCTTGGGGTTCAAGGTGCTAAATACACATCTACATAAGTTCTATAAGGGGTCTAGTTTCCAAAATGGTGTCACTTGTTGGGGGTTTTCACTGTTTAGGCACATCAGGGGCTCTCCAAACATGACATGGCATCTGCTAATTATGCCAGCAAATTTTACATTCAAAAAGTGAAATGGCGCTCCTTCCCTTCAAAGCCCTGCTGTGCACCTAAACAGAAAATTTTCCCCACATATGGGGTATCGGCATGCTCAGGAGAAATTGCACAGCAAAATGTATGGTCTATTTTCTTTTTTTACCCTTGCAAAAATAAAAAAATGACATCTAATGGAAAAATTTTGTGAAAGAAAAGTAAATGTTTATTTTTTTCTTCCACATTCCAAAAATTCCTGTGAAGCATGTGAAGAGTTAATAAACTTCTTGAATGTGATTTTGAGTACCTTGAGGGGTGCAGTTTTCAGAATAGTGTCATTTTTGTGTATGTTTGGTCATATAGGCCCCTCAAAGTCACTTCAAATTTGAGGTGGTCCCTAAAAAAAATGGTTATTCAAATTTTGTTTTAAAAATGAGAAATTGCTGCTTCAACTTTTAACACTTATTACTTCCTAACAAAAAAAATGTTTCCACAATTGTGCTGATATAAAGCAGACATGTTTGAAATGTTATTTATTAACTATTTTGAGCGATTTGACTCTCCAATTTAGGGCATAAAAATTAAAAGTTGAAAATTGCAATATTTTCAAAACTTTTGCCAAATTTCTGTTTTTTTCACAAATAAACTCAAGACATATCAAAGAAATTTTTATCACTATCATAAAGTACAATATGTCAAGAGAAAACCTTCCCAGAATCACTAGAATCCGTTGATGCATTCCAGAGTTATGCCCTCATAAAATGACAGTGGTCAGAATTGTAATAATTGGCCTGGTCACGAAGGTGAAAACAGGCTTCGGGGTGAAGCAGTTGATAAAACCCGGCAAATGATGAATTGGGGCCAATGCTGTAGAAAATGCTACAAAATAATTCATTCTTGAATCAGCTATCACTTCAGCAATGCAGATCCAGTGGTCCATCTTAACTTAGTTTTGGAAGCGATTACATTCTGTCTTCAGTTACAGATCTCTACAGCCAATAACTGGCCTCTATGGTTCTTCATGAAAATGTCACCCCTTAGGAAAGTAAATAATGCAGTTGTCAGATGACTAATAAATGGGGTATCATCACATTTGGTACCATTTGAGACCACCAATGCAGCATAGAAATAGAGATGGACCACAGTAAAGTTGATCCTGCTTTCTTTCCCCCTTCATAGATCAAACATTGATAGAATATCCTAGTAATCTACCATCAGTAGAGCAGATTTAGGCTAGGTACACATAGTATTTTTGTCAAATGTTGGCACACACAATAGTCAAAGTCAGGATCGGTGCCTAGGAATCCATCCACCATATAGACTAACATTGCGTACATTTTACTGCAGTGAGCCTCTGTATAAGAATAACAAAAGACTGACTGGCATATCCAAGCTAGTCAGAATAGGTGCATACAAGGAGCAGCTACCTTCATATACAATGTACAAAAAAGATTGCACTCAATTGTGCTAAAGCATGTCAGTGTGGAATATATGAAATATGAATAGCAATACTGCTTTTGAATATTAGGAAAAAATATGAGATGCTTTGCACACAATTTGGCTAAATCATGCCTGCCCATCAACCAATGTCAAGGTGGTCCCAAAAACTGATGAGTCTCTAACAATGTGAATACCTATCTAAGGCTTATGTCTGCATTCCTGGGTGAATGTGGACACCTCTCTCAGCAAAGCCTACATTTATGAGTAGCTAGAAACCTGCTGTAATTAAAATACCATATGTTCAAGGGCGGAGTGCTCTGTCAGTAGGCTAACATGCAGATAACAGAAGACTGACTGGCACATCCAAGCTAGTCTGAATAGGTGCAAACCAGGAGCAGCTACATCCATATACAATTTACAAAAAAGGTTGCACTCTATCGTGCTAAAGCATGTTAATGTGGAATATATGAAATATGAATAGCAATACAGCTTTTGAATATTAGGAAAAAATATGAGACGCTTTGCACACAGTGTGGCCAAATCATGCCTGCCCATCAACCAACGTCAAGGTGGTCCCAAAAACTGATGAATCCCTAACAATGTGAATACCTCTCCAAGGCTGATGTCTGAATTTGTATAGGAAAGCACAGTCTGCTGTGCTTTCCTACATAGTAAAACAAATCTTTTACAAACACATACATCCAATATGGAGGCCATAAGAACACACCTTTGGCATCTGTTTGATAAATAGAGATCTGTGGGATCTAAGGGAACATTACAGTATACGTCAGGAATAGCTCCCAACTTATACAAACGCAAGACATTTATTTAGTTGTCTGGTTTAAATACAATGAAAATATCTAAAATGCCATGTACAGTGGGTATGGAAAGTATTCAGACGCCTTTGAATTTTTCACTCTTTTTTTTTCATTACAGCCATTTGATAAATTCAAAACAGTTCATTTTTTTCTCATTAATGTACACTCTGCTCCCCATCTTGACTGAAAAAAACAGAAATGTAGAAATTTTTGTCATAAGTATTCAGACCCTTTTCTTAGACACTCATATTTAAGTCATATGCTGTCCATTTCCTTGTGATCCTCCTTGAGATGGTTCTACTCCTTCATTGGAGTCCAGCTGTTTTAATTAAACTGATAGGAATTGATTTGTAAAGGCACACACCTGTCTATTCAAGACCTCACAGCTCACAGTGCATGTCAGACCAAAAGAGACAGAATTGTGGCAAGGACATATCTGGTCAAGGTTACAAAAGAATTTCTGCAGTACTCAAGGTTCCTAAGAGCACAGTGGTCTCCATCATCCTTAAATGGAAGAAGTTTGGGATCACCAGAAGTCTTCCTAGACCTGGTCATCCAGCCAAACTGAGCAATCATGGGAGAAGAGCCTTGGTGAGAGAGGTAAAAAAGAATCCCAAGATCACTGTGGCTGAGCTCCACAGATGCAGTAGGGAGATGGGAGAAAGTTCCACAAAGTCAATTATCACTTCAGACCTCCACCAGTTGGGCCTTTATGGCCGAGTGGCCCGATGGAAGCCTCTCCTCAGTGCCACACATATGAAAGCCCGCATAGAGTTTGCTAAAAAACACATGAAGGACTCCCAGACTATGAGAAATAAGATTCTCTGGTCTGATGAGACGAAGATAGAACTTTTTGTTCATAATTCTAATTGGTATGTGTGGAGAAAACCAGGCATTGCTCATCACCTGCCCAATACAATCCCAACGGTGAAACATGGTGGTGGCAGCATCATGCTGTGGGGGTGTTTTTCAGCTGCAGGGACAGGACGACTGGTTGCAATTGAAGGAAACATGAATGCAGCCAAATACAGAGATATCCTGGATGAAAACCTCTTCCAAAGTGCTCTGGACCTCAGACTTGGCTGAAGGTTCACCTTCCAACAATGACCCTAAGCACACAGCTATAATAACAAAGGAGTGGTTTCAGAACAACTTTGTGACCATTCTTGACTGGCTCAGCCAGCGCCCTAAACCCAATTGAGCATCTTTGAAGAGACCTGAAAATGGCTGTGCATCAACCTTCACCATCCAACCTGACAGAACTGGAGAGGATCTGCAAGGAAGAATGGCAGAGGATCCCCAAATACCGGTGTGAAAAACTTGTTGCATCATTCACAAGAAGACTCATGGCTGTACTAGCTCAAAAGGGTGCTTCTACTCAATACTGAGCAAAGGGTCTGAAAACTTATTACCGTGTGATATTTTAGTTTTTCTTTTTTAATACATTTGCAAAAGTTTCTACATTTTTGTTTTTCAGTCAAGATGGGGTGCAGAGTGTAGATTAATGAGAAAAAAATGAACTTTTTTGAATTTGCCAAATGGCTGCAATGACACAAAGAGTGAAATATTTAAAGGGGTCTGAATACTTTCCGTACCCACTGTATATAAAGCCTCTAAGTCTAGGTACACTCTGCAATTGTGCCCACTATCTAGCGCTAATGCTCACTAAGTGTGCACTGGACAGTGATCACAGTCAGGATGGATGGCAACTTGAGGCATCCATCCGCCATATGAACCCATTGTAAAAATGTATATCGAATAACATATACTTAATTGCAATCTTCTGCAGTTTCATAAACAGTGAAACAAACAATATGCAGACACATACCTGCCAGTGAGAGGCTGAAATAACACACTTTTGTCCTTAGTTTGATGAATAGGGCCTATAGGAACTTTATTGCATGCCAGGAAAATCTTCCGACCTAAACTGTAGACTAAGTGAACAGATGTAGCTTTCACATAGCCTATGACTCCTTTTCTAACGGTTGCAACCCAATTCACTTATTTGTAAGGAAGAATCTTTTCACTTTGAAAAATTGCAGAAAACAACATTATGTGTTGTTTTTTAGTATATGTGAAGTCCATCAGCCGATGCACTAGTATAATAAACAAAATGGTACTCCAGTATAAATACTGTAAATTTCACCCAATATCTTTAATGAGGCAACTCCCTTTAATATTCTAACTACAATAATCTCTATGTTTGAAAATAGTTGTCATTTTACATATAAAATGAGGAATCTAGTAGTTGTATTTGCAATTTTTAATTTGTACTTTTCTTTATTCTCTAGATGCGTGAAAGATAAAACCATTTATGTCATGCACAAATAGTTTTATAATAAGAATGATCGGAGCTTTAATCAAATATATATTTTGTTACCTACAGGCTTAATTAAAAAAAACCTGAGGAGTGGTTTTATAAAATATAGGCTAAATAAAAATACTGACTCTTCAGTGCTGCACTGAGTGGTGAAACTTGATAAAGGTATACCCCAAGCGATTTCTTTCCTGTGTTGACATTGACCCCTCCCTCTTCACAGAATAGAATTCATCTAACAAATAATTGCATGCAAAAATTTTATATCTTGTTATTATCAAATTTAGGATAAAAATAATGTCATCCTCCCTAAATAAAATTTGAATACTTACATATAAAATACAAATACTCCTTTTATTGCATCATATAAAAAATTATAAGATGAAATAGCATAATAAAATGTTTTAGAAAAAATAAAAAAGTTAAAAAGGAGATGAAGAAACTCTTTCAATAAAAATTACACTATTGACATTCCTACTGGTAATGCTTATGTTCATTATTATCTTATTCTTATTGACATATTAGGTACAACCCGTTACAGCATGACTCACATTACACCTGAGGAAGCCACTGAGCAGGTGGAGAAAACAAGTGAGGTCTCTTCCTAATCTATATGTTTTTGTCTCTATTCCCAGATCCCTTTCACATTTAGTCTTACTTTCAATTCCTCTGTTATAGCAGGTACTATCATGGCATTTATTTTGATTAATACCTACATCAGTTGTTTTAGTGAATTGTATATCACTTTCATGATATTGGTTCCATTGGTTATACTCTGCTACAAGTATTTATTTGGGAATATTAGATCTTTTATATTGTTTTTCATCATTTTCATCTACTTATTGTCTTCTTTTGGGCAGTGATACTTTTTGGGGAATCCTGCTTACTGTCATCATTAGGCAGATGAGGTTAGGTGTTTGTCATATTTAGACACCCTATTTTGTATCCATGTACCCTATTGGCTTTTAAAATATTTTTAATATTTGTGTCTTGACTTGTTCCTTTCTTTTTGTAATAAAGATTTTATTACATGGTGATCCCATTGTATTGCATACTTCTATTCTTCTTTTGCTTGTGAGCACCATGAACTCACAGGTGCTTCAAAGAATTTTATAATGGTGAACCTTGAAAATAAAAAAATATTTTTTTCCCACAAAAATGTTGCTTTAGCACCAAATCTTTCATTTTCTCAGGGTAACAGGTGAAAATGGACAACAATTTGTGGGCAATTTCTCCTGAGTATGCTGATACTCCATGTGTGGTGGAAAACTATTGTTTGAGCGCACGGTAGGAATCCGAAGGAAGGAGCATTATTTGACTTTTGGAGCACAAAATTGGCAGGAATAGATTGCCTACGCTATCTTACGTTTTGAGAGTTCCTGATGTGCCTAAACAGTAGAAACCACCTACTAGTGAACCTGTTTTGGAAACTACACCCCTCAAGGAATTTATCTAGAGGTGTGGTGAGCACCTTAAACCTGCAGTTGCTTCATGTAATTTTATAACAGTGGTGCAGGAGAGAGAGGTCTGGGAGCTTCAACGGAATCCACGTGTGTAGCCAAATAGGTCGAGGTGAATTGATGAGACAGGTGGGTGCTTGTCTAGCTGGTAAGCACAGCAACAATGGGAACCAAAGGGGTGATGGCATACCACTGAGTAAAATCGAAAAACTTTTTGAAGGCATGTCAAGCCATAGTTAAAAACATAGTAACCTGATGTGTTTCAGGTGCGTTAGTTGCACCTTTACTCATAGGATGTATAACAAAATGTAAGACACCAATAAATACAACAAAGGACCAATCAGAATTACACAGTCATCAATTACATATGCACAAGATTGTGAAAGTGAAGGCTGCAATGAAAAAGGCGCATTTAATAAATGTAAAACAAGTCATTTCTAAAATTCATTCCTTTCAGAAATTTGGTGTCCAACTTCAAAATCCAAAAAGTTTCCCTAGTTGTTAACATTCTCTGCTTATTCTAACCTCAAATGGAATCATACATTTTCTCATAAAACGTAAGGATAAAACGCAAAATGTGTGGTGTCACCTTGATGAATGTTAACGAAATGCTTAGTTGCGCCGGAATATGCAGCATTTTTATTTTGAATGTTGGATAAATGTTCTGCTATAGGTTTTTTTATTTTACGTGTAGTGCAACCAATATATTGTATCTTGCACGCAAGGCAACAAATGCAATAAATCACGTATTGTGAATCGCAATTCATAAAAGAGAAAATAACCTGAGAAAAACCTGAAAAAGAATGAATAGTCTTGGTTTTGTCCAACGCATAAACACATGTATTACAGCGACTGCTGGCACATTTGAAAAAAACGGTGGTGGAAAGCCATGATTTAGAAGTTGGTTGTTGTTTTAAAAGACTAGGTGAAAGGGCATTACCAATGCTGAAATCTTTCCTTGCCACATATCTACAGCTATTACCCAGGATAGAACGTAATTTTTCATCCTGATTAATAACGGGTAAATATTTTTTAACTATATTTTTAATCAAGTTAAATTGAGGACTATAGGGGTAGAAAAAGTCACAATGGACTCAGAATCATCAGAAGAAATGCCTTTGTTAGATAACAGGGATCTGGGCTGATTAGAGACTCTATTAAAAGCTTCTCTGATATCATGCCGGTTGTACCCTCTGTCATAAAGACGTTGGGAAACAATCCGACTCTCATTCAAAAAAACATCCTGATCAGAACACAATCATTTGATTCTGTTAAACTCACCATAGGGAATGACTTTGATTATGTGCTTGGTATGGGAAGATGACGACAAAAGCAGGGAATTCCCTGAATTATTTTTCCTGTAAACCGAAGTATGTATCATATGTGTGATCGGGATACCTACTAAAAGTATATCCAAAAAAGGTACCTCATTGCCCATAGCACTATTGGTGAACGATAGGTTTAGATTATTGGAATTTAGATATGCATGAAAATTGTATAGATCAGACCGGGAACCTCGCCAAATGAATATCAGATCGTCCATGTATCTGCCGAACCAGTGGATATAATTAGAAAACGGTTTGGAATCAATGAACAAAGATTGTTCCTCCCACCACACTATATATAGGATGGCGAGGGATGTGGAGAATTTCAAGCCCATGGGGGCACCAAGAATCTGCAAAAATTTTTTTTTATTAAACATAAAATAGTTGTGTTCAAGCAGATACATGAGCGACCTGATAAGAAACTATTTCAATTTTTGTGAATAATCACTATAGCAATCCAAAAGGTGACTGATGGCATGAATAGCTAACAGGTGAGGAATAGATGAATAAAAATTCACCACACCACATGTAAAAAAAACAAAAATGTACATTATTAAATGCTGCCAAGACAAAAGACGTATCCTTAAGGTATCCAGGAATCCTGGAAACCAACGGATGTAAGTGATCATTAACCCAGGAACTCAAATTTTCTTTAAGGGAGCCAATACTGGATATAATTGATCGGAGTGGGGGAGGGAATTTATCTTTATGTGTTTTCGGTAGCCCATGAAAAATGAAAATTATGGGGTGATCCGGTAGCAACCATTTACCAATTTTTTAATTTAACACACCGGAATTAAAGCCCTCATGAATCAATTGGCTTTCCACCACCGTTTTTTTCAAATGTGTCGGCAGTCGCTGTAATACATGTGTTAATGCGTTGGACAAAACCAAGACTATTCGTTCTTTTTCAGGTTTTTCTCAGGTTATTTCCTCTTTTATGAATTGTGATTCACAATACGTGATTTATTGCATTTGTTGCCTTGTGTGCAAGATGCAATATATTGGTTGCAATACACTTAAAATAAAAAAAGTATAGCAGAACATTTGTTCAACATTCAAAATAAAAATGCTGCATATTCTGGTGCAACTAAGCATTTCGTTAACATTCATCAAGGTGACACCACTAGTGTTGAGCGATACGATACCGCAAGTATCGGGTATCGGCCGATATTAGCTCTATCGGACTTTCGATACTTAGTTCCGATATTTTCGTCTTATCGGATACCGGAATCGGATTTGTCACTGTCACTGTCAGTGTCCGTCGGTCGGGTCTGTCAGGAGTCAGCGGCACTTACCTGGCAGAAGATCTCCGGCGGTCACGGGCTGGACTGCTTGATGGCCGCCATCATCTTTCCCCGGCGGTCACATGCAGTTTCTCGCGATAACTGCAGCGACTGCTGGGTAATCCCGGCCGTAAAGCAGTCAGTCCGATGACGTCACCGCCGGGGAAGCAGGTAATCAGCTGTGCTGCGTCGAGATGACAGGCTCTGCCTGTCATTGCGATGTAGCAGAGCTGGATGGTCGTGGGACCCTCGTTACTATGGACTGCGTCGGACAGGTGGTATACTGTTGGTTTGTGTTTTTTCTTTTTTTACAGGAGATCGATGGCGTCGCAGGAATGAGAGTATAATAAAAGAAATGAAAACTGTGTTGTCTCTTTTATTTCATTAAAATACTTTTTTCTTGCTGTGTCTTTTTTTTTATACATTTAAAAACTTTGGGATTAATAATGGATCGGTGTCTTATTGACACCTCTCCATTATTAACCGGGCTTATTCTCACCGTGCAATCAACGGTGACATTAACCCCTTATTACCCCACTTGCCACCGCTACAGGGCACTGGGAAGAGCCGGGTAAAGTGCCACAATTGGCACATCTTTTGATGCGCCAAATGTGGGGCTGCTGTAGCCTGGTATTATCAGGCTGTTGAGGGCCAAAATCCATGGGCCTTGACAGTCTTTTAATACCAGGCCGCAGCAGTCTGCATTTTACTTGGCTGGTTAACAAAAATAGGGGGACCCCTACGCCGTTTTTTTTTTCGAGGGGATCCCCTATTTTTGTTAACCAGCCAAGCTAAGCAGACTGCTGTGGCCTGGTATTATCAGGCTGGCAAGGTCCATGGATATTGGCTCATTACCAGCCTGAAAAACCAGGCCTCAGCAGTCTGCTTCATCTGGCTGGTTAACAAAAATAGGGTGGACCCCACGCCAATTTTTTTTCGAGGGGATCCCCTATTTTTGTTAACCAGCAAAGATAAGCAGACTGCTGTGGCCTGGTATTATCAGGCTGGCAAGCAGGGTCGGACTGAGGCACCGGGACACCGGAGAAACCTACGGTGGGCCCCAGCTCCTGCGTGGTGGGCCCTGATTTGAAAGGATAGGTCGCGGGGCATAGGGGCGGTGGCCCCGGGGCCCGTGCTCTGAGGGGGCCCACCCGGAGCTACGATACAGTTACATTCTGCGGCAGAGCAGGGAGAATCGCTCTCCTGCTCTGCCGCCCGGAAGCTATGGGGCCTGAACAGGCGTTGGGGGGGCCCGGTGCCAGCAGTGGGCCCCCCACCCGTCATCGGAGGGTCAGCTGTATCGGCATCCAGCCGATAAAGCTGAACGCATGGAGAGAGAAGGAGCGAGCGCTCCTTCTCTCCCATAATCCCCCTCTCAGCGTATTACAGCGGGCGCAATAACATCACCTGCCGGCGCCTGCTGTCAGACGCTGAGAGGGAGAACAGTGAGCAGCACAGGAGCCGGGAGGTGAGGTTTTTTTTAATTTTTTTTTTAATGGGGGTGCAGTCGAGTCCTGGCTGGAGAAGTCGTCATGTCGGTGTGGGCCAGATGGAAAAGACATGAAAAGTGAACAATTCCATTAGGAAGAACATCAGCGGTAAGTCATTATCTGTACCTGTGCTGTAATCTATATGTTCTGTAGGACTGGTATTATTTAACACAGACCATATGGCGGTAATATCAATATTGGTCTTTTTATATATAGATTATTTTGGCCAACAGCGCGGTCATTTGCTGAGGTTCTCTGATGATGGGCCCACTCAGAAGTTTTGCCCCCACTAAACCAAAACCCTAGCTACGCCTATGGCTCTCTCTCTAGTCTTTCTTTCTCGCTCTCTGTTCTTTCCTTCTCGCTCTCTGTTCTTTTTTCTCTCTGTTCTTTCTTTCTCTCTTTTCTTTCTTTCCTCTCTTTCTTTCTCTGTTTGTTCTTTCTCTCTCGCTGCTCTTTCTTTCTTTTCCTCAGTACCAGCCACTGTGCCCTCATTACCAGTCAGTGTGATCAGCAGTGCTAAATGGTTACGCTTGGGGCGAGGATATGGGTGTGATTAGCTGTGAAATGGGTGTTGTCGGGGCGTGGCCTAAAATTTTCAGCGGCGCGCAACACGCGCCGCAGCCTTTAATCCTCTTTCCTGTCTTCCAAATTTGGGAGGTATGCTGTATGACCTCCCTACAACTTCTGGCCATGCTCCTGATGAGCGCGACGGATGGTCTCGTGAGGGATCTCCTCCCACACCTGGACTAAAGCATCCACCAACTCCTGGACAGTCTGTGGTGCAACGTGGCATGGCCTAAAATTTTCTGCAGCATGCACAGCGTGCCACAGCCTTTGTCCCTCTTTCCCTTATTCAAAGGTTGGGAAGTATGATGTGGGCCGCAAGAATATATTTTCTCTGGTGGGCCCAAGGTACTCCAGTCCGACGCTGCTGGCAAGGTCCATGTATGTTGGCTCCTTAACAGCCTTAAATACCATGCCTCAGCAGCAGGGGCGTACATATAAATCATGGGGCCCCATAGCAAAAGTCTGAATGTTCCCCACCCCCCCAAAAAAAAAACCCAGAGGCATTTGTAAATGTATAGTGCCAGCACACTGAGGGAAGTTGAGTCGCACAGAGACAGGGGTTTTGGGGGTACTCGGCACCGATCACGTCGACTTCTATGGGGGATGTCACGAGTAGCACAGCTCGGTCCGTGACCTGGGCGATCACTGGAATGTGGGATATTTCCAGGGGATGATAGAATGTTCGTGTAGTTTGTCGTGACGCCACCTGTAGTACCTGGTCAGGGTGTCCAGCGCTGCTGTGCAGGTCCTCTGGAAGGGATGGTGTAGTGCAGGTAGGTGAAAAGTCTTCTACAGGTAACACGCTATCCTTCCAGGGCAGATAGATGTGAGATAGAGCAATGGTGCAAAGTGATGTAGCAGAGTGGACTATGCGACGTAGTAAGAAAGCAGGAAACACTTCAAGTTAAACGTTGCATAATAGCATTTTTAATAATAACATTACAAAAGTGCAAATGGCTTATATTATGTGACATGTTTTGTTACTGTTCATACCCTTGATATGTGTTATACATGTGTGTTAATAAATACATATTCAACAAAAGTGCAAATAGCATTAGTGCCGAAGTTCGTGGAGACTTCTTAGGACTACCCCCACCGGGGTAACTTCACAGTGTCCTTTACTTGTGCTTGTGGAGGACCCGCTCCAAACCTCCAACTGTGGTCTTGGGTGGGCTGCAAGACTTTCCTCGAGCAGACCTCACTTTCGGCCACACCAAACGGGTTTTTAGTTTCTGAGGTAGTTGAAAATAGTGCACAGTAAAGTTTTTTGTAAAACCAAGATGGAGCACCGAAGTGCCAACTATTTACAGAAAAGTTTGTGAGCCAGTACAGTTCATGGCTTCAAAGTTCAACATTTTCATTACAGTGAAACACCATTACCCAACCTGGGTATATTAAGGCAACAATAAACTTGTTCTTCTGAACATTCACCCATCCGGGTACATCAAACCATTACCCAACCTGGCTATAATTAAGGCAACAATAAACTTCTTTTTATGAACATTCACCCGTCCGGGTACATCAATAATTTAACTATTTACATACAGAGACCCTGTCCGGGTTATTTAGACTTCTTTGGCTGGCCTCTTCCAGGTACCACCTGGTACTCTTCTGGAGCTTGCCAAACATCCGTGACAGGAGGGTCCACCCAGACCTGATGACGTCGTGTGGCCTGTACAGTGACGTCGTGACCCGCTATCTGGGTCTGTGTGGCCACCTCTTTCATCTCCCTCCGGGTCTGGACCCCTATGTCCCGGACTGAACGAACCCCAGGGGGCCTAACAGGCGCCGGGTACGGGCCAGCTATCATTATCATGTCCATAGCTGGGGCTGCTGAGGAGACCACTGAGGGAGGCTGGGGAGATTTACGGCGTGGGGTGGGCACTTGTGCAGAGGCCTGGTTGGGGGAGGCTGAAGGCTCGTAGGGTCTGTCAGTTTCCTGACACTCTGGGGAGTAGGGGTCGCACCTGGTAACATTTAGGGCGTACCATCCATTGTAACCCCAGTGTCGGGTGTAAGTCACCAAGTCTCCTGGCAACAGGTCCCTCCCCGGGTGTCCTTCTGGGAGGTGAGCCTCCACGTCCCGCCGGGTTACAAAAACTTCTAAATAAAGTCCAGGCTCCTGGATGAAGCCCCAACCACCTTTTAACTTAAAGTTCCGTACTGCACCCTTACGCCGCGGCTCCCTCACCGTACTTTTATCCTTTCTCATACGTGCCTTCTCTGCCAGGTCCTTCTCCAGGTGACATTGCCGAAGCTTTT
>JARQOD010000005.1:266976653-267134405 GCA_033576555.1 Oophaga sylvatica | reverse complement strand
AAAATGTCAAAACTATAGGTTGGGTGTCCATCTGCTGGATTAGGTGTAGTGGAAGACCTGTCAGTCACTATTATATTATTTCTACTGTGGTGAAATTGATGACACTTTTGTGGTGTCTGCAAGTAATTTTTATAAATGTGAACACTCCTGGTTGGGTGTCAATCTGCTGTATTGGGTATAGTGGAAGACCTGTCGGTCCCTATTCTACTATTTCTACTGTGGTGAAATTTATGCCACTTTGGTAGTATCTGCAAATAATTTTTAGAAATGTGAACACTCATGGTTGAGTGTCCATCTGCTGGATTGGGTGTAGAGCAAGACCTGTTGGTCCCTATTAGACTAATTCTACTGTGATGAAATTGATGCCTCTTCTGTGGTATAAGGCCCTCATTTCTTTAAATGTGAACATACTTTGTAGGGTGTTCATCTGCTGGATTGGGTGTAGTAAAAGACCTGTCAGTTCCTATTCTACTCTTTCTACTGTGCTGAAATTGATGCCACTTTGGTGGTGTATGCCAATATTTTTTGGAAATGTGAACACTCTTGTTGAGTGTCCATCTGCTGGATTGGGTTTAGTGACAGATCTGTCAGTCCCTATTCTACTATTTCTACTGTGGTGAAATTGATGCCACTTTGGTGGTATCTGCAAATATTTTTGGAAATGTGGACACTCATAGTTGAGTGTCCATCTGCTGGATTGTGTGTAGAGAAAGACCTGTCGGTCCCTATTCTACTATTTCTACTATGCTGAAATTGATGCCACTTTGTTGATGTTGCCTGTAGCAGTAGGCCTCCAAGACTGTCAGGCCACCACTTCCTTGTACTCAACTACCCGTGTTAGTATCCTTAAATTTTTCTGACAATGGTAGTCTACAAAACTTTGTTCCACCTGAGTGTGGCTCAGCATGAAAGCAGGTAGAGGTGTTGCATGTGGTATCAGGGCTCCCAGCAAAGGGGCTCTACACTGATCCCTCACCACCCCGTCTAACTGTGACGTTCAACTGAAAGCTGTAAATGCTGTCCCAGACCCCGATACCTCATGCCTGCCTGATTGCTGCAGTTCCATGCTGCAATTTGTACTGTGGGTGAAATGAGTCCACTTTCCTAGTGTCTGTCCCTCATTTGATATGTTTTGTCAGCATTTGGGGCCGTTCTATGGTGTTGTGCATGCGTTTGTTTTTGCCTCACATTGACTATAATGGCGTTCAGTAATGTTTGACGAATATTTGTCGAATAAGACAGCGAATATTGCAAATTCGGCAAACATAATCCGAATCAAATATTGAAATATTCGCTTATCTCTATCTATAACACACTAGATGCTACAAACTATTTTATTATGGTTTTTTTATTATGGAATTTATTTATGGTTTATGGATCATGCCTCTATAACACTATAGATGCTGCAAACTATTTGAAAGTCAGGTCCCCTACTGTATGACACTAGGAACAGAAGAATTTTTTGGAAGCCTATGGATCGGGCCTCTTTCACACACTAGTTGCTAAAAACTATTTTAAAGTCAGGTCCCCTACTGTATGACACTAGAAACGAAGAATTTTTTGGGGGGCCTAAGGATCAGGCCTCTATGACACACTAGATGTTACAAACTATTTAAAAGTCAGGTCCCTTCTGTATGACACTAGGAACAGAAGAATTTTTTTGTGGCCTATGGATCAGGCTTCTATAACACACTAGATGCTACGGACTATTTGAAAGTAAGGTCCCCTACTGTATGACACTAGGAACAGAAGAATTTTTGTGGCCTGTGGATCAGGCCTCTGTAACACACTAGATGCTACAAACTATTTTAAAGTCAGGTCCCCTACTGTATGAGACTAGGAACAGAAGAATTTTTTGGTGGCCTATGGATTAGGCCTCAATAACACACTAGATGCTGCAAACTATTTTAAAGTCAGGTCCCCTACTGTTATGATTTGGTAGCTGAGGAGAGCAGGCAAAAACGGCAAAAACACCAGAGAGGTTGGAATCTACTGGATTGCAGTACCCTGACTAACCACCACAACTAAAGGCAGCTGTGGAGCGTTCCTACGCCTCGTCACAGCCTGAGAGGTTAGCTACACCTAAAGATAGAAAGAGGAAAGCTATCTGCCCCGGAGCAGACACCCAAAGAACATAGGAAGCCCCCAAATATGTAATGGCGGTTAGACAAGAGAAATACAGACACAATATGTAATGGCGTTAGACAAGAGAAATACAGACACAGACAGAAAATAGTATGAGCAAACGTTGGGGCCCAATCTGCCTAGACAGAAAAGGATACGAAGGACACTTACTGCAATCCAAAAAACTCTAAAAAATACCAACTCTACTAATTGCAAAAACACCTGAGATCACACGACCTCTACCACCTAAATTAGTTCTCTGGTGTAACAAAACTAAGCCGCAGCCACTGAAAAAACTGGAAAAGGCAAATGAACAAATAACAGTGGCTCCAGAAGAACTGAGAGGAGTCCAAGCCCCCCGGGGGGGGGGGGGAACCTGGCTAACCTCACAGAAATGCAGAGAAATATGCAAATGGTAAGCACAAAAACAAAAAGCAGAAATATCTTATCTGAGAGCAGGAGAAGAGGCAAGACTCAGCAAGCTTCCAAGTGAACCAGGAACCACAGTTGAGACAAGACAATTGATCACCGGCAACCATGATGGGAGGGAACCTCCCTTATATAAGACCAGTCTGTAACTCCTGATTGCCAATCCTCATTGAATGGTTCAGTACTGTTTGTAACCACCAGAGGGAGCTTCTGCTCAGAATTCATTTCTAAAACATTCATAACAGTACCCCCCCCTTGAGGAGGGGTCACCGAACCCTCATTTGTGCAACCAGGTCGGTCAGGATGAGCTCTGTGATACGCACGGATCAGTCTCCTAGCATGGACATCCGAAGCAAACACCCAAGAATTGTCCTCCTGACCATAACCTCTCCACTTAACCAAATACTGGAGTTTCCGTCTAGAAAAACGAGAATCCAATATTTTCTCAACCACATACTCCAGATTGCCCTCAACCAAAACAGGGTCAGGAGGCGTAGCCATAGGAACCACTGGCTAGACAAACCTCTTCAATAAGGACTTATGGAACATGTTATGGATCTTAAATGTCCCTGGAAGAAGTAAACGAAAGGAAACAGGATTAAGAATCTCCATGATTTTATAAGGTCCAATGAACCTAGGCTTAAACTTAGGAGATGCAACTCTCATAGGGATATTTCTTGAGGACAACCAGACCAAGTCCCCCACTTCAAACCGAGGACCATCAGTCCTATGCAGGTTGGCAAACCGCTGGGCCCTCTCCTGAGAGAGGGATAACCTCTCCACTACCTGGTCCCAAATCTGCTGCATACGCTCCACAACAGAGTCAACACCTGGACAGACAGAAGCCTCCGTCTGTCCCGAAGAAAATCGAGGGTGAAACCCAAAATTGCAGAAAAATGGAGACATCAAAGTGGCAGAGCTAACCCTATTATTAAGAGCAAACTCAGCCAAAGGCAAAAATGAGACCCAGTCATCTTGATCAGCAGACACAAAGCATCTCAGATAAGTCTCCAATGTCTGGTTTGTTCTCTCAGTTTGCCCATTGGTCTGAGGATGAAAAGCCGAGGAGAAAGACAATTGAACACCAAGTTTAGAACAAAAAGTCCTCCAAAATCTGGAAACAAACTGGACTCCTCTGTCAGACACAATGTTCTCAGGAATGCCGTGTAACCGAACCACGTGCTGAAGGAACAAAGGCACCAATTCGGAGGAGGAAGGCAACTTAGGTAATGGCACAAGATGTATCATTTTGGAAAACCTATCACAAATCACCCAGATAATGGTCATTCTCTGAGAAACAGGGAGGTCGGAAATGAAATCCATAGAGATATGGGTCCATGGTCTCTTGGGCACAGGCAATGGCATCAACAAACCACTAGAGCGAGAGCAAGGCTTGGAGCGAGAGCAAGTCCCGCAGGACTGCACAAATTCCCTGACGTCACGAGACAAAGTAGGCCACCAAAAGGACCGACTAACCAAGTCTCTGGTACCAAAAATTCCGGGATGACCGGCCAACGCGGAACAATGAATCTCAGACATCACACTCTTTTTCCACCAGTCTGGGACAAACAATTTCCCAATAGGGCAGCGCTCGGGTTTATCCTCCTGACACCCTTCCAGAGCCAGTCTCAAATTGGGCGAGATGGCGGAAAGAACTACACCCTCTTTCAAAATAACAGCAGGATCACATAACTCAGGAGAGTCCGCAAGGAAACTCCTTGAGAGGGCATCCGCCTTAACATTCTTAGTGCCAGGAAGAAAGGAAACCACAAAATTAAAACGTGTGAAAAACAAGGCCGACCTGGCCTGTCTAGGATTAAGTCGCTTGGCTGACTCCAGATAAACCAGATTCTTATGGTCCGTGAGGACCACCACCTGATGTTTGGCTCCTTTCAGCCAATGTCTCCACTCTTCAAAAGCCCACTTCATGGCCAATAACTCCCGATTACCCACGTCATAATTACGTTCAGTTGGAGAAAATTTTCGACAGAAAAAGGCACAAGGGTTACTTTTAGAGGTCTCTGGATATCTTTGGGACAAAACGGCACCTGCCACAATTTCAGAGGCATCAACCTCCACCTGAAATGGCAGAGAAACATTAGGCTGCCGTAGAACAGGAGCAGAAGTGAATCTCTGCTTAAGTTCCTGAAATGCAGAGACTGCCTCAGGAGGCCAATTCACCACATCAGAACCCTTTTTGGTCAAATCAGTCAATGGTTTAACAATAACAGAGAAATTACCAATAAATTTACGATAAAAATTGGCAAAACCCAAGAATCTCTGAAGAGCCTTTAATGAAGTAGGTTGGACCCAATCACAGATGGCCTGAACCTTGACCGGGTCCTTCAATAACAGATGGGGACAAAATGAATCCCAGAAATGAGATCCTCTGTACGCCAAAAGACACTTTGATCCCTTCACATACAGAGCATTCTCTCTCAAAATCTGGAACACAGTCCAAACATGTTTTACATGAGAGTCCCAGTCATTGGAAAAAATCAAGATATCATCCAAATAAACAATCAGAAATTTATCCACAAAATCCCTGAAAATGTCATTCATGAAGGACTGGAAGGCGGAAGGAGCATTAGTGAGCCCAAAGGGCATCACTAGGTACTCAAAATGCCCCTCTGGGGTATTAAACGCCGTCTTCCATTCATCCCCGTGCTTAATGCGAATAAGGTTATACGCCCCCCTGAGGTCAAGCTTGGTAAACCAAGTAGCACTTTTCACCCTGGAAAACAGGTCAGAAATCAAGGGTAACGGATATTGAATTTCACAGTGATATTGTTCAAGAGACGATAATCAATACACGGCCTTAATGAACCATCCTTTTTGGCCACAAAGAAAAAAACCGGCACCCAAGGGTGAAGAGGATGGTCTGATATGACCCTTCTCCAATGACTCCTTGATATAAGACTGCATAGCGTCATGTTCAGGTACAGACAAGTTAAAAAGGCGACCTTTAGGGAATTTACTACCAGGCACTAATTCAATAGCGCAGTCATAGCACCTATGGGGGGCAAGGATGCAGATTTACTTTCGCTAAACACATCAGAAAAATCAGTCAAAAAGTCAGGAACATCCTGAGCCTGGGGAGAGACAGAAAAAACAGGAGTGTTGGTATTAACACATTGGCAGCCCCAACTGGTTACAGACACAGATTTCCAATCCAAAACAGGATTATGAGACTGTAACCAAAGGAAACCTAGTACAATAATGTCATGCAGATTATACAGCACCAAAAATTTGCAACTCTCCTGATGATCAGGTTCAACCCTCATTATCACCTGAGTAGAGAACTGGGGTTTATTCTCAGCCAAAGGGGTAGAATCAATCCCAGTAGGGGAATAGACTTCCGTAGGGGTATCAAGGGAAACCCACAACGTTTAGCAAAATCAAAATCCATCAGGTTAATAGCTGCTCCCGAATCAACAAAAGCCTGAGCAGAAAATGTAGACAGGGAGCAAATCAGGGTAACAGTCAACAGAAATTTAATCTGAACACTACCCAAGACAACTGAGCGTGCAAAACGTCTTCCCCGCTTAGGGCAGACTGAAATAGCATGAGAGGCGTCACCACAGTAGAAACATAACCCATTGCTTTTTTGAAACTCATGACGCTGTGCCCCAGAAGCCACTCTATCACACTGCATGGGTGCAGAAGCTGGTTCACAAGGCAACACTATTCCACGCATACCTCTACGCTCACACAAACGTCTGTCAATTTTGAATCGCTAATGACATGGATCATTGAGACCAGAGGGAGCAGGGAAACCCACCATAACATCTTTTACATTCTCTGACAGACCCTCCCAAAAAGGGCTGCCAAAGCATCATCATTCCAATTGATCAGGACTGCCCACTTTCGGAATTTCTGACAGTACAACTCAGCATCCTCAAGCCCCTGATTTAATGCCAACAAGGTTTTTTCAGCTTGATCAGTGACATTAGGTTCATCGTACAATAACCCCAGGGCCAGAAAAAATGCATCAACATTACTCAAAACAGGGTCCCCAGGTGTCAGGGAAAAAGCCCAATCCTGAGGATCGCCGCGCAGGAGAGAGATGACAGTTTGAACCTGCTGTGCTGCGTTCCCTGAGGACTTAGGTTTTAAGGCAAAAAACAACTTACAGTTATTTTTGAAATTCAGAAATTTAGCTCGATCCCCCAAAAATAAATCTGGCATGGGGATCCTAGGTTCCGCAACCGGCAACCCTGCAAGATAGGTAGCAATACTCCGAACTTCAGTGGCAAGCTGATCCACATGGCCAGACAACTGTGCAAACTCCATTGAGAGAAAAAAAAATCCTCCTCAGCACCCAGAGAAAAAGAGGGAAAAAATGCAACAAACAGAGAAAAAAAAAAAATTCTGACAATTTCCTTTTTTCTTTTACTATTTTTCCCTTCTGTTGAGTACCATATAATTTTCAGTTTGGCCGGTGATACTGTTATGATTTGGTAGCTGAGGAGAGCAGGCAAAACGGCAAAACACCAGAGAGGTTGGAATCTACTGGATTGCAGTACCCTGACTAACCAACACAACTAAAGGCAGCCGTGGAGTGTTCCTACGTTGGTCCTAGATGCCCGTCACAGCCTGAGAGGTTAACTACACCTAAAGATAGAAAGAGGAAAGCTATCTGCCCTGGAGCAGATCCCCAAAGAACATAGGAAGCCCCTAAACATGTAATGGCGGTTAGACAAGAGGAAATACAGACACAGACAGAAAATAGTATGAGCAAACGTTGGGGCCCAATCTGCCTAGACAGAAAAGGATACGAAGGACACTTACTGCAATCCAAAAAACCCTAAAAAATACCAACTCTACTAATTGCAAAAACACCTGAGATCACACGACCTCTACCACCTAAATTAGTTCTCTGGTGTAACAAAACTAAGCCGCAGCCACTGAAAAAACTGGAAAAGGCAAATGAACAAATAACTGTGGCTCCAGAAGAACTGAGAGGAGCCCAAGCCTCCCGGGGGGGGGGAACCTGGCTAACCTCACAGAAATGCAGAGAAATATGCAAATGGTAAGCACAAAAACAAAAAACAGAAAATATCTTATCTGAGAGCAGGAGAAGAGGAAAGACTCAGCAAGCTTCCAAGTGAACCAGGAACCACAGTTGAGACAAGAACAATTGATCACCGGCAACCATGATGGGAGGGAACCTCCCTTATATAAGACCAGTCTGTAACTCCTGATTGCCAATCCTCATTGAATGGTTCAGTACTGTTTGTAACCACCAGAGGGAGCTTCTGCTCAGAATTCATTTCTAACACATTCACAACACCCTACTGTATGACACTAGGAACAGAAGATTTTTTGGTGGCCTATGGATCGAGCCTCTATTACACACTAGATGCTACAAACTTTTTTAAAGTCAGGTCCCCTACTGTATGACTCTAGGAACAGAAGAATTTTCTGTGGCCTATGGATCAGGCCTCTATAACACACTAGATGCTACAAACTATTTGAAGAATAATTTTTTGGTGGCCTTTCGATCAGGTCTCTACTCTATAACACACCAGATGCTACAAACTATTTTTAAGTCAGGTCCCCTACTCTTTGACACTAGGAACAGAAGAATTTTTTTGTGGCCTATGGATCAGACCTCTATAACACACTAGATGCTGCAAACTATTTGAAAGTAAGGTCCCCTACTATTTGACGCTAGGAACAGGAGAATTTTTTGTGGCCTCTGGATCATGCCTCAATTGCTTAATTTCAACCAAACAATATGACAAAGTGTGATGCGACGGGTTGTCTAACTTTTTGCAACTGAAAAATTATAATTTTTTTAATGTGCCTTAGGACTGCAGACAGGTTCATATTCCCGTCACAACATGACAATGTGGGATACGGCGGGCTGTATCACATTCAGCAACAGAATAAACTGCGACTTTCTATCTCACAAAGCGTACATGTTGCAATCAATGTTGCAATAATTTTTTCGTTTGCACATCTGTTTTAATAGTCATATATAATATCTGTACATGCCACACCAATACAGTGCCCTTTTACAGATGCTAGCTTTTTGACTTGTATCTACCTAAAATTTCTTATTATGTAATTTTTGGGACAGGGGTTGTATTTTGCTTAAAATAGAAAAAAATAGATTTCTATCTGTGCATGTCTGTTTTTGCTCACATGTTTTTTTAGTCCAATTTGTCAATTCTACACATTATATCTATACTGTGGCTTCTGACAAATTTTGCATTTCATCCATGTGCATAGCATTTATTGTTATGTCTTTTTTGGAAAGGGATGATTAATTAGCGTTGAATAGATTGTATAAAATGGTGAATGAACAAATGTCAGTAGCAATGGATGAAGTAATTTAAAAGAAATAAAAACATTCCAAGAATATTTTTAAGAATATGGGAGCCGATAGCAGCAGAAGCACCTCGACCACTACTGGACAAGGAATCCCTGCAGTACTACTACTAAAAGAAGGCCACAATTGGTTTTCAGCAATCGTGTTAGTTAGGAGGAAGTGGAGGGTTTTATGGAATATATGTCATATCATTCGTCTTAGTCACAGCAAAATGATGTTATCTCTAACAGTGACTCTGTCAATTTAAGTCAGTTTTCTGTACAGAATAGTCTAGCCAATCACAAATAGCTACAAAGAATATTTTTTGGACAGTTTTAAAATTTAAAAGGCTGTAAAATATGTCAATACAATGGGTTAATAAGATTTCTAAATTTGTTATTCGCTACTACCAGTTACCATACTTGCTTCAGAGATGTACTGCTCATGACCAGAACTCATCCTCTGAGCTATGAGCAGTGCGTGCCTCTCAAGCCGGGAAGTGTACACTAGTGCCCCATCGACTAGTAAAAGCCTTCATTAGCCCAGGAAAAGAGGAAGTTATAAATGCTTTTTAAAGCATTTATTTAACTGAATTATGTTATACAGGGCTGGTTAGGTAAGGAATTTAATCACACATATTTGAATGCTGCTGGATTGGAGGGCATGGGAGACCTGACATGTTCTATTTAACTTGTGCAGTTATCCATAATTCCCCGCCCTCGCCCCACCTGTTTTTCTTGATTAGATAATTATATTTTGTCATTTTTTTCTGGTTATTTCTCATTCTCATCAATTTTAATGAGTTAATTAAAGGTTTATCAATGTACAGGAGCATGTTCACACTGTGGTCATGTAGCAGTCAAAACCTTAACCCCTTCATGACCTGTGACACAGCGTATGTGTCATGAAAGGATCGCGTTCCTGCGGGTCGGGTGACCGGGGTCACTGAAAGGTCACCCAACACGCAGGCACAAGACCCTTTGTGCTTCACCACAGGGGTTGTTGGCTTAACCCCTACGTGGCTACGATCGCTCTGATTGGCTGTTAAAAGTGAAACAGTGCTCCCTTTATTCCGAGCCCCGACGTGTGCCCAAACAGTGGTTTACCCCCACATATGGGGTATCAGCGTACTCAGTTAAAATTGCACAACAACTTTGGGGGGTCTAATTTCTCCTGTTACTCTTGGGAACAAAAAAATTGGGGACTAAAAAAATGATTTTTGTGGAAAAAAAATGATTTTTTTTTTCACAGCTCTGCGTTATAAACTTCTGTGAAGAACTTGGAGATTCAAAGTGCTCACCACACATCTAGAGGAGTTCCTTGGGGGATCTAGTTTCCAAAATGGGGTCACTTGTGGGGATTTCTACTGTTTACATATCAAAAAACTGACCGGCACATCCAAACATAGATTCAGTGTGAACAGGTGCTAAACCTAGAGTCACCAACTCATATACATACAAGAGAAAAAGGTAGCACACTGTAGCGCTATAGCTTGCAAACACAAAATATGAAAAATATGAAAAATGAATTGCATCATTACCTTGAGAAATATGAAAAATTGAGAAGTCTTAGCGCATAAGATGGCCAAATTATGTGAGCCTGATAGCCACGTCAAGGCTCTTCTCGTATATCAGGTCCTAACTAATGCCTATCCTCGCTTAGAAAAGTCTGTCTGCATGGGAACGTATGAATCCTCTCTTCAGACTAAAATCTACATCTCTGTGGAGGGGTGATGAACCTGTTGTAATTAAAAAGCCTGTGACCACCAGGTGGAGTGCTCAGGTAGAAGGTAAATGAATACATATCAAAAAACTGACCGGCACATCCAAACATAGATTCAGTGTGAACAGGTGCTAAACCTAGAGTCACCAACTCATATACATACAAGAGAAAAAGGTAGCACACTGTAGCGCTATAGCTTGCAAACACGAAATATGAAAAATATGAAAAATGAATTGCATCATTACCTTAGAAATATGAAAAATTGAGAAGTCTTAGCGCATAAGATGGCCAAATTATGTGAGCCTGATAGCCACGTCAAGGCTCTTCTCGTATATCAGGTCCTAACTAATGCCTATCCTCGCTTAGAAAAGTCTGTCTGCATGGGAACGTATAAATCCTCTCTTCAGACTAAAATCTACGAGATTGATATACGAGAAGAGCCTTGACGTGGCTATCAGGCTCACATAATTTGGCCATCTTATGCGCTAAGACTTCTCAATTTTTCATATTTCTAAGGTAATGATGCAATTCATTTTTCATATTTTTCATATTTCGTGTTGCAAGCTATAGCGCTACAGTGTGCTACCTTTTTCTCTTGATTTCTACTGTTTAGGCACATCATGGGCTCTGCAAACGTAACCTGACGCCCGCAGACCATTCCATCAAGTCGGCATTTCAAAACATCACTACTTCCCTTCCGAGCCCCGACGTGTGCCCATACAGTAGTTTTCTCCACATATGGGGTACCAGTGTACTCAGGACAAACTGTACAACAACTTTTGGGGTCCAATTTCTCCTGTTACCCTTGTGAAAAGAAAAAATTGTGGGTTAAAAAAATCAGTTTTTGAGGAAAAAAATGATTTTTTGTTTTTACAGCTCTGCATTATAAACTTCTGTGAAGCATGTGGGGGTTCAAGGTGCTCACCACACATCTGGATAAGTTCCTTGGGGGGTCTAGTTTACAAAATGGGGTCACTTGTGGTTGGTTTCTACTGTTTGGGCACATCAGGGGCTCTGCAAATGTAACAAGATGCCCGCAGACCATTCCATCAAGTCGGCATTTCAAAGCGTCACTACATCCCTTCCGAGCACTGACGTGTGCCCAAACAGTGGTTACCCCCCACATATGGGGTACCAGCGTACTCAGGACAAACTGGACAACAACTTTTGGGGTCCAATTTCTCCTGTAACCATTGTGAAAATAAAAAATAGGGGGCTAAAAAAATCATTTTTTGAGAAAAAAAATGATTTTTTATTTTCAAGGCTGTGCGTTATAAACTTCTGTATAGCACCTGGGGGTTCAAAGTGCTCACTGTGCATCTAAATAAGTTCCTTATGGGGTCTTGTTTCCAAAATGGGGTCATTTGTGGGGGAGCTCCAAAATTTAGGCACACAGGGGCTCTCCAAACATGACATGGTGTCCGCTAACGATTGGAGCTAATTTTCCATTAAAGTCAAATGACGCTCCTTCCCTTCTGAGCCCTGCTGTGCACCCAAACAGTGGTTCCCCCCTCATATGGGACACCAGCGTACTTAGGAAAAACTGGACAACAACTTTTGGTGTCCAATTTATCCTGTTACCTTTGGGAAAATAAAAAATAGGCTAAAAAATCATTTTTGAGAAACAAAAATGACTTATTTTCACTGATCTGCGTTTATAAACTTCTGTGAAGAACTTGGGGGTTCAAAGTGCTCACTACACATCTAGATAAGCTCCTTGGGGGGTCTAGTTTCCAAAATGGGGTCACTTGTGGGGGGTTTCTACTGTTTAGGCACATCAGGGGCTCTGCAAACACAACATGACGCCCGCAGAACATTCCATCAAGTCTGCATTCCAAAATGGCGCTCCTTCCCTTCTGAGCTCTCCCATGCGCCAAAACAGTGGTTACCCCCCACATATGGGGTATTGGTGTACTCAGAACAAATTGCACAACAACTTTTGTGGTCCAATTTCTCCTGTTACCCTTGTGAAAATAAAAAATAGCGGGCTAAAAAATCATTTTTGAGGAAAAAAATGATTTTTTTATTTTCACTGCTCTGCGTTATAAACTTCTGTGAAGCACTTGGGGGTTCAGAGTGCTCACAACACATCTAGATAAGTTCCATAAGAGGTCTAGTTTCCAAAATGGTGTTACATGTGGGTTTTTTTCATTGTTTAGGCACACAGGGGCTCTCCAAACGCGTCATGGTGTCCGCTAATGATTGGAGCTAATTTTCCATTCAAAAAGTCAAATGGCGCTCCTTCCCTTCTGAGCCCTGCCGTGCACCCAAACAGTGGTTTATGACCACATATGAGGTATCTGTTTACTCAGGAGAAACTGCCTAACAAATTTTAGGATCCATTTTATCCTGTTGCCCATGCAAAAATGAAAAAATTGATGCTAAAATAAAATTGTTGTTGGAAAAATTAAAATGTCCATTTTTTCCTTCCACGTTGCTTTAGTTACTGTGAAGCAACTGAAGGGTTAATAATCTTCTTGAATGTAGTTTTGAGTAGCTTGAGGGGTGCAGTTTTTATAATGGTGTCACTTTTGGGTATTTTCTACCATACCGACCCCTCAAAGTGTCTTCAAATGTGAGGTGGTCCCTAAAAAAATGGTTTTGTAAATTTTGCTGTAAAAATGAGAAATCGCTGGTCAACTTTTAACCCTTATAACTTCCTAAAAAAAAAATTTTTGCCTCCAAAATTGTGCTGATGCAAAGAAGACAAGTGGGAAATGTTATTTATTAACTATTTTGTGTCACATAACTTTCTGGTTTAACAGAATAAAAATTCAAAATTTGAAAATTGCGAAATTTTCAAAATTTTCACCAAATTTCCATTTTTTTCACAAATAAATGCAAAAATTATTGACCTAAATTTACCACTAACATGAAGCCCAATATGTCACGAAAAAACATTCTCAGAATCGCTAGGATCCGTTGAAGCGTTCCTGAGTTATTACCTCATAAAGGGACACTGGTCAGAATTTCAAAAAATGGCAAGGTCATGAAGGGGTTAAATAGAATCAAAAGGAGCACATACCCTGTTGAAAGTAAATAAGTAAATAGTAATAGTACATATAAATAACATAGTGCACTTAGTAAACATTTTTTTATGAAAAAGTGTAAAAGCCATCCCACCGTGACAATGTGTACCCCAATTGGGATGGTTTTATCCTCTTGTATTAAAACATCACCTTGGGTCAGATGATCTCAATGTAAATGGTGACAGAGAAGGACGAGGCCCTACTGCTCAGGCAATAAGGCATAGGAAACAGTATAAATGAAATAACTAGCTGAAAAAGGGGGTCACACCTTGTTTGTACAAAGTACAAGAAACTACAGCAAAACCAAAGAAGAGAGCAGGGGATGCTAAATGGTGGCAGGGTGTCTAAAGTACTTAGGTGAGATTACAGTAGAATCAAATAGGAGTGAATTACCCTGCGACCAAGGAGCTGGACCAGAGTGATAATATGTGGACAGTCAGAAAAATTCAGGAAAAACAAAAGAGCAAAAAAAGCTGACCATGTAGTCCAAGATATTGTAGAGAGAAAAGTCAATTTGTTAAGTTAATCAGGTAAAATAACAGAAAAAAAACAAAAATGAATAAGATAAAATTTTAAATTTAACAAAAAGGACGCACACCAAGAACAATAATAATAATATACCTGGGTGAAAGGTTGTCAAAAGTATGCACAACAGAGAGAATAGTATATGCAATTGTATACAACAATAAGCAGGGTTGTGCAAAATATTTGCTGGTGAATACAGTTATTTTGCAGTGTAACAGGAATGGGTGCTACCATAAATTCATAATCAATGAGAAAGCGTATACCATTTGAATGTCAAGGCACCAGGTAACAGCAAAGAGTGGATATGTGGTGTCAGAGACGGGAGATTGTTATGTTTTGGTAGCTGAGGAGAATAAGCAAAAACGGCAATACACCAGAGAGGCTGGAACCTATTGGATTGCAGTAACCTGAACTAACCACACAACTAGAGGTAACCGTGGAGCATTCCTAAGTTGATCCTAGACGCCTCGTCACAGCCTGAGAGATAACTACACCTAAAGGCAGAAAGATGAAAGCTATCTGCCCGGGGCAGATCTCCAAAGAAAATAGGAAGCCCCAAACATGTAATGGCGGTCAGACAAGAAGAAGCACGGACACAAGCAGAAAATAGAGTGAGCAAACGCTGGGGCCCAATCTGTCTAGATAGAAAAGTACAGGAAAGGATACTCACTGCAATCCAAAAAACCCCTAAAAAATACCAACTCTTCTGATTGCAAAAACACCTGAGATCACACGATCTCTACCACCTAATCAGATCTCTGGTGTAACAAAACTAAGCCGCAGCCACTGAAAAAACAGGAAAAAGCAAATGAACAAACAACAGTGGCTCCAGATAAACTGAGAGGCGCACAAGCCCCCAGAGAGGACCTGGCTGACCTCCACAGAAGTTCAGGGAACAATGCAAAAAGAAAGCACAAAAATAAAAGCAGAAAATATCTTATCTGATAGCAGAAGATGCAGGCAAGACTCAGCAAACTTCCAAATGAACCAGGAACCACAATTGAGACAAGAACAATTGATCACCGGCAACCATCATGGGAGGGAACCCTCTTATATCAGACCAGTCCGTGATCCCAGATTCCCATTCCTCGCTGAAAGGTTAAGTACTGTCTGTAACCACCAGAGGGAGCCTCTGCTCAGAAACCATCTCTAGCACATTCATAACAGTACCCCCCCTTGAGGAGGGGTCACCGAACCCTCACTTGTGCAACCAGGCCGATCAGGATGAGCTCTGTGATAGGCACGGATCAGTCTCCTAGCATGGATGTCCGAAGCAAACACCCAAGAATTGTCCTCCTGACCATAACCTCTCCACTTAACCAAATACTGGAGTTTCTGTCTAGAAAAACGAGAATCCAATATTTTCTCAACCACATACTCCAGATTGCCCTCAACCAAAACAGGGTCAGGAGGCGCAGCCATAGGAACCACTGACTCGACAAACCTCTTCAATAAGGACTTGTGGAACACGTTATGGATCTTAAATGTCCCTGGAAGAAGCAAACTGAAGGAAACAGGATTAAGAATCTCCATGATTTTATAAGGTCCAATGAACCTAGGCTTAAACTTTGGAGATGCAACCCTCATAGGGATATTTCTTGAGGACAACCAAACCAAGTCCCCCACTTTAAACCGAGGACCATCAGTCCTATGCCGGTTGGCAAACCGTTGGGCCTTCTCCTGAGAGAGAGACAACCTCTCCACTACCTGGTCCCAAATCTGCTGCATTAGCTCCACAACAGAGTCAACACCCAGACAGACAGAAGTCTCCGCCTGTCCCGAAGAAAATCGAGGGTGAAACCCAAAATTGCAGAAAAATGGAGACATCAAAGTGGCAGAGCTAGCCCTATTATTAAGAGCAAACTCAGCCAAAGGCAAAAAAGAGACCCAGTCATCTTGATCAGCAGACACAAAACATCTCAAATAAGTCTCCAAGGTCTGGTTTGTTCTCTCGGTTTGTCCATTGGTCTGAGGATGAAAAGCAGAGGAGAAAGATAATTAAACACCAAGTTTAGAACAAAATGTCCTCCAAAATCTGGAAACGAACTGGACTCCTCTGTCAGACACAATGTTCTCCGGAATGCCATGTAACCGAACCACGTGCTGAATGAATAAAGGCACCAATTCGGAGGAGGAAGGCAACTTAGGTAATGGCACAAGATGTATCATCTTGGAAAACCTATCACAGATTACCCAGATAACGGTCATTCTCTGAGAAACAGGGAGGTCGGAAATAAAATCCATAGAGATATGGGTCCATGGCCTCATGGGCACAGGTAATGGCATTAACAAACCACTAGAGCGAGAGCAAGGCTTGGAGCAAGAGCAAGTCCCACAGGACTGCACAAATTCCCTGACGTCACGAGACAAAGTAGGCCACCAAAAGGACCGACTCACCAAGTCTCTGGTAACAAAAATCCCGGGATGACCAGCCAACGCGGAACAATGAATCTCAGACATCACACTCTTCTTCCACTGGTCAGGGACAAACAATTTCCCAATAGGGCAGCGCTCAGGTTTATCCTCCTGACACCCTTCCAGAGCCAGTCTAAAATTGGGCGAGATGGCGGAAAGAACTACACCCTCTTTCAAAATAACAGTAGGATCAGATAACTCAAGAGAGTCCGCAAAGAAACTCCTCGGGAGGGCATCCGCCTTAACATTCTTAGTGCCAGGAAGAATAGAAACCACAAAATTAAAACGTGTGAAAAACAAGGCCCACCTGGCCTGTCTAGGATTAAGTCGCTTGGCTGATTCGCAATAAACCAGATTCTTATGGTCCGTGAGGACCACCACCTGATGTTTGGCTCCTTCCAGCCAATGTCTCCACTCTTCAAAGGCCCACTTCATGGCCAATAACTCCCAATTACCCACGTCATAATTACTGTTATGATTTGGTAGCTGAGGAGAACAGGCAAAAAGGAAATACACCAGAGCAGTTGGAAACTATGAGATTGCAGTACCCTGACTAACCACCACAACTAGAGGCAGCCGTGGAGCGTTCCTACGTTGGTCCTAGATGCCTCGTCACAGCCTGAGAAACTAACTACACCTAAAGATAGAAAGAGGAAAGCTATCTGCCCCGGAGCAGATCCCCAAAGAACATAGAAAGCCCCCAAACATGTAATGGCGGTTAGACAAGAAGAAATACTGACACAGACAGAAAATAGTATGAGCAAACGTTGGGGCCCAAACTTACTAAATAGAAAAGGATAGGAAGGGCACTTACTGCAATCCCAAAAAACTCTGAAAAGCACCAACGTTACTAATTTCAAAAACACCTGAGATCACACGACCTCTACCACCTAAATTAGTTCTCTGGTGTAACCAAAAACAAAACAGCAGCCACTGAAAAAATGGAAAAAGCAAATGTACAAACATCAGTGGCTGAACTGAACTGAGAGGGCAAAAGCCCCAGAGGGGACCCTGAAGGCCCCCACAGAAGTGCAGGACAAAATGCAAAAATCAAGCACAAAAACAAAAAGAAGAAAATGTCTTATCTGTTAGCAGGAGATTCAGACACGACACAGCAGGCTACCAAGGAAACAGGAATCAAGGATTGAGACCAGAACAATTGATCACCGGCAACCCTGATGGGAAGGCGACTCCCTTATATAAGACCAGTCAGTAACACCTGATTCCCAATCCTCACAATCCTCACTGGACAGTCCAGTACCGTTTGTAACCACCAGAGGGAGCTTCTGCTCAGAACTCATTTCCAGCCTATTCACAACAAATTACGTTCAGTTGGAGAAAATTTTCGAGAGAAAAAGGCACAAGGGTTTCTCTTCGAGGTCTCTGGATCTCTTTGGGACAAAACAGCACCTGCCCCAATTTCAGAGGCATCAACCTCCACCTGAAATGGTAGAGAAACATCAGGCTGCCGTAGATCAGGAGCAGAAGTGAATCTCTGCTTAAGTTCCTGAAATGCAGAGACTGCCTCAGAAGGCCAATTCACCACATCAGAACCCTTTTTGGTCAAATCAGTCAATGGTTTAACAATACCGGAGAAATTACCAACAAATTTACGATTAAAATTTGCAAAACCCAAAAATCTCTGAAGAGCCTTTAATGAAGTATGTTGGACCCAATCACAGATGGCCTGAACCTTGACCGGGTCCATTTCAATAACAGACGGAGACAAAATGAATCCCAGAAATGAGACCTTCTGTACGCCAAAAAGACACTTTGATCCCTTCACATACAGTGGATTCTCTCTCAAAATCTGGAACACAGTCCGAACATGTTTCACATGAGAGTCCCAGTCATTGGAAAAAATCAAGATATCATCCAAATAAACAATCAGAAATTTATCCACAAAATCCCTGAAAATATCATTCATGAAGGATTGGAAGACGGAAGGAGCATTAGTGAGCCAAAAGGGCATCACTAGATACTCAAAATGCCCCTCTGGGGTATTAAACGCCATCTTCCATTCATCCCCGTGCTTAATGCGAATAAGGTTATATGCCCCCCTGAGGTCAAGCTTGGTAAACCAAGTAGCACTTTTCACCCTGGAAAACAGGTCAGAAATCAAGGGTAACGGATATTGATACTTCACAGTGATCTTATTTAAGAGACGATAATCAATACACGGCCTCAATGAACCATCCTTTTTGGCCACAAAGAAAAAACCGGCACCCAAGGGTGAAGAGGATGGTCTGATATGACCCTTCTCCAATGACTCCTTGATATAAGATCGCATAGCATCGTGTTCAGGTACAGACAAGTTAAAAAGGCGACCTTTAGGAAATTTACAACCAGGCACTAATTCAATAGCGCAATCATAGATCCTGTGAGGGGGCAAGGATGCAGATTTACTTTCACTAAATACATCCGAAAAATTGGTCAAAAAGTCAGGAACATCCTGAGACTGGGGAGAGGCAGAAAAAACAGGAGTGTCAGCATTAACACATTGGCAGCTCCAACTGGTCACAGACACAAATTTCCAATCCAAAATAGGATTATGAGACTGTAACCAAGGGAAACCTAGTACAATAATGTCATGCAGATTATACAGCACCAGAAATTTGCAACTCTCCTGATGATCAGGTTCAACCCTCATTATCACCTGAGTAGAAAACTGGGGTTTATTCTCCGCCAAAGCGGTAGAATCAATGCCCAGTACGGGAATAGACTTCCGCAAGGGTATCATGGGAAACCCACAACGTTTGGCAAAGTCAAAATCCATCAGGTTAATAGCTGCTCCTGAATCAACAAAATCCTGAGCAGAAAATGTGGACAGGGAGCAAATCAGGGTAACAGTCAACAGAAATTTAGTCTGAACACTACCCAAGACAACTGAGCGTGCAAAACGTCTTCCCCGCCTAGGGCAGACCGAAATAGCATGAGAGGCGTCACCACAGTAGAAACATAACCGATTGCGCTTTCGAAACTCATGACGCTGTGCCCCAGAAGTCACTCTATGCAAGGGCTCAGAAGCTGGCTCACAAGGCAACACTATCTCACGCATACCTCTGCGCTCACGCAAACGTCTGTCAATTTGAATAGCCAATGACATAGAATCATTGAGACCAGAGGTATCAGGGAATCCCACCATAACATCCTTTACATTCTCTGACAGCCCCTTCCGAAAAATGGCTGCCAAAGCATCATCATTCCATTTGGTCAGGACTGCCCACTTTCGGAATTTCTGACAGTACAACTCAGCATCTTCAAGACCCTGATTTAATGCCAACAAGGTTTTTTCAGCTTGATCAGTGACATTAGGTTCATCGTACAATAACCCCAGAGCCAGAAAAAATACATCAACATCATTCAAAACAGGATCCCCATGTGTCAGGGAAAAAGCAGAATCCTGTTTGTCGCCACGCAGGAAAGAGATGACAATTTGAACCTGCTGTGCTGCGTTCCCTGAGGACTTAGGCTTTAAGGCAAAAAACAACTTACAGTTATTTTTTAAATTCAGAAATTTAGCCCGATCCCCCAAAAAGAAATCTGGCATGGGAATCCTAGGTTTCACAACCGGCAACCCAGCAAGATAGGTAGCAATACTCCGAACCCCAGTGGCAAGCTGATCCACGCGGCCAGACAACTGTGCAAGCTCCATTGAGAGAAAAAAATCCTCCTCAGCACCCAGAGAAAGAGGGAAAAAATGCAACAAACAGGGAAAAAAAAATCTCTGACAACTCTGACAACTTTTTTTTTTTTTTTCTCTTTTCACACTATTTTTCCCTTCTGTGAGTACCATAAAATTTTCAGTTTGGGCCGGTGATACTGTTATGTTTTGGAAGCTGAGGAGAATAAGCAAAAATGGCAATACACCAGAGAGGCTGGAACCTATTGGATTGCAGTAACCTGAACTAACCACACAACTAGAGGTAGCCGTGGAGCGTTCCTACGTTGATCCTTGATGCCTCGTCACAGCCTGAGAGATAACTACACCTAAAGTCAGAAAGATGAAAGCTATCTGCCCCGGAGCAGATCCCCAAAGAAAATAGGAAGCCCCCAAACATGTAATGGCGGTTAGAGAAGAAAAAGCATGGACACCGGCAGAAAATAGAGTGAGCAAACGCTGGGGCCAAATCTGTCTAGACAGAAAAGTACAGGAAAGGATACTCACTGCAATCCAAAAAAACCCCTAAAAAATACCAACTCTTCTGATTGCAAAAACACCTGAGATCACATGATCTCTACCACCTAATCAGATCTCTGGTGTAACAAAACTAAGCCACAGCCACTGAAAAAACAGGAAAAAGCAAATGAACAAACAACAGTGGCTCCAGATAAACTGAGAGGAGCACAAGCCCCCGGAGGGGACCTGGCTGACCTCCACAGAAGTGCAGGGAACAATGCAAAAAGCAAGCACAAAAATAAAAGCAGAAAATATCTTATCTGATAGCAGAAGATGCAGGCAAGACTCAGCAAACTTCCAAATGAACCAGGAGCCACAATTGAGACAAGAACAATTGATCACCGGCAACCATCATGGGAGAAACCTCCCTTATATCAGACCAGTCCATGATCCCAGATTGCCATTCCTCACTGAAAGGTTCAGTACTGTCTGTAACCACCAGAGGGATCCTCTGCTCAGAAACCATCTCTAGCACATTCATAACAGGAGATCATGTGAAGGTGTAAGCACATTGATCCAGAATGTGCGTTGGGGTGGACGTCATCCAGGAGCCAGAGATCTGCACTGCTACTGTAAGTTACCCTCCACTTTGGATCAATTTGCTGTTACACTGCACAAGCACTTTATTCACCAGCAAATATTTTGCACAACCCTGCTTATTGTTGTATACAATTGTATATACTATTCTCTGTGTTGTGCATACTTTTGACACCCTTTCACCCAGCTTTATTATTATTATTGTCCTGGGTGTACGTCCTATTTTGGACTACATGGTCGGGTTGTTTTTCTCTTTTGTTCTTCCTACTGTAAGTGTATAAATAGTAATAGTACATATAAATAACATAGTGTACTTAGAAAAATATTTAGACTTGAGAGTCCTCAGTGGTTGATACCTTTTAATGGCTAACTGAAAAGATGGTAACAAATTGCAAGCTTTCGAGACTACTCCGGTCTCTTCATCAGGCAAGGTTTTAGTCTTAGCCTGATGAAGAGACCGGAGTAGTCTCGAAAGCTTGCAATTTGTTACCATCTTTTCAGTTAGCCATTAAAAGGTATCAACCACTGAGGACTCTCAAGTCTAAATATTTTTCTATCTACTGGCTAACACGGTACGAAGATACACATCTTTCCTATAGTGTACTTAGTAAGCAGTGATTTTGATTAGATTAGATAGATTAAAAATCTTACCACTATGACAAGGTATGCCCCAATCAGGACCTATATATCCTTCACCTTGTGTCAGATGACTTCAGTGTAGATGGGGGTAGAGTAGGATCGGGGCCCCAGTCATGACTGCATGACAATTTTGCAGGCAAAAATACAAACCTGGTAAGACCAAGAACCGTGAAGCACTGGAGCAGTGTGGAATTTGTCAAGTAAGTTTAAGGTTTTTTTTATTTTAACTTGAATCCTGCTTTTAGTATTTTTTAACCTTCTGGACAACCCTTTTAAAGAGATAAACAAACATGACACAGGTAAAACAATATATTCATTATTTTAATTAGCAAACATATAGGATGTGTGTGTGTGTGTGCTATTGTGTGTCTGCATATATATATTACCCCACTGAAAATCAGATTTCTTTCACTTCAAACTTTGCCATTATTTTTATTAAAAATATATTTCAACTACAATATTTTTTTTTTACTAAATATCATAGTGAGGATCAGCTGGAGCTCTGTTTACTGATCTAGGAAGCTGCACAGACCAAATGTGTTAATATTAATAAAATAAACTGAGCAGATGTCATTTGAGGTTGGAGTAATACAGCTCGATTCCTTTACCAAATAGCAACTGCAGTTTCAGCTTGTTGGTTTTAATAGAGACATTTAATGTGAAATGTTAAAACACAGTGGGTGATATTTATATAAAATCTCCAAGAACCATGGTATTTTGCTTATGTGGAATATGATGGCATTTTGCCTAGATCAAGCAACCAGCAGATTAGCACATTAACACTTTTAAGAAATATGCATTCATGCAGTCCTCTCTGAATGTGGTCTTTGACTTTTTGTAGCCATGCCTAATCATTTTCAAATTGACACTGTTACTCATAAAATTTTACATAATGTCCAAAGGTTCTTATCCCTAAATAACACCTTTAAAGATGTCTATAGTACTATTCATACTCAGTATCGCAAACTTTCTTTAGATGTAGGGGTATTAAAATTGTATTTTGATTCACCTACATCTTGTAATTGTATCAAAAGTATTTAATACATGTTTTGTTGCCCCTCTTTTTTATTTTCATGACCCCTGTAATATATATACATATACATATATATATATATATATATATATATATATATATATATATATATTATATATATCAGCTAGAAGCCATGAATAAACCTTAGTGGTCCTTACTATTCCTTCTGTTTTTTTTATCTTCTTTTCATACCTTTCCAATGCTATAAAGAAAGTGATCACTCGCTGCTTTGCTATATATTATACTTGAATGTCTTGAAAATTGAAAAGATTAACTAATTAATTATACACTATATTAACTTCTTGTACATAAGCGAGAGTGGGTCAAGGATCTTATTGTGTTCATTTAGTAATGAAGACTATTAAATATGCCATTGTTTATGTGCATGAGATTTAAATTATTTTTCTTGTGTTTATTGCCATATTTTGTCATATGTTAACATTAATATTAATCATTTTATTTTTATAGCACCAAGTTATTTAAGATATAGCACTTTACAATACAAAGGATACATATACAGGTGCTTCTCACAAAATTAGAATATCATCAAAGATTAATTTATTCCAGTTCTTCAATACAAAAAGTGAAACTCGTATATTATGTAGTGTCATTACAGACAGAGTGATCTATTTCAAGTGTTTATTTCTGTTAATGTTGATGATTATGGCTTACAGCCAATGAAAATCCAAAAGCCATTATCTCAGTAAATTAGAATAATTAACAAGAACCACCTTTAAAGGCTTCCTAAGTGTTTAACACTAGGACTACTGGACTCGTGACCCCGCCTAGAACTACTGAAAGGAGTCATTTTGACTCCTTGCTTGTTTTCATTTATTTTTAGAGTTTCATTTGTGGTTATTTATTAATAATTATATTTTTTGTAATGTATTATTATTGTGAGATCCAACAGTAATGCTTTTGATTGTTTTTTTTCTGCTTTTCTTATTTTTCTACAGAAAATAACAATAATTATAATAGACGTTTTTCAAACATTTTTTTTTATTCAAGTGCACACATATAAACAACAACTGAAGAACAAAAAGCAGAGAAAATGTAGGTGGAGGAGCATAAAAATGAAAATATGGCGCAGAATTCACCTTCTAAACATTTGGTGTTTCGCATTTTAGGCATTGCCTTTGATTTATGGCAGTACATTGCCCACACAAAGACTTACCACAAGTCTTACAATTGCCGACAGATCTATTTTTCTTGCACTTTTCTTTGATCTGGCAAAATTTTGTTTGAACCATCACTTCTGAGCATGTAGAAACTTGGGACGTGGAACCTTTTTCCCTATCTGTGACATAAGGACCACTCAACTCTCTCACAAGCGTTTGCAAAAATGCCTTGCGTGACATTTTTTGGTGGGTTATCTCATTGAATATTATCCATGCATTTATACCCGCAAAGTCTAAGGCATTTTCAAATGCATGAACAGGCCATCTCCTTGTGCATGTTCGTGTGGTATATTTTCGTGCATCTGATCCACTACATCTACTCCATATTTTGTTTCATTGTAAAACTTTACCGTTTCTGGAGTTTTTTTAGCGGAATCAGACGCAACAACAACATCTGGATGGACGGAACTCAAAATGACAACATTTTTGTTGGGCTTTCCTTGATATACTGTAAGTGTAAAATTGTCTTCATTTCTAAACACTTTAGTGTTGTACAATTCCTCTTTCATGGATTTTATTTCTTTAGGCACTTCTCGCCTTATCTTGTTCAGTGTTCCCACGATGGTTGTTCCTTTGCTTTTTAGCTGTTTAGCTAATTTTACTGAAGTAAAATAATTATCGGTTGTAACATTGCGACCTTTTTTCAAAAACGGGTCCAATAACTTCATTACCACATGGTCAGCTAAACGGTCCTCAGCACGGCGTGTGTCATCTTTGCCTAGATAAGGGAAGCCATTTGCCAGATATTTGCTCTCCTTATCAACAGCTAGCCAATATTTGTGGCCATATTTATCTGGTTTGGAAGGCATGTACTGCGTGAATGGACACCTAGTTTTGCTTGGGAAAAGTTGCTCATCCACCGTTATGTATGGGCCAGGTTTGTAACACGCAATACAATTTTCAATAAACCTGTCCCACACAGTAGAAAATAGAGCAAACTTGTCCGTTTGGAGTCTCTCCGATCAAGTAGATTTCTCATCAAATCTGAGAAACCTCATAATTTCAACAAAGCGGTCCCTAGACATTGTCGCTTTGCAAAACGGTATTCCCCAGTCATTACACCAAATACTGCTAATCGAGTGACGGTTCGTGCCAGATATTCCACGAGCATAGAATATCGCAATGAATGCATCTAGCTCCTCATCAGATAGAGTAAACTGTAAATTATTGTTCCTGCATGCTTCTGCAAGCGTACAGTTCTTTATATGTGTCAATATATATGAATCAAAAATTAGCATAAGATAAGAGCCTAGAGTAAACAAGCTATTTTGTTCAGCATTACACAGTAATACAAGCAGGTAAAACACAAGGAAAATGTGAAAAGTTGACATGTAAATTGAACTACATCTATATGAACATCAGGGTAAATAAGACAGAGTGAAAAAATTATGCACAAAACTTTATAGCAACATTTAGTGACAAAAGGACCTCAAAATATAGTAGGGAGTCAAAATGACTCCCTTCAGTAGTTCTTGGTAAATTTTGAAAAAAACGCGCAAATTTTTCACCAAAATTATTTATTCTCACAAAATCTTTTTTCACATCATATTTGAGGAAAAGTCACCGAGTTTCAAGCCGGAATTCTGAAAAATGTAGTCACAGAAGAGAAATAAAAAACGAAAGGAGTCAAAATGACTCCATCAGTAGTTCTAGTGTTAAAAAGGTCCCTTAGTCTGTTTCAGTAGGCTCCACAATCATGTGGAAGACATCTGACTTGACAGATGTCCAGAAAGCAGTCATTGACACACTCCACAAGGAGGGTAAGCCAAAAAAGGTCATTAATAAAGAAGTTGGCTCCTCACAGTGTGCTGCATCCAAGCATATTAATGGAAAGTTGAGTGGGAGGAAAAAGTATGGTAGAAAAAGGTGCACAAGCAACCAGGATAACTGCAGCCTTGAAAGGATTGTTAAGAAAAGGCCATTCAAAAATTTGGGGAGATTCACAAGGAGTGGACTGCTGCTGGAGTCATTGCTTCAAGAGCCACCAAACACAGACATATCCAGGACATGGGCTACATGTGTCACACTCCTTGTGCCAAGCCATTCATGACTAATAGACAATGCCAGAACCATCTTACCTGGGCCAAGAAGAAAAATAACTGGACTGTTGCTCAATGGTCCAGGGTGTTGTTTTCAGATTAAAGTAAATTTTGCATTTCATTTGGAAATCAAGGTCCCAGAGTCTGGAGGAAGAGTTGCGAGGCATACAATCCAAGCTGCTTGAGTTCTAGTGTGAAGTTTCCATATTCATTGATGGTTTGGGGAGCCATGTTATCTGCTGGTGTAGGTCCACTGTGTTTTATCAAGACCAAAGTCAGTGCAGCTGTCTACCAGGAAATTTGAGAGCACTTCATGCTTCCCTCTGCCGATAAGCTTTATGGAGATGGAAATTTCATTCTCTAGCAGGACTTGCAATCTGTTCAGACAGCCAAAAGTACCAATACCTGGTTTAAAAACAACAGTATACCTGTGCTTGATTGGCCAGCAAACTCGCCTGATCTGAACCCCATAGAGAATCTATGGAGTATTGTCAAGCGGAATAGTAGAGACACCAGACCCAACAATGCAGAGGAGCTGAAGGCTGCTATCAAAGCAACCTGGGCTTCCATAACACCTCAGCAGTGCCACAGGCTGATTGCCTCCATGCCACACTGCATTGATGCTGTAATTGATGCAGAAGGACCCCCGACCCAAGTATTGAGTGCATTTACTGAATATACGTTTCAGTAGGCCAACATTTTGGATTTTAAAATCATTTGTCAAGCTGGTATTATAAAGTATTCTAATTTACTGAGATAATGACTTTTGGGTTTTCATTGGCTGTAAGCCATAATCATCAACATTAACAGAAATAGATCACTCTGTTTGTAATTGTTAAGGCTGGCGGAATGCACAAAATAATATAAATAATAAGTGCGTTCGCAGCCCGGGGTCCACCGTGCAGGCGAAGCCCGCTGCTGGCAAAAAGGCGCAAGAAGCAAACTCTGTTATCCCGCAGAGCTGCCAACATAAATGCCGTAATGCGCTGTGGCAATGAGTGTGAACTCTGTTACTCCACAGAGCCGCTAAAAGAGGAGCCGCAACGCTATATGGCGATGTGTGCGCACTCACTAGACACAACTGAGTGGCAAAGAAAACACGCTAGGGCGCTGACTAGCGTTGAAAGCGAACCCTGTTACGTCACAGGGCCGCTGAGAAAAAGCACTGTGTCCTGTAAGGCTCTCAGATACACAGTTAAGTGCTAAGCGTACATAAAGCGTGATCATTTGCTAATGTCCTCGAGGGAGTCACCCGCAATCTATGGCGTCTGAACGCCAGACCCTGAATACGGCAATCAAAACTCCTCACCGGTTATGCCGGTAATCTAGGGCATCTAGGACACCGACCCTGACCAGCTACCATACCAAACTCCTCACCGATTAAGTCGGTATTCTAGTGGCTTATTTCAGCCGGGTCCCTATCCACACATACACATGACCACACTGGCGCATAGCATACAATGATTGATATTAGCGCATGGCGGCCAGCCATGCTACCCTTTTATAGTAACAGCTACAGGACCTTCCAGGAACAAGGACCAATGAGAAGCTGTTACAAACTAGCTAGCTACATGACCTTCCTGGCGGACCAATAGGAGCCGCTGCAGCACCTGAACATGTGACCCCTGATCTCCAATGAGAGATCTCACTCTGGGCATGCTCAGATGGGAAAACGCAGGACTTTGTCCCAAAGACGACTGCTCCAGCACTGGCTATAATAGCAGATCCAGGAAAGGCAGCAGCAAGTCACTGCACAGTAGACGGAGTGGGCAAGACGCCTGGACCGACGTCTCTGCTGAGCAGGCTCCACTGTGGCCGGAGATGAATGGGAGACCGCAGCGGGACGGGTTCGAGACTCCCCTTGTGCAGCAGCGGGAAATCGAACCCTAACATTACCTCCCCTCCTAGGGCCCCCCCTTCTTTGGGCCTCGCTGCGCTCAAAGGCAGCGATGAGCTGCGGAGCGTGAACATGCTCGGCAGGCTCCCAGGATCTATCCTCAGGCCCATAACCCCTCCAATCCACCAAATAAAATTTTTTGCCTCGTACCACCTTGCACCCAACAATGGTGTTCACCTCATGATCGTCGGTAGATGAACCCGACGTCCCGGCAGATGACTCGGAAAACCGGGAAATGGCCACGGGTTTCAAGAGGGACACGTGAAAGGTGTCAGTGATACCAAGGCGAGGCGGAAGGGCTAGGCGGTATACCACAGGGTTAACCTGCTCGAGGACCTTGAAAGGACCCAGGTAGCGGGGTGCCAACTTAGTGGACTCAACTCGCAACCTGATGTTACGGGCGGAGAGCCACACCATGTCCCTAGGAGCAAATGTTGGAGCGGGGCGCCGATGTGTGTCGGCGGAGGACCTCATCCTCTCCTTGGATGCCTGAATGGCATCCTGGGTACGGTCCCAAATGTCCCGTGCCTCCACAGCCCAATCTGCCACCCAGGAGTCGGCGGAAGACACAGGCATGGGCACCGGAACCCGCGGATGCTGGCCGTAGTTTAGGAGGAATGGAGTCTGTCCGGTGGAATCAGCCACAGCATTGTTTAATGCAAACTCAGCCCATGATAGCAAGGATGCCCAGTCATCCTGCCTGACCGAGACAAAATGTCGTAGATAGGTGACCAAGGTCTGGTTGGCCTTCTCTACCAACCCATTCGTCTCAGGATGGTACGCTGAAGAGAGATTTAACTCAATACTGAGTAGACGACAAAGCTCTCTCCAGAACCGAGACACAAACTGGGGACCTCGGTCACTGACAATTTTGTCCGGCATGCCGTGTAGACGAAAGATATGCCTAACGAACAACGCTGCCAGAGCCCGTGCAGAAGGTAACCGTGGAAGCGGCACCAAATGCACCATTTTGGAAAAATGGTCGGTGATTACCCAAATGATGGTGCAACCTCGAGACTAGGGCAAGCCCACCACAAAGTCCATCCTAACCATCTCCCAGGGCCTGTCTGCCACCGGCAAAGGGTGAAGTAACCCAGCTGGCCGTTGTCGTGGAGACTTATTCTTGGCGCAGGAGACACACGCCCGAACATAGTCCCCAAATATCACGCTGTATAACAGTTATAGATAATGTCAGTAATCTATATCAAGTGGGACAACATTCTATATAACATATAAATAGGTTATATCAACATGAACATATAGTATTTGATAACATAGTATTACCTGACATAATATCCGAAGTACTGAGGATCTATACTGGATCTGTTTCACGCTGTCTCAGGCTAGAGGTGGACCGGGGTCTATACTGACCCTAAACTGGGGTCCTGACTAGTCCCTCTACCTGGAGGTACTGTTAATGGTACAGAGGTCCAGGCCGCCAGCGTAACCCTATCTCCTATAAGTCCCTGACCACTGTAATCTAGTCCTTAGAAGGACCCTGATTACCACCACAGGGATATGGGCAGGTCACCGCTTAATAAACAGTAAAGACAAACGAGACAGACAGGGGATAAAGTAAATACTGTCTTGCATACAACACTTAAACACAGAGGGAACACAAAAGGTCTAGGAGATAAACTATAAGCGAAGAGAGGAGAAACCACAAAGGAGCTCTTAGCTTAAGTCTTCTCAGAACCGATCCTATCTGCTGGTCTGTATGAATGCTTTCACCGGCATCTCCCAAGCAGACTGGCAGGTATATAAAGGAAGCTAATTAGTACATAATCAAACTGCAGCCGGGCGAGGCTGGACCTAGTCTTAGCACAGAGCTAGGTAGAATTAATCCCTCACTGCCAAACACAAAGAAACAGCAACTCAGCTGCGAGAAGTCAGAATGTGTAATCGCGACGATCTTCGTGGCGATACACCCATGACAGTACACCCCCTTCTACGAGGGGCCTCCGGACCCTCAGGGCCAGGTTTGCCCGGGTGAGTTGTGTGGAAGGTCCGAACCAATCGATCTGCGTTAATATCAGACGCAGGAACCCACGTCCTCTCCTCAGGACCATACCCCTTCCAATGAACCAAGTACTGAAGGGACCGGCGATTCAGACGTGAGTCAATGATCTTCGACACCTGAAATTCCAAGTTACCATTGACCACCACTGGAGGAGGAGGTAGAGGTGACGGTATAACTGGCGCCACGTACCTCTTAAGCAACGATTTGTGGAAACAATTGTGGATTTTAAACGTAGGAGGGAGGTCCAGATGAAATGCCACAGGATTAATTATAGAACTGATCCTGTACGGCCCGATGAACCTGGGACCCAGTTTCCAGGAGGGAACCTTGAGTTTAATATTCTTGGTAGACAACCATACCAGATCGTTCACACTAAGTCCGGACCAGACACTCTCCTCCTATCAGCCATACGTTTGTAACGGTTCCCCATAGCACTCAGATTATTCAGCACTCCTCTCCACACTGAAGCAAGTGACGACGAGAATCGTTCCTCCTCAGGAACCCCAGAAGGGCCCCCCCCATTGAAAGTACAAAACTGGGGATGAAAACCATATGCCCCAAAAAACAGGGACTTACCAGTGGACTCGCTCCGCCTATTGTTAAGAGCGAACTCTGCCAGCGGCAAGAAAGAAGACCAGTCCTCCTGGTTCTCTGAGACAAAACACCGAAGATATGTCTCTAGGCTCTGATTCAGACGCTCTGTCTGACCATTGGTCTGCGGATGAAAAGCCGAGGAAAATGACAATTGCATCCCCCGACGTGAACAAAATGCCCTCCAGAATTTGGACACAAACTGAGACCCCCTATCTGACACCACATCAGAAGGCAACCCGTGAAGTCTCACAATCTCCCCAATGAACACCTGCACCAGAGTTTTAGCATTAGGAAGAGCAGGAAGAGCAATGAAATGTGCCATCTTACTGAACCTGTCAACTACAACTAGTATGACAGTTTTCCCTGACGACGGAGGGAGGTCCGTAATGAAGTCCATAGACAGATGAGTCCATGGACGCTCCGGAATTTTCAAAGGTAAGAGGGTCCCAGACGGACGGGTATGTGGGGTCTTAGAGTGAGCACAAACCCCACAGGACGCGAAAAAAGTTACTACCTCTTTATTTAAGTTAGGCCACCAAAACCGGCGAGAAAGGAGATCCGCTTTACTCCCTGGGTGTCCTGCCAAAGCAGAATTATGATGTGCCTCGATAACTTTTTGTCTTAACTGATCTGGAACAAACAGTTTCCCTGGAGGTCCTACAGGGGCGTCCCTCTGAGCCTCCAATACCTCCTCCTCAAGCTCAGAGCATACAACCGACACCACAACTCCCTCCTGAAGGATAGGAACCGGGTCATCCGTCTTCCCGGCCCCTGGGAAACTACGAGATAAGGCATCAGCCTTAACATTTTTTGACCCAGGACGATATGTGACGACAAAATTAAACCTGGTAAAAAACAACGACCATCTAGCTTGTCTGGAATTCAGACGCTTTGCAGATTCTAAATACAGGAGGTTCTTGTGATCAGTAATGACGGTGACCGGGTGGACTGCCCCCTCCAAAAAGTGACGCCATTCCTCAAAAGCCAACTTAATGGCCAAGAGTTCCCTATTGCCGACATCATAATTCCTCTCGGCGGACGACAATTTTTTAGAGAAGAAAGCGCACGGATGCCATTTACCAGGGGACGGACCTTGGGATAATACCGCACCCATCCCTACGTCAGACGCGTCTACCTCCACAATGAACGGTTGTGATGCATCAGGTTGAATAAGTATGGGTGCCGAAGCAAAACATTTTTTCAAGGAGGAAAATGCTTGACAAGCTTTGTCAGACCACCTAGAAAAATCCGTCCCTTTTTTTGTCATGTCAGTGAGAGGTTTGACAACAGATGAGAAATTACGAATAAATTTCCGGTAGTAGTTAGCAAACCCCAGGAAACGCTGCAGTGCCTTAAGATCCTCTGGCCGATCCCATTCAAGCACTGCTCTCACTTTCCCAGGGTCCATACGGAAACCGGAAGCTGACACCAGGAAACCCAAAAACTGAAGTTCCTGTACGGCGAATACACACTTTTCCCATTTGGCGTACAGTTTATTGTCTCGCAAGATCTGCAACACCTGTCTCACATGCTCCTGATGAGACACAAGATCTGGCGAGTAAATTAAGATGTCATCTAAATAAACGACCACAAACTTCCCCACAAGGTGGCGAAAGATGTCATTAACAAAATGTTGAAACACCGCCGGGGCAGTAGTCAGACCAAAAGGCATGACAAGGTTCTCATAATGTCCCTCCGAGTGTTAAACGCCGTCTTCCACTCATCCCCCTCCTTTATCCTAATCAGATTATACGCCCCCTAAGATCCAACTTAGAGAACCATTTGGCGCCCACAATCTGATTGAAGAGATCAGGAATAAGTGGGAGCGGATACGGATCTCGGACAGTAATCCGATTAAGCTCACGGAAATCCAAGCAAGGGGGTAGGCCTCCATCTTTTTTCTTCACAAAGAAGAACCCTGCGGCCACTGGGGAAGATGAAGGTCTAATATGCCCCTTGGCCAGACTTTCCGAAATATAATCCTTCATAGCCTGCCTCTCAGGACCAGAAAGGTTATATAACCTAGATTTAGGTAACTTAGCATCAGGAAGCAATTTTATTGAACAGTCATACGCGCGATGAGGAGGTAATTCTTGACACCCCTCCTCAGAGAACACATCCTCAAAGTCCTCCAGAAAAGGAGGCAAAGTTCTAGGCACGACCGCACTGATGACCGTGTTCATGCAGTTACTCTTGCAAAATTCACTCCACTGGCTTATCTCTCTGGATTGCCAATTAATCACTGGGTTATGTTTAGCCAACCAAGGAAGTCCCAACACAATAGGAGTAGGAAGACCCTCCAACACATAACAAGACAATCGTTCTTTATGTAATGCCCCTACTCGAAGGTCTATGTTATGAACAGCTTGTACAAAGCTACCTTGACCGAGAGGCCTGGCGTCAATAGAGAAAATAGGGATCGGTTTGGCCAATACACTCAGTTGCATACCTTGCACCTGGGCAAACCGAGCGTCCACCAGATTAGCCCCGGACCCACTATCAAGAAGAACAGAAATCCTCTCAGCTCTCGTACCTACCACCACCTCCGCTGGTACGAGAAACTGAGACGGACCTGGGGACGAAATACATACTCCCAGGTTGTCGTCCACCACACAACCTGGGATTATCTGTTTTCCGGCGACTTCTTGCTCAGTGAGGCACGGGATGGACACCACTCAACAAAATGCCCCTCTCTCCCGCAGAAGAAACACTTTCTTGTCTTGCGGCGCACCGCCGATCCCCTCCCTCGAAAAGATGTCCCTCCCAACTGCATAGGTTCCTCAGAACAGACCAGGGGAACCTCAATATAAGGGACTTTAGTAGTGGGTGGAGTCATAACAGGTGGCGGAGTTACCTCGCACCTCTCCCGAAGCCATCTATCAATGCGAATAGCAAGGGCCATAGCGGCCTCCAGAGACGGGGGAGAATCATACTGAGCCAACACGTCTTTTAATTTGTCAGATAACCCTTGACAAAACTGGCTCCTAAGAGCTGGGTCATTCCACTGAGTATCTGTGGCCCATTTACGGAACTCAGAAGAAAACTCCTCCGCCGGACGATCTCCCTGCTGTATCTTACGTAACTTCGTTTCAGCAAGGGAGACCCGATCCGGGTCATCATATACCAGACCCAGGGCAGTAAAAAATCGATCTACTGACTGAAGAGCCGGGGAGCCCGGAGGAAGAGAGAACGCCCAGGATTGAGGGTCCCCTTGTAAGAGCGAGATGACAATTCCCACCCTCTGCTCTTCACTCCCCGATGACCGAGGCCGTAGCCGAAAATATAACTTACATGCCTCCCGGAAGGTAAAAAATTTGTCCCGCCCACCAGTGAACCTGTCCGGGAGAGCAACTTTAGGTTCAGATCTGGATTGCTCCGGGGGGAACAAAACCTTGGACTTAATGTCCGTCAGCTCCATGGACAAACTCTGCAACTGCAGGGCAAGCTGGGCTACTGGATCCATGGTAGCTGGGGAGAATCTTTTTAGTATGGCCGGTGAAAATATCACGCTGTATAACAGTTATAGATAATGTCAGTAATCTATATCAAGTGGGACAACATTCTATATAACATATAAATAGGTTATATCAACATGAACATATAGTATTTGATAACATAGTATTACCTGACATAATATCCGAAGTACTGAGGATCTATACTGGATCTGTTTCACGCTGTCTCAGGCTAGAGGTGGACCGGGGTCTATACTGACCCTAAACTGGGGTCCTGACTAGTCCCTCTACCTGGAGGTACTGTTAATGGTACAGAGGTCCAGGCCGCCAGCGTAACCCTATCTCCTATAAGTCCCTGACCACTGTAATCTAGTCCTTAGAAGGACCCTGATTACCACCACAGGGATATGGGCAGGTCACCGCTTAATAAACAGTAAAGACAAACGAGACAGACAGGGGATAAAGTAAATACTGTCTTGCATACAACACTTAAACACAAAGGGAACACAAAAGGTCTAGGAGATAAACTATAAGCGAAGAGAGGAGAAACCACAAAGGAGCTCTTAGCTTAAGTCTTCTCAGAACCGATCCTATCTGCTGGTCTGTATGAATGCTTTCACCGGCATCTCCCAAGCAGACTGGCAGGTATATAAAGGAAGCTAATTAGTACATAATCAAACTGCAGCCGGGCGAGGCTGGACCTAGTCTTAGCACAGAGCTGGGTAGAATTAACTCCCTCACTGCCAAACACAAAGAAACAGCAACTCAGCTGCGAGAAGTCAGAATGTGTAATCGCGACGATCTTCGTGGCGATACACCCATGACACCAACGTCACGGACCATATACGGCCACCAGTATGTCCTTGCCAACAATTCAGATGTCCTCTTTGCCCCAAAGTGTCCACCCACCCTGGACGAATGTGCCCAAGAGAGTACCTCCGGTCGCAAATTAGTAGGCACGAAAGTCTTGCCCGGGGGCAAAGACTCTAGCGAAACCGGGGCCACTGTTCTCAGGCTCTCTGTGGGGACGATTAGCCGAGGCTCCTCCACCTCCTCCTCCGAGGACACCACAGAGCGAGAGAGAGCGTCAGCACGAATGTTCTTCTCTCCCGAGAGGAAATGCAGTGTGAAATGAAACCGGGAGAAGAACAAGGAACATCTGGCTTGGCGAGAATTAAGCCGCTGGGCTGTCTGAAGATATACAAGGTTTTTGTGATCCGTGAAGACTTGGAAGGGAAAGCGAGCTCCCTCCAACAGATGTCTCCACTCCGAGAAGGCCAACTTCATTGCTAGCAACTCCCTGTCCCCGATGGAATAATTCCTCTCCGCTGGTGTGAAGGTCTTGGAGAAAAAGAAGCATGGATGCTTCCGACCTTGAGCATCCTTTTGGAAAAGGACTGCTCCAGCTCCAACGGACGAGGCATCCACCTCCAATATAAATGGCTTATCAACATCGGGGCGATGTAGGATGGGAGCTCTAGCGAAATGGGACTTAATAGACGTGAAGGCCTTGGAGACCTCTTCAGACCACAATTTGGGATTAGCTCCCTTTTTGGTGAGGGCAACCGCGGGAGCTACCAAAGTTGAGAAGTGAGGGATAAACTGGCGGTAGTAATTAATGAACCCCATAAAGCGCTGCACCGCCTTTAGAGAATGGGGTTCTTGCCAGTCCATCACCGCCTGTAGTTTGGCAGGATCCATAGCCAATCCCTGGGCGGAGATGATATAGCCCAGGAAAGGTAAGGACTCCTGCTCAAACACACATTTCTCCAACTTTGCGTAGAGGGAATTTGCCCGTAGGAGGTCGAAGACTCTGCAAACATCTCTCCGGTGCGAGTCAATATCTGGGGAAAAGATGAGAATATCATCCAGATAGACTACGACTGAGGTGGAGAGCATATCCCGGAAGATGTCATTAACAAAGTCTTGGAAGACGGCTGGGGCGTTACAGAGCCCGAAGGGCATCACCAGATATTCATAGTGCCCGTCCCTGGTATTAAAAGCCGTCTTCCATTCGAAACCCCGACATTGTTTACTGTCACCGGTAAACTTGTCTGGAAGTGGGAGGCGGGAAATAGTCGGAGCAGGGGTAGCAGAGGACAAACTGGCGGCGGCCACACTAGCAGCCTGAACCGCGACTGCGGTAACATCCACCGCTGAGGTTGTGCACTCTAGAGTCGCCAACCTACCCTCCAGCTGCTGGATATACCACTGCAGACGCTGGTCGTCCGCCATTTTACCAGCCAGACCCTGGCGCTAATATTATGTTAAGGCTGGCGGAACGCACAAAATAATATAAATAATAAGTGCGTTCGCAGCCCGGGGTCCACCGTGCAGGCGAAGCCCGCTGCTGGCAAAAAGGCGCAAGAAGCAAACTCTGTTATCCCGCAGAGCTGCCAACATAAACGCCGTAATGCGCTGTGGCAATGAGTGCGAACTCTGTTACTCCACAGAGCCGCTAGAAGAGGAGCCGCAACGCTATATGGCGATGTGTGCGCACTCACTAGACACAACTGAGTGGCAAAGAAAACACGCTAGGGCGCTGACTAGCGTTGAAAACGAACCCTGTTACGTCACAGGGCCGCTGAGAAAAAGCACTGTGTCCTGTAAGGCTCTCAGATACACAGTTAAGTGCTAAGCGTACATAAAGCGTGATCATGTGCTAATGTCCTCGCGGGAGTCACCCGCAATCTATGGCATCTGAACGCCAGACCCTGAATACGGCAATCAAAACTCCTCACCGGTTATGCCGGTAATCTAGGGCATCTAGGACACCGACCCTGACCAGCTACCATACCAAACGCCTCACCGATTAAGTCGGTATTCTAGTGGCTTATTTCAGCCGGGTCCCTATCCACACATACACATGACCACACTGGCGCATAGCATACAATGATTGATATTAGCGCATGGCGGCCCAGCCATGCTACCCTTTTATAGCAACAGCTACAGGACCTTCCAGGAACAAGGACCAATGAGAAGCTGTTACAAACACACGTAGCTACATGACCTTCCTGGCGGACCAATAGGAGCCGCTGCAGCACCTGAACATGTGACCCCTGATCTCCAATGAGAGATCTCACTCTGGGCATGCTCAGATGGGAAAACGCAGGACTTTGTCCCAAAGACGACTGCTCCAGCACTGGCTATAATAGCAGATCCAGGAAAGGCAGCAGCAAGTCACTGCACAGTAGAGGAGTGGGCAAGATGCCTGGACTGACGTCTCTGCTGAGCAGGCTCCACTGCGGCCGGAGATGAATGGGAGACCGCAGCGGGACGGGTTCAAGACTCCCCTTGTGCAGCAGTGGGAAATCAAACCCTAACAGTAATGACTCTATATATGAGTTTCACTTTTTGTATTGAAGAACTCTAAATAAATCAACTTTTTCATGATATTCTAATTTGGTGAGAAGCACCTGTACAAGCAATGTCAGACATTACAAAACAACACTTAGTTCACAGTTCAAACAAGAGGAGTGAGGGCCCTGCTCACAAGCTTACAATCTATGAGGAAACAGAGGAAACACAAAAGTTAAAAAGTGGCAAAGCCATCTTTATGATAAATGTGGATTTTCACGTAAAGATGCATGAGCTGGTCATGAGCCACTATATGAATGTGTAGACATGCAAAGTGCTACTGAGTGCATGGTTGTTGTGGGAAATAAATGATCAAGGGGACCGGATTATGATGAAAAATGTAGGAAGCGAGAACTGTGAAAAATTAGATTAGGGAGGTGATGAGATAGGCTTGCCTTAAAATGTGATTTGGAGACAATGGTGAGAGGTTTATGTTATAGAGTATGGTAATATTAGATCATTAGCACAACACAGGTAGGGTGGTAACAGAGATAATCGAGGAGATATGGGATTGTGCCAAACTGTTGAGAGCTCTGTCGAGAGTGTGATAAGTTAATGCTGTATTCTTTGATGGATGGGCAACCAGTGCAATGACTGGCACACAGTGGAGGAATTAATGTGTGATGGCAGGACAAAAATATGAGACTGATTGCTGCATTCAGGATAGTGTAAGAGGGCTGAACATGTCTAGAGCATATAATTGTAGCAGCTGTGTAGGGTGTTTTCTATTGTTTTGCATAAGTAATATCATGGTGTATTGTTATGGTTTCTGTCTTGACAGTTACAGAGATGTAGAGGGAATGCGTTGCTGGATGATGCATGTGAAAGATTGCACTGAGCATGCCCAGTTAGCCCAGCACAGGCCACTGAAGAAAGATCTGGAATATAGGTGGGGGGGCTACTTGATGGACAGTTGGGAGACACAGTTAGAACCAGCTTGGAGGCAGACATGTGGAGTATATGAGGAGAAACTACAAGACCTCTGAGAGGAAGGATTGGAGAGTGATCCCTGAGTGGAAAGTCATCAAAAACAGCAGCATTCAGAGTGTTGAGAAAAGAGGAGATACATTAAGGAATAAAGAGACTGTTCTTATTGATATGTGGCTTATGAGAGCTGAGGAAAATACTGTGTGCTATACGGATGTCTGTCAAAACTGATCTTGTGTCACTGTATAATGCGTATTTCATATCCAAAGTGAAGTTGTGCAATATGTGCCACCTGTCTACTTCCTGTATTCATACAGTATACATACAAGACCACCCTTACTGGAAAGTTTAGTGATAGTTAGACTGACTAGTAGAGAGATGAAGTAATCAAGAAGAGAATGCAGCTTAGGTGACATGGCTCGGCTCATCAAAGAAAGCACTTGCGGAAACACCCTAGGAAGGCCTGTAGGTCTGAGATCACGGGATCCCCCTTCTCTTACAGAGGGTTAAACCAAGTGAGAGCCTCTCCTCCCAGATCAGAAATAAGAAAATCCACCTTGGAATGGTCGAAGGGGAAGTGGTGACCCAAAAGTTCGTAGTGTAGCTTGCACTGGTTGATGAAACCTCAGCATTGGTTGGCATCTCCGTCAAGCCATGGAGGGGTAGATAGATGCAGACCAGGTCCAGGCATAGGAATGTCAACCGACATGGCAGTAGACACTTGAACAAATACTGGTGCAGGAGAGACAACTGATGCCAGAGCATTAAGCTGGATGTTATCTGACCAAAGATAATTCAGAAATTGATTCTGCTGCTCTTGATGCAAGGTCATTTCCTGATATAACTCAGAGAATGGGGAGGTATTGAGAACAGCAGGGTCCATGGCCTGAGCAAACTGTAATGCCTGTGGATCGTGGACCCACTGAGCTATGGCCGAGTTTACCCAGGAGGGATGTAACTAAGCAGCTACCTGATATTCACTGATCCTCTAATGGTGAGGTCTGGTTTGTGCAGCAGGTAGCTGCTGGGTACCAATCCAGGGTAGTGCCAAGAATAGTGACAGCTAACCCCAAGGGTCAGAGAAGCTGGTTCGGATTGTGTGTCCTAGGCAGGACAGGACACCCACTTGTATGGGTTCACACTTTGCCTCTTCTGGATAGAAGGCAGGATGATCACTGGTACTGGTACAGAGTGTGTGGCTTCTGGATAGCAGACAGTCTTGTGTATGTCTGCCGGCGTCTCTATCCGCTGAACCACTGGAGATCTGGTGGCTGATTACTCTTTGCCTTTTCATCCACTCATTTGTTACAGCAGCTGTTTTCCATTTGCTATTTGGCCTATCCTATCACTCTGCAGGGATTTCTATTTAAACCTCACTACTTCCACTGTTCCATGCTGGTGATAGTTTATAACTACCCAGTTTGGTGATGAAGGAATAGTCCTTATTTGTGTCAGTTTGTTGGTGTTAAACTTTAGGAATTATCTGCATGGTTTTGGTTGTGTGTGCATTTTCTTAACTTCTTCCATTTGGTTGGTCACTCCTACTGTTCCCTTCTTTTCCACTTTGTTGTTTCATGCATGGTTTTGTTTGATTACAGTTTCCTTTCATCCCCTGTCTGACTAGTTTGTGCTATCCATTTCACATCAATCCTTGGCTGGTGAAGAGAATTGTTTCAGTGTGCATTCAAGAGCATAGTATGGTTGGAGACCCAGGCCTCTCTACCTTCAAGAGTACCCCTGGGACAGTGACATCGAGGGTCCCAACTCCAGGAATAGTTGCAGGCCCCCTCTCCCTTTTTTTCAGACTAGGACATCGTAACAATTGTAACCTGTAATGCCAAATACATTTATTTGTAGAACGTCTCAACTGTCAACAGGTTAAAGAGTAATTGTTCTTTTATTTATTGTTTTCATAAATCAATAGTAAAATGAAGACAACAAACTTTGTAAAATATTCTATTAGAGAAATCCGCTTTGTTCTCCTTTTCAACTGATCATTAATTTTCAAAATTCTCAATTCAGTTGTAAAGTCTGCAAAATTTGTCTTCAATGAATAAAGATTTTCTCGTTACTGAGATAGATGACAATTGGTGCTCATAAAGTTATATGGAGAACTGCAACTGTCGTTTCAGCTGAACTTAAGCACAATGTCGTCTGACTGTATCTCTTTCCTCCATAGAATTTTAAAACATCAGCTGTCATCTCCTATCTCAGTAATGGAAAAATCTGTCTTAAGTAATACAAATTTTACAGATTTTACCCATGAATTGAGAGTGAAATATCAGCAGTCGCAGAGAAAGAAGCAGATTTCTCTGAAAAAATATGATGTAAAGCTACTTATTTCTATGTGTACTATTGATTTGTGAAATCAAATTTAAAACAACGGTTACTTTTTAAATCACGGGTATAGTATGTATTATAACGTGCTGTAGGTAAAAAAAATTGAGAAGGAGATAAAGGGAATAGTTAGGATTTCACCTTTGCTAAAGGCAGAGTGTGTGGTAGAAATAAAAAAAAACTTTTTCTTAGTTGTTAATTGACCTCTCTGCTCTATTGATGCCACTCTGGCGGTCCCGGCTGTCTGGTTGTTTTGTCTTGCAGTGATTAGATGCCGAATCCAACCATTTGGATTTGACCATTGCAGTCAATCAGTGGCTTAAAATTGGTGAGCCAAGGCCAGAGTAATTGAGTCTTTTGAGCCACAGTAATATGGTGTAAATAGAGCTGATAAGGTTGAAATTATTAGTTAAGAAGATTTATTCACATTTATTTGAACATATACTGTATTATTTAAATAGTATAGTAACTGTTTCATCATATTAGTCAATGTAACCTAGCTTTCAAAATACATTTATTTATACGTGTAAATTACAGCGATAATGTGCATTTAAATTTTACCATTATATAGTATTACTGTGTAGTAATAAAAGTCTGAAAAATTAATGTTAATCTGCTTGGTTACCCACTATTAGACTGAAGTTTTCGTTAGTAATTACTATATTTTTTATTCTCATTTTTCTAACCACATAAAATTCAATCATTTATTCAGAAAGGTAGTTATTAAAACAACTGAAGTCTGGTCTGGTAAATTCCCAAACCTTTTAAAACTACTATTGATTTTGGCAATATATTTGAAGAAGAATAATGAGTAAAACTTCCCAATTCCTAAAACAAAACCCCCCAACAACTAGTACATCTTTCATTGTGTGCATTTCTATCCTATGATTTTAATAATAAGGAAGCATGTAGTTCTCAACCAGATTAAAATATCTAAAGATTTGTTTCTTACAGGGAATCTGTCAGCAGATTTTTGGTCTGTAATTTGACAGCAGCATCATGTAGGGACAAAGACCCTGATTCCAGTGATGTATTAATTAACTTACTTGGCGCAGCAATTGGGATAGAGTCAAAAGTTTCTTTGCTGCAGATCTAGCAGGGCTCAGTTGTTGAGCTGCTCAGTTGTTGAGCTGCGTATGACCCCACACACACCACAACTTTCTGTGTACATTGTATATTAACCCCTTTATTCCATCAGACGTACTATTCCGTCCATGTGACCCTGGACCTAATTCCCATGGACGGAATAGTACGTCATATGCGATCAGCAGCGCTCCCTGGGGGAGCGCAGCTGATCGCGGCTGGGTATCAGCTGTTTATCACAGCTGACACCCAGCACTATGTGTCAGGAGCGGTCACGGACCTCTCCCGGCACATTAACCCCTGGCACACCGCGATCAAACATGATCGCGGTGTACGGGGGCACAGGGGAGGATCACGCAGGGAGGGGGCTCCCTGCGCGCTCCCTGAGACCCACAGAGCAGCGCGATATGTCGCGCTGCTCCGAGGGTCCGTCCTCCCTCCAGGTCCCCGGATCCAAGATGGTGCCGGGGTCCTGCAGGGAGGCGGCTTCCTCAGTGCCTGCTGAGAGCAGGCACTGAGAAGCCTGCAGCGATGCCAGAGCGATCGCTGGTGTGACAGAGTGCTGTGCACACTGTCACACAAGCGATCTGCTGAAATACTGTGGTGTCCCACCCTGGGACAAAGTAAAAAAGTAAAAAATAAAAATAAAAAGTGGTAAAAAAAATCATAAAAAAAAAAAAAAATATTCCCCAATAAATTCAATTCTTCCTGTGAATAAAAAAAACAAAACAATAAAAGTACACATATTTGGTATCGCCGCGTCCGTAACGACCCGCCCTATAAAACTGTCCCACTAGTTAACCCCTTTAGTGAACCCCTTAAAAAAAAAAAAAACTTAGCAAAAAATCAATGCTTTATCATCATACAGCAGAACAAAAAGTGGAATAACACGCGATCAAAAAGACCGATATAAATAAACATGGTACCGCTGAAAACGACATCTTGTCCCGCAAAAAACGAGCCATCATACAGCATCATCAGCGAAAAAAATAAAAAAGTTATAGCTCGCAGAATAAAGCGATGCAAAAAAAATGATTTTTTTTATATAAAATTGTTTTTATTCTATAAAAGCGCCAAAACATAAAATAATGATATAAATGAGGTATCATCGTAATCGTACTGACCCGAAGAATAAAACTGCTTTATCAATTTTACCACACGCGGAACGGTATAAACGCCTCCCCCAAAAGAAATTCATGAATTGATGATTTTTGTTCATTCTAACCTCCCAAAAATCGAAATAAAAAGTGATCAAAAAATGTCACGTGGTCATAAATAGTACCAATAAAAACGTCACCTCGTCCCGCAAAAAATAAGACCTCACATGACTCTGTGGGCCAAAATATGCAAAAATTATAGCTCTCAAAATGTGGTGATGCAAAAAACTACTTTTTGCAATAAGAAGCGTCTTTTAGCGTGATAGCTGCCAATCACAAAAACCCGCTATAAATAGTAAATCAAACCCCCCTTTATCACCCCCTTAGTTAGGGAAAAATAATAAAATTAAAAAAATGTATTTATTTCCATTTTCCCGTTAGGGTTAGGGTTGCTGCTAAAGTTAGGGTTAGGCTTGGCGCTAACGTTAGGATTAGGGTTAGGGTTGGGATTAGGGTTAGGGGTGTGTTAGGGTTAGGTTTGTGGTTAGGGTTGGGACTAGGGTTAGGGGTGTGTTGGGGTTAGGGTTGGAGTTAGAATTGGGGGGTTTCTGCTGTTTAGGCACATCAGGGGCTCTCCAAATGTGACATGGCGTCTGATCTCAATTCCAGCCAATTCTGCGTTGAAAAAGTCAAACGGTGCTCCTTCACTTCTGAGCTCTGCCATGCGCCCAAACAGTAGTTTACCCTCACATATGGGGTATCAGCGTACTCAGGACAAATTGGACAACAACTTTTGGGGTCCAATTTCTCCTGTTACCCTTGTGAAAATAAAATATTGGGGGCGAAAAAATCATTTTTGTAAAAAAAAAAAAAGATTTTTTATTTTTACGGCTGTACGTTATAAACTTACGTGAAGCACTTCGGGGTTCAAAGTGCTCACCACACATCTAGATAAGTTCCTTGTGGGGTCTATTTTCCAAAATGGGGTCACTTGTGGGGGGTTTCCACTGTTTAGGCGCATCAGGGGCTCTCCAAATGCGACATGACGCCCCCAGACCATTCCATCAAAGTCTGCAATCCAAAACGTCACTACTTCCCTTCCAAACCCCGACGTGCGCCCACACAGTAGTTTACTCCCACATATTGGGTATCAGCGTACTCAGGACAAATTGGACAACAACTTTTGGGGTCCAATTTCTCCTGTTACCCTTGTGAAAATAAAATATTGGGGGCGAAAAAAATCATTTTTGTAAAAAAAAAAAAATGGATTTTTTATTTTACGGCTGTACGTTATAAACTTTTGTGAAGCACTTTGGGGTTCAAAGTGCTCACCACACATCTAGATAAGTCCCTTGAGGGTCTAGTTTCCAAAATGGTGTCATTTGTGGGGGGTTTCCACTGTTTAGGCAGATCAGGAGCTCTCCAAACACGACATGGCATCCAGCCAATTCTGCGTTGAAAAAGTCAAACGGCGCTCCTTCCCTTCCAAACTCTGCCATGCACCCAAACAGTGGTTTACCCCCACATATGGGGTATCAGCGTACTCAGGACATATTGCACAATAACTTTTGGAGTCTTGTTACCCTTGGGAAAATAAAAATTGGGGTGAAAAGATCAATTTTGTGGAAAAAATATGATTTTTTAATTTTACGGCTCTACGTTATAAACTTGTGTGAAGCACTTGGGGGTTCAAATTGCTCACCAAAGATCTAGATAAGTACCTTAGGGGGTCTAATTTCCCAAATGGGGTCACTTGTGGGGGGTTTCCACTGTTTAGGCACATCAGGGACTCTCCAAATGCAACATGGAGTCCAATCTCAATTCCAGCCAATTTTGGTTGGAAAAAGTCAAATTGTGCTCCTTCCATTCCGAGCTCTGCCATGCGCCCAAACAGTGGTTCCCCCCCACATATGGGTATCAGCGTACTCAGGACAAATTGGACAACAACTTTTGAGGTCCAATTTCTCCTTTTACCTATGGGAAAATAAAAAATTAGTGACTAAGAGATAATTTTTGTGGGAAAAAAATAGGATTTTTTATTGTCATGCCCGGGCATTATAAACTTGTGTGAAGCACTTGGGGGTTCAAAGTGCTCACCAAAGATCTAGATAAGTTCCTTAGGGGGTCTAGTTTCCAAAATGGGGTCACTTGTGGGGGGTTTCCACTGTTTAGGCTCATCTGGGGCACTACAAACGGAACATGACCCCCATCAATGTTTGCATTCCAAAACGTTACTGCTTCCTTTCCAAGCCCTGCCGGGCGCCCAAACAGTTTCCCCCCCACATATGGGGTATCAGCGTACTCAGGACAAATTGGACAACAACTTTTGGGGTCCAATTTCCTTGGGAAAAATCAAAAATTTGGGACTAAAAAATTATTTTTGTGGAAAATTGTTTTTTTTTTTTTCACACCCAGGCATTATAAACTTTTGTGAAACACTTTGGGGTTCAAAGTGCTCACAACAGATCTAGATAAGTTCCATAGGGGGTCTAGTTTCCAAAATGGTGTCACTTGTGGGGGGTTTTCACTGTTTAGGCGCATCAGGGCTCTCCAAACACGACATGGCGTCCAATCTCAACTCCAGCCAATTTTAGTTTGAAAAAGTCAAACGGCGCTCCTTCCCTTACGAGCTCTGCCGTGTGCCCAAACAGTGGTTTTCCCCCACATATAGGGTATTGGCGTACTCAGGAGAAATTGCACAATAACTTTATCTGCCCGTTTTCTCTTTTACCCTTGTGTGTTGTGAATGGGTTTGAGATGAGTTCTGAGCAGAGACTCCCTCTGGTGGTTACAAGCGGTACGGGTCTGTTCAGTGAAGATTGTGAGGAATGGGAATCAGGTGTTACTGACTGGTCTTATATAAGGGAGTCACCTTCCCATCAGGGTTGCCGGTGATCAATTGTTCTGGTCTGAATTCCTTTATTCCAGTTTCCCTTGTAGCCTGCTGTGTCGTGTCTGCATCTCCTGCTAACAGATAAGACATTTTCTTCTTTTGTGTTTGTGCTATATTTTTGCATTTTGTCCTGCACTTCTGTGGGGGCCTTCAGGGTCCCCTCCGGGGGCTTCTGCCCTCTCAGTTTTGTTCAGCCACTGATGTTTGTACTTTTGCTTTTTCCAGTTTTTTCAGTGGCTGCTCTTTTGATTTTGTTACACCAGAGAACTAATTTAGGTGGAAGAGGTCGTGTGATCTCAGGTATTTTTTGAAATTAGTAGAGTTGGCGCTTTTCAGGGTTTTCTGGGATTGCAGTAAGTAACCTTCCTATCCTTTTCTATTTAGTTAGTTTTGGCCCCAGCGTTTGCTCATACTATTTTCTTTCTGTGTCAGTATTTCATCTTGTCTAACCGCCATTACATGTTTGGGGGCTTTCTATTATCTTTGGGGTTCTGCTCCGGGGCAGATAGCTTTCCTATATCTATCTTCAGGTGTAGTTAGTTTCTCAGGCTGTGACGAGGCGTCTAGGACCAACGTAGGAACGCTCCACGGCTGCCTCTAGTTGTGGTGGTTAGTCAGGGTACTGCAATCTCATAGATTCCAACTGCTCTGGTGTATTGCCTTTTCTACCTGCACTCCTCAGCTACCGAAACATAACAGTATCACCGGCCTAAAAATTGAAAATTGTATGGTACTCACAGAAGGCAAAAATTTTGTGAAAGAAAAAAGGTTGTCAGAGTTGTCAGAGATATTTTTCTATTTGTTGCATTTTTTTTTTTCCCTCTTTATCTCTGGGTGCTGGGGAGGATCTTTTCTCTCAATGGAGTTTGCACGGTTGTCCGGCCGTGTGGATCAGCTTGCCACTGAGGTTCAGAGTATTGCTGCATATCTTGCTAGGTTGCCTGTTGTGGAACCTAGGATCCCCATGCCAGATTTGTTTTTGGGGGATCGAGCTAAGTTTCAGAATTTCAAAAATAATTGTAAATTGTTTTTTGCCTTAAAATCTAAGTCCTCAGGGAACGCAGGTTCAAATTATCATCTCTCTCCTGCGCGGCGATCCTCAGGATTGGGCTTTTTCCCTGACACCTGGGGATCCTGTTTTGAGTGATGTTGATGCATTTTTTCAGGCTTTGGGGTTATTGTACGATGAGCCTAATGTCACTGATCAAGCTGAAAAAGCCTTGTTGGCATTAAATCAGGGGCCTTATGACGCTGAGTTATACTGTCAGAGATTCCGTAGGTGGGCAGTCTTGACCAAATGGAATGAGGACGCTTTGGCAGCCCTTTTCCGGAAGGGTCTGTCAGATAATGTAAAGGATGTTATGGTGGGATTCCCTGTCTCCTCTGGTCTCAATGATTCTATGTCATTAGCGATTCAAATTGACAGACGTTTGCGTGAGCGGAGAAGTATGCGTGGAGTGGTGTTGCCTTGTGAGCCAGCTTCTGAGCCCATGCAGTGTGAGGGAGTGGTGTCTGGGGCACAGCGTCATGAGTTTTGAAAGCGCAATGGGTTATGTTTCTACTGTGGTGATGCCTCTCATGCTATTTCAGTCTGCCCTAAGCGGGGAAGACGTTTTGCACGCTCAGTTGTCTTGGGTAGTGTTCAGACTAAGTTTTTGTTAACTGTCACTCTGATATGCTCTCTGTCCTCATTTTCTGCTCAGGCTTTCGTTGATTCGGGAGCAGCTATTAACCTTATGGATTATGATTTTGCTAAACGTTGTGGGTTTCCCTTGATACCCCTACAGAAGTCTATTCCCCTACTGGGGATCGATTCTACCCCTTTGGCTGAGAATAAACCCCAGTTTTCTACTCAGGTGATATTGAGGGTTGAACCTGATCACCAGGAGTGCTGCAAATTTTTGGTTCTATATAATCTGCATGACATTATCGTGCTGGGTTTCCCTTGGTTACAGTCTCATAATCCTGTTTTGGATTGGAAATCTGTGTCTGTAACCAGTTGGGGCTGCCAATGTGTTAATACCAACACTCCTGTTTTTTCTGCCTCCCCCCAGGCTCAGGATGTTCCTGACTTTTTGATTGATTTTTCTGATGTGTTTAGCGAAAGTAAATCTGCATCCTTGCCTCCCCATAGGAGCTATGACTGCGCTATTGAATTAGTGCCGGGTAGTAAATTCCCTAAAGGTCGCCTTTTTAACTTGTCTGTACCTGAACATGACGCTATGCGGTCTTATATCAAGGAATCATTGGAGAAGGGTCATATCAGACCATCCTCTTCACCTTTAGGTGCCGGTTTTTTCTTTGTGGCCAAAAAAGATGGTTCATTAAGGCGTGTATTGATTATCGTCTCTTGAACAATATTACTGTGAAATATCAATACCCGTTACCCTTGATTTCTGACCTGTTTTCCAGGGTGAAAAACGCTACTTGGTTTACCAAGCTTGACCTCAGGGGGGCGTATAACCTTATTCGCATTAAGCACGGGGATGAATGGAAGACGGCATTCAATACCCCTGAAGGGCATTTTGAGTACCTAGTGATGCCCTTTGGGCTCACTAATGCTCCTTCCGTCTTCCAGTCCTTCATGAATGACATTTTCAGGGATTTTGTGGACAAATTTCTGATTGTTTATTTGGATGATATCTTGATTTTTTCTAATGACTGGGACTCTCATGTGAAACATGTTCGAACTGTGTTCCAGATTTTGAGAGAGAATGCTCTGTATGTGAAGGGATCAAAGTGTCTTTTTGGCGTACAGAGGATCTCATTTCTGGGATTCATTTTGTCCCCATCTGTTATCGAAATGGACCCGGTCAAGGTTCAGGCCATCTGTGATTGGGTCCAACCTACTTCATTAAAGGCTCTTCAGAGATTTTTGGGTTTTGCCAATTTTTATCGTAAATTTATTGGTAATTTCTCGGTTATTGTTAAACCATTAACTGATTTGACCAGAAAAGGTTCTGATGTGGTGAATTGGCCTCCGGAGGCAGTCTCTGCGTTTCAGGAACTTAAGCAGAGATTCACTTCTGCTCCTGTTCTACGGCAGCCTGATGTTTCTCTGCCATTTCAGGTGGAGGTTGATGCCTCTGAAATTGGGGCAGGTGCCGTTTTGTCCCAAAAAGATCCAGAGACCTCTAAAAGTAACCCTTGTGCCTTTTTCTCTCGAAAATTTTCTCCTACTGAACGTAATTATGACGTGGGTAATCGGGAGTTATTGGCCATGAAGTGGGCTTTTGAAGAGTGGAGACATTGGCTGGAGGGAGCCAAACATCAGGTGGTGGTCCTTACGGACCATAAGAATCTGGTCTATCTGGAATCTGCCAAGCGACTCAATCCTAGACAGGCCAGGTGGGCCTTGTTTTTCACACGTTTTAATTTTGTGGTTTCCTTTCTTCCTGGCACTAAGAATGTTAAGGCGGATGCCCTCTCGAGGAGTTTCCTTGCGGACTCTCCTGAGTTATCTGATCCTTCTGTTATTTTGAAAGAAGGTGTAGTTCTTTCCGCCATCTCGCCCAATTTGAGACTTGCTCTGGAGGGGTGTCAGGAGGATAGGCCCGAGTGCTGCCCTGTTGGAAAATTGTTTGTCCCGGACCAGTGGAAAAAGAGTGTGATGTCTGAGATTCATTGTTCCGCATTGGCTGGGCATCCCAGAATTTTTGGTACCAGAGACTTGGTTAGTCGGTCCTTTTGGTGGCCTACCTTGTCTCGTGATGTCAGGGAATTTGTGCAGTCCTGCGGGACTTGCTCTCGCTCCAAGCCTTGCTCTCGCTCTAGTGGTTTGTTGATGCCATTGCCTGTGCCCAAGAGACCATGGACCCATATCTCTATGGATTTCATTTCCTACCTTCCTGTTTCTCAGAGAATGACCACCATCTGGGTAATTTGTGATAGGTTTTCCAAAATGATACATCTTGTGCCATTACCTAAGTTGCCTTCCTCCTCTGAATTGGTGCCGTTGTTCCTTCAGCACGTGGTTCGTTTACACGGCATTCCTGAGAACATTGTGTCTGACAGAGGAGTCCAGTTTGTTTCCAGATTTTGGAGGACTTTTTGTTCTAAACTGGGTGTTCAATTGTCTTTCTCCTCGGCATTTCATCCTCAGACCAATGGTCAAACTGAGAGAACAAACCAGACATTGGAGACTTATCTTAGATGCTTTGTGTCTGCTGATCAGGATGACTGGGTCTCTTTTTTACCTTTGGCTGAGTTTGCTCTTAATAATAGGGCTAGCTCTGCCACTTTGATGTCTCCGTTTCTCTGTAATTCTGGGTTTCACCCTCGATTTTCTTCGGGACAGACGGAGGCTTCTGTCTGTCCGGGTGTTGACTCTGTTGTGGAGCGTATGCAGCAGATTTGGGACCAGGTAGTGGAGAGGTTGTCCCTCTCTCAGGAGAAGGCCCAGCGGTTTGCTAACCGGCATAGGACTGATGGTCCTCGGTTTAAAGTGGGGGACTTGGTCTGGTTGTCCTCAAAGAATATTCCTATGAGAGTAGCATCTCCTAAATTTAAGCCTAGGTTCATTGGACCTTATAAGATCATTGAGATTCTTAATCCTGTTTCTTTTCGTTTGCTTCTTCCAGGGACATTTAAGATCCATAACGTGTTCCACAAGTCCTTGTTGAAGAGGTTTGTTGAGCCAGTGGTTCCTGCTGCTGTGCCTCCTGACCCTGTTTTGGTTGAGGGCAATCTGGAGTATGTGGTTGAGAAAATATTAGATTCTCGTTTTTCTAGACGGAAACTCCAGTATTTGGTTAAGTGGAGAGGTTATGGTCAGGAGGACAATTCTTGGGTGTTTGCTTCGGACATCCATGCTAGGAGACTCATCCGTGCGTATCATAGAACTCATCCTGACCGACCTGGTTGCTCAAATGAGGGTTCGGTGACCCCTCCTCAAGGGGGGGGTACTGTTGTGAATGGGTTTGAGATGAGTTCTGAGCAGAGACTCCCTCTGGTGGTTACAAGCGGTACGGGTCTGTTCAGTGAAGATTGTGAGGAATGAGAATCAGGTGTTACTGACTGGTCTTATATAAGGGAGTCACCTTCCCATCAGGGTTGCCGGTGATCAATTGTTCTGGTCTGAATTCTTTATTCCAGTTTCCCTTGTAGCCTGCTGTGTCGTGTCTGCATCTCCTGCTAACAGATAAGACATTTTCTTCTTTTGTGTTTGTGCTATATTTTTGCATTTTGTCCTGCACTTCTGTGGGGGCCTTCAGGGTCCCCTCCGGGGGCTTCTGCCCTCTCAGTTTTGTTCAGCCACTGATGTTTGTACTTTTGCTTTTTCCAGTTTTTTCAGTGGCTGCTGTTTTGATTTTGTTACACCAGAGAACTAATTTAGGTGGAAGAGGTCGTGTGATCTCAGGTATTTTTTAAAATTAGTAGAGTTGGCGCTTTTCAGGGTTTTCTGGGATTGCAGTAAGTAACCTTCCTATCCTTTTCTATTTAGTTAGTTTTGGCCCCAGCGTTTGCTCATACTATTTTCTTTCTGTGTCAGTATTTCATCTTGTCTAACCGCCATTACATGTTTGGGGGCTTTCTATTATCTTTGGGGTTCTGCTCCGGGGCAGATAGCTTTCCTATATCTATCTTCAGGTGTAGTTAGTTTCTCAGGCTGTGACGAGGCGTCTAGGACCAACGTAGGAACGCTCCACGGCTGCCTCTAGTTGTGGTGGTTAGTCAGGGTACTGCAATCTCATAGATTCCAACTGCTCTGGTGTATTGCCTTTTTTACCTGCACTCCTCAGCTACTGAAACATAACACTTGTGAAAATAAAAAAAAGTTTGTAAAAGATCATTTTTGTGGCTAAAAAGTTAAATATTAATTTTTTCCTTCCACGTTGCTTCAGCTCCTGTGAAGCACCTGAAGGGTTATTAAACTTCTTGAATGTGGTTTTGAGTACCTTGAGGGGTGCAGTTTTTAGAATGGTGTCACTTTTGGGTATTTTCTGCTATATAGACCCGTCAAAGTGACTTCAAATGTCAGGTGGTCCCTAAAAAAATGGCTTTGTAAATTTTGTTGTAAAAATGAGAAATCACTGGTCAAATTTTAACCCTTATAATTTCCTAACAAAAAAAAATGTTGGTTCCAAAATTGTGCTGATGTAAAGTAGACATGTGGGAAATGTTATTTCTTAACTATTTTGTGTGACATATTTCTCTGTTTTAAGGGAAAAAAAATTCAAAGTTTGAAAATTGCAAAATTTTCTAAATTTTCGCCATATTTGCATTTTTTCAAAAATAAACGCAAGGTATATCGAAGAAATTTTACCACTAACGTGAAGTACAATATGTCTCGAGAAAACAATCTCAGAATCGCAAAGATCCGTTGAAGCGTTCCAGAGTTATAACCTCATAAAGAGATAGTGGTCAGAATTGTAAAAATTGGCCCGGTCATTAACGTGCAAACCACCCTTGGGGGTGAAGGGGTTAACAGAAGCTGCTAATTTTGTGGTGAGGGCGGAGATGGACTAGGATACGCAAGACAACTAGTCTTCTAGTGACAATCTTCTTCTGATAAATCATTGATTGTATTGAAACAGCAAAACACAGCCCAGTAAGTGAGACATCACTGGAATCAGAGTCTCTGTCTGTAATGTGCCTTATTCCCCGCTGTACTACAGAACACCAGTGACAGTCTGTCTGCAGTTTCCAACATCATGTCCGCTCTATATCTGAAACTCAACCTTTCCAAAACTGAATTTCTTCTGTTCCCGCCGTCTACAGACCTCCCTAAATCTGAAATCTCGCTCTCCCTGGATGGCACCACAATAATACCCCAGTAGCTAGCTCCCTGTCTGAGTGTTATTTTTGACACCAATCTTTCCTTCTCCTCCCATATACAATCGCTTGCCCTCTCTTGTTGCTTGCACCTAAAGAACATCTCTAGAATCCGCCTATTTCTCATTATGGAAACAACAAAAACCCTCACTGTTGCCCTGATCCAATCCATCCTTGACTACTGTGAAGCTCTATTAATTGGCCTCCCCCTCACTCAACTTTCCCATCTCCCTTAAATCCTTAATACAGCAGCCAGGGTCATCTTTCTGGTTAATCGGTACTGGGACGCATCTAGTCTTTTTCAGTCATTGCACTGACTGCCTATTCATTCTAGGATCCAATTAAAACTGCTTATTCTCACCCACAAAGCTCGCCACTGTGCGGCACCTCCCTACATCTCCTCCCTCATTTCTCTTTATCGGTTTACCCACTCGTTACGCTCGTCAAGCGACTTTCATCTAACCTCTGCATTAATCTGTACCTCCCACTCCCGGTTCCAAGACTTCTCCCAAGTTGCACCAATACTCTGGAATGCTTTACCCAAAGAAATTAGGACTAACCACAACTTACACAGTTTTAGGCGCTCCCTAAAAACACATCTATCAAAAGCGGCCTATCACGTTCCCTAATCCAAGTCCTATTACATATAGCCATTCACTATTTCTCTTAACATAACTCTCCATCAAACTCCACCGCAACCAAAAGCAAATATTGGCTGTTGACTAGCTTGTGCGGCCTTTATCTTTTGCCCGTTCTCACAAGATGGCAGGACCATCATTCTAAATACGCACCTGTACTTTGTGTCTCCCCCACATCATTGTAACTTGAAAGCTCTTATGAGCAGAGTCGTCATTAGTTTGCTTTAATTATTGTATTATCCTTAACATTGTTACTTATGACTTGTATATGAACTGTTGAACTGTAAAGTGCTGCAGAATATGTTGGCGCTAGAGTTGAGCGAAACAGGTCGGTCAGATTTATAAGTCGCCGACTTTCGCCAAAGTCGGGTTTCGCCGAGCGAAACCCGACAATAGCATGAAGTCGGCCATGCGGTCGTCGACCTGAGCGCCAAAGTCGGATTTCCCATAATGCTTGCAGGCGCCTTTTTCAGCCAATGAGCAAGGACGTACACTGTGGGCAAAGAGATGACATGGGCAGCGTCCACCACCATCTTAGAGAAGGGCATTGCAGTGATTGGCTTGCTTTGGGGGGCGTCATAGTGTCTATAAAAGCCCTGACCGCCGAGCTCCATTTTACTTCTGCCGATATTAACAGTAGGGAGAGGTTGCTGACGCTGTTTATCAGTAGGGAGAGAGTTAGGGCTGTAAAGAGAAGTTCTCCTGTGCTTGTGCTGATAGCAATTGTGCTGTACAGTTAGTGTACAGTGACAGGGGAGGATTTTCTTGTGTGCAGCAGTGCTGGTTATTAGGCTGCCTGATAGCTGTATTGCTGTGTGTACACTGCTGTGCAGACTGCTTTTTACACAGCACTATTACTTTTATTCTTTTTTTCTGCACAGTTACCGAGCGTTCATTTTTTCCCACACCGTATAGAGGTGTACGCTCCTCACACACTACCGTGTACCGGCTGGTACCACGGACAAATACATGCTGACTATCTGTGTGTGACTCCGGAAATATATACGGAGATTGAAATTTCCCCCTACACTATATACACCTGGTATCTTCTGATACAGTACCTTTTTCTGCTTTTTGTATTCTGGTCAAATCCATACTGAGTGAGCGTCTGTGTGTGACTCTGGAAATATATACGGAGATTTAAATTTTCCCCTATACCAGTGATGGCGAACCTTGGCACTCCAGCTGTTGTAAACTACAACTCCCAGCATGCCCTTGCAACCTGCAGCAGTTGAGGGATGCTGGGAGTTTAGTTCTCCAACAGCTGGAGTGCCAAGGTTCGCCATCACTGCCCTATACTATGTACACCTGGTATCTTCTGATGCAGTACCTTTTTTCTGCCTTTTGTATTACGGTCAAATCCATACTGAGAGAGCATCTGTGTGTGACTCCGGAAATATATACGGAGATTTAAATTTTCCCCTACACTGTATACACCTGTTATCTTCTGATACATTATCTTTTTGCTGCCTTTTGTATTACAGTCAAATTCATACTGAGAGAGCATCTGTATGTGACTCCGGAAATATATACAGAGATTTACAATTTTCCCCTTCACCGTATACAGCTGTACGCTTCTGATACAGTACCATATATCTGCTGGTATTTTTGGTACATTTTCCCAAACATGAGGAAATATGGTGGAAGAGGCCGCGGACGTGGACGGGGGGGGGGCAACTGGTACTACTGGTCTACTGGTGCATCTGCTGGTAGTGCCAAAAACACAATAGCACCTAAGGCAGGAGGTGTTGAGCCTACTAAACCTCACTGGCTTTGAACGCCTACATTGCCAAACTGATCTCATTAGAGATGATGCCCTTCCGTTTGGTTGAAAGCGCAGCGTTCCGAGAGCTCATGGCCTACGCTGTCCCACACTATGACCTACCCAGTCGGCACTTCTTTTCTAGAAAAGCCATGCCTGCCCTCCATCTGCATGTGAAAGACTGCATTGTCCATGTACTCAAACAATCAGTGAGTGGAAAGGTGCACCTCACAACAGATGCATGGACCAGTAGGCATGGCCAGGGCCGTTACGTGTCCATCACTGCGCACTGGGTTGATGTGGTGGATGCAGGGTCCACAGGGGACAGCGGCGGTGGGACAGTGCTGCCTAGCCCACGGTATAGGCAACAGTTGGTTGTAGGCGTTCGACCCTCCTCCTCCTCCAGAAGCAAAAGCTCATCGACAGAGCGCAGTCGCACGAGCACTCCATTCGCAGCTGCCAGTGTTGCACACGAGGTGTCCCTCTATCGAACAGCTAGTGGTACGCGTCAGCAGGCTGTTTTAAAGATGATATCTTTGGGTGACAACAGACATACCGCGGAGGTACTGGCCGACTACTTGCAGCGAGAAATTGAGTCATGGCTGGGCAGTCTACATCTTGAGCCAGGCAAGGTAGTCAGTGATAACGGCCGTAATTTTGTGGCGGCCATAGCCCTGGCAAAACTCAGACACATACCTTGCCTGGCTCACACCTTGAACCTGTTGGTGCAGTGCTTCATAAATAATTATCCAGTGTTATCAGCCCTGCTCCATAAGGTGCGAAGACTGTGCTCGCACATCCGTCGCTCGCTTGTAGACTCCAGTTGTATGCAGAGGCTGCAGCGATCGCTCCTCCTCCCCAAGCACCACCTAATCATAGACGTTGCAACAAGGTGGAATGCCACCATGCACATGGTTGAGAGGCTGTGCGAACAGAGGCAGACTGTAATGCATTTGTGGGAGGATCCACGAGCAGGTAGTTTGAGGGCGGACATGGAGTTGTCGGGTGTGCAATGGTCAAAGCTGAAAGACCTCTGTAAAGTCCTTCAGTGTTTTGAGGAATGCACACGGCTGGTAAGCGCAGATAACGCCATCATAAGCATGAGCATCCCACTTTTGCGTCTGCTCATGCAAACTTTGACGCACATTAAGGATCAGGAGTCTGCAGCGGAGGAGGAGGAGGAGGGAAGCCTTCATGACAGTCAGGCATTGTCTGCTCAGGGAACTGTCCTCAACGAGGTAGAGGAAGAAGAAGAAGAGGAGGATGAGGATGAGGGGGATGATTATTTTGGGGAGGAGGATGCTTCTCGGGGCAAGAGAAAATGTTGGCTTGCCAAGGTCAGGTACAGGGTTTGTGCGTGACTGGAGGGATGTGGATTTGACAGAAAGTGCTCCTCCACCCACCACAGGCAGTGCATCATTGACACCTGGAACATTGGCCCACATGTGTGATTATGTCTTGCGGGTCCTAAAAAGCGACCCCCGCATTGCCAAAATTATGAAGGATGATGACTACTGGTTGGCCAGCATCCTCGATCCACGCTATAAAGGCAAATTACAGAACATCATGCCACAAGAGAACCTAGAGCTAATATTGGCGAACAAACAAGCAACTCTGGTAAACCGTTTGTTAGAGGCATTCCCAGCACACAGCAGCGGTGCAGGTTCTACCACGAGCCGTACTGGGCCAAATGGAAAAGGTGTTCGTGGTGCACACAGCCGAAGTGGCGTTGGAGACAGGAGTTTCATGACCATGTTGTGGACTGATTTCTCGAGTAACGCTCACGACTTGTAATAATGAATCAATTGCAACAGACAGGGGACAGCAGTTGTCAACTATGGTTCAAAATTACCTCTCCTCCCCTATCGATGTTCTTCCTCACAGGTCATTCCCCTTTGACTACTGGGCCTGTAAACTGGACACCTGGCCTGAATTGGAACAATATGCCTTACAGAAGCTCGCTTGCCCTGCTGGTAGTGTGCTATCAGAAAGAGTTTTCAGTGCTGCTGGATCAATCCTGACAGAAAGAAGGACCCGGCTGTCAACCCAAAATGTTGATGATCTCACCTTCATTAAATGAACCATGCCTGGGTTTCAAAGGATTTTGTACCACCTCCCCCTGATGACACGTAGGTTGCCAGCAAAATGGCTCGCTTTGTCCTCCTCTTCCTCCGACTTCTCCAATTCCTCCATTTGCAGCTGCTGAACGTCCAGCCTACACCTCAACATATGCCAGTTTTTCCACCTCCCTAACTGAGCTGTACCCCCCCAAGGCCAGCGTCAGCACCTAGCGCACCCGAGCAAGTGCTGGTGCCCTGAGCAGGTGGGGGGCCCACTCGCTGTCAGAGACACCGGCGTATTATGAGGGGCCCTGTGCCAGTTCCCGGTGCCCACAAGTGTGCCCCCCCTGCTATCTCAGGGCCCCATCACTTGCAATACTTACCTCTCCCTGCTCCACCGCTGTGACGTCTTCCGCGTTTCCTGACAGTGACATTCAAGTCAGAGAACAATCACAGTGCAGAGAGCGAGAAAATGGTGACGCTGAGGAGTCCAGAGTAGAGCAGTGCCCAGCGAGGAGAGGTATTTCATTTTTTTTAATGGTTGGAGCAATATATGGGGAGCATTATACACTGGAGAATTATATATGGGGCCCATCATACACTTGAGCATCATAGATCGGGCCCATTTTACACTGGAGCATCATCCATGGGGCACATCATATACTGGAGCATCATATGGGTCACATTATATATGGCGCATCATATGGGGCACATTATATATGGAGCATCACATGGAGACTATTATAATGGAGCATTATATATGGGGATCATTATATTTGGAGCATTATATGGGGTTCATCATACACTGGAGCATCATATATGGGACCCATCATATACTAGAGCATCATATGGGGTTCATTATTTATGGGGCATCACATAGGGCCCTTTATATATGGAGCATCATATGGAGCACATATGGGGCCTGTTCTGTATGGAGCATTATATGTAGCCCATTCTGTATTGAGCAATATATGGGGCTCATTATTCTATATGGCGCACTATGTGGTGCCCATAATACTGTATGGAGGTCTATACTGTCCTTTTTTGAGCTATTGTAGAATTTAAAATAGATATCACTCATGTAATGTAAGAAGTGAAGTATTTGGCATTGTACTATACCTATATTTCTCTGCCGTAACGGAGCATCATGAATTGTGGTATGTGTTAAAAGGGCCCACTGAGACTCTTCCGGGCCCTCGAAAACCTGGAGCCAGCACTGCCCCCCCCACAACTTTAGCCAAATAACCCCCAGTTTTCAATGCGTTACTATTATTATAAAGTAAATTAAGGTTGACAAGCTTAAGTAATAAGAATTGATGTCGTTGGCATTGAAATGGGAACTGCAGGTGTTTTTACTGTCCTCCACTCCCTGCCGACTTTTTTTCCCATTGACTTGCATTGGGGTCGGATTTTCGACTCCGACCCGACCATTTCTGTTAGTCGGCCGACTTCGTTCGACTCGACTTTTGAGAATGTTGGGTTTCACGAAACCCGACTCGACCCTAAAAAAGGCAAAGTCGCTCATCTCTAATAATGGTATTTAACTATTTCAACTTACTGTACTCTTTACACTCGTTCCATATCGGCCCCTCTGTTCTCTCTCCTCCTATGTGTAGCACTCACGTGCTTTTCACATTGCTAAATAGTACAAATCCACTCAGTCCCACCATCCCACACACATTACACTCTCACAAACCACTTAACCATCTGCTCACTCTTTCTATCCTTCTTCTTCTAGTCGCAGGAGATATCTCTCCCAACTCCAGCTCCTCATGTTATAGTAAGTCTAACCCCTCAACTGCTACACTCAGAAACCTCTCTAATCTTATTAGTATTCCCTGCATGCCTTCTGTCTCTTTTAATTGTGCCCTTTGGAATTCTCGCTCAGTGTGTAATAAAGTCTCCTTCATCCATGACTTTTTCCTTTCCAATTCTCTTAACCTCCTGGCTCTTACTGAAACCTGGATCCAGGAGTCAGACACCACCGCTGCTGCTGCTCTTTCATATGGTGGACTACACTTCTCTCATACCCCAAGATCTGACAACAGAGTAGGTGGAGGCGTTGGTCTGCTCCTATCACCAAAATGTACCTTTCAAGTTATGCCTCAAGTACAGTCACTTGTCTTCCCTTCTTTCGAGATCCATGCTGTCATACTCTACTTCCCCTTCTCCATGAGAGTGGGGTGGTGTATCGTCCTCCGGGCCCCTCCCATCAGTTTCTGGATCACTTTGCCACCTGGCTTCCACACTATCTCTCCTGTGACATCCCCACCCTCATCATGGGAGACTTCAACATTACTATTGCCCTTCCCCTATCACCATCTGCTTCTCACCTTTTATCTCTAACATCCTCTTTCGGCCTCTCGCAGCATACTAACTCTCTCACTCATGAAGACGGAAACTCCCTCGACTTGGTCTTCTCCCGGCTTTGCTCAGTGGATGATTTCACAAACTCCCCTCTCCTGGTCTTTGACCACAACCTTCTATCATTCTCTATCAAGAGCTGCCATCCAGTCAAGGTCACCCCCACTTTCCACACTTTTAGAAACATACAGGCCATTGACACCCAGAAACTTATGAAGAACTTGCAGTCATCATTGGCCCCTATCTCCTCCCTCTCCTGTCCTGATTCTGCACTGAAGCATTACAATGAAACACTTCAAAGTGTCCTGGATGAAACTGCACCTCCTATACATAGAACAGCTAGGCACAGATGGCGACAACCCTGGCACTCGCTGCAAACACGCTTCCTTCAGCGGTGCTCCAGGTGCGCCGAACATCTGTGGAGAAAATCCAATCTACGCAAAGATTTCATCCATTATACGTTTATGCTTAAAACATACAACACTGCCCTTCACCTCTCTAAACAAACCTATTTCAACACCCTCATCACCTCACTATCCAATAACCCTAAGTCTCTTTGACACTTTTCATTCCCTACTCAACCCAAGAGTGCAGGCCCCAACCACGGATCTCCACACTGACGATATGGCTAATTATTTCAAAGAAAAAATTTACCATATCCGACAGGAAATTATCTCCAAATCCCCTCATATCATGCACTGTCATCCCTCCCCCACTGCTTCCAGCTCACTCTCTGATTTTGAACTAGAAACAGAAGAAGAAGTAACCAGGCTCCTTGCATCTTCTCGCCCTACCACTTGCACCAGTGATCCCATTCCATCACATCTCCTAAAGTCCCTTTCCCCTGTTGTCACCACTCACCTAACAAAAATATTTAACCTCTCTCTTTCTTTTGGTATCTTTCCTTCCTCATTAAAGCATGCCATCATACAGCCATTACTTAAAAAAAACCATCCCTCAACCAAAACTGTGCCGCTAACTATAGACCTGTCTCTAATCTTCCCTTCATCTCTAAACTCCTGGAATGCCTGGTTCATGACCGACTTATCCGCTATCTCTCAGATAACTCTCTCCTCAACCCTCTACAATCCGGTTTCCGCTTTCTACACTCTACTGAAACTGCCCTTACTAAAGTCTCTAATGATCTTCTAACAGCTAAATCTAATGGTCACTACTCCATGCAAATTCTCTTGGATCTCTCCAAAGCATTCAACACTGTGGACCATCAGCTCCTCCTCACTATGCTCCATTCCATTGGCCTTAAGGACACCGTTCTCTCTTGGTTCTCCTCCTATCTCTCTGACCGCTCCTTTACTGTATCTTTCGCTGGCTCCTCCTCCTCTCATCTTCCCCTTACTGTTGGGGTTCCTCAAGGATCGGTTTTAGGCACCCTCCTCTTCTCCTTGTATACTGCCCCTATTGGTCAAGCAATCAGTAGATTTGGGTTCCAGTACCATCTCTATATTGATGACACCCAATTATACACTTCTTCTCCTGATATCACGCCTGCTTTTTTGGAAAACACCAGTGATTGTCTTACTGCTGTCTCTAACATCATGTCCTCCCTCTATCTGAAACTGAACCTGCCAAAAACTGAACTCGTGTTTCCTCCCTCTACTAACCTATCTATGCCCGACATTGCCATTTCCGTGTGGGGTTCCACCATTACTCCCCAGCAACATGCCCGCTATCTTGGGGTCATACTTGACTCTGAGCTTTCATTTATCCTCCACATCTGATCACTGGCTTGCTCTTGTTATCTGCACCTCAAAAACATTTCTAGAATTCGACCTTTTCTTACTTTCGACTCTGCAAAAACTCTTACTGTTTCTCTTATTCATTCTCGTCTGGACTATTGCAACTCTCTACTAATCGGTCTCCCTCTTACCAAACTCTCCCCTCTCCAATCCGTCCTGAATGCTGCAGCTAGGATCATATACCTCACCAATCGTTATACCAATGCCTCTACCTTGTGCCCGTCCTTACACTGGTTACCCATCGACTCCAGAATTCAGTATAAACTTATTACCCTCACCCACAAAGCACTCCATGTCTCAGCACCACCCTACATCTCCTCCCTCATTTCAGCCTACCACCCTACCCGTGCCCTCCATTCTGCTAATGACCTCATCCTCATTAATCAGAACCTTCCACTCCCGTCTGCAAGACTTTTCAGGTGCTGCCCCAATTCTTTGGAATGCACCACCCAGGTTAATACGATTAAACCCCAATCCCCACAGTTTTAAGCGTGCCCTAAAAACCCATTTGTTCAGACTGGCCTATCGCCTTAACGCATTAACCAAAATATCCCTGTGTGGCTCATTCAAAATTTTATCCCTGTGTGGCTCAGTCAAAATTTTTTACCATAACCAGGTTCCTCGGATCATGTTCTCACCCGCTTTATGCATTTAATAGCCCTCTGTGTCTGTACTGTTACATATTTAGACTGTTAACTGGTTCATGCAGCAACAGGAACACCCGATTCTTACACTATGGCTGGTCCAAACAATAAAAGCAATTGTTACCATCCACCTTTCGTGTCTCCCCTTTTTCCTTACAGATTGTAAGCTTGCGAACAGGGCCCTCATTCCTCTTGGTATCTGTTTTGATTATGTGTTTATTGCTACGCTGTAATGTCTATTGTCTGTAGAAGTCCCCTCTATAATGTAAAGTGCTGCGGAATATGTTGGTGCTAGAGAAATAAAATTATTATTATTATTATTATTATTATTATGTGCAACAGCTCTGCACACAGAACAATTTCAACGCCACTAAATGAAAAGGTTGGATATAGCGATCTGTATCACGCTTATCAACAGAAAAAAACTAAATATTTTAATGTGCTTGATGTCTGCAGACAGATTCATATCACTTCAACAAAATGACAACGTGGGAGACAGCGGGCTGTATCACATTTAACATAAAAAATAATAATTTTTTTTAATGCGCATTAGGTCTGCACACAGGTTCATATCACCGCCATAACATGACAATATGGGATATGGCGGGCTGTATCACATTCAGCAACAGAAAATATTATAATTTTTTTAATGCACGTTAGGTCTGCACACAAGTTCATATCACTGCCACAACATGACAATGTGGGATACAGCGGGCTGTATCACATTCAGCAACATAAAAAATAATAATTTTTTTTAATGCGCATTAGGTCTGCACACAGGTTCATATCACCGCCATAACATGACAATATGGGATATGGCTAGCTGTATCACATTCAGCAACAGAAAATATTATAATTTTTTTAATGCACGTTAGGTCTGCAGACAGGTTCATATCACTGTCACAACATGACAATGTGGGATACGGCGGGCTGTATCACATTCAGCAACATAAAATATTTTAATTTTTTTAATGTATGTTAGGTCTGCAGACAGGTTCATATCAACGCCACATCATGACAATGTGGGAAACGGCGCGCTGTATCACATTCAGCAGCAAAAATATATATTTTTTTTAATGCACATTAGGTTTGCAGACAGGTTGATATCACTGCCACAACATGACAATGTGGGGAATGGGGGGCTGTATCACATTCAGCAATGAAAATATTATAATTTTTTTTAATGCGCGATAGGTCTGCACATAGGTTCATAACACCACCACAACATGACAGTGTGGGATACAGCAGGCTGTATCACATTCAGCAACAGAAAATATTATAATTTTATTTAATGATCGTTAGGTCTGCAGACAGGTTCATATCACCACAGCACTAAATAACGGTGGGATACAGCACAGGCTGTTTCACATTTAGCTAAAAAATATTATTTAGAATGCTGTACTTGTGCATGGAGCACAATAGAAGCAGGCTCAACACACTTGTAGGACCTGTGCCCTGCTGGCTTTGTTTGTGGACCTCAGTAATGGCCAAAAAAAATGCTGGAATGTAAATTTAACAGCCACACTGGACACTATCTAGGTACACTATCTGACTGATATACAACTGCCTAACTAACTAACTAATCTTGCTGCTAACAGTGCCATAGTCAGGAGCAGCCTCTCAGTGCTGTAACAGTGTCAAAATGGCACTAAAACAAGATGTCAGCTATTTATATTGAAAGGGGCATGTGATTTCAGCAGCCAATCACACAAGCCGTTTTGTCAGGACATCGTGGGTGTTTCCTGTGCTCTGATTGGCTGGCCGCAATATGCACACATAAAGTTAGGGGAAAAAAATGACTGTTTACAAGGATGCCGCGCCTCTAAGCTCTGCAAACCCCCTCCCCTCAACAAACACGTGCCAAGCACTCATGATACACCACCATTATCTTGGCTAAAGTGCTAAAAATACTTTTGTGGCAACGCAAATAATTTCCCACACTTTTACTGAATGTTTACGATTTTTTCCTATTTTATAAAATTTTGCTCATGTTTCCGATTGTGAATCCGAATGTGCCATATTCGCGCCAAATATATTTTTGGCGATCGTTTTCCGAATAAATTCGCTCATCACTAGTCATTACGCCCAAAAAGTTAAATTTTAGTTTCATCAGCCCACAGGACATGTCTCCAAAAATTAAGTTCTTTATTACTGTGGGCATTTGCAAGCATTAATTTGGCTTTTTTATGTTTCTTTTGGAGTAATGGCTTCTTCCTGGCAGAGTGGCCTTTCAGCTCATGTTGATACAGTACTCGATTCACTGTGGATATTGACACGATCTTATCAGTTTCCGCCACCATTTTCACAAGGTCTTTTGCTTTTGTCCTTAGGTTGATATGCACATGTCGGACCAAAGCACGTTCATCTCTAGGACACAGAACTCCTCTCCTTCCTGAGCTGTATGATGGCTGGACATTCCCATCTTGTACTTGCGTATAATTGTTTGTACAGATGAACGAGGCACCTTCAGGTATCTTGAAATTGTACCCAAGGACGAGCCAGACTTATGCAAGTCCACAATTCTCTTCCTGATGTCTTGGCTGATTTCTTGAGACTTTCTCATGATGCTACACAAAAAAGCAGTGTGTTTCTGGTGTGCATTAAAATACATCCTCAGGTGTGTCTCTAATTAACTCAGATGTTGTCAAAAAACCTATCAGAAGCTTCCAAACACATTACATCATCATATGGGCAGTCCAGAATTATTCAAAGGCATAATAATCTTAGTGTATGTAAACTTTTTTATTTGCAGTAAGTAATAAAAAATGCCCTAAAACATTCTCTCTTCTCATTATTCTGGCATTTGGCAAATATTAATAATTATGGTAATCCTAATTGACCTAAGACTGGAAAGGTTTATTCTGATTTCATGTCAGATATTGAAAAAAACATACATATATGTCTTTTTATATAGTGTATGTAAACTTCTGGTTTCAACTACATGCAGGTGCATCTTTCAAAACTATAATGTCATCAAAAAGTTAATTTATTTTAGCTCTCCAATCAAAAAGTGAAACTCATATATAGAGTCATTACAAACAGAGTGATCTATTTTTATTTTATTTTATTTCTGTTAATGTTGATGATTTTTGTCATGATTTGGGACAGCGCAGCTCCAGCATCCCACCCTGGCACTGGCACGAGAAAGGGTGGTGGTAATAAATGGAGTGGCTGAGTACCCAGTGGCATAAACTGTTTTTCCTCGCATGGCTGTCAACCAAGACTTATTGTATAAGGTTGATAAAATCCAAGATGAAGTGATAGAACAGTTGGTGGTGCTCCAGTCATACCGTCGGGTCGTGCTAGAGATGGCACACACACATGCTGAGAGGACACTTAGGGGCAAAGAAAACCCAAGAATGTATACTGCTGCAGTTCTTTTGGTGAATGCGGAGGTACAACGGTATTGTGAGTCGTGTCCCGAGTGCAAACTAACCTCATCCATTGTGAAGTACCGGAGTCCATTGGTGCCTCTACTTATCATAGAAGTACCCTTTGAGTGGATAGCAATGAATTTGGCGGGCCCTATAGTGAAATCCGCCTGGGGCCACCAACATATTCTTGTCATACAAATAGGGAGGAAAAAGGAGCACTCTGGTGAATAAGGTAAAAAAGCACAGTTTATTAGATACTACATAAGAAGATCAAGAAAGTTACACATGGCACATGACACAATAGCAGGTTGTAGACAGAACACCAGGGTCACACATGTCTCCTTATGACCACTCTACATGAATCACATAAATATATAAAGTGCAAGTGCATTAATTGATGAGTGGGCAGTGGTAAATACCCCCCCAGAAGAGTAACACCAAAAAGAAGAGTAAAGTGGTCAAAAGTAACAACAGTGTAGGGTAAAGCTTACCAGATGTAAGGAGGGGTGGACACTGGACCGGATAGAAAAACCCAGACTTGCGTTTCGCGTGTCTAATGCACCGCTTTCTCAAGGGGAGTGTTGGAGTAGTGCAAACAGGACCTTTTCAGGCCCATCTGATAGGTCATAAGTTCCATAAGGACCAATCACGGAAGTCTAATTGGCGCATGCGCGTTGCGCCCCACATGTCCTGGCAGGTGCAGCAAAGACATCCAGCAGTTCTGCGAATGCCTGATGAGTTTATATAATCTTTTTTGGATTTTTTTTAATAAACCGGTGAATTAATTAACCATTACAAGTATATACAGAGGTCTTTTATCATGCAGTCCCTCACACAAGAGGCACCTTTTGTTTTATTGTAAGTTGTTTGTTTGTCTATTTTCTTAATTTGATCAATAAAATATACTACTTATATATATATATATAACCCTGCTTATGTGGTTATCTGTGTTTGCCTGTTCCCCTCCATGTGGGGGTAATATAGGCGACCATTTTGATTTAAATTCTTGCTTATGGTACCACAACATTGGACACTTTTTTTATCTTAAATTATTTTTATTACTTGAAAAATACTTATATTGCCCATTAACTTTTATTAGTTACATTTCTTCAAGAGGAAATTTGGTTCTGCCTGTGAATTCTTTTAAAATTGAAGACGTATGAACTTTTATGAATATGTATCATGCAATCATTATTTTCAGCTAGAGAAATTTTGATTATCTGTCAATCATTCCAGTGCTAACAGATGTAAGTGAAGAGGGAAATCTCTTTTCTGACACACGGGAGCAATTATAAAAAGAAGATGATCCATCTATAAAATGTGTTTCTGCTCTACATGGTTCAGCGACACATCACTAAAATAACTCAAATACAGTTTTAACAGAAAATAAATATTAGCAAAGAGAGGTGCAGCATGTTGTTACTAGTGTTGAGCGATACTGCTCGATATCTAAAAATATCGGATCGGAATGGTATCGCCGATATCACTAAATATCGGCGATATCCGATTCCGATACCGGAAGTCCCATGTAAGTCTATGGGAACAAAATATCGCAACTAAAAAAACACTTTCTTTCCTTGTAAACACAAAATATACACACTTAGAATACATATATATATATACATGTCATTGTGACATATAATATATATATATATATATATATACATATATTTATAGTTTATTCACTTCTACATAGTAAAATAGCCTCTGATTCAATTGCCGGGTAAAGCCGGCATTTGTGAAAAGACAGAAGCACCCGAGGGTCCAGTCGCCACAGAGATGTTGCATCGCACCCAGCGGTGTGACAACTTACTCTCAGGTAAGGAGGAAACACCCCATTGACTCCAACCACTGCATTCAACAGTACACTATGCCAGCTGAGTGTAGGCGGACCCAATGGGATGGTCTAGCTCAGGCTGGTTAGAACAGGGTGTAGCTAGTTGGATGGGAGGGGTTGAGGCAGCCTTATGCTGCATGTCTTTGTAGTAAGAATTGTTTCCTTTCCTGCTTTCTTACTACGTCGCATACTCCACTCTGCTACATCACTCTGCACCATTGCTCTATCTCACATCTATCTGCCCTGGAAGGATACCGTCTTACCTGTACAAGACTTATCACCTAGCTGCACTACACCATCCCTGCCAGAGGACCTGCACAGCAGCGCTGGTCACCCTGACCAGGTACTACAGGTGGCATCACGACAAACTACACAAACATTCTATCATCCCCTGGAAATATCCCACATTCCAGTGAGCGACCAGGGCACGGACATAGCTATGCTACCCGTCACATCCCCCATAGAAGTCGACGGGCTTGGTGCCGAGTACCCCCAAAACCTGTGGCTCTGTGCGACTCAACTTTGACGTCACGAACAGGATTCAGAAGCTCGCTATAAGCGAGTCCTGTGTGCCTTAATTGAACTGTTTTTTTGCTTGAGAATTGCAAAAATCATCATAGACTGTATTTGCCATTTTTCCGTCATATCTGCGCCACGAGGCACAGGTGAAGAATAAGGGCGTGCTCTCGTGGGCGTACACTCACTCCGTGGTGCGAAAACGATGTCCGCACACTCTAAATGTTACTGCAATGTAAGATCGTGCCCCACAGCTCTGGAGTTCCGCCTCCTCATCCTCCTCAGTGGGCGGAAACGAACGCGAAGGTCCCGCCTCCCTACAAAAGATGTCGCCTCTCCTGATGCTAATGACACATGTGACTTGGCAGAGATGGCGAATGGACGTGAGCAGAAGTGGGAAGGGATGGAGGAGTCAGAGCTCTCCCCCCACGGAAGCTACCCGATCGCCACGGAGCCACCGTTTGGCACCCGGCCTGGAAACCCTCCTACGCTGGAAGAAGCGGAGGATACCCTGAGAGACCTGGCCCGGCACCAGGAGGAGGTCGCCAGGATGGAAGCGAGCTGGCGGGCCCTAAAACTACAATTGGAGCGGCGCCAATCCCTCTTACCCCCTGAAGTGTCTGTACCGGAAGGTGAGGCACCCGTTCCAGTAGAGGAGGCCGTGCGGGCATCCCAGCCCTTGCAATCTGAACCGGTTGCCAGTATCTTAGTGGAGGCACCCGTTCCAGTACAGGAGGCCGTGCGGGCATCCCAGCCCTTGCAATCTGAACCGGTTGCCAGTATCACAGTGGAGGCACCCGTTCCTGCAGAAAACGCCGCACCAGCACCCCAGATCCCGCTGTCTGCCCCCGTCGCTGAGGCAGAAGAAGCGACACCCGTCCTCATGGAGGAGGCCGCGCAGGCACCAGAGCTCTACCTGCCTGTACCGGAGCCCCGACCGTCATCTGTTCCAGAGCCGGCTGCTTCCGCCACAGGTGAGCGCCGCCAGGACTGGCGGGCGCCAGGAGAGCTGCCGCAAACCGGACATCGTAAGCTGGCGTTTGATAGTGGAGACATGGAGCTGCTGGTGGAGGAGAATTACAACCGGCGTCAGGAGGAAGAGTGGAGACGTCGGGAGCGGGAAGCAGAACGACAAAGGGAGCAGCGAGAATCCCAAAAGCTTCGGCAACGTCACCTGGAGAAGGACCTGGCAGAGAAGGCACGTATGAGAAAGGATAAAAGTACGGTGAGGGAGCCGCGGCGTAAGGGTGCAGTACGGAACTTTAAGTTAAAAGGTGGTTGGGGCTTCATCCAGGAGCCTGGACTTTATTTAGAAGTTTTTGTAACCCGGTGGGACGTGGAGGCTCACCTCCCAGAAGGACACCCGAGGAGGGACCTGTTGCCAGGAGACTTGGTGACTTACACCCGACACTGGGGTTACAATGGATGGTACGCCCTAAATGTTACCAGGTGCGACCCCTACTCCCCAGAGTGTCAGGAAACTGACAGACCCTACGAGCCTTCAGCCTCCCCCAACCAGGCCTCTGCACAAGTGCCCACCCCACGCCGTAAATCTCCCCAGCCTCCCTCAGTGGTCTCCTCAGCAGCCCCAGCTATGGACATGATAATGATAGCTGGCCCGTACCCGGCGCCTGTTAGGCCCCCTGGGGTTCGTTCAGTCCGGGACATAGGGTCCAGACCCGGAGGGAGATGAAAGAGGTGGCCACACAGACCCAGATAGCGGGTCACGACATCACTGTACAGGCCACACGACGTCATCAGGTCTGGGTGGACCCTCCTGTCACGGATGTTTGGCAAGCTCCAGAACAGTACCAGGTGGTACCTGTAAGAGGCCAGCCAAAGAAGTCTAAATAACCCGGACAGGGTCTCTGTATGTAAATAGTTAAATTATTGATGTACCCGGACGGGTGAATGTTCATAAAAAGAAGTTTATTGTTGCCTTAATATACCCAGGTTGGGTAATGGTTTGATGTACCCGGACGGGTGAATGTTCAGAAGAACAAGTTTATTGTTGCCTTAATATACCCAGGTTGGGTAATGGTGTTTCACTGTAATGAAAATGTTGAACTTTGAAGCCATGAACTGTACTGGCTCACAAACTTTTCTGTAAATAGTTGGCACTTAGGTGCTCCATCTTGGTTTTACAAAAAACTTAACTGTGCACTATTTTCAACTACCTCAGAAACTAAAAACCCGTTTGGTGTGGCCGAAAGTGAGGTCTGCTCAAGGAAAGTCTTGCAGCCCACCCAAGACCACAGTTGGAGGTTTGGAGCGGGTCCTCCACAAGCACAAGTAAAGGACACTGTGAAGTTACCCCGGTGGGGGTAGTCCTAAGAAGTCTCCACGAACTTCGGCACTAATGCTATTTGCACTTCTGTTGAATATGTATTTATTAACACACATGTATAACACATATCAAGGGTATGAACAGTAACAAAACATGTCACATAATATAAGCCATTTGCACTTTTGTAATGTATTATTATAAATTTTTATTATGCAACGTTTAACTTGAAGTGTTTCCTGCTTTCTTACTACGTCGCATAGTCCACTCTGCTACATCACTTTGCACCATTGCTCTATCTCACATCTATCTGTCCTGGAAGGATAGCGTGTTACCTGTAGAAGACTTTTCACCTAGCTGCACTACACCATCCCTTCCAGAGGACCTGCACAGCAGCGCTGGACACCCTGACCAGGTACTACAGGTGGCGTCACGACAAACTACACGAACATTTATCATCCCCTGGAAATATCCCACATTCCAGTGATCGCCCAGGTCACGGACCGAGCTGTGCTACTCGTGACATCCCCCATAGAAGTCGACGTGATCGGTGCCGAGTACCAACAAAACCCCTGTCTCTGTGCGGCTCAACTTCCCTCACTGTGCTGGCACTTTACATTTACAATGCCTCTGGGTTTTTTTTTTGGGGGGGTGGGGAACATTCAGACTTTTGCTATGGGGCCCCATGATTTATATGTACGCCCCTGCTGCTGAGGCATGGTATTTAAGGCTGTTAAGGAGCCAACATACATGGACCTTGCCAGCAGCGTCGGACTGGAGTACCTTGGGCCCACCAGAGAAAAATTATTCTTGGGGCCCACCATCATACTTCCCAACCTTTGAAGAAGGGAAAGAGGGACAAAGGCTGTGGCACGCTGTGCCTGCTGCAGCAAATTTTAGGCCATGCCACGTTGCACCACAGACTGTCCAGGAGTTGGTGGATGCTTTAGTCCAGGTGTGGGAGGAGATCCCTCACGAGACCATCCGTCGCGCTCATCAGGAGCATGGCCAGAAGTTGTAGGGAGGTCATACAGCATACCTCCCAAATTTGGAAGACAGGAAAGAGGATTAAAGGCTGCGGCGCGTGTTGCGCGCCGCTGAAAATTTTAGGCCATGCCCCGACAACACCCATTTCACAGCTAATCACACCCAAAGAAGTCTTGTATTGCTTCATACAAATTGGCAAAAATAAACACACAGGTTGCAAACACAGAAGCAGGAGACACAGCAGGCCAGAGTAATCTAAGTTCATCAATAACTCTCCACAACAGATTCAGATCTTCTTCTATGTTACCGCAAGTCCATGCAAACGTGAGGCTTTCAAGAGCAGAGTTCAGAGTCCACAAGTGCTTCAGAGTTTCTCAGTAGAAATGGCTGGAGTACAAGGTCCAAGGCTTCAGGAGTCAGAACACAGGTTCACTGCAGGCTAGATTCTGAAGCACTGATTGCTCAGGTGTGGCTGTTTAAGAAGCAAACGGAGAGAATCAGGGCGGGAACATGCAAGCTGGAAAACTCCATTTTTAACTGAGGGCAAAATAGCTGCAGCAAAACAGAAAGCAAAATGGCCGACGAACAAACTGAGTTTTCAGAAACAGATACACAGAACCTTACATTACTCCCCCCTTAGGGGCAACCTCCGGATGACCTCAGACCAGGCTTGTGTGGGTACCTCTGATGAAACTGACGGAGCAAGCGAGGAGCATTAACGTTATTGACTGGCTCCCATGAGTTGTCCTCCACTGGTAGCCCTGCCATTTAATCAGATATTGTAACTGATTTCTATACAACCTGGAATCTAAAATCCTTTCCACCACAAATTCTTCCTGACCATCGACTAGCACTGGGTCAGGGCAAGAGAAGAACGTCCAGGAAACGTATTGGGTGTTGCAGCCTTTAGTAGGGATACATGAAAGACAGGGTGGATTCTCATAGTTCTGGGCAATTGAAGACGACAAGCAACGGCACTTATAATCTTACTGATTTTATAGGGTCCAATGTACTTATGTCCCAACTTAGACGATGGAATCCTTAACTTAAGATTCTGGTTGACAGCCAGACCAGGTCTCCTACCTTAAAAGCTGGTGCAGGTTTTACGAAATTTATCTGCTGCCTTCTTGTACTTTCCTGAGCCGATTCCAGATTCTCCTTTAGAAGATCCATATTCTTCTGTAAAGTCGTGACTCTTTCAGCCACTGCTGGCAAAGGCGTCTCTATGGGAAATCGTGGTAGAATGTTAGGATGATAACCTAAATTAGAGAAAAAAGGAGACTGTTTAGTGGAGGCACTCTGAGAGTTGTTGTAAGAGAACTCAGCCAATGGAAGTAGATCCACCCAATCATCCTGTAGGTGGCAGATAAAGCAGCGGAGATACTGCTCCAGGGTTTGATTGGTTCGTTCGGTTTGTCCATTAGTCTGGGGATGAAAAGCAGAAGAAAGGTTTACTTTAATGTCCAATGCTGCACAGAAATTTTGCCAAAACCTAGAAGTGAATTGCACCCCTCGATCCGAAATAACCTCATCCGGTACTCCATGTAAACGAAACACATCTTTAATCATCAAATCTGATGTCTGTTTTGCAGTGGTAAGCCGACACAAGGGATAAAATGAGCTGCCTTTGTTAAACGATCAACCACCACTAGAATAGTGTTTCTTCCCTTGAGAGGTTGGTAATTCCACAATGAAGTCCATAGAAATGGATCCCCACGGGCGGGACGGGGTGGGAAGAGGCTGTAACAGACCAGTTGGTGAAGAGCGAGGTGTTTTGCATCTTGCACAAACCTCACACGAAGTGACATAGTCCAAAACATCCTTCCTACAAGTGGGCCACCAAAAGAAACGAGAAAGAAATTCCTGTGTCTTTAGAATTCCCTCTATGCCCGGCTATTTTGGAATCGTGAATGAGTTGCAATACTCTCAATCTGACTGTTTCAGGTATATACAGACGTTGTCCCAGAATCCACACACCATTCTTAAAGACAAGACTTACGTCCCTTGGGGGTTGAGCCAAAAAAGAATCCGCATGGTATGCTTCCTTGATGTCTTTAATTAGGTCTTGATGATGAATCACTCCTAGGAATCTAGAGTCAGGAAGAATAGTCTTAGGAGGAGTAATTGGACGTGTCTCTGCTGAGTAAATCCTAGAGAGTGCATCAGCCTTTCCATTGCGCGATCCTGGTCTATAAGAAATAATAAAATTAAATTGGTTTAAGAAAAGATTCCAGCGAGCCTGGCGAGGAGTCAGGCACTTAGCCGACCTGATAAACTCAAGATTACGATGATCTGTCAGAACGACTATTTGCTGTGCAGCTCCTTGAAGAAGGTGTCTCCATTCTTTGAAGGCGGCAATAATGGCCAACAACTCTCTATTGCCCACATCGTAGTTCTTCTCAGCCGAAGACAACTGCTGGGAAAAGAAGGCACAGGGATGCAAGACATTCTTCTCACCTGTTCTCTGAGAGAGTATAGCTCCCACGGCACAGTCTGAAGCATCCACCTCTATTATGAAGGCAAGCTCTGGGTTGGGATGTACTAGGATAGTGCAGTGGTAAATTTATCTTTTAGACGGGAAAATGCTTCCTGGGCTTGGGGAGTCCAGGAGAACTTAGACTCTTTCCGGGTAAGTTGGTGATAGGTGACACTACCTCAGAGAAATTTCTAATGAAACGTCTATAGAAGTTTGCAAACCCGATGAAGCGCTGTACCTCCTTCACATTTCTAGGACTTGGCCAATCATTGATGGCTTGGGTTTACTTCCATCCATACTAATTCCTTGTGTAGACAGTACATACCCCAGAAATTGAATTTCGGTCTTATGGAATTCACACTTTTCAAGCTTGATGTAAAGATGATTTTGTCTTAGACGTTCCAAGACCATTCTCACATGTCCATGATGTTCCTCTGTGGAGTTAGAAAAAATTAAAATATCATCCAAATAAATTACCACGAATGTATCTAGGAGATCCCTGAAGATGTCATTCACCAAGTGTTGGAAAGTGGCTGGGGCGGTACTCAGACCAAAAGGCATAACCAGATATTCAAAGTGTCCATAGCGTGACCTGAATGCAGTCTTCCATTCATCCCCAGGTCTAATACGGACTAAGTTATAGGCCCCACGAAGATCTAGTTTAGAAAAAATTTTGGCATGTCGCACTCTCTCCAATAACTCAGGGATTAAAGGCAATGGATAACGGTTTCTAATAGTAACCTTATTAAGTTCCCTATAGTCTACGCATGGTCTCAGGGATCCATCTTTCTTCTTTACAAAGAATATGGGTGCCCCTGCAGGAGATGAAGAGGGGCGTATGAAGCCCTTGGCTAGATTTTCGTCTATGTACTCTTTTAAAGCCTTCAGCTCGGGCCCCGCCAGGGGGTAGATCTTACCAAAAGGTATCTCTGCTCCAGGCAATAATTCAATTGGACAATCATATGGACGGTGAGGAGGAAGCTGGTCAGCGTTCTTCTTGTCACATAAATCCACATAGTCCTGGTATACAGCTGGTAATTCAGGGACTGACATGGTTCCTTTAGGAACAGAGCAAGCTGAAATTTTTGACTCATCTGTTTCTCTGGAAAGTGTAATTCCTTGGTCTCCCAGTTAATGGTAGGATTCTGAGCCTGCAGCCATGGTAGCCCTAGAATAATGGGAAAGTGAGGAGAAGAGATAAGCATAAAGGACAGTTTCTCTTGATGATCTTTACCCATAAGAACCTTTAAAGGCTCTGTTTCCTGATCCACTGGTCCAGAGGTCAGCAGGGAGCCATCCACAGTTTCCATCTGTACTGGAGCAGCCTTCTTCACTGAACGTATTCCCTGTTTTAGAGCAAAGGAGACATCCATAAAATTTCCACTTGCACCTGAGTCGATCATGGCAGAGCTAGACACCCAGGCTGAGTCAACCCAGAGTTTGATGGAAAGAAAACAGTGAGAATTGTTTTTCTTACAACTCAGCTGGGACACCGCTGAGGAAACTTGAAAGATGGCAGCATTTACACAGTCAACGTCCTCAGAGGTAACGGAGTTTAAGTCCGAGAAATCAAGATCTGTTGCTGCAGCTCTCTCTGGAGCCTGAGGCTCGGACCTGACAGATCCCCTCTCGCAACACTCACAATGAATGAGTGCTGCAGTAGTCTTGCGAGAACGGCTGGGACAGTTAATAATAAAGTGCCCTGACTTACCACAATAAAAACATAGATTCTCCTTAAAACGATGTTCCTTGCGTGCATCACTAACCCGTCGTAGTAAAGAGTCTACCTGCATGGGTTCAGGTTCAGGTTCCCGTGTAATCCTATTCAAAGGTTCCTTAGCTGGAGAGGAAGGTAGGAAAAGGTTAGTACGATTGCTTTCGAACCATCTCTCTTGCCTGCGTTCAGTTAAACGAGTATCAATACGGATGCAGTAGTTAATAAAGTCACCTAACGCAGTGGGAGGGTCGGCACGAGCAAGTTCATCCTTAATTAGTGGGGATAACCCCTTTCGAAAAATAGATTTTTTGGCGGAATTGTCCCAGGTGGTATCAAGGGCCCATCTCCTGAAATCCAAGGCATATTCAGCTACTGAGTGCTTACCTTGGCGCAAAGCTAACATGGCTGCTTCAGCTGTTGCACCTCGATTGGGGTCATCAAACCCTGCCCCATGGCTGAAATAAAATCATCAAGGTGATTCAAACAATCATCCTCAGTCTCAATCAGAGGGTTTGCCCATATCAAAGCCTTGTTGGTAAGCAACATAATTATAGTAAGCACCTTAGATCGTTCAGTAGGAAATTGTGAAGCATGTGCAGAAAAAAAAAGATTACATTGATTAACAAATCCCCTGAATTTTTCACGTTCACCACCAAAACGAAAAGGGGGCAACTTGGGAATCCCAGAACTCGGGGCCACGGCAGGAGCCTGGACTTGCCCCTCCAGAACCTCAATCCTGGCTCGCAAATCCTGAGTAGTCTGTCCAACCACTTGCAAATTGTGATTATTTAGGTCCTGAAGATTTGTAAAACGGGTCTTTAAATTCTGCAAATCTGCAAGGATATTATCAGTCACTCCACAAAGTTCCTTTATGCGGGCCTCCATTTTCCAGATCTTTTAAGACGGGATACTGGAAGAAGAGGAGAGAAAAAAAAAACAATAGTGTTCACCTGTGGCAACACTGAAGAAAGAAAAAACTTTAAGGGAACTGCTCACCTGGAATGGTTGTGAGAAGTCACAACCACTATCATCACAGAAAGCTTTCAACCAGACATCTGATATCCAGAGTTTCAGCAGACAAAAAGAGAAGAGAAAAAAAAAAAAACAATAGTGTTTACCTGTGATAACACTGCAGAAAAAAAACTTAAGGGAATTGCTCACCTGGAATGGTTGTGAGAAGTCACAACCACTGTCATCACAGAAAGTACAACCGGACATCCGATATCCACAGTACAGCAGACAAGCCTTTCCAGACCCAGCAGACACTAACGTTTGGCTTCAGAATCTTGTAATGTATGTGATACAGTTCATATAGCGTCTTGTGCTTGGGTGCGATGAAAATACTTGAGACACAGGTTGATAAAGAAAGTCTTGTATTGCTTCATACAAATTGGCAAAAATAAACACACAGGTTGCAAACACAGAAGCAGGAGACACAGCAGGCCAGAGTAATCTAAGTTCATCAATAACTCTCCACAACAGATTCAGATCTTCTTCTATGTTACCGCAAGTCCATGCAAACGTGAGGCTTTCAAGAGCAGAGTTCAGAGTCCACAAGTGCTTCAGAGTTTCTCAGTAGAAATGGCTGGAGTACAAGGTCCAAGGCTTCAGGAGTCAGAACACAGGTTCACTGCAGGCTAGATTCTGAAGCACTGATTGCTCAGGTGTGGCTGTTTAAGAAGCAAACGGAGAGAATCAGGGCGGGAACATGCAAGCTGGAAAACTCCATTTTAACTGAGGGCAAAATAGCTGCAGCAAAACAGAAAGCAAAATGGCCGACGAACAAACTGAGTTTCAGAAACAGATACACAGAACCTTACACACCCATATCCTCGCCCCAAGCGTAACCATTTAGCACTGCTGATCACATTGACTGGTAATGAGGGCACAGTGGCTGGTACTGAGGAAAAGAAAGAAAGAGCAGCGAGAGAGAAAGAACAAACAGAGAAAGAAAGAGAGGAAAGAAAGAAAAGAGAGAAAGAAAGAACAGAGAGCGAGAAGGAAAGAACAGAGAGCGAGAAAGAAAGACTAGAGAGAGAGCCATAGGCGTAGCTAGGGTTTTGGTTTAGTGGGGCAAAACTTCTGAGTGGGCCCATCATCAGAGAACCTCAGCAAATGACCGCGCTGTTGGCCAAAATAATCTATATATAAAAAGACCAATATTGATATTACCGCCATATGGTCTGTGTTAAATAATACCAGTCCTACAGAACATATAATAGATTACAGCACAGGTACAGATAATGACTTACCGCTGATGTTCTTTCTAATGGAATTGTTCACTTTTCATGTCTTTTCCATCTGGCCCACACCGACATGACGACTTCTCCAGCCAGGACTCGACTGCACCCCCATTAAAAAAAAAAATAAAAAAAAAACTCACCTCCCGGCTCCTGTGCTGCTCACTGTTCTCCCTCTCAGCGTCTGACAGCGGGCGCCGGCAGGTGATGTTATTGCGCCCGCTGTCATACGCTGAGAGGGGATTATGGGAGAGAAGGAGCGCTCGCTCCTTCTCTCTCCATGCGGTCAGCTTTATCGGCTGGATGCCGATACAGCTGACCCTCCGATGACGGGTGGGGGGCCCACTGCTGGCACCGGGCCCCCCAACGCCTGTTCAGGCCCCATAGCTTCCGGGCGGCAGAGCAGGGAGAGCGATTCTCCCTGCTCTGCCGCAGAATGTAACTGTATCGTAGCTCCGGGTGGGCCCCCTCAGAGCGCGGGCCCCGGGGCCACCCACCCTCTGCCCCGCGACCTATCCTTTCAAATCAGGGCCCACCACGCAGGAGCTGGGGCCCACCGTAGGTTTCTCCGGTGTCCCGGTGCCTCAGTCCGACCCTGCTTGCCAGCCTGATAATACCAGGCCACAGCAGTCTGCATATCTTGGCTGGTTAACAAAAATAGGGGATCCCCTCGAAAAAAATTTGGCGTGGGGTCCCCCCTATTTTTGTTAACCAGCCAGATGAAGCAGACTGCTGAGGCCTGGTTTTTCAGGCTGGTAAGGATCCAATATCCATGGACCTTGCCAGCCTGATAATACCAGGCCACAGCAGTCTGCTTAGCTTGGCTGGTTAACAAAAATAGGGATCCCCTCGAAAAAAAAACGGCGTAGGGGTCCCCCTATTTTTGTTAACCAGCCAAGTAAAATGCAGACTGCTGCGGCCTGGTATTAAAAGACTGTCAAGGCCCATGTATTTTGGCCCTCAACAGCCTGATAATACCAGGCTACAGCAGCCCCACATTTGGCGCATCAAAAGATGTGCCAATTGTGGCACTTTACCCGGCTCTTCTCACTGCCCTGTAGCGGTGGCAAGTGGGGTAATAAGGGGTTAATGTCACCGTTGATTGCACGGTGACAATAAGCCCGCTTAATAATGGAGAGGTGTCAATAAGACACCGATCCATTATTAATCCCAAAGTTTTTAAATGTATAAAAAAAAAGACACAGCAAGAAAAAAGTATTTTAATGAAATAAAAGAGACAACACAGTTTTCATTAATTTTATTATACTCTCATTCCTGCGACGCCATCGATCTGTAAAAAAAAAAAAAAAACAAAACAACAGTATACCACCTGTCCGACGCAGTCCATAGTAACGACTGTCCCACGACGATCCAGCTCTGCTACATCGCAATGACAGGCAGAGCCTGTCATCTCGACGCAGCACAGCTGATTACCTGCTTCCCCGGCGGTGACGTCATCGGACTGACTGCTTTACGGCCGGGATTACCCAGCAGTCACTGCAGTTATCGCGAGAAACTGCATGTGACCGCCGGGGAAAGATGATGGCGGCCATCAAGCAGTCCAGCCCGTGACCGCCGGAGATCTTCTGCCAGGTAAGTGCCGCTGACTCCTGACAGACCCGACCGACGGACACTGACAGTGACAGTGACAAATCCGATTCCGGTATCGGATAAGACGAAAATATCGGAACTAAGTATCGAAAGTCCGATAGAGCTAATATCGGCCAATACCCGATACTTGCGGTATCGTATCGCTCAACACTAGTTGTTACTTGAAATGTAATCAGATGGGAAATTGATTATAACCAGATGTAGAACATCAGGAAAATATGTAGATAGAGGGAACATTTGATCACATGTTTCTTGAAAGCATGTAAATCCTATTATATTAGCATTTTTTACTATAAGTAAAAAAGTTATTTAATTGCAGTAAAATCGTATGAAATACTGTGTCATATATAAAAATTAAGATTTAGGGCATGGAGAAGTTTCCAAGACTAAGTAGAAAGAAATATTATGCACACATGAATCTTCAAGAAATATTTTGGAGTTAGCTATTCTAGATTTTTTTTTTTTATCCTAGAGGCTAGTTCTAAGATTTTATATGCCTTTTTTTATATTTTACTTTTATGATTAACCTGTTGAGGTGGATTCTCTAAGCCAGTGGTCCACAACCTTTCTTATCGGAGAGAGACATTCAGCTTTGAGAGATGATCATGAGGTACATTTAATGCCCATCCCCCCCACCCAGTACCTCTTCACCCGCATTCAGTATTCTGACACTATGCATACTAGCTACTTTATTGCATCCAGCTTCAAGCACCTCTGTAACTGGCAGTATCATTCTATCCTCTCCTCCCCCCAGTATATGAACATCCAGATTTGCTCTTCTGTGCAGGGCTACTCAGAAAATCCATCACTTGGAGACATGTTCTTCATAGCTATTTGTAGACCTGGTGGTAATGTACCAAAATGGCAGACAGCCACGAGCCTTATATCATGGGCCTGTGAGACACAGATGGCTCACAAGCCACAGGGTGGGGAACCCTGCCCTAAGCTATAAGTCAAGGTGAGAAGCACAGTCCAGAGGCAATGGTGCAACGGAGTGGGTCTTGCCAAGCAGCATGTGGATCAGCGAGCACTATTGCTCAATGCTTGCTTGATATAGAGACTAGAGATGAGCTGATCTTTTGAAAACCAAATTCAACAAATTTTCTTCCAAAATTAAATTTGCGGAAAATAAATTTGTGTGACTCTCAACACTGGAAAGCTTGTAATTGGTCATAAAATACACACAGGCAAGAGCAGAAAGAGAGTGAGAGAGAACCAAGTTAGTCATAAGAGCTTACATTTTACAGGTGGGAGAGTGAAGAACCCTCTGATGATATGAGCTTATACTCTACAGGAGAGACAGAAGACCTCGTTGACCTTAATAGCTGACTCTCTTCAGAAGAGAGATGACCTCATTGATCATAAGAGCTCACACTCTACAGGAGAAACAGAGAACCTTGTTAATCATAAGAGCTTACACTTTAGAAGAAAGAGAGGGTTACCCAGTGTCTATGGAGATGGAAAACTACAAACTCTGCTTCACCTGTTCACTGTTCTGAGAATCGTTGATCTGTGATGGATGGCCCAGGTACAGATCCTTCCTACATAGGCTATGATATTCCATATGATGTCATAGCTGCTAAGCATTATGTGGAAGCCGTTGCGGCAATTCAAAATGAGTTTATGCTTGCTCGCTGATGCTTTAGCAGTGTGGGAAATGGTGCCAGGCATTTTGTTATGAACCACATATTGAATATCAAAATGTTCGAATTCACATGAAACCACGAATTCCATGAAATTTGACTCAAACTCAATCTTCAATCCTCTGAGGATCATCTGCTCATCTCTAATGGAGACCATAAAAATTAGTGCTAAATAAAAGACCCCATAGTTCGGGAGCTCTATGGTGACTTAAAAAATTAATTAAAAATGGAATACTCATGGGAACAAAATAGAACAAGAGCAAAAACTGACCTTGTTATTGAAAATTATGGAAATTCGCTAAAACTAAAATGATCAAAGGCATAATTAAAAATGTTCAATTTCAGCAATAATGTACTTTATTCAGACATCAAAGTTTTAAATGCACTCTTGTTAATCTTCTAAGGAATTTATCCCTATGTCTTGGACATAAAAAGCAGATGTGTTCAGAAGCGACTTGCTTTCAGAGATGGGGCTAGGCATGTGAATCATTTACGTCCTTCTGTAAAAATAGGGAAATATCACGGCAAATCCTGGACATTTTCTGTTATTTAAAATAAACAGTAAAACACCTCTCATTGAGTTGTTTAATTTGGGGAATTTGTAAAAACACAGCCCAAAACAGCTGTTCCAAACAATTCTGCTTTTTTTATCCAAGGACCTTGCAGACTACACAGAAAGTTATGAAAATAATCCTTCCAATTAGTGTGTGGTCAGTGCACCTGCAACAAAGATTGGTCCAAGGGAATGTGGCAGCTAATGTCACAGAGAACAATTCGTGAATTCATCAGAATGGTCTTGTTACAATATTACATTTACACAGATGTTAATCCCTAGGGTGCAAACAGCATACGAATAACCCCACTAAAATCTGAAGAGCATGAGAAACAAGAGTTCAGATCAGGAAAGCTGTTAATTTTCACGTATTACTGGTTTCACTGTTGAAGCTCCATTTTCACATGTGCAATAAATTTAATATTGCATATCTCCACATCTCTACAACATGCAGCCCAGAGACTAACATCTCATTATTCTGATGAAAAATGACATCAGTCAATAAATGTGTAACTTGAAGTCATATCCAGATGTAATTAAATTTATCACCTGCTTTCCTTTTCGGTTGCACTCATTAGCTAGTAGCCTAACACTTCCACTTGACTTTGTGTGTCTTACAATCAATTCCTCGGGGAAATGTTGTGGTTCAAATAGGACTACAGTACTTTAACAAGAAAAAAAAACAGATCAGAGATCTAGTGGGCCTCATTTTCAAAGAGTTCACTTCTCAGCATGTGTCTGTGGGGAAATGCAATGCTTTTGAAGAAAGGTCCCTCAGAGCACATTTCTTCTTTACTTCTAGAACTTGAAGGATTTGATCTAATCTATGGTGCTATGTGAATATTATTTACCAAATCATTTATAGTCACCCTATAAATACAATACATGCACTCTCCCCAAAAACAATTGCATTTAATTATAATTATTTTCATTCAGCTTTTAACATTTAGAGAGTTGATTGCTGGAGAAATATGATGAAGACCAGGTTTAGACACAGACATATTTAGTTTGTCCGATTTTCAGCCTTAAAAAAACAGATGACTTTCATCCATTATATCATTCTATCCGTATGCCATCCTCGTGAAACCCGGTCATCTGAATATCCCTGCTAATGTGAATCTGTCAGCAGGTTTTTACCATTTAATCTGAGAGCAGTTGAGCGCCCGCCAGGGCAGTGAGGCACTCGGAACCGGCCCGGCAGTTTTTATAGGGGAAGTCATGGCAGCAGTAACCCGGTCAGTGGCCCTGGGTGTCCAATAAAAAGGTTAAGAAAAGTAAAAGGGAATCGTTTATAGGGGATTAGTTCGTGACGCCACCCGTGGTGTTCGGCAATAAGATGGCCGACGCTGCAATTCAGATTCACTGGTGCAGTTGGTGACGCAGTAGAGATGATACTGCTCTCCAGGGGTAGAGCTAGGCCCCAGGGCAGATGTGACAGGCTGTTCAGGTGGTGGTGAACGTTGGGGTACAGAGAATAAGCAAGGAACACAGAAGAGTGCAGTTTTCTTTACCTTTTACTTCTTGGTAGATGAAAATACAGTCCGGGCACTAGTTACAGATGTTAGAAGGAGCCTGGAAGCATTCAGGGGATCCACCCTGCCAGGTGAGGTTGGAGGCCTTCCTGCTGTGCTCTCTGTTCGAGTCCCTGCTGCTTTTAGCTATGCTGCGACTCTCTCCTGCGTGTTCTCCTGTTCACTGGCATCCCTGAGCTCTTGGTCTGCTGCGGTGCCTCCAGGTGTTCGGTGTGGCCAGGGAGCTTGCATTCCCCTGCCCTCCAGATTCGGCTGTCGGGGCGTGCAGCACCCACACAGACAAGGGCTCTGGCGTCCTTTTCCTCAGCGCTCCATTCCGGGATCAGCTCTGTTGCAGCTGCAATTCCCCAGAGCCCTTGTCTCTGCTCCTCTCTCTTCCCTCTCCTCAGACTAACTGCCTTACCTCCTCCTCCTGACCAGAGAGAGCAGCTCCCCTGAAGTCGGGTTCAGAGCTCCCCCTGCTGGCCTGGAGCAGGAATTGTGTTGCATGCTGTGTATTACCTGGCATGGGGACCTCTTCCTGCTACCAGGCATGACATCACCACCCTGTAGAGAGAGGCAACGTCACCATGGCAACCCGACTCTGGGGTGCCACATTCCCTCCTAGTTAACTTCAGTACGTCCTGGACTGAGAAAACATAACAAGAACAGTTAATAACAACAATAAATGAAAGTTTACAAAGAAAAATTACAAAAATCCAAAAAAAAAACAATAACACAGTTACTGCATTGCCTAATCCTTACGCTGCCATCCAGAAATTGTCTTTGTCCGCGTACTTGGAGTTTGGTTGATGGGAACCGCCTTAGCCCACTTTGTGTGTTTCGACCCTGGGCATTGCTACAGGGCATTTTGTAGGTGGGACTGGTTTTCGGCCATGCCGGCGGCTTATTTTCAAGGGCAAGTCATGGTAAAAATTTACAAGTAAGGTCCTGACCACACATAGTCCTCTGGCCCAATTGTCCTGGTTATTACAAATATTTAAAAGTTCATACAGCAAGTCTCAGTAGGCTCTCATGCATTACGGTTACGTACTTATATTATTAACTTATTGACATTTTAGTCTCTATACCGGGCTGGGATCTGACCTCTCATACTACAGGTAGATCTACGCAGTACTGGTATCTCTAATGACCTAGCCTGGTCTAGTGTGTGTGTGGTTGATGTCGTGGACCTACTGGTGTCTGTACTACTGGTAGGCCTGCATCTTACTGGTAAACTGGGCAGTCGTCTGCGATTTCTTAGACTCACCATGGGCTTGACAGATTCACTGCTAGCAGGGGGTAGATTTTTGTGTTCCACTGCAGATGTGGCATCTGTTATAGTTCCGGAATACTGTCACTTTAATAAAACTTCCATTCCCAAGCTCCCATAAATAAATTTGCATACAAGGGGGCACATGATGCCCCCATTGCAGTACCTTGTAAATGTAAAAAGATTTGAGAATTAAACATGAAAACATTGTGATTCAAAAGGAATTCTAAAAGTTACAATGAGGTTACCCAAAGGTTTGTCAATGTTATTAGAATCTAAATACCAGGTTACTGCCTTCAATCCATCACTGTGTCTGATGGATGTATATAGCGAGTTGACATCCGCAGTCATGTTTAGTAATGAACATAATAAAATGGTACATAAAGAGTTAAATAAAGACACACACAAAATCTGCACGCAATATCTGTTTAATTTTTAAAAAAAGGGAAAAAAAATTACTTGGGCTCCCACGCAATTTTCCAGTCCAGAGAGAGAAATCCAGCGACCAGGGGCAGATTTTTATAGCCTGGGAAGTGGTTAATACCCATGGATCTTCCCAGGCTATGAATATCAGCCCGCAGCTGTCTGCTTAGCCTTTTTTGGCTATTAAAATAGAGGGACCCCAAAAAAAATGACGTGGGGTCCCCCTAAAATTAATAGCCAGAAAGGCTATGCAGACAGCTGCGGGCTGATATTCATAGCCTAGAAAGGGGCCATAGATATCGGCCCACCCCCTGGCTACAAACACCAGCTCTCAGCCGCCTCAGAAATGGTGCATGACTAAGATGCGCCAATTCCGGCACTTAGCCTCTCTTTTCCCACTGCCCTGTAGCGGTGGCATATGGGGTAATAAGGGGTTAATGTCACCTTTATATTGTAAGGTGACATCAAGCCCAGATAGTAATGGAGAGGCATCAATAAGATGCCTATCCATTAATAATCCTATAGTTATTAATGAGTTAAAAATGACACAGCCAGAATAAAGTATTTTAATGAAATAAAACAACACAGAGATTTCCAATATTTATTGTAGGCATAATTCCGTGAAGCCCTCAATCACCTGGAAAAAAAATAATAATAAAACAACAATATACTCCCTGTTCCGATGTAGTTCATATAATAATGATTGTCCCACGACGATCTCCCGTGGAGAGCTGTCCCATCAGCTGATGTGTGTGACCGCTCTCCCTGGGCTCCAGAGTACAGTGACCGGAGATAATGCTCCCGCTGTGGATCACTCCGTCGTCGAGGTCACCGGAGTTCATTCTCACTTTACGGCACCATTGCTGCATGAGAAATTTCTCATGCAGCTCTGCTGCAAATGAAAAGATGAACTGGGTGATCTCGGCGGCGGAGTGATCCACAGCAGGAGCATTATCTCCGGTTATTGTACACCGGAGCCCCTGGAGAGCACTCACAGCTGCTGATGTGACAACTCTCCACGGGAGATCATCGTGGGACAATCGTTATTATATGGACTACGTCGGAACAGGGAGTATATTATTTATTTTTTATTTTTTTTCTCCAGGTGATCGAGGGCTTCGGGGATTAGTTGTATATGGTGAGTATGTACTCTATGTCTGTATGTGTTTTTTTTTTACTATTCAACACATTAGCCGGATGATGGGATTACTACTGTCCCATCATACGCTAATACTTTCACTGTAGCAGGCATAGCCGGATGGGGCTTGTAGTCCCATTGGACGATGGCTGCTTACACACAGACCCACACACACACACTGCTGTGAATGTGTTAGAAATGAATTCTGAGCAGAAGCTCCCTCTGGTGGTTACAAACAGTACTGAACCATTCAATGAAGATTGTGAAGATTGGCAATCAGGAGTTACAGACTGGTCTTATATAAGGGAAGTTCCCTCCCATCAGGGTTGCCGGTGATCAATTGTTCTTGTCTCAACTTTGGTTCCTGGTTCACTTGGAAGCTTGCTGAGTCTTGCCTGCATCTTCTGTTAACAGATAAGATATTTTCTGCTTTTATTTTTGTGCTTGCTTTTTGCATTTTTTCCTGCACTTCTGTGGAGGTCAGCCAGGTCCCCTCCAGGGGCTTGTGCTCCTCTCAGTTTATCTGAGCCACTGTTATTTGTTCATTTGCCTTTTCCAGTTTTTTCAGTGGCTGTGGCTTAGTTTTGTTACACCAGAGAACTAATTTAGGTGGTAGAGGTCGTGTGATCTCAGGTATTTTGCAATTAGTAGGGTTGGTATTTTTTAGGGTTCTTTGGTTTGCAGTAAGTGTCCTTCCTATCCTTTTCTTTCTAGGAAGATTGGGCCCCAACGTTTGCTCATACTATTTTCTGTCTGTGTCTTGATTTTCCTCTTGTCTAACCGCCATTACATGTTTGGGGGCTTCCTATGTTCTTTGGGGATCTGCTCTGGGGCAGATAGCTTTCCTCTTTCTATCTTTAGGTGTAGTTAACCTCTCAGGCTGTGACGAGGTGTCTAGGACCAACGTAGGTACGCTCCATGGCTGCCTTTAGTTGTGGTGGTTAGTCATGGTACTGCAATCCAGTAGATTCCAACCTCTCTGGTGTATTGCCGTTTTTGCCTGCTCTCCTCAGCTACCAAATCATAACAGTATTACCGGCCAAACTGAAAATTATATGGTACTTACAGAAGGGAAAAATAGTGTGAAAAAAAAAAAGTTGTCAGAGTTGTCAGAGATTTTTTTTTTTTCTGTTTGTTGCATTTTTTTTCCCTCTTTTTCTCTGGGTGCTGAGGATTTTTTTTTCTCTCAATGGAGTTTGCACAGTTGTCTGGCCGTGTGGATCAGCTTGCCACTGAAGTTCGGAGTATTGCTACCTATCTTGCAGGGTTGCCGGTTGTGGAACCTAGGATCCCCATGCCAGATTTGTTTTTAGGGGATCGAGCTAAATTTCTGAATTTCAAAAATAACTAAGTTGTTTTTTGCCTTAAAACCTAAGTCCTCAGGGAACGCAGCACAGCAGGTTCAAATTGTCATCTCTCTCCTGCGCAGCGATCCTCAGGATTGGGCTTTTTCCCTGACACCTGGGGACCCTGTTTTGAGTAATGTTGATGCTTTTTTCTGGCTCTGGGGTTATTGTACGATGAACCTAATGTCACTGATCAAGCTGAAAAAACCTTGTTGGCATTAAATCAGGGGCTTGAGGACGCTGAGTTATACTGTCAGAAATTCCGAAAGTGGGCAGTCCTGACCAAATGGAATGATGATGCTTTGGCAGACCTTTTTCAGAAGGGTCTGTCAGAGAATGTAAAAGATGTTATGGTGGGTTTCCCTGCTCCCTCTGGTCTCAATGATTCTATGTCATTAGCGATTCAAATTGACAGACGTTTGCGTGAGCGTAGAGGTGTGCGTGGAATAGTGTTGCCTTGTGAACCAGCTTCTGAACCCATGCAGTGTGATAGAGTGGCTTCTGGGGCACAGCGTCATGAGTTTCGAAAATGCAATGGGTTATGTTTCTACTGTGGTGACGCCTCTCATGCTATTTAAGTCTGCCCTAAGCGGGGAAGACGTTTTGCATGCTCAGTTGTCTTGGGTAGTGTTCAGACTAAATTTATGTTGACTGTTACCCTGATTTGCTCCCTGTCCACATTTTCTGCTCAGGCTTTTGTTGATTCGGGAGCAGCTATTAACCTGATGGATTTTGATTTTGCTAAATGTTGTGGGTTTCCCTTGATACCCCTACGGAAGTCTATTCCCCTACTGGGATTGATTCTACCCTTTTGGCTGAGAATAAACCCCAGTTCTCTACTCAGGTGATAATTAGGGTTGAACCTGATCATCAGGAGAGTTGCAAATTTTTGGTGCTGTATAATCTGCATGACATTATTGTACTAGGTTTCCCTTGGTTACAGTCTCATAATCCTGTTTTGGATTGGAAATCTGTGTCTATAACCAGTTGGGGCTGCCAATGTGTTAATGCCAACACTCCGTTTTTTCTGCCTCTCCCAGGCTCAGGATGTTCCTGACTTTTTGACTGATTTTTCTGATGTGTTTAGCGAAAGTAAATCTGCATCCTTGCCCCCCCCATAGGAGCTATGACTGCGCTATTGAATTAGTGCCTGGTAGTAAATTCCCTAAAGGTCGCCTTTTTAACTTGTCTGTACCTGAACATGACGCTATGCGGTCTTATATCAAGGAGTCATTGGAGAAGGGTCATATCAGACCATCCTCTTCACCCTTGGGTGTCGTTTTTTTCTTTGTGGCCAAAAAGGATGGTTCATTAAGGCCGTGTATTGATTATCGTCTCTTGAACAATATCACTGTGAAATATCAATATCCGTTACCCTTGATTTCTGACCTGTTTTACAGGGTGAAAAGTGCTACTTGGTTTACCAAGCTTGACCTCAGGGGGGCGTATAACCTTATTCGCATTAAGCACGGGGATGAATGGAAGACGGCATTTAATACCTCAGAGGGGCATTTTGAGTACCTAGTGATGCCCTTTGGGCTCACTAATGCTCCTTCCGTCTTCCAGTCCTTCATGAATGACATTTTCAGGGATTTTGTGGATAAATTTCTGATTGTTTATTTGGATGATATCTTGATTTTTTTCAATGACTAGGACTCTCATGTGAAACATGTTCGGACTGTGTTCCAGATTGTGAGAGAGAATGCTCTGTATGTGAAGGGATCAAAGTGTCTTTTTGGCGTACAGAGGATCTCATTTCTGGGATTCATTTTGTCCCCATCTGTTATTGAAATGGACCCGGTCAAGGTTCAGGTCATCTGTGATTGGGTCCAACCTAATTCATTAAAGGCTCTTCAGAGATTCTTGGGTTTTGCCAATTTTTATCGTAAATTTATTGGTAATTTCTCTGTTATTGTTAAACCATTGACTGATTTGACCAAAAAGGGTTCTGATGTGGTGAATTGGCCTCCTGAGGCAGTCTCTGCGTTTCAGGAACTTAAGCAGAGATTCACTTCTGCTCCTGTTCTATGGCAGCCTGATGTTTCTCTGCCATTTCAGCTGGAGGTTGATGCCTCTGAAATTGGGGCAGGTGCCGTTTTGTCCCAAAGAGATCCAGAGACCTCTAAAAGTAACCCTTGTGCCTTTTTCTCTCGAAAATTTTCTCCAACTGAACGTAATTATGACGTGGGTAATCGGGAGTTATTGGCCATGAAGTGGGCTTTTGAAGAGTGGAGACATTGGCTTGAGGGAGCCAAACATCAGGGGGTGGTCCTCACGGACCATAACAATCTGGTTTATCTGGAATCAGCCAAGCGACTTAATCCTAGACAGGCCAGGTGGGCCTTGTTTTTCACACGTTTTAATTTTGTGGTTTCCTTTCTTCCTGGCACTAAGAATGTTAAGGCGGATGCCCTCTCGAGGAGTTTCCTTGCGGACTCTCCTGAGTTATCTGATCCTGCTGTTATTTTGAAAGAGGGTGTAGTTCTTTCCGCCATCTCGCCCAATTTGAGACTGGCTCTGGAAGGGTGTCAGGAGGATAAACCCGAGCGCTGCCCTATTGGGAAATTGTTTGTCCCAGACCGGTGGAAAAAGAGTGTGATGTCTGAGATTCATTGTTCCGCGTTGGCCGGTCATCCCGGAATTTTTGGTACCAGAGACTTGGTTAGTCGGTCCTTTTGGTGGCCTACTTTGTCTCGTGACGTCAGGGAATTTGTGCAGTCCTGCGGGACTTGCTCTCGCTCCAAGCCTTGCTCTCGCTCTGGTGGTTTGTTGATGCCATTGCCTGTGCCCAAGAGACCATGGACCCATATCTCTATGGATTTCATTTCCGACCTTCCTGTTTCTCAGAGAATGACCGTTATCTGGGTGATTTGTGATAGGTTTTCCAAAATGATACATCTTGTGCCATTACCTAAGTTGCCTTCCTCCTCCGAATTGGTGCCTTTGTTCCTTCAGCACGTGGTTCGGTTACACGGCATTCCTGAGAACATTGTGTCTGACAGAGGAGTCCAGTTTGTTTCCAGATTTTGGAGGACTTTTTGTTCTAAACTTGGTGTTCAATTGTCTTTCTCCTTGGCTTTTCATCCTCAGACCAATGGACAAACTGAGAGAACAAACCAGACATTGGAGACTTATCTGAGATGCTTTGTGTCTGCTGATCAAGATGACTGGGTCTATTTTTTGCCTTTGGCTGAGTTTGCTCTTAATAATAGGGCTAGCTCTGCACTTTGATGTCTCCATTTTTCTGCAATTTTGGGTTTCACCCTCAATTTTCTTCGGGACAGGCGGAGGCTTCTGTCTGTCCAGGTGTTGACTCTGTTGTGGACCGTATGCAGCAGATTTGGGACCAGGTAGTGGAGAGGTTGTCCCTCTCTCAGGAGAGGGCCCAGCGGTTTGCCAACCGGCATAGGACTGATGGTCCTCGGTTTGAAGTGGGGGACTTGGTCTGGTTGTCCTCAAGAAATATCCCTATGAGAGTTGCATCTCCTAAGTTTAAGCCTAGGTTCATTGGACCTTATAAGATCATGGAGATTCTTAATCCTGTCTCCTTTCGTTTACTTCTTCCAGGGACATTTAAGATCCATAACGTGTTCCACAAGTCCTTATTGAAGAGGTTTGTCGAGCCAGTGGTTCCTATGGCTGCGCCTCCTGACCCTGTTTTGGTTGAGGGCAATCTGGAGTATGTGGTTGAGAAAATATTGGATTCTCGTTTTTCTAGACGGAAACTCCAGTATTTGGTTAAGTGGAGAGTTATGGTCAGGAGGACAATTCTTGGGTGTTTGCTTCGGACATCCATGCTAGGAGACTGATCTGTGCGTATCATAGTGCTCATCCTGACCGACCTGGTTGCCCAAATGAGGGTTCGGTGACCCCTCCTCAAGGGGGGGTACTGTTGTGGATGTGTTAGAAATGAATTCTGAGCAGAAGCTCCCTCTGGTGGTTACAAACAGTACTGAACCATTCAATGAAGATTGTGAAGATTGGCAATCAGGAGTTACAGACTGGTCTTATATAAGGGAGGTTCCCTCCCATCAGGGTTGCCGTTGATCAATTGTTCTTGTCTCAACTTTGGTTCCTGGTTCACTTGGAAGCTTGCTGAGTCTTGCCTGCATCTTCGCTAACAGATAAGATATTTTCTGCTTTTATTTTTGTGCTTGCTTTTTGCATTTTTTCCTGCACTTCTGTGGAGGTCAGCCAGGTCCCCTCCGGGGGCTTGTGCTCCTCTCAGTTTATCTGAGCCACTGTTATTTGTTCATTTGCCTTTTCCAGTTTTTTCAGTGGCTGCGGCTTAGTTTTGTTACACCAGAGAACTAATTTAGGTGGTAGAGGTCGTGTGATCTCAGGTGTTTTTGCAATTAGTAGGGTTGGTATTTTTTAGGGTTTTTTGGATTGCAGTAAGTGTCCTTCCTATCCTTTTCTTTCTAGGAAGATTGGGCCCCAACGTTTGCTCATACTATTTTCTGTCTGTGTCTGTATTTCCTCTTGTCTAACCGCCATTACATGTTTGGGGGCTTCCTATGTTCTTTGGGGATCTGCTCCGGGGCAGATAGCTTTCCTCTTTCTATCTTTAGGTGTAGTTAACCTCTCAGGCTGTGACGAGGCATCTAGGACCAACGTAGGTACGCTCCACGGCTGCCTTTAGTTGTGGTGGTTAGTCAGGGTACTGCAATCAAGTAGATTCCAACCTCTCTGGTGTATTGCCGTTTTTGCCTGCTCTCCTCAGCTACCAAATCATAACACACACACAGCCCCGCAGACCCCTCCAGACACACACACAGATACACACAGACCCCCACACACAGAAACGCACACATTCTCCGCCCACACACTCTTCCTCCTCCCATTTACTGCCTCTATTTAAACAATCATGCACACATTACTCGCATTTCACATTGAGTAGCATTGGACTCGCTACTCGTAACAAATACCTGAGTATTAGGACCTACTCGTTACGAGTATAGCAGGTCAAATATCTCACTACTCGCTCATCGCATGTACTACTCGTAATGCTATTTATTTTGCCACCTGTCCTTGTGGACTAATATATATTGGGCTTACCACTCGGACCCTAAAAGTACCTGTGAGAGAACACATTCTGGGTATTATTGCCGCCAGTGGCCACAGAGATCCATCCAAGCTCAAAACTATTCCTTTGCATTTTTGGACTCACCATAGTAATCACTCCCTTGAGTGAGAGGCATCGACTGTGTCGATGTCAGCATCCGGGGAGGGAAGACGTCACAGAAATTGGCTCAACTCGAGTCATATTGGAAATGGACCCTCAATACTCTGCAGCCTAATGGGTTGAATGAAAATATAAGTTTTGCCCCTTTTTTGTGACTCTCTTCTGCCTGCAATCAGTTTTAGTTTCCATCACATGTGCATTTTTTTGCTTTTTGTTTTTTAATAATCTTTTAATTTTTGTATGTTTTTATAGATTTTTTTGTGTCCTATATATGTGTTGTGGGTGGATGTCATCATGGTTTTCTGACTTCTCTTTCTCATACGATCAAACAGAAGTGAATATCTTCGGGCTAATTTCTCATGTCTAATATGCAAATTAATTCTCTTGATGTACGATTTGATTGAATTTGATTCTTTTTGTATACTATTTTCATCTGCATATTGTGGACATTACTCCTTTTGATTGATCATCTTTGTCATTTAAACTAATTATTGTGGAATGATTTCAATATTTTTATTCTTTAAAATGCATTTCCATACCTAAGTGGCTTGTACGCATGCGCGCCATGCCACTCTCTCTGACAATCAGCTTTCTGTGTCTTCTCATGAGGGCTGACTCCTGGTTGACACCTGTGTCCCTGGCACTGCCCCCATGTGACGTGGATGCCGTTGGACATAGCAGTGGAAGTGACAGTGCATGCTTCATTTATAGCCCTGTTTGAAATTTCTGTGCGCACACGCAGTTTTTTACCTGCTGCGGTCTTTTGTGCATGCGCGGTGGTCCTGTGCTAAAATGGAGTTGCGGTTTGGCAAATTCCGGTCACCGCTGTGTACCATGGTCTCTATCTCGTTTCCTGGCGCCGGCTGCATGTAGTGAGATATGCGATATACCTAATTTCCGCCCTCACATTTATTGGCTACAGATCTCGTTTTAAACCCTGCACAATTCACTTTGGCACGACCCCGATGAATGCAATGCCGAAACGCACGTTGGGGTGGACGTAGCTGCTGCGATGTCCCTGATTTTACTTACCTGGGTAAGGCTGACTGACTATACTTGATTATATTATATATTACTTCTGTGCCATCTCTGGTTCTAGTATTAAATAGTAGTATATGGCATATTTCTCTATCACCCTGGTTAATTTAATGCTGTCATCCTTCAGTGACAAATGGTCTGTCTATGCAATATTCTGTGGTTATTTATCAATATGATTGCTGATATGTTAAAACCTCCTGAATGCATTTAACATCCTTTGGATGTTTTCTTGTAAGCACTTATGCACTTTTTGCTCTCCCCTCATCTACTTGTGTGTTTTTTTGATATGAAGAATTCAATAAAATAATCTTAATTTTAGATTACAATTGACCTAGTTGATCGTTTTTCCTTTTTTCTTCATTCTTCATTTCATTGCTATCGGTCATGTATTTGTCCTATATATTAGCACCATAATGATTGATTCTCTCTATGTACATAATCTATTTCTTTAATCATGGTGCCTTATGCTTTGCTGAGTATTATTACTATAAACACCAGCAAGGTTGCTTCCAGGTTAGATTTGCCTAGCTCTTAATTTGATTATGTGCCTAGTGGATTTTATTTTTCTAATTTTATAGTTTAGAATACTGTGATTTTATTTATTTTATTTTTTATTTTTCATAACATTTATAAACACTTTGCTACTCCCACAAGGGAACTTAGACATTTGAACCTTTGATCGCATTAATATTACACTGTAGTGCTTTGACTACCAGTCAATCAGACCTCCCGTGAAAGTGATGATATCACCCCCACAGAGCCCTAATCGCCACATCATTGAGTTTAATCGGACTTCCTTGAAGATTAAGAAGGATTTGCTCAAGCCTAAATGTACAGAAGATCAGTGGTTAGTTCATCCATATGCTTGGAACAACCTACCTGCTAGGCTCATTCAAAAGTAATGTGTGCAAGAAAACCTAGAATAGATGCTGTTTTAAAGTCAAATGGTGCTCACATCAAATATTATTCCCTTCACCTTCCCGACCAGGCCAATTTTTTCAATTCTGACTAGTGTCGCTTTATGAGGTAATAACCATTCAACAGATCCCACTGATTCTGTGAATGTTTTTTCGTGACATCCATGATTAAGACTCTTTTGAGTTGAAACACGTCAGATTTATTACAATCCACTGGGGTATCCATTACCTGTAACATGTTCTTTTAACCATATGAAATAAAGGTATAATTTTTATAACTACCTTCCTGTCTGAGATCGCTGGAGATTACTGTGTGTTGGACTAGTATACGCCAGGCCAGGGCGGCTCCGTGTGAAGGTGTGGATCCTGCTATCCTGAGGGCGCCAAGGAGTGAGCTTAAATATTTTTGTCATATTTATTTTATTTTCACATGTGTAATAGGAGAAAATAGACCACAAAATGTGTTGAGTGATTTTTTCCTCAGTATGCCAATACCCTATATGTGAGGGAAAGCCACTGTTTAGGTGCAAGGCAGGCATCGGAAGGAAAGAAGCACCGTTTGACTTTTTGAATGCAAAATTGGCTGGAATTGAGAGCCGATGCCATGCCGCGTTTGGAGAGCCACTGATGTGCCTAAACAGTGGAAACCTGGACAAGTGATCCCATTTTGGAAACTATACCCCACAAGGAACTAATCTAGATGTGTAATGAGCACCTTGAACCCCAACTTCAAAGAGGTTTATGACACAGAGCCGTAAAAATAAATAACATTTTTTCCCCAAAAAAATATTTTTCACCCATCTTTATTCACAAACAGATACAACATTTTTAATATAATTATGCTTGGATGGTCCCCAAAAATGTCTAGCAATGAGTAGCAGTAACCCCAGGATGACCACTCAAGATGGAATCAAGAAATTCTTGTAACAACCGCAATCTTAGTTACACAGGCACAAATAACTTGGACCCTGAAATAGCGGAAGGAGCTAACGATTAGACTATACGGATCTCCTCTTTCAATTCTGAGGCTGCCATAAAAGCCACAATACCGGAGGAATAATGGAGGATGGAGGTTGTGGAGGAGAAACTGAATCAAGATATACAAGATAATGGGTAAGCTTTCACATTCCTAGACCCCGGCCTGAAAGTAATCAAAAAATTTAACCTATAGAAAAACAAGTGCCATCTGGCCTGAATAGGTCTTTGTAAACTAACTGTCCATAAGCTTAACTTCAGAACCAGTCTGAAATCATTAAATTTAGGAGCAGTCAATGAACGCCAATGTCGTTAACACCTGGTTCTCAAAGGATAACACTGTATTTATCAGTACTTTATCGGAGGAAGAAAAAGGTACCTGAGAGTCTGGGTGACTTCCTTGGCCGTCAGCCAGACTCAGACATTCTCCCAACGGTTTGCTAGCCTGAGGATGAATTCAGCAATTCTTGTGAAAATGTCCAGCGAGACCACAATACATACAGAGTCCAAGATCTTGTCTACGTCTTTTCTCCACAACATGAAGATGAGCCACTCTAACCTCCAATGGCTCCACCTCTTGTAAATGGACCTGCTCTGTGGAAGCAAATGGGCAGCTTGCTGTTCACCACGTCTCTCATGGATTCCGCAGACCATTTGTATGGCTGGGTTATGGCCAGAGAACAAGGGGCAACATGAATGACCAGAGCATCCTTAAGGGTTTCAGAAAGGCCTTTGTGGAACTGGCAGCTGAGAGCTGCAATGTTCCCAGGACTTTAGTGGACCCAGAACTCAATGCAGTAGTCCTCAGCTGTGCGACTCCCCCTGTGCAAAGTTCATGATCTTAGCCTCCGAGACCTGGATCCTGTCGGGTTCATCATATATCAGACCTAAACTGTCAAAAAAGACGTCAACTGAACACCATTCTGAGGCTTGTGGGGACAAGGAAAATGCCTAGGTCTGAGGACTGTTATGTTACGGTAGCTGAGGAGTGCAGGTAAAAAAGGAAATACACCAGAGCAGTTGGAATCTATGAGATTGCAGTACCCTGACTAACCACCGCAACTAGAGGCAGCCGTGGAGCGTTCCTACGTTGGTCCTAGACGCCTCGTCACAGCCTGAGAAACTAACTACACCTAAAGATAGAAATAGGAAAGCTATCTGCCCCGGAGCAGAACCCCAAAGATAATAGAAAGCCCCCAAACATGTAATGGCGGTTAGACAAGAGGAAATACTGACACAGAAAGAAAATAGTATGAGCAAACGCTGGGGCCCAAACTATCTAAATAGAAAAGGATAGGAAGGGTACTTACTGCAATCTCAGAAAACCCTGAAAAAACACCAACTCTACTAATTTCAAAATCACCTGAGATCACACGACCTCTACCACCTAAATTAGTTCTCTGGTGTAACAAAAACAAAACAGCAGCCACTGAAAAAAACTGGAAAAAGCAAAAGTACAAAACACAGTGGCTGGACTAAACTGAGAGGGCAAAAGCCCCCGGAGGGGACCCTGAAGGCCCCCACAGAAGTGCAGGACAAAATGCAAAAATATAGCAAAAACACAAAATAAGAAATTGTCTTATCTGATAGCAGGAGATGCAGACACGACACAGCAGGCTACAAGGGAAACTGGAAAGAAGGATTCAGACCAGAACAATTGATCACCGGCAACCCTGATGGGAAAATGACTCCCTTATATAAGACCAATCAGTAACACCTGATTCCCAGTCCCCACAATCCTCACTAGTACCGCTTGTAACCACCAGAGGGAGCCTCTGCTCAGAACTCATCTCAAACCCATTCACAACAGAGGACCCCCTCACAGTAGGGACAGGATTATTTCCATCTGCTGGAACTCTCCCGTGACAAACAAGAGCACAGGGTAAAAAATAACCTACAGCTCTCCCTGAATACCCTTAGCTGTCCTTTCTCTCCTGAAAATTTATCAGGGAGGGCCATTACGGGTTTGGGAGAGACCAACTGTACATCAGAGGGTACTGACATCACAGCCACTGCCGGCAGTGGAAGGCTATATCTGATCTTACTTACAACTGACATTGTGCTGACTCCAGACTTTGGCATTCCTTAATCAGATCCTGAGTCATCCACATCAAATTCGGCACCTGATCACAGTGCGTGTGAAAATGCTCAGTACTGGTGAAAAAGAAAAATGTATCAGCCAGAAGTAATGTGACACTAATTCACTTCTCATGTCCAAGTCGTGAGACAGGATAGCCAAGGAGTCTGAGGTCAAAAGCCAAGAAGGCATGTCCTAAACAGATGGAAAAGACAATGGTTCTGAGTTCAGAAAACCAGGAAGATTGCAGATCAGAGCAGAAGGGGTTAAACAGACGGATGGTCAGAGTGAGGTCCAAAGTCAGGCATTGAAAGATATACAAACAGAACGTAAGGCACAGACAGACAAACCACACAATAGATGAATGAACATCTGACAGAGGTCTGGGAGTAATAGCACAGTTAAGTAGCCTGGCAATCACCTGGGACAATGAATACCTGAACACAGTCAGCGCCTCCCAGTCTCAGGTTGGATGGTCGAGCTGTCAATCAACACACTGACAGCTCAGCATGCCCCTGCACTAGACTGGATGACTTGAGCTGTCAAAGTACTAACAGCTTCGGCATGCCCCTGTACCAGATTGAATGGCTGAACTGTCAGTAACTGCATCCCAGACACACTGAGGGGTGGAACCATTACACTATTACCATTGCACCCTGTTGATGTCTCTTTTCAGGCAAAGAGGCTGCTTTATGGCACTGTTCACAGAAGCTGTGTGGCGGTGCTGTGGTCACTTCTCTACTTCTATCACAATTATTGATTCCAGACATCAGCAGAGGGCAGCAGTGATAAAAGATGTGGTAAATGACCACAATGCCGCCTACTGATGATGTCCTGTTCTAGGTGGGTGATAAAAGCTGCTGGAAGTGACTTCAGGACCATTCTCCTGATGATGTCCTGTTTGAGACTACCCTCAAATGGAACATTACAGGAATTAAGGTAAAAAAGACAGACATACTGATTAGCTGTGTAGGGTAAAAACTAAGGCATTTTAAAATAAAGTAAATACCAACAAAAGATGGAGCAGAAAATAGGAAAACATTCAGGAGACACACTCTATAATCAGATTAATCGAACAAATATGAGGAAAGAGGAGTGCTAATGAAGTCTTGAAGCTTGCTGAGTCTTGCCTGCATCTTCTGCTAACAGATAAGATATTTTCTGCTTTTATTTTTGTGCTTGCTTTTTGCATTTTTTCCTGCACTTCTGTGGAGGTCAGCCAGGTCCCCTCCGGGGCTTGTGCTCCTCTCAGTTTATCTGAGCCACTGTTATTTGTTCATTTGCCTTTTCCAGTTTTTTCAGTGGCTGCGGCTTAGTTTTGTTACACCAGAGAACTAATTTAGGTGGTAGAGGTCGTGTGATCTCAGGTGTTTTTGCAATTAGTAGGGTTGGTATTTTTTAGGGTTTTTTGGATTGCAGTAAGTGTCCTTCCTATCCTTTTCTTTCTAGGAAGATTGGGCCCCAACGTTTGCTCATACTATTTTCTGTCTGTGTCTGTATTTCCTCTTGTCTAACCGCCATTACATGTTTGGGGGCTTCCTATGTTCTTTGGGGATCTGCTCCGGGGCAGATAGCTTTCCTCTTTCTATCTTTAGGTGTAGTTAACCTCTCAGGCTGTGACGAGGCATCTAGGACCAACGTAGGTACGCTCCACGGCTGCCTTTAGTTGTGGTGGTTAGTCAGGGTACTGCAATCAAGTAGATTCCAACCTCTCTGGTGTATTGCCGTTTTTGCCTGCTCTCCTCAGCTACCAAATCATAACACACACACAGCCCCGCAGACCCCTCCAGACACACACACAGATACACACAGACCCCCACACACAGAAACGCACACATTCTCCGCCCACACACTCTTCCTCCTCCCATTTACTGCCTCTATTTAAACAATCATGCACACATTACTCGCATTTCACATTGAGTAGCATTGGACTCGCTACTCGTAACAAATACCTGAGTATTAGGACCTACTCGTTACGAGTATAGCAGGTCAAATATCTCACTACTCGCTCATCGCATGTACTACTCGTAATGCTATTTATTTTGCCACCTGTCCTTGTGGACTAATATATATTGGGCTTACCACTCGGACCCTAAAAGTACCTGTGAGAGAACACATTCTGGGTATTATTGCCGCCAGTGGCCACAGAGATCCATCCAAGCTCAAAACTATTCCTTTGCATTTTTGGACTCACCATAGTAATCACTCCCTTGAGTGAGAGGCATCGACTGTGTCGATGTCAGCATCCGGGGAGGGAAGACGTCACAGAAATTGGCTCAACTCGAGTCATATTGGAAATGGACCCTCAATACTCTGCAGCCTAATGGGTTGAATGAAAATATAAGTTTTGCCCCTTTTTTGTGACTCTCTTCTGCCTGCAATCAGTTTTAGTTTCCATCACATGTGCATTTTTTTGCTTTTTGTTTTTAATAATCTTTTAATTTTTGTATGTTTTTATAGATTTTTTTGTGTCCTATATATGTGTTGTGGGTGGATGTCATCATGGTTTTCTGACTTCTCTTTCTCATACGATCAAACAGAAGTGAATATCTTCGGGCTAATTTCTCATGTCTAATATGCAAATTAATTCTCTTGATGTACGATTTGATTGAATTTGATTCTTTTTGTATACTATTTTCATCTGCATATTGTGGACATTACTCCTTTTGATTGATCATCTTTGTCATTTAAACTAATTATTGTGGAATGATTTCAATATTTTTATTCTTTAAAATGCATTTCCATACCTAAGTGGCTTGTACGCATGCGCGCCATGCCACTCTCTCTGACAATCAGCTTTCTGTGTCTTCTCATGAGGGCTGACTCCTGGTTGACACCTGTGTCCCTGGCACTGCCCCCATGTGACGTGGATGCCGTTGGACATAGCAGTGGAAGTGACAGTGCATGCTTCATTTATAGCCCTGTTTGAAATTTCTGTGCGCACACGCAGTTTTTTACCTGCTGCGGTCTTTTGTGCATGCGCGGTGGTCCTGTGCTAAAATGGAGTTGCGGTTTGGCAAATTCCGGTCACCGCTGTGTACCATGGTCTCTATCTCGTTTCCTGGCGCCGGCTGCATGTAGTGAGATATGCGATATACCTAATTTCCGCCCTCACATTTATTGGCTACAGATCTCGTTTTAAACCCTGCACAATTCACTTTGGCACGACCCCGATGAATGCAATGCCGAAACGCACGTTGGGGTGGACGTAGCTGCTGCGATGTCCCTGATTTTACTTACCTGGGTAAGGCTGACTGACTATACTTGATTATATTATATATTACTTCTGTGCCATCTCTGGTTCTAGTATTAAATAGTAGTATATGGCATATTTCTCTATCACCCTGGTTAATTTAATGCTGTCATCCTTCAGTGACAAATGGTCTGTCTATGCAATATTCTGTGGTTATTTATCAATATGATTGCTGATATGTTAAAACCTCCTGAATGCATTTAACATCCTTTGGATGTTTTCTTGTAAGCACTTATGCACTTTTTGCTCTCCCCTCATCTACTTGTGTGTTTTTTTGATATGAAGAATTCAATAAAATAATCTTAATTTTAGATTACAATTGACCTAGTTGATCGTTTTTCCTTTTTTCTTCATTCTTCATTTCATTGCTATCGGTCATGTATTTGTCCTATATATTAGCACCATAATGATTGATTCTCTCTATGTACATAATCTATTTCTTTAATCATGGTGCCTTATGCTTTGCTGAGTATTATTACTATAAACACCAGCAAGGTTGCTTCCAGGTTAGATTTGCCTAGCTCTTAATTTGATTATGTGCCTAGTGGATTTTATTTTTCTAATTTTATAGTTTAGAATACTGTGATTTTATTTATTTTATTTTTTATTTTTCATAACATTTATAAACACTTTGCTACTCCCACAAGGGAACTTAGACATTTGAACCTTTGATCGCATTAATATTACACTGTAGTGCTTTGACTACCAGTCAATCAGACCTCCCGTGAAAGTGATGATATCACCCCCACAGAGCCCTAATCGCCACATCATTGAGTTTAATCGGACTTCCTTGAAGATTAAGAAGGATTTGCTCAAGCCTAAATGTACAGAAGATCAGTGGTTAGTTCATCCATATGCTTGGAACAACCTACCTGCTAGGCTCATTCAAAAGTAATGTGTGCAAGAAAACCTAGAATAGATGCTGTTTTAAAGTCAAATGGTGCTCACATCAAATATTATTCCCTTCACCTTCCCGACCAGGCCAATTTTTTCAATTCTGACTAGTGTCGCTTTATGAGGTAATAACCATTCAACAGATCCCACTGATTCTGTGAATATTTTTTCGTGACATCCATGATTAAGACTCTTTTGAGTTGAAACACGTCAGATTTATTACAATCCACTGGGGTATCCATTACCTGTAACATGTTCTTTTAACCATATGAAATAAAGGTATAATTTTTATAACTACCTTCCTGTCTGAGATCGCTGGAGATTACTGTGTGTTGGACTAGTATACGCCAGGCCAGGGCGGCTCCGTGTGAAGGTGTGGATCCTGCTATCCTGAGGGCGCCAAGGAGTGAGCTTAAATATTTTTGTCATATTTATTTTATTTTCACATGTGTAATAGGAGAAAATAGACCACAAAATGTGTTGAGTGATTTTTCCTCAGTATGCCAATACCCTATATGTGAGGGAAAGCCACTGTTTAGGTGCAAGGCAGGCATCGGAAGGAAAGAAGCACCGTTTGACTTTTTGAATGCAAAATTGGCTGGAATTGAGAGCCGATGCCATGCCGCGTTTGGAGAGCCACTGATGTGCCTAAACAGTGGAAACCTGGACAAGTGATCCCATTTTGGGAAACTATACCCCACAAGGAACTAATCTAGATGTGTAATGAGCACCTTGAACCCCAACTTCAAAGAGGTTTATGACACAGAGCCGTAAAAATAAATAACATTTTTTCCCCAAAAAAATATTTTTCACCCATCTTTATTCACAAACAGATACAACATTTTTAATATAATTATGCTTGGATGGTCCCCAAAAATGTCTAGCAATGAGTAGCAGTAACCCCAGGATGACCACTCAAGATGGAATCAAGAAATTCTTGTAACAACCGCAATCTTAGTTACACAGGCACAAATAACTTGGACCCTGAAATAGCGGAAGGAGCTAACGATTAGACTATACGGATCTCCTCTTTCAATTCTGAGGCTGCCATAAAAGCCACAATACCGGAGGAATAATGGAGGATGGAGGTTGTGGAGGAGAAACTGAATCAAGATATACAAGATAATGGGTAAGCTTTCACATTCCTAGACCCCGGCCTGAAAGTAATCAAAAAATTTAACCTATAGAAAAACAAGTGCCATCTGGCCTGAATAGGTCTTTGTAAACTAACTGTCCATAAGCTTAACTTCAGAACCAGTCTGAAATCATTAAATTTAGGAGCAGTCAATGAACGCCAATGTCGTTAACACCTGGTTCTCAAAGGATAACACTGTATTTATCAGTACTTTATCGGAGGAAGAAAAAGGTACCTGAGAGTCTGGGTGACTTCCTTGGCCGTCAGCCAGACTCAGACATTCTCCCAACGGTTTGCTAGCCTGAGGATGAATTCAGCAATTCTTGTGAAAATGTCCAGCGAGACCACAATACATACAGAGTCCAAGATCTTGTCTACGTCTTTTCTCCACAACATGAAGATGAGCCACTCTAACCTCCAATGGCTCCACCTCTTGTAAATGGACCTGCTCTGTGGAAGCAAATGGGCAGCTTGCTGTTCACCACGCTCTCATGGATTCCGCAGACCATTTGTATGGCTGGGTTATGGCCAGAGAACAAGGGGCAACATGAATGACCAGAGCATCCTTAAGGGTTTCAGAAAGGCCTTTGTGGAACTGGCAGCTGAGAGCTGCAATGTTCCCAGGACTTTAGTGGACCCAGAACTCAATGCAGTAGTCCTCAGCTGTGCGACTCCCCCTGTGCAAAGTTCATGATCTTAGCCTCCGAGACCTGGATCCTGTCGGGTTCATCATATATCAGACCTAAACTGTCAAAAAAGACGTCAACTGAACACCATTCTGAGGCTTGTGGGGACAAGGAAAATGCCTAGGTCTGAGGACTGTTATGTTACGGTAGCTGAGGAGTGCAGGTAAAAAAGGAAATACACCAGAGCAGTTGGAATCTATGAGATTGCAGTACCCTGACTAACCACCGCAACTAGAGGCAGCCGTGGAGCGTTCCTACGTTGGTCCTAGACGCCTCGTCACAGCCTGAGAAACTAACTACACCTAAAGATAGAAATAGGAAAGCTATCTGCCCCGGAGCAGAACCCCAAAGATAATAGAAAGCCCCCAAACATGTAATGGCGGTTAGACAAGAGGAAATACTGACACAGAAAGAAAATAGTATGAGCAAACGCTGGGGCCCAAACTATCTAAATAGAAAAGGATAGGAAGGGTACTTACTGCAATCTCAGAAAACCCTGAAAAAACACCAACTCTACTAATTTCAAAATCACCTGAGATCACACGACCTCTACCACCTAAATTAGTTCTCTGGTGTAACAAAAACAAAACAGCAGCCACTGAAAAAAAACTGGAAAAAGCAAAAGTACAAAACACAGTGGCTGGACTAAACTGAGAGGGCAAAAGCCCCCGGAGGGGACCCTGAAGGCCCCCACAGAAGTGCAGGACAAAATGCAAAAATATAGCAAAAACACAAAATAAGAAATTGTCTTATCTGATAGCAGGAGATGCAGACACGACACAGCAGGCTACAAGGGAAACTGGAAAGAAGGATTCAGACCAGAACAATTGATCACCGGCAACCCTGATGGGAAAATGACTCCCTTATATAAGACCAATCAGTAACACCTGATTCCCAGTCCCCACAATCCTCACTAGTACCGCTTGTAACCACCAGAGGGAGCCTCTGCTCAGAACTCATCTCAAACCCATTCACAACAGAGGACCCCCTCACAGTAGGGACAGCATTATTTCCATCTGCTGGAACTCTCCCGTGACAAACAAGAGCACAGGGTAAAAAATAACCTACAGCTCTCCCTGAATACCCTTAGCTGTCCTTTCTCTCCTGAAAATTTATCAGGGAGGGCCATTACGGGTTTGGGAGAGACCAACTGTACATCAGAGGGTACTGACATCACAGCCACTGCCGGCAGTGGAAGGCTATATCTGATCTTACTTACAACTGACATTGTGCTGACTCCAGACTTTGGCATTCCTTAATCAGATCCTGAGTCATCCACATCAAATTCGGCACCTGATCACAGTGCGTGTGAAAATGCTCAGTACTGGTGAAAAAGAAAAATGTATCAGCCAGAAGTAATGTGACACTAATTCACTTCTCATGTCCAAGTCGTGAGACAGGATAGCCAAGGAGTCTGAGGTCAAAAGCCAAGAAGGCATGTCCTAAACAGATGGAAAAGACAATGGTTCTGAGTTCAGAAAACCAGGAAGATTGCAGATCAGAGCAGAAGGGGTTAAACAGACGGATGGTCAGAGTGAGGTCCAAAGTCAGGCATTGAAAGATATACAAACAGAACGTAAGGCACAGACAGACAAACCACACAATAGATGAATGAACATCTGACAGAGGTCTGGGAGTAATAGCACAGTTAAGTAGCCTGGCAATCACCTGGGACAATGAATACCTGAACACAGTCAGCGCCTCCCAGTCTCAGGTTGGATGGTCGAGCTGTCAATCAACACACTGACAGCTCAGCATGCCCCTGCACTAGACTGGATGACTTGAGCTGTCAAAGTACTAACAGCTTCGGCATGCCCCTGTACCAGATTGAATGGCTGAACTGTCAGTAACTGCATCCCAGACACACTGAGGGGTGGAACCATTACACTATTACCATTGCACCCTGTTGATGTCTCTTTTCAGGCAAAGAGGCTGCTTTATGGCACTGTTCACAGAAGCTGTGTGGCGGTGCTGTGGTCACTTCTCTACTTCTATCACAATTATTGATTCCAGACATCAGCAGAGGGCAGCAGTGATAAAAGATGTGGTAAATGACCACAATGCCGCCTACTGATGATGTCCTGTTCTAGGTGGGTGATAAAAGCTGCTGGAAGTGACTTCAGGACCATTCTCCTGATGATGTCCTGTTTGAGACTACCCTCAAATGGAACATTACAGGAATTAAGGTAAAAAAGACAGACATACTGATTAGCTGTGTAGGGTAAAAACTAAGGCATTTTAAAATAAAGTAAATACCAACAAAAGATGGAGCAGAAAATAGGAAAACATTCAGGAGACACACTCTATAATCAGATTAATCGAACAAATATGAGGAAAGAGGAGTGCTAATGAAGTCTCATAAAATAAACTTTTTATTAATATAGATTAAAAAAGGTTTAAATAAATAACAAGAAAAGGGACTGTATCAAAGCAAACAGAATACTCCTATAAAGTGATGCCAGAGCACATATGTAGTATATACCATATACAAGTAGCAGAGAAAAAGTGCAGAGACCCTACCCTAAATACCCTTAGTCATAAAAGCATGGTGCTGTGACTAATCCTTATTAGGAAAAGATTCATAAATATAAATAATATGTCAAAGTAGAGGAGGGTAAGGTGTAAGTGCTCTGGCCCACGAGTCCCAAAGCACGTTTCACCCAAGGATTCGTCAGGGGTCGTGACAGATTATATCCGTAGGATGGCGGAATGGCGAACTCTGTTACTTCACAGAATCGCAACTATGGACACTGTGGCCCTATCTGGCGGTATAAGCGAACTCTGTTACACCAAAGAGTCGCTAAGGTATAAACACAGAGATATGGACTGTGTCCTGTTAACTCCACAGGTATGCACAGACAACTGCTGTGCGGACAGCAGTCCGTAGCAACGCAATCAGCAACGCAATCAGACAATCTCCTCACCGGAGAAGCCGGTATTCTAGGGGCTTATTTCAGCCGAGCCCTAAACACGTGCATACAATCTCCTTACCGGAGGTGCCGGTATTCTAGGGGCTTATTTCAGTCGTGCCCTAACACATGCGTGCAAGATCACCCTGGCACAAAGCACATAATGTGATTGATACTAGTGCATGGCGGCACGACCATGCCACCCTTTTATAGTAGCAACTACAGGACCTGCCAGATAAGGACCAATAGGAAACTGCTCCAGAACACAAGCCAGCTGGCCAGCTGCTAATTTATCCCAAAGCAGCTCCCACAACTCCTCCCACCTGATCCTCTACTCAGTCCTATATATTGAGTAGCAGTCTAAGGGGGGCACGCGTGTGGGGTCAGGCACGCACATGCAGCAGAAGTACCACTGCAGCAAAAGTACAGTGAAGCTGCCGTTATTTCAACGGCAGTTAGTCATGGCAGGAGTCAGGACCCCACACTATGTCTCTTTTGGGTATGTCTGCTGAGTAAGCACTTCTAATTACTTGTACCTGGCTTTTCTAATTACCCATCTTACTCTTTCACCATGTTTACATATGCCTACACAGTGTTTGCTCCGTTAATCCTCTCTCTCCTTCGCTATCCCCAAACCCCAGCACCCTCTAATCAAATAATCATCTCCCCTTCCCTCCTTTCTCCCTACCTGACCTCCTCTGCTGACCTGCTCCTCAACCTCAAATCTGTCCTAATAAAACACAAAACAAGCTTCCCTCTCTCCTTCTCCCACCTGCTCTCCCTTTCTCTGCTCCTCCTCACTGCTGGTGACATATCTCCCAATCCTGGACCTCCACAGTTCATACCCACCATTAGTACTCCTTCCTACCACTGCCTATCTAATAAGAACTACCGCAATCTTTCCAACGTAAAACCCGTGCCATTGACACCCACCCCCCTGCTCCCTCTCTCTGGAGCACTCTGGAATGCCCGCTCCATCTGCAATAAGCTTCATGTGATTCATGACCTCTTTCTCTCTCGCAATCTTGCTTTCCTCGCCCTCACAGAAACATGGCTGACACCCTCTGCCACCGCCTCCCCTGCTGCGCTGTGTTACGGTAGCCTCCAATTCACCCACACTCCTCGCCCTGGAAACAGACATGGTGGAGGAGTGGGTGTTCTCCTTTCCTCTAACTGCAACTTTAACCCAATCCCACCTCTTCCCTCCCTAATCCTCCCCTTCCTTTGAAGTCCACTCTGTCCGCATCTACTCTCCCTCCAACCTCCAAGTGGCCGTCATATACCGACCTCCAGGCCCGACCACTGCCTTCATCGACCAATTCACTACCTGGCTTCTTCACTTTCTCTCCACTGACATCCCCACCATCATCATGGGTGACTTCAACATCCCCACTGATACCCTTCAGTCAGCAGCCTCCAAACTTCTGTCCCTTACTTCATCCTTTAGACTTACTCAGTGGTCCTCCTCAGCCACCCACACGGATGGTCATACATTAGACTTGGTCTTCACCCGCCTCTGCTCTCTATCTAACTTCACCACCTCCCCTCTCCCTCTATCTGACCACCATCTACTCACTTTCTCATCCCTGTCCTCCTCTCCTGTCACCCATGTCCAGCAACACGTGCACCCCCGCAGACACCTTGCACACCTAGACATCCACACACTCTCTGACTCTATTCTTTCACTGGCATCAATATCCTCACTCCACGATACAGACAGTGCCACTGCTTTCTACAATGCCACTCTCACATCAGCTATTGACATGGTCGCCCCTCTCGTTCATGGCAGAGTGCGACGTACCAAAAGACAACCCTGGCACAATAACACCACTAAAAAGCTCCGGCAAGTGTCCAGGATTACAGAGCGGCGTTGGAAAAAAACAAATTCGCAAGACGACTTCACTGCATTCAAACAAGCAACACTCTCTTTCAAATCTGCCCTCACCTCTGCTAAACAGGCCTACTTCACAACCCTCGTATCTTCCCTATCCTACAACCCCAAACAGTTATTCAAAACTTTTAACTCCCTCCTCCGCCCACCACTGCCCCCTCCTACCTCCCTCATCTCTGCTGAGGACTTTGCCACACACTTCAAAAATAAGATCGACCAAACAAGGCAAGTCTTCATTGTTCAACCACCACAACCCCTTTGTATACCAGACCAATGCCCTAACCCCATAACCTCCCTCTCCAACATAACTGAAGGGGAGCTTAATTGTCTTCTCTCCAAATCGCACCTCACAACCTGTGCACTTGACCCCATCCCAACCCACCTCCTCCCCAACCTCACCACCACTATTATTCCATCCCTAACCCACCTCTTCAATCTATCACTAACTTCCGATACCTTCCCTTCTGCTTTCAAGCATGCCACAATCACGCCTATCCTTAAAAAGCCAACCCTCGACCCAACCGCTATGTCCAGCTATCGCCCAATATCACTGCTCCCATTCGCTTCCAAACTCCTGGAGCTGCATGTCCACGCTGAGCTTTCCTACCACTTCTCTTCTAACTTTCTCTTTGACACTCTACAATCTGGTTTCCGCCCCCATCACTCCACTGAGACAGCCTTGACCAAAATTACTAATGACCTACTTACAGCCAAAGCGAACGGACAATACTCTATACTCCTGCTTCTTGACCTGTCCTCTGCTTTTGACACAGTTGACCACTGCCTTCTACTACAGATTCTTTCCTCCTTTGGCGTCAAGGACCTCGCCCTATCCTGGATCTCCTCATACCTTTCCAACCACACATTCAGCGTCTCCCACTCCCACACTACCTCCTCATCCCACCCTCTCTCCGTTGGAGTCCCCCAAGGCTCTGTTCTAGGACACCTACTCTTCTCAATCTATACACTTGGCCTGGGGCAACTCATAAAGTCCCACGGATTCCAGTACCACCTTTACGCTGATGACACTCAGACCTACCTCTCTGGCCCAGACATCACCTCTCTGCTATCCAGAATCCCGGAGTGTCTATCAGCCATATCCTCCTTCTTCTCCTCCCGCTTCCTCAAACTCAATGTGGACAAATCTGAACTCATAATCTTTCCCCCATCCCACAGATCTTCCTTACCTGACCTATCTATCACAATTAACGTCATCACTAGTGTTGAGCATTCCGATACCGCAAGTATCGGGTATCGGCCGATATTCGCGTTATCGGAATTCCAATACTTAATTCCGATACTTTTTCAATATCGTATACCGGAATCGGAAGTTCCCATAATTCTTTGAGAGGCAATGTGATGTTAGTCAGCCAATGATGAATCTTATGAAGTGTGGGCACATCCTGTAATGCTGCGGTCATCTTAACTAATGGCATGGCTGTGATTGGCTGCTGAAATGATGTCAGAATGCACTATAAAAGGCGCCGCAGCCATTTTAGCATCACTGTGCTGTGAACTCAGTTAGGGAAAGAACGCTGCTCTGCTGACTCTGAGGGACAGTTAGAGATTGCGATTTAGTGTACTGTGCTTTAGGCAGGCTAGTTTACCACCGGCTGTGTAAAGCTTCCTTTTGCCTGCAGTGTTGTTTTAACAGCTCTGCAAGGTGTGTGTGAGTGCAGGTGACGCTGCAGTTTGCTCTGCATGCAACGCTGTCTGTAGGCATCTGCACGTGTCACTCACAGACTCTTTTTTTTTTCTTCAGTGTATAAAAGGCGCCGCCGCCATTTTAGCGTCACTGTGCTGTGAATTCAGTAAGGGACAGAACGCTGCTGTGCTAACTCTGAGGGACAGTTAGAGATTGCGATTTAGTGTACTGTGCTGTAGGCAGGCTAGCACCAACCGCTGTGTAAAGCTTCCTTTTGCCTGCAGTGTTGTTTTAACAGCTCAGCAAGGTGTGTGTGAGTGCAGGTGACGCTGCAGTTTGCTCTGTATGCAACGCTGTCTGTAGGCATCTGCACGTGTCACTCACAGACTCTTTTTTTTTTCTTCAGTGTAATTCTTGCTGCTCCATGTAATTGAAATAATAGTGTGACGCGCTTCCATCCGTATACAATACCTTGGTTGCAAACACTATAGAAGTCCACAATGGAGCCTTTCACAGCAAGTGAACAGTTGTGTTTCAGTGTTCACTGCAGTCTGTGATTTTTTTTTTTTTTTGAGTGCAGATCACGCTCCAGTTACTTCAACTAATGCTGCGTGTACTCTGCTGAGTGTCTGTCACTGGCTCATCCTTGTAATTTTTCAAAAATTGCTGCTGCTTTATTCTATTTTAAATTTACAAAAATATATTAGTGTGACGCTCTTCCATCAAAATACAATACATTGCTTGCAAACTTAATAGAAGTCCACAAAAAGGCCTTTCACAGCAAGTGAACAGTTGTGTTTCAGTGTTCACTGTAGTCTGAGGTTTCATTTTTTTGTAGGAGTGTAGATCCCGCTCCACTTCAACCACCGCAGCGTGTACTCTGCTGAGTGTCTGTCACTGGCTCATCCTTGTAATTTTTCAAAAATTGCTGCTGCTTTATTCTATTTTAAATTTACAAAAATATATTAGTGTGACGCTCTTCCATCAAAATACAATACATTGCTTGCAAACTTAATAGAAGTCCACAAAAAGGCCTTTCACAGCAAGTGAACAGTTGTGTTTCAGTGTTCACTGTAGTCTGAGGTTTCATTTTTTTGTAGGAGTGTAGATCCCGCTCCACTTCAACCACCGCAGCGTGTACTCTGCTGAGTGTCTGTCACTGGCTCATCCTTGTAATTTTTCAAAAATTGCTGCTGCTTTATTCTATTTTAAATTTACAAAAATATATTAGTGTGACGCTCTTCCATCAAAATACAATACATTGCTTGCAAACTTAATAGAAGTCCACAAAAAGGCCTTTCACAGCAAGTGAACAGTTGTGTTTCAGTGTTCACTGTAGTCTGAGGTTTCATTTTTTTGTAGGAGTGTAGATCCCGCTCCACTTCAACCACCGCAGCGTGTACTCTGCTGAGTGTCTGTCACTGGCTCATCCTTGTAATTTTTCAAAAATTGCTGCTGCTTTATTCTATTTTAAATTTACAAAAATATATTAGTGTGACGCTCTTCCATCAAAATACAATACATTGCTTGCAAACTTAATAGAAGTCCACAAAAAGGCCTTTCACAGCAAGTGAACAGTTGTGTTTCAGTGTTCACTGTAGTCTGAGGTTTCATTTTTTTGTAGGAGTGTAGATCCCGCTCCACTTCAACCACCGCAGCGTGTACTCTGCTGAGTGTCTGTCACTGGCTCATCCTTGTAATTTTTCAAAAATTGCTGCTGCTTTATTCTATTTTAAATTTACAAAAATATATTAGTGTGACGCTCTTCCAGAGGACAGCGTTTGTTGGCCATTTGTGAGTCTGCAGCACATGGTTGATTTCATGCTGCACTGCCTGAGAAACGACCGCTGCATCGGCCACATTCTCACCACGTCAGATTATTGGGTGTACACCCTCCTAGACCCTCGCTACTGGGACAACTTACAAAGCCTCATCACACCGTTGAACCGGGACCGTAAAATGTTGGAGGACCAAGACACACTGTTGAAATCCATAATGTTCTCCATTCCAGCCGAGAGCGCTGCTGCTGCTACTGCTTTACAAAGCAGCTCTGTGCGTCGAGGCATTGTAGACACCTCTGCAACAAGAGAGAGCACAAGCAGCGCCTCTGCACAGGGCAAGAGCTGTATGTTACAAATGTGGCGAAGTTTTGTGACAGCGCCACCAAGGTGTACACCATAGTGATGGGAAATCTAGTTAATTTTGGTGATTAGTTCACCATGAACTAGTTCACTGAAAAGATTAGTTCAAAAGATTAGTTCATTTAGTTCAGTTTTTCTCCACCCTATCCTGTGAGGAGCTGATAGGAAATGCATCATGTGACCTCTGAACTAAATGAACTAGATGAACTGCTGAACAAAATGTTCTATTGAGAATGACTCAGGACAGCCCAGTTCAATCTGATGCCTCTGACTGAGCCCAGCAGTGCCACATAATGATTGTGTATGAGGGGGCTGAGAAGCAGTTCAGCATCCACCATTTTAAGAACAGAACAGGGGTCAGTGTTAAAGATTTTAGCAAGACTGATCTTCTAGGCTAGAGGCATGAACTACACACAGAAACACTCTCTCATACACACATATGAGCTGTGTCTGTGTACTGTGTGTGCAATTTCATTTTTTATTGATAATATTATTATTACTGTTATATTTGTATTTGATGTGTGGTATGCTTTGGAGGTGCTGGCTTGCCCTGCTGCCAGTGTATTATCTGAGCGCGTCTTTAGTGCTGCAGGTGGTGTACTAACATACCGTCGCATGCGACTATCCTCAGACAATGTAGACCGGCTTATTTTTCTGAAAATGAACAAGGCATGGATCTCACCTGAATTTGCCTGTCCGTTTTCAGATTAAATAACTGTTTGCCAACGTTTTCCAAGTCTCCTGTTATGTTCATCTTTCTACCACCTGAACGCTACTCCCTGGGCTACAACACTGCCAGTCACAGGGGAATGATCATTTACAAAACAAAATGTTATCCCCAACAAATAGTAGCGCAACGACTCCAGTGCCCACTTTATCGCCAGGCACTCTCTCTCTACAATGCTGTCTCTGTTTTTTGATGGAGTAAGTTTTCGACTCAGGAAACTAATGGGATGCTCCTCCCCGTTAAGCTCCAGTCCTGAGACAACACGGCACCCAGACCTACCTCTGACGCATCAGTCTGGACAATGAATTCTCTTTTGAACTCGGGTGTGCTCAAAACTGGTGACCCACACAGTGCCCCTTTTATTGCCCCTGTTGATGACCCCTTGCTGATTTATTAACCGGCTCCACCAGATCCATGGGTATTCTCTCAAACTGGACCTCTAAAATTTTTAATGGCACCAAGGGACTTACAAAATGAGGCTGAGGACTGTGTATCTGGCGCATGCGACAAGAGTTACAATACCGTTTAACTTCTTGATAGACCCCCAGCCAGTAAAACCGTTGTATAATTCTGTGTAGGGTTTTCTTTTGGCACAAATGTCACCCTAGTACATGCGCATGCGCTAAGTCCATTACCAACCTCCGATATGACTGCGGTAGCAGCAATTGCTAAAAAATTTCAACATGTATTTTATAAACCTGATACAGCAAATCTTGGTTCAGCTCTAATTGTTTAAATACTGTAGCTGCCCCGGGGTGTTGGGGTTCCCCATTGACAACCAGTAAATTTTCACGGGCTAGACTCAACGTAGGGGCCGCGTAGTTGCGCCTTAACAAATTTGTCACCTGTCACATTTAAGTATTACAATTCAGGTCCCGGTGTCAAATCTTCCATCTCCCCAACTAACACTTCGATAGGAGAGGGGTTTTCCTACTCCACCGAAGGCAAAGGTAATACTGCCCACTGCACACATGTGTTATGCATAGTGAGACTGATAGTAGCCAACAAAGTAGCTAACAAAGGCCACTTGTGATCGCCTATCAGCGTAGGAACAATGCTACTCAAAAGATCTTCCATGATCCTGGACAAAATCTTGATATAATGGTCAATGAGTGAGAATGTACGATAGGATCCAGGCAGATGTGAAGGTTTGTTTGGTTTTAGTAGCAACTTCATGTGTGACATGTTTGAATGGCTGGGCAACCCTCCTGTCTCCAATATATGATTGAAGGTGCGTACCAATGTGGACGGGATATCCTCACTCAATAATTTTAATAATTTGGCTGTAAACCCGTCAGATCCTGGAGCTTTCCCGTATTTAAAGTAACTTATCGCCGCTGTCACTTCCGTCACCTCAATTTGTTTTTTTAAAAGGAGAAGCTGATAGTTTGTGATGGATGGTAACCGTATTCCATCTACAAAGGTGTTACCCTCCTCACTATCCGTATGTTCCACCTTATATAAGTCTGAGTAGTATTCTTGTAGAATGGTGTTTATGGTTCGAGGGTCTGTGTTCATGATCCCATGTTTATTCGTTAACGCTGTAATATGTTGATGACGAATGTGATTTCCTTTCGCTAGTCGTGCTAATAGTCTCCCTCATTTGCTACCATAACGATATACATCGGCTCTATAATTGTTATTACTGCTTCTCTCTCGTCGATATACCCATACGTGTAAGTCAACCTTAGCCTGCTTACATCTATTTTTAACCTGTGTTGATGAACTTGTCTTGTTTGCCGTGTACCTATCGCGTAATATCCTGCTAGCCTGCGAGTAGTTTGTCGCCATCTTCTTTTTTAGCGTTGTCTGATAACCTATTAGTTTCCCGCGCATTACTCCCTTCCCTGCTGCCCATAAAAGTTCCGGCCTATCCCTAGTATCTCCATTATCCCTTACATATTAAAAACACCATTGCTTCACATGATGTCGAAACTTCTCATCCATTAACAAATAGGTCGGGAAGCGCCAAGTTTGGTTTGGCCCCATCTGCACCATATCTGGCAGGGTCACTGATACGGGCGCGTGGTCATATATAGCTACGCTGTGCACATCTGCCTCTTCCACTCCCCTTAATAGCTCCTGTGCTAGCAATATATAATCTATTCTGGACCAAGAGTCATGTGGCGCCGAATAGAATGAATATTCACTGCCATCTGGGTTCAGGTGTGTCCAAATGTCTACAAAGTTACTCGTGTCTAGCAAGGGTTATTATAAACGTGTGTCATGTGATCGCACATTCATTCGCATCGACCTACAGTTCTTCACTGGTTCGATTCACCATATTTAAGTCACCACCGTGGGTGGTTTTAATGCTCTCCTATCGGCCTGATATGCTTGGATACCTGGGATAAATTCAGGAACGTCTCCAAACTCCCTACTCACATGTCAGCGCAGGAACCGTAAGAGGGAACGTGCTTGTTTTGTTGCGCATAGGTGGAGTTTTATACAGTAAATGATTACTGCTGTCTTATTTTTGCGTCCCAAGGGCAGAATAAGTCTGCGTAACGTTACATTTTACAGACACTCATATAATAGACACACGCTACCCTAACCGTGACACAAGGAAGGTATTGTTGTGGGATAAAGCCGCCATTTTAGCGTCACTGTGCTGTTAATTCAGTTTGGGACAGAACGCTGCTCTGCTGACTCTGAGGGACAGTAAGAGATTGCGATTTTGTGTACTGTGCTTTAGGCAGGCTACTTTACCAACCGCTGTGTACATCTTCCTTTTGCCTTGCAGTGTTTTTTTCACAGCTCTGCAAGGTGTGTGTGTGAGTGCAGGTGACGCGCTGCAGTTTGCTCGGCATACAACGCTGTATGTAGGCATCTGCACATGTCACTCTCACACTCTTTTTTTTTTTTTTTCTTTAGTGTAATTCTTGCTGCTCCATTCAATTGAAATTATAGTGTGACGTGCTTCCATCCGTATCCAATACATTGGTTGAAAACACTGTAGAAGGACACAAAAAGCCCTTTCACAGCTAAGAGTTGTGTTCACTGTAGTCTGAGATTTTAATTTATTCAATTTTGATCACGCTCAAGTTACTTCTTCAAGCAATGCTGCTTGTACTCTGCTGAGCGTGTCTTACTGCCTCATCCTTGTCATTTTTCTCGAATTGGTGTACATGTACATCAAAGTAGTCTTCATTTTGATCGAAATCCAAGCAGGTACCCGGACACTCTATGGCTGCTTTTGTACGGTGGACTGGCTCCAACATTCAATAAGACTTAAGATGCAATCGGGCACCTTGTCAAGGCCCAATCCTCTTCTCCCTCTGATATAATAATAATAATAATAATCTTTATTTATATAGCGCCAACATATTCCGCAGCGCTTTACACTTTAACAGTTTCAAAACACAAGTCATAGGTAACAACGTTAACAATACAATAATTAAAGCAAAATAAGCCGACCCTGCTCGTGAGAGCTTACAATCTACAATGAGGTGGGGGAGATACAAAGTACAGGTGTGTATATATAACGGTGCATTTCCAATGATGGTCCAGCCATCTTGAGGGAGTGAGGCATGGATGGAGGTAGTGAATGGGCTCCACATACACACTTAAACATAGAACGACTTTGCTTATTGAATGTGATAGGCCACTCTGAACAAATGTGTTTTGAGGGAGCGCCTGAAACCAGGCAAATTGTGGATAGTCATAATTTCTTGTGGTAGAGCATTCCAGAGGATTTGCGCAGCGCGGGAGAAGTCTTGGAGTCGGGAGTGGGAGGTACGGATTACTGCAGAGGTTAGTCGAAAGTCATTTGCAGAGCGCAGCAGTCGGTTAGGCCGATAGATAGAAATGAGGGAGGAGATGTAGGGGGGTGCTGCACTGTGGAGAGCTTGTGGGTGAGAACCAGTACTTTGAATTGGATCCTATAATGAATGGGCAGCCAGTGTAAGGACTGGCGAACAGCGGACGCGTCCGAGTACCGATTAGCCAGATGGATGACCCTGGCTGCTGCATTAAGGATGGACTGGAGAGGGGATAGTCGAGTAATGGGGAGGCCAAGTAATAGAGCATTGCAGTAGTCCAGGCGGGAGTGGATCAATGCTACAGTGAGGGTTTTTGTTGTTTCCATGGTGAGAAAAGGGCGGATTCTAGAGATGTTCTTTAGGTGTAGACGGCAAATATCTAACAAACAGGTCATGCTGGAGAGACTTGCACCTACTGCCACTCAGGGTCTTCAGCTCCTTTGTGAGAAACTAATGTTTGGCCAGCCAGTATATCAAATAAAGTTCATGAGAAATGGGAACTGTGGTTGGCTTCACTTTTGGTACTGGGTGCTAATACCAAACCATGGTGTGCCATTCAATGAATATTCCTGGCTGGTTGGAGACAAGCTCATTCCACAGAAAAGTACCAGAAAGCTAAGGAGATGGTGGCCTCTCTCAACATGAAGGAGTTTGCTCGTTGTCTAGGAGACCGACACACCCTGCTGTGTACCTTGTCAACGTTGTGTTGAAGCTTGCAAGGATTAAGAGGTTACAGTGGTAAGTCTGGTTTTTACTAAAGATCCTGCTGTGTATTATAGTTTTTATGTTTAAAAAAAATTTTTATCTTAGGAATGTTAAATAAATTTTTATTTTTTTTTTTTAAATACAATGTATCTTATGAATGTTAAATATTTAATTTTTTTTTGATAAAATAAAATGTATCTTATGAATGTTAAATAACCATTTTTTTTTTTTTTTTTTTTCAGGTATTTGATCTACCGTAGCTAGTTGCTGATCGTTGACTCTACACCCCTCTCCCAGAATGTTACTCGGGTTATGGGGAGAAAATCACCGCTATTCCAGACTGATTTCATGTTAATGTGTCTGGCTCTTACACAGCACACAGCACTTGATGTTAGTTTATCTTTTTCCTAAATTATTTGTTACACTGCCCTTCTCACATTTAATTTGCACTTTTTTTTTAAGCACAAGTTTTTTTACACTTCCTTGTTCTGTAAGTAGGCTTAATGGTTAAATGTTTTATACTAGATGTAAATATGTAACATGTAAATTTTATATTAAGATTTTGAAAATTATTAGGTACACACCATCAGGCTCTTTCGTCCCCTCTCCCTTAGAGTAGCGGTAATATATCGGACCCCAGGCTCGCCCACACAGTTCCTTGACCACTTCTCTGCCTGGCTGCCGCACTTTCATGTCCTCAGAAGTACCAACCCTTATCCTTGGAGACTTCAACATCCCCATTAACAGCCCTACTTCCACACTCAAAACACATTTGTTCAGAGCGGCCTATCACATTCACTAATCAAAGTCATTCTACGTGTAACTGTGTGTGTGTGTAGCCCATTCACTATCTCGATCCATCCCTCACTCCCTGAAAATGGCTGGACCATCATTGTAAATAAACCATTGTATATAAACAACTGTACTTTGTAGCTCCCCCTCCTCATTGTAGATTGTAAGGTCTCACGAGCAGGGGCGGCTTATATTGCTTTAATTATTGTATTGTTAACGTTGTCACTTATGACTTGTGTTATGAAACTGTTAAACTGTACAGCGCTGCGGAATCTGTTGGCGCTATATAAATAAAGATTATTATTATAGAGGCCCACTCAGTAGTGGTGAAGTGAACGGCGCAAATTGCGAGTTGATTGCAACTGATGCAGCTGATACTCCATTACTGCTGGCTGCTGCTCACACAACCGCTCCAACATATGTAACGTGGAATTCCACCTGGTGGGTACGTCACATATGATGCGATGTTCAGGAAGGCAAAATCTGCGTTGCAGAGCTGCAATGCGCGATCTGGCCATGGTGGAACGTCGCAAGTTAGCGCACTGTAGGCGGACCTTGTGCAGCAGTGCATCAAGATCCGGATAGTCCCTCAAAAAACTCTGGACGACCAAGTTTAGCACATGTGCCAGACATGGTATGTGAGTGACGTTGCCTAGGCCCAGACCTGCCACCAGATTTCGGCCATTGTCACACACTACCAAGCCTGGCTGGAGATTCGCTGGCAAAATACACATGTCGCTCTCTTGCTTTATGGCATTCCAGAGCTCCAGCGCTGTGTGTCTTTGATTCCCCATGGAAATTAATTTCAGGACGGCCTGTTGACGTGGCCTGTTTGGCCACGTCTGTGCTCATATCGGTCAACAGGCTCGCTGTCTGGGTGTTATGTTTGACACCAATCTCTCCTTTACCTCCCATATACAATCTGTTGCCCGCTATTGCCACCTACACCTAAAGAACATCTCTCCCGAATCCAAGACTTCTACCGCGCTGCGCCAATACTGTGGAATGCTGTACCCCAAGAAATTAGAACTATCCACAATTTGCATGTTTTGGGGCGCTCACTCTAAACACATTTCTTCATAGCGGCCTATCACATTCACTAATCAAAGTCATTCTATGTGTAAGTGTGTGTGTGTAGCCCATTCACTATCTCCATCCATCCCTCACTCCCTCAAAATGGCTGGGCCATCATTCTAAATACACCATTGTATATAAACACCTGTACTTTGTATCTCCCCCACATATTTGTAAATTGTAAGCTCTCACGAGCATGTGCGGATTATATTGCTTTCATTATTGTATTGGTAACGTTGTTAGTTATGACTTGTGTTCTGAAACTGTTAAACTGTTAACTGTATAACTAAAGATTCTTATTAAGCGTTCACGGGTCCATGTGGAGGTAGACCGTGACGGCTCCTGCAACGATGTTTCTGAGGAAATGGAGAAGGAGGAGTCAATGTGTACAGACTTGATTCCCGCAATCCTTGTAGTTGCCTGAACACGTACAGCGCCACTCGCAAAATCTGTACCCGGCTCCACAACATTGACCCAATGGGCAGTAAGGAAAGGTATCGTCCCTGGCCATGCATACTGGTCCACGCAGCGGTGGTCAGGTGGACATTGCTACTGACGGAGTTTAGTAGCGCATGTTTAATTTTAACCTCAACAACATGCTTTTACAGACAAGGGACGGCTTGCCTGCTGAAATAAAATCAGCTTGGCACATTGTATTGTGGGACTGCCAATGCCATTAAGTTCCGTAAACTGTCAGTCTCCACCAGCCTGAATGACAGCATTTCAAGGGACAGGAGTTTTGCAATGCCAGCATTCAGAGCCTGTGCTCGTGGATGGTTTGCCGAGATTGGGCCTACACCCGATACGCCACAACCTGACACCCACAGATAAACAAGCCATAAAATCTCTGAAAGATAACCCCAACATTATTATTAAACCAGCAGATAAGGGGGTGCTATCGTTATTATGAATAAGACCCAATCTATTGCCGAAATTCATAGACAACTGTCAGTTAACCTAACCTACAGACAACTCAATTGTGACCCTACATTTTACATCTGTCAAAAAATTTATCGTATCCTGACAAAACATCTTTAATTGATCACCATAGACTGTAAGACTATGACATTCCTTAATATTCAATACCCCATCACCCCTGTTTTCTACACACTCCCAAAAATCAACAAAAAACTACATTATCCACCCGCATACCCTAGAGGGATAATTCTCCGTGTTCTACAGTATCACCCAAATGTTTAACATGTTGCCTAATTCCTATGTATATATATTCTTCACCCTATGTATTTATTGTATATATTGTATATATTATACATTGTCATTGACTGTAAATTTTTCTATCTCTTCCAGCGACTATTTGATAAAGGCCACTGCGTTGCCCAAAACGTCAGTCAGTAGTCTCATAGCTATTTTCTTTTTTCACATCAAGTGTGCAATAAAAATTTCAAATTTAACCATGACATATGCAGTTAAACTTGTGCAGTGATTCTCTATAGACTGTACATCTTCAGTGTGTCTTTGTAACTCAAGTACGTGTTTTCTCCGCACATGTTTACACATATTTGTGGTATTGAGGTTACTGACACTTTACCTCTTTTTACTTTTTGATTACACAGCTTGCATTTGACATAGCAAATATCATCTGCAAGTGTGTGAAAAAAGGACCACGCAGTGCAAGTCCTGGGAGCGTCCGTTTAGACTTTTGGAAGAGAAATCCGAACAGGTGCCAAAATGGAGGCTACAGGCAACAGAGTATGCAGCCTAACTCTCCCTCCTGTTTGTACCGTTGGGGCAATCGCTTCCTCAGAGCTGCTACCACCACCTTCCTGTTCCTCACGCCATGTTGGGTCTTGGACCTCATCATCTCCACTAACCTCTTCCAACACCTGCTGCTGTTGGGTGGTCTGGCCACCACCATGCTCAACAGAAACTGGCACCTGAGTCTCATCATCATCAGATGCGTTCTGCGGTGTGCTGACCATCGGCACTGTCTCACCCGCCTCTTCAGATTCAGAGAGACACAGCTGTTGCGCATCACTGCATACTCCCTCTTCTTCACATTCCAGAATGCTGCTTGGCTGTGCCCCTGTTTGCAAACCAACAGATTCTGAGAACAGAAGCAGAGACTCAGCTGGCTCCTGTACAGAACTCTCTGACTGACTGGGCAATTTGGCAGGCGGTGAAGAGACAGATGGTTGATCAACAGTGCTGTGTTCCTGAGAGGAGGTGGAAACAATTGAAGTCGATGCATTGGACCCTGGGCTCCAACACCGCCAGTTGTTGCCTGTAAGTGCTGTTAGCACAGTCAACACTTGCTCCTGTGTTACTGGGGTTGAGTAATGGCAGCTGTTCCCCTGCTGTGTGTACGACAAAAAGTCATGCTGCCTCCACCCTGTCCTCCTCTCATCCCTGGGCTCCAACACCGCCAGTTGTTGCTCGGAAGTAATTGGCACGGGTACTGACTCATGCCCACCCTGGTTACAGCACCACAGCTGTTTCCTGGCAGTGTCAACGTAAATTAGCCTCAAATAAGTTGTCCTGTCATGTTGCATTCCGGTTATCCGACTCTATGGTGCCTGCAGTTTAGGTGATTCCTATGTGTGCTGTGGGATATGTAAATAAAGGCTCTTTCCGTTGTGAAAATAGGACAAGCACCCACTGTAGGACTGTGTGATTTGGTAACTGCAGACGGCTTGCGGCCTGTCAACTTACATTTTCATGGGTGCCTTATGGTACCCGTCCGAGTTCCAGTACCGTCAGCTGGTTCTCCACAGTGCCTTTGGCCTAGGTGCCTCCATCTCGGTATCCGAGTTCCTGCAATGTCTGCTTGTCCTTGGTAGTGCTTTGGAGCACAGGTACCTCCTGCTTAGTAACCGTGTCCCAGTAACGTCAGCTGGTCCTCGGTTGTGCCATTGGCTCTTTTCCTTCTGCTGCCCCTCCGGGTTCCAGCACAGTCAGCTGGTCCTCGTTACTTGCATTGGCTCTTGTACCTTCTGCTACCCGTCCGGGTTCCAGTACCGTCAACTGGTTCTCCGCAGTGCCTTTGGCCTAGGTGCCTCCATCTCGGTATCCGAGTTCCAGCAACGTCTGCTGGTCCTTGGTAGTGCTTTGGAGCACAGGTACCTCCTGCTTAGTAACCGTGTCCCAGTAACGTCAGCTGGTCCTCGGTTGTGCCATTGGCTCTTTTCCTTCTGCTGCCCCTCCGGGTTCCAGCACAGTCAGCTGGTCCTCGTTACTTGCATTGGCTCTTGTACCTTCTGCTACCCGTCCGGGTTCCAGTACCGTCAACTGGTTCTCCGCAGTGCCTTTGGCCTAGGTGCCTCCATCTCGGTATCCGAGTTCCAGCAACGTCTGCTGGTCCTTGGTAGTGCTTTGGAGCACAGGTACCTCCTGCTTAGTAACCGTGTCCCAGTAACATCAACTGGTACAAGGTTGTGCTACAAATACAAGATACAGAACAAGAGACACAAGAACAATAAGCAGAAGATCTAAAGGCAGAAGAACATGAAGTATAAGAGCAAAATGAAGAGCAAAATATATGCTCTAAATTATAAGCAGAAGAAGACTAAGCAGTGTATGGGGGTGAGTCCGTTCCTCCTCGTGGTGCCCCTGGTAAATGCCTGATGCTGCAGGCTAAACTGAACACGGACAAATACTGTTGTAATTTAAATCTTTTGTGGCAGCAAGAACGGAACGATGAAAAAATCATACTTTTACAGATTACAAGTACAGGAATCTATGTCACAAATAAGAATATGATGAAGAAGATGAAGGACTATAATATGAAGAAGAAGAATAGTTTAAAAAGAACAATATGAGTAATGTTAACAAAAACATGAAAAGCAAGAAGTTTTAGAAGAAGATAAAGAAGGTGAAAATGAAGAATAATTTGATGACAAAGATGATGCTGCTGAAGATTATGAAGGAGAAAGTGTGTCAAAAGTTAAAAAGGTGAAGAGCATGGAAGTTGTGAAACATACATATTTGCCAAAATAGAAAAAAGGTTAACAACATTGTCAATTTCTTCGTCAATCCGAACGTATTTCCTAAAAAAAAAAAATTAATGCTATTCCATTGGATTGGGTTAAACATCTATGCCTTTAATGTCTCCTCAACCTCCCCAATACATTGTACATTACTCTTTGTTGTTTTCCTTCATGTACAATTAACCTACAAGGCTAGAATGGGTTTTTTTTAATTCCGATATTTTGTTCCCATAGACTTACATTGTATTTCCGGTATCGGTATCGGGTATCGCCGATATTTTTTGTGTATCGGCGATACCATTCCGATTCCGATACTTTTGGATATCGGAAAGTATCGCTCAACTCTAGTCATCACGCTTTCCCCCGTACCAGAAGTCCGTTGCCTCGGAGTAACCCTTGACTCTGCCCTGTCCTTCAAACCGCACATCCAAGCTCTTTCTACCTCCTGTCGCCTTCAGCTCAAAAAATATTTCAAGAATCCGTCCTTTCCTCAACCCTCAATCTACTAAAATGATTGTGCATGCCCTCATCATCTCCCGCCTCGACTACTGCAACATCCTTTTCTCTGGCCTCCCTGCTAACACCCTCGCACCTCTCCAGTCCATCCTTAACTCTTGCACGACTAATTCACCTCTCTCCTCGCTACTCCTCCGCTTCTCCCCTCTGCAAATCTCTTCACTGGCTCCCATTCCCTCAGCGTATCCAGTTCAAATTACTAATACTGACCTACAAGGCCATCTATAATCTGTCTCCTCCTTATATCTCTGAACTAATCTCCCGATATCTTCCCTCACGTAATCTCCGATCTCCCAAGACATCCTTCTCTCCTCCACACTTATTCGCTCCTCACCCAACCGCCTCCAAGACTTCTCCCGAATATCCCCCATCCTCTGGAATTCTTTGCCCAACACGTCCGACTATCAAACACATTCGGATCCTTCAGACGGAACCTGAAAACCCATCTCTTTAGGAAAGCCTACAGCCTGCAATGACCCTGCTACCTCCTCACCACTACCGGAGATATCGCCTCAACCAACACCGGAACTGCTGCAACCCCCCGACCTACTGTCTCCTGCCTCACAATCCTGTAGAATGTAAGCCCGAAAGGGCAGGGTCCTCTCCCCTCTGTATCAGTCTGTCATTGTTAGTTTGTTTACTGTAAGTGATACCTGTAATTTGTATGTAACCCCTTCTCATGTACAGCACCATGGAATCAATGGTGCTATAGAAATAAATAATAATAATAATAATAATATCCCCTTTTTTCATTCCAATATATATTCTGGGCTAGTTGGTATGTTGCATAAATCATTTGCCATGTAATTGAATACTATCATCTCTGTATATATACTATTTAGGGTAATTTGTAAAGGGATTACTACATTTATACATTTTAATCACTAATTTTACCACCTTAATTTTTCTATGGTCCCCTCTTTAAATTAACTTCTATACCTTTGTGTACATATCTTGTTTTTACTATGTTTTTATATTGAATCATTGTACTTGTGAGGGTGTTAGGACTGGCAGAACGCACAAAATAAATATAAATAATAAGTTTGTTCGCAGCCCGGGGTCCACCGTGCAGGCAGAGCCTGCTGCTAGTAGGATGGCGGAATGGCAAACTCTCTTACTTCACAGAATCGCAACTATGGACACTGTGGCCCTATATGGCGGTATAAGCGAACTCTGTTACACCACAGAGTCGCTAAGGTATAAACACAGAGATATGGACTGTGTCCTGTTAACTCCACAGGTATGCACAGACAACTGCTGTGCGGACATCAGTCCGTAGCAACGCAATCAGACAATCTCCTCACCGGAGAAGCCGGTATTCTAGGGGCTGATTTCAGCCGTGCCCTAACACATGCGTGCAAGATCACCCTGGCGCAAAGCACATAATGTGATTGATACTAGTGCATGGCGGCACGACCTCGCCACCCTTTTATAGTAGCAACTACAGGACCTGCCAGATAAGGACCAATAGGAAACTGCTCCAGAACACAAGTGGTTTCAGGACCTTCCTGGCGGATCAATAGGAGCTGCTGCAGTACCTGAGCATGTGACCCCTGATCTCCAATGAGAGATCTTACTCTGGGCATGCTCAGAAGGGGAAAGCAAGGACTTTGTCCTAAAGACGTCTGCTCGCCGCTAACCAGTACTGGCTACAATAGCAGAGCCTGGAGGAGCAGCAGTAATCCTCTGTTAGACTGGGCGAGACGCTGGGACCGACGTCTAAGCTGAGCAGAGTCCACTGCGGCCAGAGACGGATGGGAGACCGCAGCAGGGACGGCTCGAGATTCTCCTTGTGCAGAAGCTGGAACTCGACCCCTAACATTACCCCCCCTCCTAAGGCCCCCTTCTTTGGGCCTCGCTGCGTTCAAAGGCAGCAATGAGCTGCGGAGCGTGAATGTGCTCGGCAGGCTTCCAGGACCTATCCTTAGGCCCATAACCCCTCCAATCCACCAAATAAAATCTTTTGCCCGTACCACCTTACACGCTATGATGGCATTCACCTCATGGTCGTCCGTAAATGAACCCGATGTCCCGGCAGATGACTCGGAAAACCGGGACATGAGCACAGGTTTCAGGAGGGATATGTGAAAGGTGTCGGAGATACCCAGGCGTGGTGGAAGAGCCAAACGGTATACCACAGGGTTAACTTGCTCGAGGACTTTGAAAGGACCCAGGTAGCGGGGTGCCAACTTAGTGGACTCAACTCGCAGCCTGATGTTACGGGCGGAAAGCCACACCAAGTCCCCAGGAGCAAATGTCGGAGCGGGGCGCCGATGTGCGTCGGCGGAGGACCTCATCCTCTCCTTGGATGCCTGAATGGCATCCTGGGTACGGTCCCAAATGTCCCATGCCTCCACAGCCCAGTCTGCCACCCTGGAGTCAGCAGAAGACACGGGCATGGGCACCGGAACCTGCGGATGCTGACCGTAGTTTAGGAGGAATGGAGTCTGTCCGGTGGAGTCAGCCACTGCATTGGTCAGTGCAAACTCAGCCCACGGTAGCAAGGATGCCCAGTCATCCTGCTTGGCTGAAATAAAATGTCGTAGATAGGTGACCAAGGTCTGGTTGGCCCTCTCTACTAACCCATTCGTCTCGGGATGGTATGCTGAAGAGAGATTTAACTCAATACTGAGTAGATGACAAAGCTCTCTCCAGAACCGAGAAGCAAACTGGGGCCCTCGGTCACTGACAATTTTGTCCGGCATTCCGTGTAGACGGAAGATGTGCCTAATAAACATCGCTGCCAGGGCCCGTGCAGAAGGTAACCGTGGTAGTGGCAGCAGGTGCATCATTTTGGAAAAATGATCAGTGATTACCCAAATGATGGTGCAGCCCCGAGACTTGGGTAAGCCCACCGCAAAGTCCATCTCGACCATCTCCCAGGGCCTGTCTGCCACCGGCAAAGGGTAAAGTAACCCAGCTGGCCGTTGTCGAGGAGACTTATTCTTGGCGCAGGAGACACACGCCCGAACATAGTCCCCAATGTCATGGACCATATGCGGCCACCAGTATGTCCTCGCCAGCAACTCAGATGTCCTCTTTGCCCCAAAGTATCCACCCACCCTGGACGAGTGTGCCCAAGAAAGTACCTCCGGACGCAAATTGGTAGGCACAAAAGTCTTGCCTGGAGGCACAGACTCTAGAGAAATCGGGGCCACAGTTCTCAGGCTCTCTGTGGGGACAATAAGACGAGGCTCCTCCTCTTCCTCCTCTGAGGACACCACACAGCGAGAGAGAGCGTCGGCACGGATGTTCTCTCCCGAGAGAAAATGTAGGGTGAAATGAAACCGGGAGAAGAACAAGGACCATCTGGCCTGGCGAGAATTAAGCCGCTGGGCTGTCTGAAGATACACCAAATTCTTGTGGTCGGTGAAGACTTGGAAGGGAAAGCGAGCCCCTCCAACAGATGTCTCCACTCAGAGAAGGTCAACTTCATTGCTAGCAACTCCCTATCCCGATGGAATAATTCCTCTCCGCTGATGTGAAGGTCTTAGAGAAGTAGAAGAAGCAAGGATGCTTCCGACCCTGAGCATCCTTTTGGAAGAGGACTGCTCCAGCACCAACGGATGAGGCATCCACCTCCAATAAAAATGGCTTATCAACATCGGGGCGATGTAGGATGGGAGCGCTAGCAAAATGAGACTTAATAGAAGTGAAAGCCTTGGAAACCTCTTCCGACCACAATTTGGGATTTGCTCCCTTCTTGGTGAGGGCTACCCAGGGAGCTACCAAGGTAAAGAAATGGGGAATGAACTGGCAATAGTAGTTAATGAACCTCATAAAGCGCTGCACCGCTTTAAGAGAGTGGGGTTCTTGCCAGTCCATCACAGCCTGTAGTTTCGCAGGATCCATAGCCAATCCCTGGGTTGAGATGATATAGCCAAGGAAAGGTAAAGACTCCAGCTCAAACATACATTTCTCTAACTTAGCATATAGGGAATTTGCCCGTAAGAGGTCGAAGACTCTACAGACATCTCTCCGGTGGGAGTCAATATCTGGAGGGAAGATGAGTATATCATCCAGTTAGACTATGACCGAGGTGGAGAGCATATCTCGGAAGATGTCATTGACAAAGTCTTGGAAAATGGCTGGGGCATTACAGAGCCCAAAGGGCATCACCAGATATTCGTAATGCCCATCCCTGGTATTAAAAGCCGTCTTCCATTCGTCCACTTTACGGATGCGAATCAGGGTGTAAGCACTGCGCAGATCTAGTTTAGTAAATACCATTGCTCCCCGGAGCCTATCAAAGAGCTCAGAAATCAGGGGCAACGGGTACTTGTTCTTAACGGTGATGGCGTTAAAACCCCTGTAATCAATGCATGGACGTAATTCTCCGTTCTTCTTCTGCACGAAGAAGAATCCCACCCCTGCCGGTGACACCGACTTCCTAATGAGCCCTCTTGCCAGGTTCTCCTGGATATATTGCGACATAGCCTCTGTCTAAGGAAGAGAGAGGGGATAGACCCTTCCCCGAGGAGGTTCTGCTCCAGGCAAGAGGTCAATAGGACAGTCATAGGGGCGATGAGGCGGAAGAGTCTCCGCAGCCTTCTTGGAGAACACGTCTGCATATGACCAATAGCACTTGGGAAGTGAAGTAAGATCTGCGGGTAACTCAGTAGTGGTAACCTGAACGCAACTCCTGACACATCTGCCTCTACATGCACCACTCCAACCCAGTATCCTACCTGAAGTCCACTCTATATGTGGGGAGTGAAAACAGAACCAAGGTATTCCTAGTAGGATCTCGTCTATTCCTCAGGAAGGACGAGTAGGGAAATAAGCTCCTGATGGGAAGGGGATACAAACAATGCAAGAAGAACAGTCTGGTGTGTAATTTGTGAGGGCAATGTCGACCCATTCACTGCCCGGACAGTCACTGATTTGTCGAGCGCCACCAGAGGTATTGCGTGACGGCGAGCAAAGTTAGAGGACATGAAGTTCCCCTCTGCTCCTGAGTCCACGCAAAGGTCGACTGTGAGAGTGGAAATGCCTACAGTGATTGTCCCTTTAAGTGTCATCATGGAGGAAACTGCCGCTGTCTCTAGTGAACCTCCTCCCAGAGTCACTAGACGCGATTGCCTCTGCGATCGCTATGGACATCTGTTAGTATAGTGTCCTGCCTGTTGGCAAAAATTACAGACCACCGTTACTCGAGCGGTCCGGGACTTAGGTCCGCTCGAGAAACCTCCATGGCTTCGATGGAGTCGGACGCTTGAACGGAAGATTCCAGAGGTTTGGCGAAGGTGCGAGCCAACCGAAACCTCTGCCTGCACTGGGTCTGCTCTAACCTCCGCTCGTTAAAGTGGAGATCAATGCGGGTAGATAAGGAAATGAGCTTCTCCAGTGTGGCGGGAATCTCCCTGGTGGCCAAGGCATCCTTCACATGATCCGCCAGTCCTCTCCAGTACACCGGAATGAGGACTTTATCCGGTCACTCTAGCTCAGAGACCAGAGTCCGAAATTGGACGGCGAACTGGCTGACCATGGATGAACCCTGTGATATTGCCAGCAGTTGAAGCGCCGTATCGTGGGTGACACGAGGTCCTAAGAAGACCTGTCTCAGAGCCTCCAGGAAAAGAGGAGCACTCTGTACCACATAATCGTCGTGCTCCCACAGCGGCGTTGCCCACTCCAACACCCTGCCCGACAGGAGGGATAAGACAAAACCCACCTTCGCCCGTTCCGTGGGAAAACGTGCATCCAGAAGCTCAAGATGAATGGAGCACTGACTCACGAATCCCGACATTGCTTGCTGTCACCGTCAAACTTGTCTGGAAGCGGGAGACGGGATAAAGTCGGAGCAGGCGTGGCAGAGGACAAACTGGCTGCAGCCACGCTAGCAGCCTGAACAGCGACAGCGGTAACATCCACAGCTGAGGTTGTGCGCTCTAGAGCCGCCAACCTACCCTCCAGCTGCTGGATGTACCACTGTAGACGCTGGTCGTCCGCCATTTTACTAACCAGACCAGGCGCTAGTATCATGTTAGGGCTGGCGGAACGCACAAAATAAATATAAATAAGTGCGTTCGCAGCCCGGGGTCCACCGTGCAGGCAGAGCCTGCTGCTAGTAGGATGGCGGAATTGCGAACTCTGTTACTTCACAGAGTCGCAACTATGGACACTGTGGCCCTATATGGTGGTATAAGCGAACTCTGTTACACCAAAGAGTCGCTAAGGTATAAACGCAGAGATATGGACTGTGTCCTGTTAACTCCACAGGTATGCACAGACAACTGCTGTGCGGACAGCAGTCCGTAGCAATGCAATCAGCAACGCAATCAGACAATCTCCTCACCGGAGAAGCCGATATTCTAGGGGCTTATTTCAGCCGAGCCCTAAACACGTGCATACAATCTCCTCACCGGAGGTGCCGGTATTCTAGGTGCTTATTTCATTCGTGCCCTAACACATGCGTACAAGATCACACTGGCGCAAAGCACATAATGTGATTGATACTAGTGCATGGCGGCACGACCATGCCACCCTTTTATAGTAGCAACTACAGGACCTGCCAGATAAGGACCAATAGGAAACTGCTCCAGAACACAAGTGGTTTCAGGACCTTCCTGGCGGACCAATAGGAGCTGTTGCAGTACCTGAGCATGTGACCCCTGATCTCCAATGAGAGATCTTACTCTGGGCATGCTCAGAAGGGGAAAGCAAGGACTTTGTCCTAAAGACGTCTGCTCGCCGCTAACCAGTACTGGCTACAATAGGAGAGCCTGGAGGAGCAGCAGTAATCCTCTGCACAATGTTAGACTGGGCGAGACGCTGGGACCGACGTCTAAGCTGAGCAGAGTCCACTGCGGCCGGAGACGGATGGGAGACTGCAGCAGGGACGGCTCGAGATTCCCCTTGTGCAGAAGCGGGAACTCGACCCTAACAGCAGGCACTTTGTTACACACAGTGCCAATTATTGCCACCCACTGTTTAATAAAGGTGTTTTACAAACCTTTTGTCCCATCTTCATTCTTCTTAATCCATGTCTAGTAGTTTCTTTGGTGTCTAACCTCAGAATAGTATGTAGACTGATTCCTGAGTCAGAAAAAGAAAATCATACTATAGATAGTTAGGAGACTTCTGCTTGTGTCTGTACAGAACTGTAAACTAGTAACTATGAAGAGTAGTCACAAAGCTGGGAAGTACTAAACAAGCTACAGAAAGTCACTGCTACCAAAAGTAGAATTCAAGGGAAGACAACAAGCACTTTGAGTGTAGGCAGAACTCCTGAGAAAATGACACAGGGACTGTTAATGTGTAAAGGATGTGCTGACAAAGTTTTTCCAAAAGCCTGTTACAACTATCAACAAACTGTTGATACGTTAGCAAATTGTCACAAACATAAACCCTTCTTGGCCAATACTAATGTCTACCTCAGTTCAATTGCTTCTGTTGCCTCATGTAAAACTTTTGAAACCATATTAAGCTTGTTGCCTCATGTACAACCATGTAACCATCAAGCGTGTTCCATTTTTATGAGTAAAGTTATTAAACATTCATCTTGCATTCTTCCATTATCCATGAGCAGGCGAGCACTCGACAACTATGGTTAAAAACATCCTACAATACATTTAAACAATTATCCCTTCATAAGTTTCAGTAAATACACACAGAAGAGTTTTTCTATAGAGTAGGAACAATTAAGTTTTTACCACCTGATTATAGTCATCATTCAATGAATTTAAAACTAGCTGTATGGCTTTCTGGGTGTCTGCAAATTAACAAATTTTATGTACTGATTGCTTTAAATTCAGGAAATATTTTTGAAAACGGCAAAATAGTTTATAAATGTACATTTAGTGTAGTTTCACTTAGACTTTTTTTAAACTTACTGACTCCAATATGTTCAATTAAATTCCCACTCCCTTTCAATTGGATCCACCTATTGTATAGCCAAAGGTATTCAACTGTTTCCACTTGGCACTGTCTGCAACAAACATATGGATTATACATATTTTGTGTACAGTTATGTTGAAAAACTGTCAATTGAACTTTCTCATTCAGTTGGAATAGGATCTTGATGCGCAGCAATAAGTAATTAAAAGGGACACCCTTGGGATATATGACTAATAAATTCTATAAATGCAGTATATGTTTAAAGATTTTCCCACTTTATAAGTCAACAGTGCACAATGGAATGAACCTAGCCTAACTATGCTTACAAACGCCAATTAAGAGAAATAAAGACAAGATCTGGACGTGTTTTTCTGCTTTATAATATGGCCATACATATTTCCACTTGAATAGTGAATCATTAAAACACAAAGCTACACTGTTATTGTAATAAATCTGTCTTAAAGTTTATTATAAAGGAAATTAAAAATTTGTTTCTACCATGATTGGTATAGGTGAAAAAAGACATTGGTCAATCAAGTTCAACATTTCTCCATCAGTTATACATTCTCTATCGCTAGATTGATGATTTGTTGCAAATAACTTTTCAAATTTAATAAGTATGATTTTTTTCCCAACTATTTAATTTTCCCAATTCTGAAATGATATATGTGTTTCTTCTTTGGAACGTAAGTCTACTTAAATCTAAATATTATCTAATAAGAGTAACAGAGTTGTAATTAAAGCCATAATAGCTTTTTTTGTCATTAATCAAGCGAGATTTTGGTGAATAATATCCAATGCCTTAAACAATAACATTTGATGACAAGCATCATTAAATAAAACCTAAGTGATGAAACGCTCAGCATGTTTTACTGAGGTAGTCCAGACAGCTAGTTATTAACTGTTAACTAAACATTGTCTTGGCAGAGATTGTACAATATTAGACTACTGTGGAAATGGCTAATCAAACAATTGACTGAAAAAATCTGAATGAGTAAGCTCAATTTTTATTATTCTGTGGTCTCCTTCAATATGTTATAGCTCTGAGCTTAATCACTTCAATATTTTAGGACCATAAGAGCTTGAAATAAACTTTATTAAAATAGAAAATAAACCTTTACTGTTTCATCATGTGTCATAAACTAAAATGGGGACATCCACACACATTGAATTAATGTTACTTTATATCAAAGAGTCATTTTATTTTATGATCAAACAATGGAGAATTAAACAAAGAAAATTCAGGATCATCAGACAATGAAATAGCCAAACAGTATCCTACTAGTGATAAGCAAATCTGATGAAATTCGAATTTTGAAATTCGAATTTATTCAAAGAGAATTGAATGTACATTGTTATGCTCTGAGGTTTCTCCAGACTTCAGAGCATAATAAATAAATGCTCTGATCCACAACCCTTCTCCTTTCTGGTTGTTATTTTTAGTCAAGTCACCAATGTAGCCTTAACTTGGTCATCTTCAGAGTCTTCCGACGCTCAGCATTTTTGGCATATTCCAATGCTCAACATCTTCGACATCTTATGTGCTTACCAGGTCTTGAAGTCATGATGTTGCATCCTAGTCAGGGAGGCAGATGCTGAAAATGCAAGGCATCAGAAGATGCCAAAAATGCTGGATTCCATAAGATTCCGAAGATACCAGGCCTGAAAGACACTAATGATGGCCCAGTGAAGATCACCCTAGTAACTGGACCAAATAAAATGACCAGAGTAGAGCAGAGCAGAGCTTTGTTGTTAGATAGATGAGGGTGTGTATTATATTTCTATTTTTTTTTTATTTTCATTAATGCTACCAAATTGAATAATATTAGGAGTAGTGATGAGCGAGTATGCTCGTTACTTGACTTTTCTGAGCCTGCTCTGGTGTTCTCGAGTATTTTTGGCGTGCTCGGAGATTTAGTTTATGTCGCTGCAGCTGCATGATTTGTGGCTGTTAGACAGCCTGAATACATATGGGAATTGCCTGTTTGTGAGGAAATCCCACATGTATTCAGGCTGTCTAGCAGCCACAAATCATGCAGCTGCGGCGACACAAACTAAATCTCCGAGCACGCCAAAAATACTCAGAGAACACCGGAGCATGCTCAGAAAACTCGAGTAACGAGCATACTCACTCATCACTAATTAGGAGAGATGCATAAATAAATGCCTTAAATATGCAATATATGAAGACTAAGAAATTAAAAACATTTAAACATTTGTGTAAAATTAGATTCGTCAAAATAAAAAAAACTCTCTTCAATGCATGTCCTTTGGTTACATGTTAATAAATATTTATTCATCTAATATTTGATGGTGATCCCCCTTTTTCTTTCATCCTTCTTTTTCTCTCTTTCTTTATACATGGTTATTCACGGTATGTACAAGGTGATCACTTTCCTTTAGTGGTGCCATCCATTTTTGTTTGATTAAACCCTATATACATAATGTCCATAACTTATTTGGCTGATATATATTCCTTCATCCAGACAGCTTCATTTCCAGTCTTTGTGTTGTCCATGTATGCAACAGATAGCACACTGATCCTGTCTGTAGTGATCTATTGTCAAATATGACAAGTTAAGAATTACTACATCTACAGTACATTACTAAAGGATCAGAACCACCATCAATACATGAATACAGCAACAGAACCATCATAAATAATTAATACATTATTAGAAACAACATCAGTACATGAATAGAGCACTGGAACCATCATCAATACAAAAATGCATCACCAAAACTACCATCAGTGCATGAATACAATACAAAAACCATCACTAATGAATGAAAATGGCACCAGAACCGTCACCACTACATGAATACAGCCTCAGAACAGTAATCAGTACATGAATAGAGAACTAAGCTTAGGAAAGCAATTGTTTGCCATGTCATGTTAGTCCTGCCACTTACAAATGTATCACATGAACCTGCAACTTCCAGTATGACTTGAAGAATGGTAAGGAGATGATTGGAGTTGTTTTTACTAGTTACCTGACTGCAGATCATGCAAGAATCACAGTCCTGATTTGACAATGACTAGAGCATTAATAAGTATTTAAAGAGTAACTTATTGGGAAATATATTATAGGTTGTAGGCCATTTAATTCTGAACATATTGGTGATATCTGGGTCCTGTGACCCCCAAGGATTGCTTAAAAAAATCTCTTTGAAGTGTGCAGCTTTGTAACATATGACTTTCTACTGCATTCATGCTCTGCCATGTGTGCTCTTCTGTCTACTGTGTTCAGCATTTTAAAGATGTCTTTTGAGTGATAGATAGAGGATTTAGGTCCCGGTCCTCCATCGATCTGCTCCAGATTAAAGAATCTGAAACATATAAAAAAATACTTACCGTATATACTCGTGTATAAGCCGACCCGTGTATAAGCCGACCCCCCTAATTTTGCCACAAAAAACTGGGAAAAATTATTGACTCGTGTATAAGCCGGGTGTATAAACTGCCCTCCTGCTCTGTGCTGCCCCCATCCAGCTCTGTGCTCCCCCATTCTCCTCTGTACTCCCCCCCCTCCTGCTCCGTCCTCCGCTGTGCTCCCCCATTCCTTCTCCGTCCTCCTGTGCCCCCTGTCCTGCTCCGTGCTCCTCTGTGCCCTCCATCCTCCCCTGTCCTGCTCCATGCTTCCCCCGTCCTCCTCCACGCTTCCCCCGTCCACCGATCTCCCCCCCGTCCTCCACGCTTCCCCCGTCCACCGATCTCCCCCCGTCCTGCTCCATGCTTCCCCCGTCCTGCTCCAGCTTCCTCCGTCCTCCTATCTATGCTTCCCGTCCACCATTCTCCCCCCGTCCTGCTCGTGCTCCTTGTCCTCTCCTCCATCATACTCACCCCTCCCCGTGCCATCGCTGAGCGTCCCTGCAATCCTGCGTTCTCCCGTCTTCTTGCAGCTCTCCAGCACTGAGCGGGGATGTAATACCGCTCATTAAGGCCATGAATATGGAGGCCACGCCCATGGGAGTGGCGTCGCGTCCATATTACATGACCTTAATGAGCGGTATTACATCACCGCTCAGTGCTGAAGAGCTGCAAGAAGACGGGGAGAACGCAGGATTGCAGGGACACTCAGCGATGGCACGGGGAGGGGTGAGTATGATCCCAGCCACCGGCTCCTGCCGCGGCATCCACACCCCCGCTGGTTTCTGCCCTATGACTCGTGTATAAGCCGAGGGTGCATTTTCAGCACGAAAAAAGGTGCTGAAAATCTCGGCTTATACACGAGTATATACGGTAGTTACTTTTTTAGGTGCGTTTACACTACACCCCATCAGGAACTAATGATTCCTAAATAGGCTGTCAATCACCTGATACACAAGCAAACTGTTTTTTTCCTCCATTGAAATAATTTTTAAGCTTACCAAAATACCATCGTTCTTGGCAGCAGATCATCCTATGTAGATGTGCTGCCGAGAAGAATGCTATAATATGTTATATTATGATATAATATTATGTTATGTTCACAGAATGATATCATATTGACTATCGTTATGTGGTGCACATTACCATGCAGTCGGCCTGTTAAAATAGGCTATTAAATGACCGCCGATTGGCTTCATATAATTGATCTATGATCATTCAAAAAGGCCGCATTTGGCCAGTGTAAATATGACATCTTCTCCGATTGGAGTTGTTCTCTTCCCTTTCTACTTCTTTTGGTCTTGATGTCATGTTTTTTCACAACCAGAGACTTTCTTCTTCCCTGGTCTTCTGCAGCACATCCTTACACAGTGCACTTAAAGTAACAATGTCATTATAGTGCCCTCTGAATAAAAGTATCTGTCCCTGCTGTGCCTTAAATAAGACCTACTCTGTGCCCCTAAATACTTCAAATATAATTGCCTCTCTGCACAAAGAATGACCTTCAAACTGTCCCTTTTATGATATATGCCCTCCAGACTATACTTTGTTATACAATTTAGCTTCCATAGCATCCTCCCTTGTATACCGTAAAAGCCTCACTGCCTACTCCTATGAATTAAACCCATCACACTGCCCCCTCTTATGAACTATGGCCGCCACATTACCCCCTTATGAGTTATAACCACACCATCACGTCCCATGAACTACCCCATGGCCTCTACAATGTCCCCACTTCACACTATTCTCATGTTCATGCTGCCCCATCTCCATACTGTTTCCTTACACTATCCTTTCATCTGTATGTTGTGCCCTCACACTGTCCCAACTGTATACTGTCCCTTTTTCTGTCTGCTGCCCCCCTTGCAATGCTTTCATAATGTCCCTCATTCTGTATACTACAGTCATGGCCAAAAGTTTTGAGAATGACACAAATATTATATTTTCACATGATCTGCTGCCCTCTGGTTTTTATGTGTGTTTGACATATGTTTTTATCACAGACAGAAATATAATTGCCAACATATGAGTAACAAAAGCTTATATTGACAGTTAGAATGAGTTAATGCAGCAAGTCAATATTTGCAGTGTTGACCCTTCTTCTTCAGGACCTCTGCAATTCTCCCTGGCATGCTCTCAATCAACTTCTGGACCAAATCCTGACTGATAGCAGTCCATTCTTGCACAATCAATGCTTTCATTTTGTCAGAATTTTTAGGTTTTTGTTTGTCCACCCGTCTCTTGATGATTGAACACAAGTTCTCAATGGGATTAAGATCTGGGGAGTTTCCAGGCCATGGACCCAAAATCTCTATGTTTTGTTCCCTGAGCCATTTAGTTATCACCTTTGCTTTATGGCAAGGTGCTCCATCATGCTGGAAAAGGCATTGTTGATCGCCAAACTGCTCTTGGAGGGTTGGGAGAAGTTGCTCTTGGAGGACATTCTGGTACCATTCTTTATTCATGGCTGTGTTTTTAGGCAAGACTGTGAGAGAGCCGATTCCCTTGGCTGAGAAGCAACCCCACACATGAATGGTTTCAGGATGCTTAACAGTTGGCATGAGACAAGACTGGTGGCAGCGCTCACCTTGTCTTCTCCGAATGAGGCATTTTCCTGATGTCCCAAACAATCAAAAAGGGGATTCATCAGAGAAAATAACTTTACCCCAGTCCTCAGCAGTCCACTGCCTGTACCTTTTGCAGAATATCAGTCTGTCCATGATGTTTTTTCTGGAGAGAAGTGGCTTCTTTGCTGCCCTCCTTGAGACCAGGCCTTGCTCCAAGAGTTTCCGCCTCACAGTGCATGCAGATGCACTCACATCTGCCTGCTGCCATTCCTGAGCAAGCTCTGCACTGATGGTAGCCCGATCCCGCAGCTAAAACACTTTTAAGAGACGGTCCTGGCGCTTGCTGGTCTTTCTTGGGCGCCCTGGAGCCTTTTTGGCAACAATGGAACCTCTCTCCTTGAAGTTCTTGATGATGCGATAGATTGTTGACTGAGGTGCAATCTTTCTAGCTGCGATACTCTTCCCTGTTAGGCCATTTTTGTGCATTGCAATGATGACTGCACATGTTTCTTTAGAGATAACCATGGTTAACAGAAGAGAAACAATGATGCCAAGCACCAGCCTCCTTTTAAAGTGTCCAGTGGTGTCATTCTTACTTAATCATGACAGATTGATCTCCAGCCATGTCCTCATCAACACCCACACCTGTGTTAATGGAGCAATCACTGAAAAGAGGTTAGCTGGTCCTTTTAAGGCAGGGCTGCAATGATGTTGAAATGTGTTTTGGGGGATAAAGTTCATTTTCTAGCCAAATATTGACTTTGCAAGTAATTGCTGTTAAGCTGATCACTCTTTATAACATTCTGGAGTATATGCAAATTACCATTAGAAAAAGTGAAGTAGTAGACTTTGTAAAAATTAATATTTGTGTCATTCTCAAAACTTTTGGCCATGACTGTACCTCTGATACTTTGCCCTTACACTGTTCCTCCTTCCATATACTGACCTCATACTGTGCCCTCAAAGTATCCCTTGCTCTGTTTACTACTCTGCCATACTGTCTCCTCACACTATCCCTCACTCTGTATATTTCCTTTGCAATACTGTATCCTCACACTGCTCCTCCTGTATATTGTCTCCTTATGAGGTCCCTCCTTCTGTATATTGCACCCTATACTGTGTCTTCACACTATCCTTCCTTCTGTATACTTCCCTTTGATGTTTTGCACCCTCACATTATCCCTCCTTTAAGAGTATAGTTTATACTTATGTTTGTCTGAAATAATTTGACTTGTTGTTCCTTGTTCATTCTTCTATATTTTTCACCACCAAATCCCTAAAAATAAAAATGTAACATTATGTCAATCTCATTTGGTAAGAGTGTGTACAGAGTACAGAATCAGAACAGGGGTTTACCAAATTGACCCCGTCAGAGGAGGGAAACCTCCTGTATTCATCCAGAGCTCCTAGCAAGATTTGGATAGAAGCACTAAGCCTTATTGAGGTGAGAACTACCAGACACCTTGCTTACATGGCTGTCAGATAGGATAAAGGGGTTAAGCACATGTGCCTGTCAGCCATTTGCAGAGAGCCCATATACAAGGCAAATAGATCTTATACAAGATTGAAGTCTGAAGACAAACACAAAGGTATTGCCACTAGTGTATAGTATTAACAGCTAAATAAGCATAAACAAAGGCAATTAACAATAGGGGGCACAATGCTCCTTTACCTGGATCCTAATAGTGTGCAAATAGTCTATCAGATTCCTGTCTCTCTGCCCAGACGCACACGTTTCGCCCTGCTTCTTCAGGGGGCGTGTCCAGGGCAGAGGGTGTCAGAGGTTTAAATGTCAACAAGAGCCAATTTGATAGAGGAATGTAATTATGTGATGACACACCTCTTCAGAGTATGACGGCGCATGAATGAGTAGAGCACTGTTCTAATAAAAAGAACAGCAAGCTCGGTCACACAGGAATCATCCTCGTCCACCTCCCCTATGTGGCAGACGGTGGAGACAGGACGCCCGCAATCACACCACGCGTACTAGCTCATGAATGCGCTCTTATCCAAAGCATGCGCACCACTCGGGGGGCGTCAGAGCAAACATAACAAAAAAATCTTGCCAAATGTAAATTGCCTGTGAAATGAATGGATAACTCCATTGGAAGGATGAGGATGAAGAAAAAAAAATAAGAAGAATAATAAACCTAATAATAATAAAAGTCAAAACAATGTGAAAATAATAAAGTGTAATAGAGTAAATGATAAGTATGGGGCTATAGTGAAAAATATAAGAAAGGTACAATAAAACAGAAAGTGACGATGACAATTAAATGGAATGGGCAATAAACCATTAAAGGGGAGTGACAAAAATAAGAATTATTGCCCCATAAATGTAAATAGTGTACATTAATGATATAACAAGCCTTTATGGGACAAAAAATTATATATATGTTTATATATATATATATAAACACATTATATAACCGATAGCCGGTATCCCATAGAAATGGCCACATACACAATGTCTCCCCTCTTGAAGTTTGTCATCCCCGACACATCTGCATCTGTAAAACAAAATGAAACAGCATACAGGTATACATATTCAATTCATACGATTACTTAAAATATTCTTGGTTTTCTGAATGCTTGTGAAGAAACCTAAAACATACGAAGTGTCTCCAATTTTAGATAAGTAGTGAGCAACTAGTACAGGTAACAAGCGGGTAAGTGTCCCTTGGTCATTCGTTCGGATCTCCGCAGAGCAGGAACTTCTCTTTCTTCTTGGGTGGATGTAGGAACTATGTCAGAATCCTCTAATGGAGAATGAGGCACTGGCAGCATAACTGAAGACATGAAGCATGAAACCAAACAAATGGTGTGGTGAGGGTTCATCTGGTGCAATAGGGTTAGAAACTGACAGGACCGGAACTTCCAGGGCTATGCAAATCTTAATCTGGCTATGATGGACCACCTTTTCTTGTTGAATGTCCTCTCTGACAATTCTATACACTTTCACCCCTGGGTAAGTGATACTGGTGATGATATAAGGATATGATTCCACTGGTCATCCAGTTTGTGGAGTGGTGGTTGTTTTTAACCCAAACTCTGTCTCCTACTTGTAGGGTTTTGCCTTGGCCCTTGCATTGAAATCATCCTCCTGCTTTTGGCAGACAGCTTTCATTCAGTCTTCCACAATTTCATTAACTTCTTGTAGAAGTCTTCGGTGGTCTACCACACAATCTGACTGTGTTAGGGAATTAGTCATCTTGCTCTTAAACGTTAGCTCAAAGTCTGCAGGCAGTTTCCCTGGATGGCCAAACATCAGGTAATATGGAGTGTAACCGGTGGAACAGTGGGTGGTGTTATACAGGTAAGTTAACTCTTGGAGCAACTCAGGCCATTCTTGTCTTTCTTTGGCTGGAACATTTTTTTAACATGTCAATCAAAGTTTTATTCATCCTTTCACATAGTCCGTTGCATTGGGGATGGTATGCAGTTCGTGCAAAGTTTCTTGCAGCCATAGAGGGCACACAGTTCTTTGCATAACTCTGACTCTAATGCGGGACCTTGATCTGTCAGGATCTGCTCGGGGTATTCACAAGGCCTTACAAAATGTTTCCAAATACTGTGGCAGTGGTCCGGGCAGTCTGATCTCTGACAGGCACAGCCACAACGAATTTAGTGTAGTGATCGATAATGGTCAGAGTATAGAGGTATCCAGTACGACTGGGTTGCAATGGTCAAGGGCAACGAGCTCCAGAGGATGGTGAGTTTCAATGGGATGCCAAGGGACTCTTTGTTCCATACCTTCTCGGCTACTTAGAGTACAATAATCACATTCTCTGCACCATTTCACAATGTCTTGGCGCATTCCTATCCAACAGAAGCGTTCTCGGAAGTTCATTTTCAGTCTTTTGGCAGCCAAAGCCTCTAGGATGTGGCTGGCACCTTGTCTGGGCACGATTACTTAAAACACTTCCTTGTGAGTGTGGGGTTTCATGGTGCGTCAAACAAGCACTCCTTGTGGAACTGCAGACGTTTTTTCTGTCGCCATAATTGACAGAATTCTGGATCAGATTGTTTGTGGCCCATAGGCAGTTTTGAGGATCCAGATTTTAGCAACTTCCGTAGGGGTCTGAAAGTTCTGCTCTCCTTCTGGATTTCAGCCCAATCGTGACTCACTGTGGATTTGAGGCTAAGTTCAGAAACTGGTTTCCTTTTGACTCTCCGCACATTCTGTTTGGCAACATAGGAATAGAAGGTAGGCATTTCTACTTCTTTCCACTTGTCTTCGTCATAACGAGGTGTTTCTGTTGTGGGCAACCTGAACAAGGCATCAGCATTGGCATTTGATCAGCCTGCTCGGTACTTCAGGATAAATTGGTAATTAGCCAAGCGAGAAGCCCATCTCGGCTCAAGAGCTCCAAGTTTAGCAGTCTATAACAGGGACAATGGGTTATTGTCGGGTGAAAGCGATGAAGGGGGTTCTTAAATTTTTCAGTGACGGTCCACACTTATGCAAGGAATTCCAACTTAAAAGAAATGTAGTTCTGATCATTTTTTTTCGGTTGGCAGAAGCTATAACTTTTTCTTTGCCATCTTGGACCTGACTAGCACTGCACCTAGTCCCAGATAGCTGACATCTGTATACATGTCGAAGGGGATATTATAGTCTGGGAAGGCAATGATTAGGGCTTCAGTTAACTTCATCTTAAGTTCTTGGAAGGAATGTTCTAGCTCTGGAGTCCATTGAATAGGTGGGCTTTTGTACGTCTTTCGGCATGGTTGTCCTTTTTGGAGGTCTTTTAAAGGGAGCAACAATCCGAGTGAAGTTTTTGATGAATTCTTCTGTAGTAGCTAGCAAATCCGAGGAATCCGCAAACTTCTTTAATGGTAGTTAGGATAGGCCAGTCTTTTTATCACAGCAATCTTCTCAGGATCTGGAAAAAACTATTTTCTGCACTAACTACACTCTCTAGATATTGGACCATGGATTATAGAAGATGGCACTTGGACGGTTTGACTTTAAGGCTATGCTTGGCTAGAACTTCAAAGACCTCAGCAAGACGCTGAAGATGTTCCTCATAGGTTTTGGAATAGATTATTGCATCATCTAAATACAGTAGCACAGTTTCAAAATTCTTGTGACCCAAGCAGCATTCCATGAGTCTTTGAAGGTTCCCAGAGCATTGCACAGGCCAAAGAGCATGCAGTTAAATTCAAACAAACCCATGGGGTAGTGAATGTGGTCTTCTCTTGGTCCTCTGGGGTCATTGGTACTTGCAGTATCTGTTGGTTAGATCTAGAGTGGAGAAGTAGGTGCTGTTGTGAATGGGTTTGAGATGAGTTCTGAGCAGAGACTCCCTCTGGTTGGTTACAAGCGGTACTGTCTGTTCAGTGAAGATTGTGAGGACTGGGAATCATGTGTTACTGACTGGTCTTATATAAGGGAGTCACCTTCCCATCAGGTTGCCGGTGATCAATTGTTCTGGTCTGAATCCTTCATTCCTGTTTCCCTTGTAGCCTGCTGTGTCGTGTCTGCATCTCCTGCTAACAGATAAGACATTTTCTTCTTTTGTGTTTTGTGCTATATTTTTGCATTTTGTCCTGCACTTCTGTGGGGGCCTTCTGGTCCCCTCCGGGGGCTTTTGCCCTCTCAGTTTAGTTCAGCCACTGATGTTTGTACTTTTGCTTTTTCCAGTTTTTTCAGTGGCTGCTGTTTTGATTTTGTTACACCAGAGAACTATTTAGGTGGTAGAGTCGTGTGATCTCAGGTGATTTTGAAATTAGTAGAGTTGGTGCTTTTTCAGGGTTTTCTGGGATTGCAGTAAGTACCCTTCCTATCCCTTTTTTATTTAGTTAGTTTGGGCCCCAGCGTTTGCTCATACTATTTTCTTTCTGTGTCAGTATTTCTTCTTGTCTAACCGCCATTACTGTTTGGGGCTTTCTATTATCTTTGGGGTTCTGCTCCGGGGCAGATAGCTTTCCTATTTCTATCTTTAGGTGTAGTTAGTTTCTCAGGCTGTGACGAGGCGTCTAGGACCAACGTAGGAACGCTCCACGGCTGCCTCTAGTTGTGGTGGTTAGTCAGGGTACTGCAATCTCATAGATTCCAACTGCTCTGGTGTATTGCCTTTTTTTACCTGCACTCCTCAGCTACCGAATATAACAGTATCACCGGCCAAAAATATAGCACAAAAACAAAAAGAAGAAAATGTCTTATCTGTTAGCAGGAGATGCAGACACGACACAGCAGGCTACAAGGGAAACAGGAATGAAGGATTCAGACCAGAACAATTGATCACCGGCAACCCTGATGGGAAGGTGACTCCCTTATATAAGACCAGTCAGTAACACCTGATTCCCAGTCCCACAATCTTCACTGAACAGACCAGTACCGCTTGTAACCACCAGAGGGAGTCTCTGCTCATAACTCATCTCAAACCCATTCACAACAGGCTGCTGATTTCATGGCAGTCAATGATTCCTCTATTCTGGGCAGGGGGTATGCATCTTTGTGGGTAATGTTGTTAAGTTTGCGATAATCAACACAAAAAACGAATACTCCCATCCTTCTTTTGACAAGAACAATTGGTGCAGCCCAAGGACTGCGACTGTCCTTAATCATTTCTTGCATCATCTTGTTTATTGGTTGGTACATGGATAGAGGTTATAGCTCTGTACTTTTCTTTGATAGAAGGATGGGAACCATGTAGAAATTGGGTGCTCAATTGTAAGGACTCTCGCGAAGTCAAAGGTAAACTTGCTGAATATATGCTGATATTCATTGGCAACACTAGTACTCCATCTTTTATCTCGAGGGGGATCTCTTCAGTGCCTATGTTGAGTTTGTGCCACCACTCCTTTTCAGCTTCTGGACTTGGTGAAAGTTTCACTTGGATAGAGCATTGGGATTCTTGAAGGATATCCTGAAAATTTAGTCTACTCAGTTTTGCTACCATGGTATATTTATGCAGGTCACAGTTTGGTCCCCACAATTTATGAGACGTACGGTAAATTGACCGTGAGTTACCATAGCCAAACTTCATCTTTGTGTTCATTTGTTCAACTAAACCTCATAGTCCTGACACTTTAGACCCATCTTGGTTTTGCACCACACCATATTTTTGTATGAGGTTTCAGGAGTACAGGCCTGGAGTCCATTACCCTGGCAGACTGATTTTCTCTTGAATTAGTGAATTCTGATGACTAACGAAAATGCGGAGTGTCTTCTGAATGGTTCTCCTCTTTGGGGGGGACGCAGCACTAAGAGCGCAAGTCATGCCTTCAATCAGTTCGTCATAACAATTTTGTAGTACATTCATCCCTACAGGGGGACATTCATCTTCTCTCGAAATCGACTACAATAAGCCCTTGCTCAGGTAGTTCAGTTCTGCCAATTTAAAAGTAGCTGTCCAGTACCCACTTGAGAACAGGTTGTCCATGTACTAGCGATAATGTTGAGGTAAAGCCGAAGTAATTTTTCCTAGCTGGTCTGCTTTCCATAATGTTTATATTGTGGTAGCTGAATTGTGGTGATTTGCGATCCAGTTCTAGTAGTGCTGAGAACGGATACCATCTATGTGTTTGGGAAAAAAATGATAGGGCGATAGCCGACATATTTCAGGCCCAGTCAGGGTCATCTGGACCTAGGCATTGTTCTCCTGAGGGTTGGTCCTTCGCCTCAGGAAATTCAGTTTAAAGACCGACATTCCCTTCTATGTGATCACTACAGTTGCATCCTGCGAAAAATTGGTCACCAAAGGGAATGAAATCTGTCGGTAGGTTTCTTACCTGTCCCATAGTAGTTGTTTCTAGGACTATAGGGTGGCACATTCTGTATAAAACGTGGATGGTTTTCTTGACTGGGGCTTGATGCTTCAACTCCTTTACTTCTTTGCATAGGAGTGCAGATTTTTGGTTAATTCTGCAATTTGATTACGCATCTCTTCAGTAGAGCCTTCTAGCTGTTGGGAGACACACTGAACAAACAGTTTGGCAGGAGCAAACACAGCACTTCTTCTTAGTCATTCAACCCTTTATCCCTTGGACTCAATATTTTTTGACAGAGTCTTTAAAATCCAGATAATTACTATCTGGGTGTTGTAGTGCCAGCATTCTAAATTGTAACCGGGTAGTATCAGACATTACTCCTTCAATAAGTTGTTCCTTTAAAATTTTAGCAGCATAAACAGCATCCGCGGGATCAGCTTGGTTAAGGGCATATCAGGCTTCTTGTAAAATGAGGCTAAATCTCTTAAGATTACGGAAACTGTTGTCTTTTCCTGAAGATGTTTCATCTTTAACTCTGACAGGGTTTTGGTTTCAAATATAACTCGTAACCTGTCTAGAAATCTGTTAGGAGTGCTCTTTATACTGGGAACCAAGACTTAACTTCCCCTTAGTGCAGTGCTCCCTAGCTTACCAATCAATAGCTCCATTTTTTGTGCAGGGCTCACTGGGTACAGTCTGAACATTGCCTGCATTTTCCCCTTTAAAGTGTTTTAATGTGTGAGGTACTCCACTGTAGCTGGGGAACCAGGGTGCCCCAAAATAATAAGGCATTGTTAATGGCATTGTTTGAGCCATAGGAGTGGATGGGCTAGTCACTTCACTCTCCTCTTCTGAAAACATGTTTATAACTCTGTATGTATAATGAAGTAATTCCTATTACCTTTCAGTGGCTTTATGTCTCTCCCCTCTTTTTTGATGTATAGGGAGAAAATTTCCCAAATTCAGTTGCTTATGCCTGCAGTGCACCGACTTTTTATACAAGATATCTGCGCAACAACTAAGAAAAGCACAGTTTAAATCAGATCACAGTGCTCAATAAAGCAGCCCCAATGGGATGTGTACAGTCCAATAACAGCTGTGGGGGTAGTAAAAATTCTTTACAGCAGTAAAGACTGACATTTTCTAAGGTAATTTCTTAAACTTCCGTCAATAATCAGCAATATTTATTACTCCGTCTTCAATAAATATAAGGCACAGAGGATTTATCCTGTTTGTGACACCAAATTCTTGTGGGATTTTTCATGTGGTGTATGGCTGAGGGTTTACTCCTGACAGGGTATGATGTATTTTAAAGTTGGCCAAGCTTCTGTCAGGAGAAGAGTCTTTACTTCCCAAATACACACACACACAGCAAACTCCACAATACAATGTTTTCGCAGTAACTGCCTCTACACAGAAGATGAAGATGGTGATATAGTTGGTGCATTTGAGCCCCAGTCATGAAGCAGCATAAGAATCTGAAACAAGTCTTTTTACTGAAGTTATGGGGGCCCATTATTTTTTACAAACAGCAGTAACTGGGTACTTGATTACACTCATGGTTGGGTGATTGCTGGTACCTGCAGACGGAAGTAACCTCTGGTTTTATTAAGTCTGAATATCCTTCTTTCACCTGTGCTCTTTTTCTGCCTTAAAGGGAAAATTTTTCCTCCGAGGTGCCATGGTAGTCTTCCTCATATGAAGACTAACCTCCCTATTTTTCAGTCTCCTTTTTAACAAAAATCGGCAGGGAGAAGGTAGGTAAAACCTTTACCTACAAAATGGCTTCCCCCTTCTCGATGCCTGACCACCAACGGGCCCCTTCAAATTTTGAAACCTCTCCCAGACTTGGCACCTCCCCTTCTATGTAACTGTAGCTGCGTCATTGGCTACTGCCCCAAAAGGGGCTTTTCAGAACCTTCTGCCCCTATTAAAACAGAGCCCCGGTCACCTGATCAACCTGTGAGGGGGGAGATTATCCCTTTTTTTGCTGCCTTCAGCCCGTCCCCACAATGTATTTTAAAATGCACAGTCCACATAAAAATTTTACAGCAATTATATGAAAACACACTATATATTCGGTAACCCCTAGAAAATGCCCCCTTGTGGGGTACCAACATGCCCTCATCATCCCAACCTTCAATTTTCCCAGCGATCCCAGGTTTTAAAAAATAAAGAAACATATGCAAGGGGGCAATAATCCCGTTCTCCCCATAGATCTGCAAACTAATCCCCTCAAAATGTTCCCACACTAATTCTTCATTCTTCATTAGATCTTTGCTTTTCTTCCACATCTCATCTCTTTTCACATCTTCAAGACTTTTCCATGCATAATCGAATGCTTTTTGGACTGAAAAACTTCAGCACCCAATTTGAAAAATCATCTATTCAGGTTCAACCACAAAAAAGCCCTTGCCACCTATACCACTCTTTTTTTCAACTCCTAACATAAACATTCCTTCCTCCGATCCTTGTAGATTCTAAGCCCTTGGGAAGGTGAGATTTTTTTACCAGTAGGGGGGGCAGGATGGGGGAATTATCCAGAAGGAACCAAGATGGGGTATTAAAACCAGAGGGGGCCCCGAAAGGGGATCATTATACAAGGAAGAGGCCGATGAAGAGCAGATACATGGAAGGCCCTAGGGGGGGACATAATAAAAAAAGGGCAGACCAGTGGGGGTTTTAAAAAAAAAAAAAAGGTACCAGGATGGGGTGCATTGATATGGATGGGGGTATTATATCATGGAATTGCCCATATAGAAGACATTACACCAGGATGAAGCCTGGGAATGGGAATTTATTATACAAGAAGGGGGCCATGATGAAGGGCTTTAAATACAAGGAAGGGGCCAGGATGGGGACATTACCCCCAGTAAGGGGCCCCTGAAATTTTGGTAAAAAAATCAAGTGGGAGGAAGGCCCATGTTGGGGAACAGTAAAACCGGGAAATGGGGGGGAAAATTATGCCCACAGGTGTGTCGGTTTTGAAAAGAAAAGTCATCCCGATTCAGTGAAAAGGGGTCATTGCGATTAACTCTACAAGCCCTTCTTGGGGGGTTTGCATCTCGGTTATGGAGGGTTTCCCTTTCCCCTCCCTCTGGGGGCCCAACATTATTCTCCACCTTGCTGCTTTTTAAACACATGTTTTAAAAAAAAAGGGTTTTAAATCCCTTTCCCATTTTTTCTTCACAAAGGGTGTTATTTAAATTTTTTTTTTTTTTCCCTCGTTGGTTGAATTACTGCACCCAGCTAGTGTCTTTTGGGTACTCTTGTAGAAATTGCTGTTTATATTTTCTCTGGTCCCCCCCAAAAAGCTAAGATTAAAAATCCCTGTTTGTCCATCTGTTCCCCCCTTTAATACCGCCCCAAACCCCCCTCCCCCCCCCCTATCCTGGCCTACGCTAGTTTTAGGCAGGACTGTTTCCCCCCGCCGGCGATAGGTGCAGAACCCATTGAGGAAAATCAGGGGCAAACAGGTTTTTTAGATTTTACCCCAGGGGGTCTCCCAAAACCCCCCCCCCCTTTTTTCTTCCTTTCCTTTTTTTTCACCAATTTTTTGTTCAACCCCCCCCCCCCTTTTCCCTCCCAACCCCCAAAGTTTTTTTTTGTTTTTTTTTTAACCCCCCCCCCCCCCATTTTTTTAACGGAAAAAAGGGCACAAGGGGTTCAGGGGAGAAAAAAAATTTTAAACGGGAAAAGGGGCCAAAAGGGAAAGTGAGGGGAAATTATTAAGAATGTGGGCCATAGGGCAAAAATTTTACAGAAACAGGGCCCGGACAGAAAAAAATCATATTTGGGGAACCGCATGTAATTGTAGGTTTTAGAGTGGGTCAAAAGGGGGCCCAAAACCCTCTAACCAACATGCATTTGATAGCCCAGGTCCAATTTTTTTTTTTTTTTTTTTTTTTTTTTTTTTTTTTTTTTTTTTTTGGGGGAAACCCTCAAAACTCTTTACTCTACTGATTGTAAAACATTTACTGGAACACATAATATCTGCATAAAAAAATTTTAAAACCGCATAATTTTTATTAAATTTTTTTTTTACAAATATTTAAAAATCAATTACCCAAAAAAATCTCATTTTTATATTTTTGAAACTATTTTTTAGTTTATTTTTTTTATCTAAACCTTTTTGTTTTAGTAGCTGGAACGTTAAAAAAAACGTGTGGCAGGTTGTACCCATTGGGGGGTGAGGGCTCAGCAAACCCGTCCTAAAATAGGAAAATCTAAGCCTGACGGGCCAAAAAAAACTTTCTTCACATTCATATTAAACTGTTTTTAATTTTAGATGGTAAGAATCGCCCTTTTTAAAAGTTTTACAATATGGCCTAACTTTAAGTATACTTTTGAAATTTAAATGTATTTATTTGTGTGTGGGTTTTGTGAATGTTTTTAAAGGTTGGTAACTTGTTTTTCCTCTTGAATATTTTCACAAAAAAAAGAAATAAAACTGTCAATCAATGGACTTTAGAATATAAATTCATACACAAAGCACCCACACATGTATTCCAATTGAAACATACAGCCCAAACACATGCTGTAATAAAAAAAACAACATGTTGGTAGGCTTTAAACACGCTTTTTGAAATAAAGATCTATAATAAATCCATATTTTTTCGGTTTCTAGTTAGAATTATTTCATATCCAGACAACAATCTCCTGTTTTTCTCTAATTAAAACCAGCAATTAAGCCCCTTTAATGTTTAGACTATAATATCCTCTTTCAACACTTTCTGTGGAAAACATTTGCCCAGTATAGATGCTGATTTCATGTTATATTTCAATTTCATTAACATAATCGTCTTTAACCCACCATATGAAGTAAAAGCCATATTTCAGAGTGAGAAGTAAGAAACCTGTGAGCAGTTTGTTGAAATTAGCAATGCTACTAGTTAGATATTTCAGCTAATGATAAAAAAAGGCTCACACACATCATGTACATGTAGCCGGGCATTGAAATCAGTGTGTTTTGGCTTATATGGCACCTTTCCATCATTAAGCACTTTTTTGCATCACACTTAGAGAGATCCAAGTTAATAGGTAGCAGTCTGGATGTCTGCCTTGCTGAACAATCTTATTCAGGTCACTTGAGACGAATAAGCCGATTGTGAAGGGAAGTAAGTTTGCACGTAACCTTCCAGGTGGCCATAGATGACTTCAGTCAACTCTCCTAGTGTGTCTTAACTAACCAGAAATAAGGACTTAATAATCAAGGGTTAAACCAACACCCGTGAAGCCCCGTCGTATTATAGAAACGATCAAGTTTGTGTTTTCTTAATCTGATTTTCTTATATAAACATTATCATCGTTGTGATATATTTATCAAATTTCTGCAATTATAACAGATCTTTCTGTCTCTTCATCAAGATACTTCACATTCGCAGTGCCAGTACGAGCTGTAAAGAAATCTTACACTCAACAATCTTTAGCATTGCATTTTTTACTTGCAATGTCAGTGGAGCATTAATATCTTTCTTTTGGTAACCTGCTGTGCACCACAGGAGAGTACTGTGGCCGCACCATTGGTATTCACAAGATCCTAACCATCCACACCAACACCCGCCCTTACTTGCCCATATTCGTGCTGTTCTCTTCATTGTCCACTTTTTTTTGGCTACTCAAGAAAATATGAATTGTTACCTTTAGTGGGAGATGAATAGTTGCAATTTGGGTGATCATTCCGACACACTATTTGATGTACTTTCAGCTCTAAAATGAGTTTCCTAGCTTTAACTAAACATATACCTTCAATCCCCTAAAAATGTCCTTTAATCTTCACTAAAAATGCAGTTTTAGTGAGATGATTTTATTACAAGTGATATAATATTTGCCCTTTGTTTTCACTTTTTTGTCATGCTTTCTTCCAGAAACGTATACATTTTGAAACTGGTTTGTTACTTTCTATTTGTCAAACCGTTCAGATCTACGACCACCGAAGAAACTATAATGTTCTATTGTTAAACCATGTTGCATGCTTGGACCAAGACTGCTGAAGGGCTGAAAAATTGTCCCACAGACCAGCATCATGCCCTCGTCCATCCACCTGCCGCTCACTTCTGTCCTTGTTACTAGTGATCCTCAATGCGAGAACAGCAGTGAATACAGATGGTGGAGAAGGCCGCCACTCCTCTTCCTGTGGTTGTTTTTTTTTTTTTTGTTTTTGGTTGGTGTTTTTATTTCTTTGTTATAATCATGTGTGCTAACTGAGATAGCAAATGTGATCACGACATTACATCTTAATCTGCTGTAGGAGAGGCCAAGCACCAGAGTCCGGAGCAGTAGCGCCGAGGGGAACGGGGAGTCAAGGTGAGTATGTGGTTGTTTTTTTCATGTTTTATGGATATTTGCATGTATGGCTCATATTGGTATCCAATCCAGGACGCTGATGTGAGGGGCTCAAACTGCCCCCTGAAAGAATGCATGCACAAAAGCTATCGAGGAACCCTGTATCACAGTTTGCTTTTTCATGTAAAAAAGCCCCTGTATACGTTATGTGAGTTTATACCATTTTAAAATGTAATAGGCAACTACCTTAATATTGCGATTGGCAATCACCTTCTCATTGCATTGGGGCTAAAGCGACATTTTAATTTTTTGGATTTACGTCCTATTACCCATTTTCCACTTGCACTTTAGCACTTTTTATAGCACAACACATTTTTGCACCGCATGAGCAACTTTGTGCAACACATCTCATCTTGCCATTGTAGCACTTTTGTTGCACAGCACAGGTGTGTTTCACTGTGTCATTTTTTTGGTGCACTTCAGCACTCTTTTTGTATGCAACAGTTTAACATGTTATTGATTAAGTTAGCTGTGCATGAAAAGGTATTATTAAGGGTTTAATTGGCATCCTTGAATAACCAAATTGTTATTGGTGGAATTTTATATAGTTGTTGTTTGGGGTTTTCTAAATTGGTGACATTGTCCTTCAATATTTATATATAGTTTTAGCAATACGTGCTATACGTACTTTATTAATCAGACTGTAAAATATTTATAGATATAAATGTATTGTTTTTACTTCATTTTATTATTTCAATAAAGATATACAGTAGTTTATATATAAACAAATTGTCCATAGTGCACAATTTTTTTGTAGGACTTTGTTTTGTATATAGAAACTGTTTGAGGGCTTACACATATAAAGGAGGAATGTGGGTCTCATAGCTGTATTTAGGAGGCTAATTTGGTGGCTCATACTTTGCTGTTTTGATGTGGTGTGCTCACACTTTAAGGGTTTTGTGGAGGTCATACTGTATATATGGTATACTGTGAGGGGCTCATACGTGAAATATAGGAGGATAGGTGGAGGCTTACTCATTGATATAGAAGCTATGTGGAGTCTCATACTAGATATAGGGGCTGTATGTGGGCTCATATTGCAATAGAGGGTTGTGTGCTGGCTCTTACAGTATTTAAGGTGGTGTCAGCTTACTAATTCTGCCAATAGTTAATATCAACATTTTCATTATAAGGATGATTATTGTATTAATTTTAATTTTATTTAATATGTTAATATTAATTATGAACAGAATTAATTTCGCCAAAACAGATTAGACGGTTTTTGGATGAGCGAGTAGTAAGATATTCAGGACTCGCAATACCTCGTAACGTAGATCCCTAATGCTCGGGGTATTCGTTATGAGTAGCGAGTTCCAAGCAAGTCAGATGGAAATGCAAGTAAGGTGTGCGTGATTATTTAAATGGAGGCAGTAATCAGTGAGGTAGGGAAGAGTTTGTGGGGAGAATTTGTGGTGGGGGCGGAGACTATGTTGTCTGCGGGAGAATGTGTGGTGGACTTTGGTTCTGGGTGTCCTGTGTGTATCTTGTGTGTTTACTGTGGGGGGTCTGCGAGGCAGGTGTTTGTGTGTTGCTTGGCTGTGTGTGGGTGTGTGTGCGGCTGTGTGTAGGCAGGCAGAGTCCGATGGACACAAAGTCCCATCCAGCTATGACTGCTACCGTGACAGCATTAGGCGGGGATGGATGGAGGTGAGTAGTCCCATGCATCCTGCGTAATGCGTTGAATATTAAAAAAAACACATACAGACAGTAGAGCACATACTCACCATGGATAGCACTAATCCCCGAATCCCTCGATCACTTGGAAAAAAAATATAATTAGAAAGAAACACAATGTTACCTGTTCCGGACCGAGCATCAGTAACATATAATAGGACATTGTCCACGATGGTGTCCCGTGGAGAGCGGGGTCACATCAGCAGATGCGACCACGCTCCAGGGGCCCTGACGTACATGACCGAGATAATTCTCCCGCTGTGGGAACACTTCACTGCTACTCCGCCGCTGGTCCAAGGGTCACCTGAGTTCATCTTTTACTATTGGCGGTACAGCTGTTGAAGAAATTCTCATGCAGCGATGGTGAATAAAACCAAATTTCTTACCAGTTGGTTTGAGTTGTGTCATTCTGCCTTGCCGCAAGAGATTGGCAGAAAGCCCAACTCACTTACTTGTGCTCTGCGACTGGAGCAATTTATCACCATAACTTCCTTGTAAATATCTGAAATAGCATGATTTCAGGAGCGGAAGCGCTCTGGAAAGAAGAATTCTCTATAGAGTGAGGCAAATGAGACATTGTCTGTTGCGAATGATCTGATGGTGTCCAATCTGTTTTAGGTAGCATAAAAAGCGCAGACAGACTAGATTTGTGCACCTTTGGAAAAGAATTACCCCCTGAATCAGAGGCCATATGGAGTCCAGAGGAACTGCTGCCTCCAGTAGGGAATGGATCCATCAGGAGTTTCATCGTGAATGACATTATTTCAGTAGATTTTAGATGGAAACCAAGATTAAGGGCTTAGGCATAGAGTGCCCAGAGATAGAATAGATCCCGCCAATTATTTAGGTTTAATATGTTTCCCAATAAAAGCTAAAACTCATCCACAAAAACATTAGGTCACCACTCATTTTCCGGCAGCTGTTAACAGAAATATAGGGGGCTACCACGTTCTGTAGCCATAAAAGGCTCTGGAAAAGCAAAATGTCTCCATCCAAAAGTATACAGTCATTTTGCTCTTCCAAGGTCCTAAAGTGCTCCCCGTCCTTTTTTTCTAAGCACAGAATGTGCCTAAGCCGGTGATCACACATGTGAGAAAGTCGCACGTTTCCGCTCACGAGTCTGTTGCATGAACACCCGGCCTTGCTGCCTGCTACTCAGACCGGAACCACATCAGGCCGCACGCGTCCAGAAGTCAGAGGTTCCGTCAGCAGCGCCGGTTGTTCATAGGCGAAGACTCGCACTTAGCGGAAAAAAAGAAAGCGGAAACGCCAGAATTACGTGTTTTGGTTGCCACGACATTGCATTAAAGTGCAATAACTGGCGGATGCAAAAGATCATATCGGCACTAAATGTATCCTTAAAAACGTCACTTCGGCATGCAAAAAATAAGCCCACACCTAGCCCAGGATCAAAAAAATGGAGGACGCCTCTGGACGGGTAGTCGGAAATGGCGCGAAAGATTATTATTTTTTGTTGTTTCAAATTTGCATTTTTTTCACGACTTAGATAAAAAAAGAACCTAGACATGTTGGTGTCTATGAATCCGTAATGGGTTGTATTAATAACTTTAGAGCGACAAACAAAGAGGAGGGTGCTCGAGTAGGGTCCAATCCCGTATACTATGTAGTAAAGAAAAGCTTCGGGCACACCACGGATATATTGTTATCCAAAGTGATATTTAATGATTTTTAGTACAATACACACCAACGTTTCAGTCTGTGCCTAAGGCCTTCACAAGAGATACTATATGATGTACTCTCTCAACTTTATAAACAGATTCCCACGTAGTTAACTGAATCCAAATGGTGGTAAGCTCCCCCTAGGAACCAGCTGATTCTGTAAGTAAAATGCAGTGACTGTTGGAGCTCTGTATCCCTGTGCGGTTGGTGGACGCGGTATCCACCGCTTGGACTGGGTGCCACAAGTAACCTTGATGAAGGTCTGAGTACATACCGTAAACTTGGTGTGTATGTACTATAATGCCGTAAATAACACTTTGGATTATCAAGATTTCCGTTGTGTGCCGTAGCTTTTTCTTACTAAGATGAACTCACGGTAAGACCTGGATATCATAATGAATGTCAGTTTTAGCATTTAGTGAACCTAGCAAAAAAGCCAAACAAAAACAATGTGGGAATTGCACATTTTTGGGCAAGTTCAAGCGCACTCTTGGAAGTTCTTATCCCAGTTCTAGTACATAAAATAGTAAAACCAATGAGTTAGTTGAAAGTACAACTCGGTCCCGCGCGAAAAAATAAGGCACTGGCACATGGCTATATTGATGAAAGAAAATATAAAAGTTTATGGCGCTGGGAAGAAGGAGAGCGAAAAACGAAAAGCGCAAAACCGAAAATAAGCTGGGGCAGTTAAGGGTTAAAGAAATCTTAAAAATGGTGTGAGGTCCCCGTCCATTTTTTGATCAGCCAGCATTGCTAAAGCTCACAGCTGAGCTTCTATTCTCAGGCGTTGTTAAGGAGCTTGAATAGAGCCCCCCCCCAGCTTTTGTATAAATAGCAGCCCGCAGCTGCCTTTAGAGGGCCCAGAAAAAGCACATTCTATAGATGCAGGCCAATTCTAGCGCTTTGCCCTGCTCTTCCCTCTTGCCCTGCAGCGGGGGCAAGTGGTACAATTTGTGGGGTTGATGTCACCTTTGTATTGTCCAGGTTGAAATCAACCCACGCTTAGTTAATGGAGCGGTGTCTATGAGACACGCTCCATTACTAGATCCGTATAGTTAGCATGGTAAATAAAGACACAGCCAAATAAAGTCTTTTATTCGAAAATACAACAAAACACAGGTTTATCTTTTTATTAAATTTAACATCTCAGTTATGGCACACGTCTAACGCCTATTTCTACCGAGGCCCCGGTTATCCTGAAAATAGAAATAAAAATAAGAGAAACAAGCATATATCATACCCTTCGGTCATCTGTCCCACGACCGTAATCCATGTCTAGGGGCCCATAATTTTTCAACCTGGACGGGGTGCCATGTTGACGAACCGTCCAGCTGAAGAACCGCTTGCCGTCTGGTGCTCGTGGTGGTACTGATTGTGCGGCACACAGGCAGCACACGGTTGGAGCACTCGTGAAGTGCGCAGTATTACACACATGGAACGGATATCTCCGTACGGATGTTTCCAGTACCGGGGAAGGAAACGGACTGTTGTGAAACCGCGCTTAACCACATTAGCATCCACATGTTTGTCATGTTGTAGCAATGAGAAAGCCCACTTAATTTACTGGTTGTGTGTCCTCCAAACACATGAAACTTTGGCCATTTGTATGACCACTGCATCATACTGGACTACAATGATAGATTTGCAATTTTCCTCTCAGCAACATCTATTGCCGTTTCGTTCTGGAAAAAATTCAAATGGTCTTTACACCTGTAGATAAATTCTCTAAATAGGTGTAATTTCCAAACTAGGGTAACTTGAGGATGATAGTAACAGTTTGGAATTTAAGGCTATGAATATGGAGTCCTCAAACTATTCGAGGAAAATCTGTGCTCCAGAGTTTAAATAGAGCTGGTCCTTCCGTCTCAAGTCTCGCCGTGTGGCTTAGTAAGTAATGTACTAGCCACATAGGGGGAATTTCCAACAGAAAATTGTGTGACACATTTTGATACCATTTTGACCAATTTCTGCTCTCGCATTGAATATGTTTAAAGCCTTGGGGCTAAAACAATTTTTTGTGGCAAAAAATGTAATTAGTTTTCTTTACTGCCGAGATTAATAAGGTTGTGTGATGCACTTTGTGTAGTCAATATGACATGTACCATTTGTGAATTCATTGAGGGTGTAGTTTGTAAATGAGTGTCCACATTACACAGCGCTCGTGTTAGCCTGAGACCAGGGGGCTCCTTCCCTGTCCCTGACACTAGGGAGCTCCCTAGCTCGCCCTGAGTCCCCAGGATACTTCTGTCGTGAAGATGCCAAGGGTCGACCACCCTTGCCGTATTTCCTGAGTGGTAGCCCTCCGTCTGTTCTCTTGCCCCTCCACCAGGATAAGAGGGGGCGCTACCTGTGCACAGCAGTAACACCAACACGACTAAGAAGGCGACACAAATAAGGATTATAAGAAAACGCCAGCATACAAAAGATTCACTTTAAAGTATAAAGAGAGGCCCAGTGCCTGCCGCACTAGCAGGATACTTTGCTCTGCCCTCACCACAGTGCTGATAAAGTACGCCTGCGCAGGAGTGCGACAAGCAGCAAGAGTAGACGTCATCGCTAAGAGATGGAGGCGCCGGAGCCCACCTGCGACACCCATCGGACCGGACCCCAGGGGTGAGTAAAAAATAACTTTTTTCTTATCTTTCAGGTGTTACATCGTGTGCTTATGTACAGCATTCCAGAATGCGATAGATAGAGCCCCTGATAGCGGATTATTTCCCACCGTGGCGAATGGAATATAAATTTCTCAAAAAGCAATAAAAAACGCGAAATCTGTGGTTCTGAGTGTTGAGCGATACTGCTCGATATCTGAAAAATATCGGATCGAATGGTATAGCTGCCGATATCACTGAAAGTATGCGGCGATAGTCCGATTCCGATACCGGAAGTCCCATGTAAAGTCTATGTAACAAAGATATCGCAACTGAAAGAAACATTTCTTTTCCTTTTAAAACACAAAATATGACACACTTAGAAAACATATATAGTATATATATATAATTTATATATATAGTATATAAATATTTATACATGTCAGTTGTGACATATATATATACATATATTTATAGTTTATTCACTCTACATAGAAGAATAGGCCTCTGATTCAATTACCGGGTAAAGCCGGCATTTGTGAAAAGACAGAAGCACCCCATGGTCCATCGGCCACAGAGATGTTGCAGCATCCACCCAGCGGAAGCCGGATTTTCAGAAGCTCGCGTGATATAAGCGTGTCCTGTGTGCCATAATTGAACTGTTGTTTTTTTGCTTGAGCGTTTGGCGAAAAAGTCATCATAGACTGTGATATGCCATTTTTCCGACATATACTTCGCCACGAGGCACAGGAGAAGGAATAAGGTGCGTGGCTACTCGTGGGCGTACACTCACTGTATCCGTGGCGCTGAAAAACGATGTCCCGCACACTCTAAATGTTACTAGCAATCCTAAGAGTCGTGACCCCCCAAGCTCTGTTGTCCGCTCCTCATCCTCGCTCAGTGGGGGCGGAACACTTCACGCGAAGGTCCGGCCTCCCTACAAAAGAGTCG